>CP106721.1:19813394-20411569 GCA_025503065.1 Gossypium bickii | reverse complement strand
TGAAGGGTTGCTTGAGGGAAGTGGTTCGAGTAGCATGGGTTGCATTTGGAAGACTTTATTTTATGTATCCTAACATTAAAGTGTGCGATAAGCTCTAATTAAGGTAAGGTTGGACTATTGTCTTTTATGGATAGTAGACTAAGGAATAAGGCAAGTTATTAATTAAAGGTATGGAATCAAGATGTTATGGAAGGATAAGAGGCACATAAGGCTTGATGTATGGGAAGCGTTTGAAATATTTTTATGGTCATTTTGACCATGAATGTGAGCAGACATAGATGGCTAGGGGTTGGCAGACTATTAGCTTATGGGATTAGGGAAGGCAGGTTGGCCAAATTCTTGGCATTTTGTGCATCTTTTTTCCCCTTTTCTCAAAATCTTTCTCCTTAGCAAATTTGTCATAGGCATTAGAGTGAAAATGTTGTTTTGTTTTGGCTATCATCTTTGACCCATATTGATATCCCTTTTTCGTCTTTTCTCTCAAGTTTTCTTTCTTTTAGATTTAAGAAATATTATTTCTTTTGAAGGCATTTTCTTTCATCCTTTTCTTACTTATTTGAATGTGCACCTTTATCAAAAACTCCTTCATTATGTTCAATTCCTTTCATACTTGAAACCATTTAGCCTCTTTGATCATTTCTTCTTTTCTCTTTATTTTGTTAAATCGAATCTATAACCTTACTATTCTCTTCCAAGCAGAAAGTACCATCTTCTCTCTTTCATCTTTTTCTTTTCTTCTCTCAAACTTTTGTGCGAAATTCTCTTCACTTCCTTTTGCCAAATTCCCTCTCTTCCATTTTACTTTTATTTTTTCCTCTTTTCCACTTTAGTGAATTCTATTTAATGATTTCAATCAACCATTTGCGAAATCTCCTCTTTCTTCTAGTTTTGTTTGGCCAAATATTAATCAATAGTGGATCATTTTTGGGTTCTCCTCATAATCGATTACGGAAGATAGTAAGTGTCTTGGCGATTTTCCTTTTCTTTTCTCTCTATCTTTTCTCATTGAAGGCAAAGGTCGAATTTTTGGGCATTTGTTAGTAAGGTTCTAACCATAGGAACTTATTTCTTTTAGGCTCTTGATTTTTGGAAGCAATCGATTTTAGTAAGTCAAGTGGTAAGGTTTATGTTGGTTCTTTATTCTTTAAAATGGATGTAAAGCGAAGGCTATGGTGAATAAGGCTTGTTGTTGGCCAAATGGTCTATGGTAATAATCTAAAAATTAGTAGAATGTAGGGCAAAAGTGATCTAGTGCGGTAGATCGGGTCTTGAAAGTTAGTGCTTGCGTTAGTGACAAGTGTGTACCTTACACACTTTATAATTCGATATATATATATTTATAAATATACTAATCATGTTATTAAAGTTGGAAAGCTGTGTGATTTTGATATGATCACAGTAAGAAGTATAAGCGAGATTCGGGTAAAGTCTGTTTCGATATGTTTTGCTATATGATACTTATTACCATGACATGTGATATATATTTCTATATGATACATAAGTGAGCATATGGCATGATTTGCATAATATTTGCATGGTTATGGGTAACATGAGAGGAGGAGAAGATTTGATATCCAGTGTCTTTGGGGCCTTAGAGGTTTGGCACCTCATAGCGACTTCGTCCCCGTGGCTTAGTGCCCGCAGTGAGGTTGCCCCACTTTTTGATATATTGGGATGTGCGCGATGATTTGGTATCACCGCGTCGATTGGCCCCACAACTTGATTATTTGTGGCCTTGGAGTCACCAGTGATTTAGCATCACATTATTGGATATCGTGACTTTGGGTCACCAGTGGTTTAGCACCACCGGTGGTTTGGTACCACGGGAATGAAAAGGAGTTATGGATGGCTAGGTTTGGGTGCATTATATATATTGATTGGTTATAATTTGTGTAAGTATGTGGCATTTGCAGGGAGAGGATTATGCCTGAGTCTTGGTGACTCACCTACTCCCTTACCTTTTAGGTGATTCGTAAATTAGCGGATAAGGAAGCGGATGAACTTCGAGGAGGCCATGCAATAAAAATTGGTTTTACATGAACTTCTATTTGGGTACTTTATTTTAATTTGGTTTCCATTTTTTATGGATTTGTAATAAGGCCTCTTTAATTATGTTTTTTGGAATATTTATATGCTTTGGATTTGTTTAAAATATGGCTTATAAATTACATGGTTGATATAATAATTTGAGTACAAAGTTTTCTAAACTACAAAAGCGCGATGGTTTTCAAAAAGCGTTACCATCGGGTAACATAAATCATTTGATAATATTTAACATCTTAAGTGTTTTTACGATAACTTAAACTATTTTCCAAAATTTAAGTTTCCAAATTACAATTAAAAGCTTGATTTTCAAAATAATCGCTTAGGTTTCTTTTAAAATTATAAAGGTTTTCTAATCTATGGATACTGTAACTAAGTTTTAAAGATTTATTTAGGAATTTCAAAGTAAATTATCAGTTTTTAACTTATTAAACATCCCAGATTTCTACAAACATAGAACAACAAAGAGTTTTCACCAAAATTTAAATCGTTAACTTTCGATTTACTTCAAAATATTTTCCTCTGTGGCATGCAGTTCGGTCATGGCGTATTGATCGGAGTTTGGGGTGTTACAAATTGGTATCGAGCCAAGTTCAAAAGCTCATTTGTGGGCTCGAGGCCCAAAATGAATTTTAATTATGGTTTTAAAATGTTTTGTTTAAATTATATGGTTGGAAAGGCATGTACCAGAGTCTCAAACATGCAGGTCGCGGAGTAAGTACCTCAAGCTTGATGATATGATGATGATGGTATGGTTTTGTATAGTAGTAGGAGCAACTCTAGAGACTCAAAACTATAGGTTGGATGTACTCATGAAACAATCTCTTATTAAAATTATTCATAAAAGCATATGCTTTAAAGAAAGTGAAAAGACTCTCTTTGCATAAAATTTTTGTAAAAAAAAGATAAAAGCGCAAGTAGACATGAGTTCTAGAGGGCGTGGTCGTCGTGGGCGTGGTGAAGGCCGAGTGCTAGGGCTAGATCTTGACACCAGGCATTTTTACGAAAGGAGGCGTTAGCATCCCTAGTGGTTGAGGCAGGGTCTCATGTTCGAGTTGGGGCGTGTGGTGTAAGAAGAAAAGAGATCACGGTTCTCTAGTGTCACAATCTTGTTACGTAAAACATGTCAAGGCCACGACCAAACTATCTCCAGGCTTGTGATTTTTGCAAAGGCTTCATCAGGGAGAATCTTTGGAGGAGGTTTGGAGCATGCTTGAGATCTGAAACTAAGGAGCATAAGGCTGGGGATTGTTTCCTCACCCTCAAGTTAGGTATGTTTTGGTTGGAAGTGATGATTGAATGTAGGAAAATTTTGGTATAAGTGGTAGATAACGGTTTGCTATTGTGGTTAGATGTTTGGTTGTGTGAAAAAAAAAAAGATTCAAGATTAAGTTAAAAAAGTACATTGTGGTTTTTAGAGGCGGAGTGCAGTGAAAGCATAGTGGTGTGATTTGGCGATGTGTTAGTAGTTGGTTGGAAATTTAGAGGATGAAAATTTTTTTAGAGTGTAAATTGTAACATCCCAAAATTGGGCCTAATAGGATTGGGTCGATTGGGCCTTGGGCCTAGGAGTGTTTAAAATCTTCAAGAATATGAGAATGGTGTTTTTGCAAATTGGATTTATTAGTTAAGTGGATTTGGAAGGTTATGAGGTTTCTATGAATTCTCAGGTTTAATTGGGCTTTAGGAAAATTTGAGTATCATCTTGTTGCTTGTGATAGCTCGGATATGATTTTATTGTTGCCTAGTATAGACTTGTGAAGGCTTGGAATTATTTGGATTTAGAATAATTGTTTAGTATGGAGAATTTAGTGAAGTGGATTAAGTGAACCTGACAGTTAAGTTAATTTAAGTGTTAAATTCTAGCACAAGATGAGTTAGTGGCAAGATGGTTATGGCGCTTGAAGGGTTGCTTGAGGGAAGTGGTTCGAGTAGCATGGGTTGCATTTGGAAGGCTTTATTTTTATGTATCCTAACGTTAAGTGTCGGCCAAGCTCTAATTAAGATAAGGTTGGACTATTGTCTTTATGGATAGTAGACTAAGGAATAAGGCAAGTTATTAATTAAGGTATGAAATCAAGATGTTATGGAAGGATAAGGGCACATAAGGCTTGATGTGTGGGAGATATTTTGGAAATATTTATATGGTCATTTTGACCATGAATGTGAGCCTTTATATATGGTTAGGAGGTTGGCGAATATTGTATGGGATTAGGGAAAGGCAGGTTGGCCAAATTCTTGGCATTTTGTGCATCTTTTTCCCTTTTCTCCAAAATCTTTCTCCTTAGCCGAATTTGTCATGGGCATTAGGTGAAAATGTTGTTTTGTTTTGGCTATCATCTTTGACCATATTGGTATCCTTTTTCTTCTTTTCCTCTCAAGTTTACTTTCTTTTTGAGTGCAGAAATATTATTTCTTTTGAAGGCATTTTTCTTTCATCCTTTTTCTTACTTGACTGAATGTGCACCTTTATCAAAAACTCCTTCATTTTTCAATTCCTTTCATAACTGAAACCATTTAGCCTCTTTGATCATTTCTTCTTTTCTTTTTATTTTGTTAAAGCCAAATCTATAACCTTACTATTCTCTTCCAAAGCCGAAAGTACCATACTCTCTTTCATCTTTTTCTTTTCTTCTCTCAAACTTTTGCACCGAAATTCTCTTCACTTCCTTTTTGCCAAATTCCCTCTCTTCCATTTTACTTTTATTTTTTTCCTCTTTTCCACTTTAGTCGAATTCTATTTGTAGTTTCAATCAACCATTTTGCCGAAATCTCCCTCTTTCTTCTAGTTTTGTTTGGCCAAATATTAATCAAGAGTGGATCATTTTTGGGTTCTTCTCTATAATCGGTTCTGGAAGATAGGTAAGTGTCTTAGCCGATTTTCCTTTTCTTTTCTCTCTATCGTTTCTCATGAAGGCAAAGGCCGAATTTTTGGGCATTTGTTAGTAAGGTTCTAACCATAGGAACTTATTTCTTTTAGGCTCTTCGGATTTTGGAAGCAATCGATTTTGGTAAGTCAAGTGGTAAGGTTTATGTTGGTTCTTTATTCTTTAAAATGGATGTAAAGCCGAAGGCTATGGTGAATAAGACTTGTTGTTGGCTGAATGGTCTATGGTAATGATCTATGAATTGGCCGAATGTAGGGCAAGGTGATCTAGTGCGGTAGATCGGGTCTTCGAAAGTTAGTGCTTGCGTTAGTGACAGTGTGTACCTTACCCACTTTATAATTCGGTATATATATATTTATAAATATACTAATCATGTTATTAAAGTTGGAAACTATGTGATTTTGATATGATACCGTAAGGGTATAAGCAAGGATTCGGGTATGTAACATCCTCAAAAGGGCTATGCATTTTCAAGCTTAATTGTAAAAATAACAAGTCTTAAGCATAATGAATAATTTTTGATATTTTGGATACTCAAAAATGCCACGAAAATGAATGAAATGAACATTTTTGGCAACTGAAATGCATCGGGACATGAACATTTTAGGAAACCTAGAAATGTAAGGAGATGGTTCAAAAATGGAAAGTACACATTTTTGGAAACACAACATTTTGAAGCCCAGACATTTTAGGAAACTGAACAATTTGGAAGCTGAACATTTTAGAAAACTGAGACATTTTTGGAAACTTGGAATGTAAGAAAAATGGCAAGCTCTGAAGCCGATCGAAAATTTTAGGAAACTTAGAAATGACCGAAATGATGAGTTTTAAAGTTTAAAATAGGAAATAAAGGCAAGAGGGCCTTAAAAGGAAAAGTTGGGGAAATTTGAGACACAAGCAGGCTAGGAAAAGTGGCACGAAGATGGCACTTAGGGCCTATGGAAATGGCGCCATGTGCAAGAGGCATGGGCACAGGTTGAGTCACAAGGGAAGCAAATAAATGAAGTTTTATTTTTGCTTCCAGAGCTAAGATGGGCAGCACAAGCATCTAGAAACCAAGGTGTTTTAATTCCATAAATATATGACTAAAAGGGATAAATAAAGGAGTTTTATTAGCATAAATATGTGAATAAATAAAGGATTTTCTTTTATGAAAATTGAGAGATAATTGATGGATTAAAGGCTTTTATCTTTTAAATAAAAGAGATAACATTATCAAAAGAGGAGTGGTGGCCAAGTAAGGGACTCTAGGTGATAACTTTGGCTATAAATGGAGGCGGGAGGGCTACTCATTCACTTTTTGCTTCCTCATTGCTTGAAATTTTCCTAGCTCTCTCTCCTCTCTGCATGAATTTTTTTAAGCAAGATCCATCTTCTTTTCTTCTATTTTCTTATTTGTTTCTCTTGTCAAGCCAGAATCTTTGTGGATTCTAAGAAAGAGGGCAATCGTCTACAACATCAAAAGGGTAAGATCTGTAATCAATCAATCCTTATTTCTTATCTTTTCATCAAAATCAAGGTACTAACTTTGTTAGCAAATTTGGCTAGAAACTTGAAGGATTTCTCTCGGAAAATCTAAGGATCTAAGGTAAGAAAATTTATTCGATTAAAGGTTATGATGTATATGTTAGATTAAATCTAACATGAGGATTTAAACAGAGATATAAAGGAGGCAAGAAATCGGGTTTGGGAATCCCATCACAAGGTAAGGGATGTTCGGCCAAGGCTTGTTTTTGGGTTAAGGATTATTTTATTTTTTCAAAAGCCAGAAAATTGACATGGTTACGATTAGTGTTAGTCGATTTCAAGGGAGAAGGAAACAAATCTCAGGGATTTGAATAATCATCAAATCGGCATCAAAGGTAAGCTTTTAGAATACAAATCCCATTAGGATTTGGTTTTTAGGCAAAATAAGGCTTTTAATGTTTTCTTATGCAATGGTCGAATATAGGCAGCAATGGATCTAAACTTTAGATCGGAAATTTGAGATTCAAGGAATCTATTAAGCGAAAAAGGTGTGTACTCTTACTAACCCTCAATATGATGGCAATAATTATTTTAAATATGAACATGTATAAGATTATGAATGTGGCTAAGGGCTACAAATGTGGCTAAAAGTACTGGGTATGTTTCCTACTTATTAGGATTATGAAAATGTTATATCTTTTAACATGCGAATATGTTTTATGAATGAGAAACAAGACATGTATGAGTATTTAGGGCATATGGGATATATGTGAAAGGGAAGAATAGGTGTTGACTTTGGTCTCTGCTGCTTGAAGGTGTTGGCCGGCCTCACCATGAAAAAAATGGTGGCTCTGGCCCCATCGCGTAAACATGATAACTCACGGTTACATTATCTGAACATAGTGTCTAATGACACAACGTATATGGGCGATGAGCATGTCATTGCGGCGGCGCCTTGATGGTGAGTAGCGGATGGAGGGTCGAACTTAGTAGTCCCCACGGTGTGCGAGGTTGAATGCGGGTGGTGTGTAGCGGATGGACCTTTAGGTTTGGGTTTGGGTTGCATCATTATTTGATTTGAATATCCTTTGATATGAATATGTATGCTGGAATGTTGATTGTTAGTTTGTGTACACATTGAGTGCATTGACTCACCCTTTGTGGGACTATTTTTGAGAAATGGCGATAATGAATGGGTCGGCGGGGAGCTAAACGTGGCCATGCATCACTTGAAGAATTTATTAAATTTGGACTTTACTCAATTTTAGTATTTTCAATTTTACCTTTGAGTTTGAATGATGTAATAAGGCCATAAGGCCCAAGTTGGATAGTGTTATTTCCACTTTTTATTTTTGATTTATTACGTTATGAATTATTTTTGACTAAGTTTAATTAAATTTATTTTAGAAATAAACCTAAATTGTTTTGTCACCAAAATTAAATGTTTTCTAAATTAAATTAATGGGTTTCCAACCTAAGCCCAACCCAAAACCAATATCTTTCTAAAAAAATTCACAAAAATTTTCTAAGTAACAAAAGAATTTGAAGCCAGATTTTCTTAAGGAACATACCAAATCAGGTTCGGGCTCGTGGTAGGGTGTGAGAGTGTTTGATTTGATATCGAGCCCGATTTTAAACTCTCGGCTTTGTGGGCTAAGGCCCAAAACGTTTTCAAAGCGAGCCAAAATGATTGAAAGTTAAGCAGGTTTATGGCATGGCACCTAAGTCTCAGACCATGATCCACGGTAAGTACCCCTAACTTTATGAGTGATTACGATTTATGAAGCGTATAAGGGGTAGAAAAGGCATGGAGCGTATAATAGAATGATAGGAATTTGAACCACTAGGGCTGGATTACTCAAACACAGAACCCATAAGACTTAATGAACTTAACAAACCTATGGCTAAGTCACTGATATAGGGTGTGGTAACCCCTGTGCGCATGTCTAGGATTGGATCAGGAAGAGCACAGTATTTAAGCGATCCTAGTGACTTACCTCCTCTTGCGAGAATCCTGCAGTGCGTAGCTTCGGTTCACCCTAACTCGAGGGCTCGGTGGTGTGGCAACCTGCATGCGCATGTCTAGGAATGGTTTCGATGGGAGCTTGGTATTTAGCGATTCGTGTGACTCACCTCCTCTCACTCGAATCTGCACAGTGCGTAGTTTTAGTTCACCACGACCAAAGGGGCTCGATCATAGAATTAAACATAATGACTAAAACTAGACAGGAACTAGCCATGTTTTAAAAAAAAAAACAAGACAACAAACCCTAGTTTTCAAAACTCTTAAAATTACTTTACTAAATTTTTGAAAACCCTCTTTACAAAATTTTACGAAAAACTTCTAATTTGTGAAAATTACAAAAATACCATTAGTGGCAAAATTACCAAAATGCCACTAGATCCACAAAATGTCAAACTTTTCAATGGTTTGTCAAAACTCCATTATTTTATAATGTTCATAAACCCTAATGTGCAAACCATCAAAAATACCACGATTTTGGAAAATTACAAAATTGCCCCTAACTTGCAAAATTACCAAAATGACCACGATTTCCAAATTTTTGCAACATCACCATTTGAAAGGTTAAACTCTCAAAAAGAACCCACAAAATTTTACAACTTTTGAAATATCCACTGATTTGTTAGTTTTTCCAAATATACGGTTTGAGAAAAATTACCAAAAAATACCACGAGGTCGAAAATTTAAAAAATACCCGGATTTCAAAATTTTCCAAATTACCCAAAACTTTGAAGTTTTCAAAATGTTTTTGACAAAAGCACCAAGAAAAGTTTTCCTGGAAATTTTTTTTACGAAAATACCACACATGGGACAAAATTACGAAAATACCCACACAGGTAGTGAAAAACAACAATAATGAAAATTACAACGTTCCTCTGAATGAGCGAAAGTTCATAATTGTTTGATGGATGGATGAATGGCGAAAGACTGCATGCGGTATGAATCTGAAAGAACCACTCTTAAATTCTTCTTCATAAAACATCTTGCGGGTAATAAGTGAAACAAGAATACTAATTCATAAAACTTCTTAATCGGATCTCAACGATAGAAAATGAGCTCTAGAGGGGCGTGGTAAGTCGTGGAAGAGGTAGAGGAAGAATGACGTGTGTCGAGAACACATTAGGTCGGGTCAAGGTTACGACAACGAGATCTGCCAGCACCACCACCACCTAGTTGTTAATGTTGAGCGAAGCGAGCTCGAGGCGGGGAAGATCTTTGTGTCGCGTTTGTCTTTGTGAGTTTTGGAATTGGTGGGTGGGCGGGAGGAAATTCGAGGAACCCGTAAGTCAGTGCTGAGCGGCTCAGAGCTAATGGGCCGAGATGTTTCATGGAGTGTGCGGGTAGCACCCGATCTGGTGAGTCTTGGTTGGAAACAACGGAGCGTTATGGGATGAGCTCGACTTGACCCACGAGGAGAAGTTGAAAGGGATGGTAGTGGCAGCATTCGCGATGAAGCGTACGGTGGTGGTTAACTGTTCGAGATGGTGCCATAGCGGAGGATCGACACAGGAATATGTTAAGGAGGCATTCGGAAGAAATATGTAGGAACGGTATCTGAGATGAGCAAAGAAAGGCTTTTAGGGGTTGGTGCAAGGAAGTAAGTCTATCACCGAATATGAGCGAAATTCTTGAGGTTGAGCCGATATGCTCGAGAGTGGTGGCAGCCCCAGAGCATGAAGCAGCGTGTTCGTTTTGAGGGCGGACTAAGGGGCGATCTAAGACTTTTGATAGTGCCGCATCAAGAGCGAAAATTCTGCTTTGGTGGAAAAGGCCAAGGTGGCCGAAGGGAGTAAGGGCGCTACCAAGCGGTGTGGATAAGAATAAGGCCAAAAAGAGGTTTGGGCCATCTGGAAAGGGTCACAAGAGGCCTAGAGTTGGCCAGACCCACGAAATCAACAAAGCTGAGTGCAGGGCGGGCGATGTCGCCCTTGTGAGCATTGTGGGAAGAGGCACTTAGGAGAGTGTTGGAGGAAGGCGGGTGGATGTTTTAAGTGTGGGTCCAAGGACCACATGTTTAAGAAAGCCATCTAAGCAAGGCGATGAGAGCCGGCCGGCGATTCGAGAATGCTAGCTTGGTGGTAGAAGCGGACAGCTGACCTCAAAGGGTCGTGGTTCGGCCAACGCGAGGTAATGGCGAGGTCGTGGAGCACAAGGCCGAGTCTTTGCTAATCTTAAGAAGCAAGGCAGCGGGTTTAGTTTATGCGGTTCGTCGGAGGAAGATGGTGGCGCTGCCGGATGTAATAACCGTGCGTTCTTTATTTTTGACAAATCTTATTTTGCTCACGATTGATGTGGGCTCGACCCATTCCTATGTTGCATGTAGTGTAGTGGAAACACTAGGCCTAGACTACGAACTCTCGATAGGCGGATAAGCGTAGTAAGCCCATTAGGCCAAAGCGTGATGATAGATAAGATCTTTGGAATGTACCCTTAGAGATCCGGGTGTGAATTTTGGTGTGACTTAATGGAGTTACCCTTGGAGAATTTGAGCTTATACTTGGAATGGATTGGCTAGTAGAGCATCGAGCCGTGTTGGATTGTGCGGCTAAGCGCATGGAACTAAGAACCCCAGAGGGTGAAGTAATAGTGATGATCGGAGAAAGGAGGAACTACTTGTCCAACGTAGTTTCGGCACTGAAGGCTGAAAAGATGGTTAGAAAAGGGTGCAATGCGTTCTTAGCCTTCGTAAGTGCGTTAGGTGGGAAGGATGAAGGTGTCAATAGAGTTAGAACCGTAAGAGATTTTGTAGATGTGTTCCCAGAGGAATTACCAGGAGTACCCCCAGATAGGGAGGTGGAATTTGGAATAGATTTGTTACCGGGAACAGTTCCTGTGTCAATCGCTCCATACCAAATGGCGCCAAAGGAGTTGGTGGAGCTCAAGGCTCAAATCCAGGAGTTGTTGGATCGTGGGTTCATCTGACCCAGTGTGTCTCCATGGGGAGCACCGGTCCTATTTGTGAAGAAGAAGGATGGAACTATGCGTATGTGCATAGATTATCGTCGATTGAACAAGTGACCATCAAGAACAAGTATCCTTTGCCAAGGATAGGCGACTTGTTCGATCGGCTAAAGAGAAGCATTGTGTTCTCGAAGATAGATTTAAAGCGCGGGATATCATCGATTGAAGGTGAAGGAGGTGACATTCATAAGACAGCTTTTAGGACAAGATCGGTCATTTTGAATTAAGTGGTGATGCCGTTTGGATTGTGAAATGCTCAGGCCGCATTCATGGACATGATGAATTGGGTTTTCAACCTACTTGGATAGGTTAAATCGTGGTGTTCATTGATGATATTTTGGTGTATTCTAAGTCGGAGGAGGAGCATGATGAGCATCTACGGCGGTGTTGGAAGTATTAAGGAGAAAAAGCTCTATGCCAAATTCGGCAAGTGTGAATTTTGGCTCAAGGAGAAGTGGCATTTTTGGGACATGTGGTATTCGCGCGAAGAAGGAATAAGAGTGGATCCTAGGAAGATCGAAGCGGTGTTGGAGTGGAAACCACCTAGAGTGCGTGGCTGAAATTCGAAGTTTCTTAGGATTGGCGGGCTATTACAGAAGGTTCGTGGAAGGATTCTCGTCAATAGCCGCGCCCTTGACAAAAAGTTGCTAAGGAAGGAAGTACCCTTTATGTGGACGGATAAGCAGCGGGAGAGCTTTGAGCAGCTTAAGAAAGTCTTGTGAAAGCTCGGTGCTAGTCCAGGCGGGAGGCGAGCAAGGACTTTGTAGTGTACTGTGATGCTTCGCATACGGGGTTAGGTTGTGTGCTAATGCAAGAGGGGAAAGTAGTCGCTTATGCGTCTCGACAGTTAAGACCGCATGAGGTTAACTACCCAACTCATGACTTGGAACTAGCAGTGGTAGTTTTGCCCTCAAGGTTTGGAGGCACTACCTTTATGGAGAAAGGTCAGTGATCTACACAGACCACAAGAGCCTTAAGTACTTGTTAACTCAGAAGGAGTTGAACTTGAGGCAACGAAGGTGGGTAAGGATTATGATTGTTCAATAGAGTACCATCCAGGCAAGGCAAATGTAGTAGGCGATGCCTAAGCCGGAAGGTTGTGACGGATCTAAGAGCTTTGTTCGCTCATTTAAGTCAGTATGATGATGGAAGCTTTGTTGGCGGAATTGCAAGTCAAGGCTACATGGCTAAAGGAGGTGAAAGAGAGGGCACCGCGAATCTACGGATCTAAGTGCTAAGCTACAACAAATGCAGACAAAGGAGAAGTAGAGGGCTATGGCGTCGGCAATGAAGAGAGTATTGTGCTTTAAAGGGAAGGTGCGTATCTTGAAGGATAAGGAGTTAAGACAAAGGATTCTTCGGGAAGCGCATAGTAGCCCTTATGCTATGCATCACGGAGGCATCAAGTTGTATAGAGATCTAAGAGAACAATTTTGGTGGAGCGGATGCAGGCGGAAATAATTGCGAGTTCGTGGGGGAAATGTGCGGCGTGTCGATAAGTTAAGTTAATTTGAACACCAAGTTCCATCGGGATTGCTGCAACCAATTGAAGTTCATGATGGAAGTTGGAAAGGGTTACCATGGACTTCGTTAGTGGGCTTCCCGCTTACGCCTACTAAGAAGGACTCGATATGGGGGTGATAGTGGACCGTTTGACCAAGTCCGCGCGCACTTTATCCCGATAAGAATGGATTATTCACTTGAAGTTAGCCAAGTTATCGTGGCGGAGAGATCGTAAGGTTACATGGAGTTCCAAGGTCAATCATTTCCGATAGAGACCCAAGGTTCCACGTCTACGATTTTGGAAGGCACTTCATCAAGCCTTAGGCACTAAGTTAGACTTCACTCTGACTTTTCATCCACAATTCGACAGGCGATCTGAGCAGAGTTATACAAGTGTTGGAAGATATCTTTGAGAGGTGTGTGATGGATTTTGAGGAAGTTGCGAAGACTATCTACCTTTAGCGAGTTCACCTACAAAAATAGCTATCGAGCAAAGCATTCGGATGGCACCATATGAGGCATTGTATGGTGGAAGTGTAGAACTCCTATTTGTTGGACCGAGTTAGGAGAGCGCCAGAGTTTTGGGTCGGAGTTAGTGGCCAGAAACCGAAGAGAAGGTTGAGTTAATTCGGACACGGTTAAAGGAAGCCTCGAGATAGGCAAAAGTCGTATGTAGACCTTAAACGGAAGGAGATCGAATTTGAAGAGGAGACCGGTCTTCTGAAAGTCTGCGCCTTGGAAGAAGGTTATGAGGTTGATCGCAAAGGAAGCTAAGCCCAAGGTTTATAGGGCCTTGCTCGAGTCTTGAAGCGAGTTGGGCGATGGCATACCAATTGGAGTTGCCACGAGTTGCAGCGGATGCACGGCGTATTCCATGTATCCATGCTACGTCGCTCACCGATCGACCCATCTCATGTGGTACCAATCAAAGAAGTGGAGCTAAGACCAGACTTATCCTACGAGGAAGAACCAATTCGGATCTTGGGCGTGATGTGAAAGTACTACGAAAGGAAGTCGGTGCCTTTAGTCAAAGTATTATGGTGCAATCATGAATCGGAAGAAGCTTCATAGGAGTCGGAGGAGACAATGCGGCAACAATACCCTCAATTGTTTAGTTAGGAAATTTCGAGGACGAAATTTTGTTTAAGAAGTAGAAGCGTAACATCCTCAAAAGGGCCAATGCATTTTCGGTTTAATTGTAAAAATAACAAGTCCTAAGCATAATGAATAAATTTTTGATATTTTTGGATACTCAAAAATGCCACGAAAATGAATGAAATGAACATTTTTGGCAACTGGAAATGCATCAGGACATGAACATTTTAGGAAACCTAGAAATGTAAGGAGATGGTTCAAAAATAGAAAGTACACATTTTGGAAACACAGACATTTTGGAAACTTGAAATGTAAGAAAAATGGCAAGCTACTGAGCCGATCAAAAATTTTAGGAAACTTAGAAATGACCCAGAAATGATGAGTTTTAAAGTTTAAAATAGGAAATAAAAGCAAGAGGGCCTTAAAAGGAAAAGTTGGGGAAATTTGACACACAAGCGGGCTAGGAAAAGTGGCACGAAGATGGCACTTAGGGCCTATGGAAATGGCGCCATGTGCAAGAGGCATGGGCACAGGTTCGTCACAAGGGAAGCAAATAAATGAAGTTTTATTTTTGCTTCCCGGGCTAAGAGATGGACGGCACAAGCATCTAGAAACCAAGGTGTTTTAATTCCATAAATATATGATTAAAAGGATAAATAAAGGAGTTTTATTAGCATAAATATGTGAATAAATAAAGGATTTTCTTTTATGAAAATTGAGGAGATAATTGATGGATTAAAGGCTTTTATCTTTTAAATAAAAGAGATAACATTATCAAAAAGAGAGTGGTGGCCAAGTAAGGGACTCTAGGTGATAACTTTGGCTATAAATGGAGGCGGGAGGGCTACTCATTCACTTTTGCTTTCTCATTGCCGAAATTTTCCTAGCTCTCTCTCCTCTCTCTGCCAAATTTTTTTAAGCAAGATCCATCTTCTTTTCTTCTATTTTCTTATTTGTTTCTCTTTCATCAAGCCGAATCTTTGTGGATTCTAAGAAAGAGAGGCAATCGTCTACAACATCAAAAGGGTAAGATCGTAATCAATCAATCCTTATTTCTTATCTTTTCATCAAAATCAAGGTACTAACTTTGTTAGCAAATTTGTAGAAACTTGAAGGATTTCTCGGAAATCTAAGGATCTAAGGT
Organism: Gossypium bickii; assembly: GCA_025503065.1. Lineage (NCBI taxonomy): Eukaryota > Viridiplantae > Streptophyta > Magnoliopsida > Malvales > Malvaceae > Gossypium > Gossypium bickii. The sequence goes on along the minus strand of CP106721.1, from coordinate 20,396,445 downwards.
AAGAAAATTTATTCGATTAAAGGTTATGATGTATATGTTAGATTAAATCTAACATGAGGATTTCAACAGATATAAAGGAGGCAAGAAATCAGGTTTGGGAATCCCATCACAAGGTAAGGGATGTTCGGCCAAGGCTTGTTTTTGGGGTTAAGGATTATTTCTATTTTTTTCAAAAGCCGAAAATTGACATGGTTACTGATTAGTGTTTGTCGATTTCAAGGAGAAGAAAACAAATCTCAGGATTTGAATAATCATCAAATCGGCATCAAGGTAAGCTTTTAGAATACAAATCCCATTAGGATTTGGTTTTTAAGGCCAAATAAGGCTTTTAATGTTTTCTTATGTAATGTAGAATATAGGCAACAATGATCTAAACTTTAGATCGGAAATTTGGGATTCAAGGAATCTATTAAGCAAAAAGGTGTGTACCCTTACTAACCCTCAATATGATGGCAATAATTATTTTAAATATGAACATGTATAAGATTATGAATGTGGCTAAGGGCTACAAATGTGGCTAAAAGTACTCGGTATGTTTCCTACTTACGATAGGATTATGAAAATGTTATATCTTTTAACATGCGAATATGTTTTATGAATGAGAAACAAGACATGTATGAGTATTTGGGGCATATGGGATATATGTGAAAGGGAAGAATAGGTGTTGACTTGGTCTCACCAAGCGAAGGTGTTGGCTTGGCCTCACCAACGAAAAAATGGTGGCTCTGGCCCCATTGCGTAAACATGATAACTACGGTTTACATTATCGAACATAGTGTCTAATGACACAACGTATATATAGGCGATGAGCACGTCGTTATGCGATGGCCTTACGATGGTGAGTAGCGGATGGAGAATCGACTTAGTAGTCCCCACGGTGTGCGAGTTGAGTGCGGGTGGTGTGTAGCGGATGGACCTTTAGGTTTGGGTTTGGGTTGCATCATTATTTGATTTGAATATGCTTTGATATGAATATGTATGCCTGGAATGTTGATTGTTAGTTTGTGTACACATTGAGTCTGTTGACTCACCCCTTTGTGGGACTATTTTTGAGAAATGACGATGCTGGACCGGGTCGGCGAGAGCTAAAGGTGGCCATGCATCACTTGAAGAATTTATTAGAATTTGGACTTTACTCAATTTTAGTATTTTCAATTTTACCTTTGAGTTTGAATGATGTAATAAGGCCATAAGGCCCAAGTTGGATGGTGTTATTTCCTGCTTTTATTTTGGTTATTACGTTATGAATTATTTTTGACTAAGTTTAATTAAATTTATTTTAGAAATAAACCCTAAATTGTTTTGTCACCAAAATTAAATGTTTTCTAAATTAAATAAATGGGTTTCCAACCTAAGCCCAACCCAAAACCAATATCTTTCTAAAAAAATTCACAAAAATTTTCTAAGTAACAAAAGAATTTGAAGCCGATTTTCTTAAGGAACATACCAGATCCGGTTCAGGCTCGTGGGTCGGGTGTGGGGTGTTTCAGGGTAAGTCCGTTTCGATATGTTTTGCTATATGATACTTATTACCATGACATGTGATATATATTTCTATACGATACATAAGTGAGCTTATGGCATGATTTGCATAATATTTGCATGGTTATGGGTAACATGAGCGGAGGGGGAAGATTTGATATCCGTGTCTTTGGGACACCAGAGGTTTGGCACCTCATAGCGACTCGTCCCAGTGGCTCAGTACCACCGTGGGTTGGCCCCACTTTTGATATATTGGGATCGTCGCCAGTGATTTGGTATCACACGTCGGTTGGCCCCACAACTTGATTATTTGTGACTTTGGGTCACCAGTGATTTGGCATCACATTATTGGATATCGTGACTTTGGGTCACCAGTGGTTTGGCACCACCAGTGGTTTGGTACCACACGGGGTAGAAAAGGAGTTATGGATGGCTAGGTTTGGGTGCATTATATATATTGATTGGTTATAATTTGTGTAAGTATGTGGCATTTACCCGGGAGAGGGATTATGCACTGAGTCTTGGTGACTCACCTTCTCCCTTACCTTTTTAGGTGATTCGTAAATTCGCGGATAAGAAGCCGGATGAACTCGAGGAGGCCATGCAATAAAAATTGGTTTTACATGAACTTCCATTTGGGTACTTTATTTTAATTTGGTTTCCATCTTTTTATGGATTTGTAATAAGGCCTCTTTAATTATGTTTTTTTGGAATATTTATATGCTTTGGATTTGTTTAAATATGGCTTATAAATTACATGGTTGATATAATAATTTGAGTACAAAGTTTTCTAAACTACAAAACGCGATGGTTTTCAAAACGTTACCATCGGGTAACATAAATCATTTGATAATATTTAACATCTTAAGTGTTTTCGATAACTTAAACTATTTTCCAAAATTTAAGTTTCCAAATTACAATTAGAAACAGTTTTCAAAATAATCGCTTGGGTTTCTTTTAAAATTATAAAAGGTTTTTCTAATCTATGGATCTGTAACTAAGTTTTAAAGATTTATTTCCGGAATTTCAAAGTAAATTATCAGTTTTTAACTTATTAAACATCTGATTTCTACAAACATAGAACAACAAAGAGTTTTTCACCAAAATTTAAATCGTTAACTTCGTTTTACTTGAATATTTTCCTCTGTGGCATGCGGTTCGGTCATGGCATATTGGCCAGGTTTGGGGTGTTACAAATTGGTATCAGAGCCAAGTTCAAAAGCTCGGCTGTGGGCTCCAGGCCCAAAATGAATTTTAATTATGGTTTTAAAATGTTTTTGTTTAAATTATATGGTTGGAAAGGCATGGCACCGAGTCTCCGGCACCGATTCGCCCAGGTAAGTACCTCAAACTGTTGATGATATGATGGTGATGGTATGATCAGTATAGTAGTAGAACTACTCTGAGAGACTCAAAACTATAGGTTGGATGTACTCACGAAACAATCTCTTATTAAAAATTATTCATAAAGCGTGCTTTAAAGAGAGTGAAAAGACTCTAATGCATAAAATTTTTGTAAAAAGCAGATATAAAGCGCGAAGTAGACATGAGTTCTAGAGGACGTGGTCGTCGTGGACGTGGTGAAGGCCGAGGTGCTAGGGCTAGATCTTCGGCACCGAGGCATTTTTCTGAAAAGGAGGCGTTAGCATCCCTAGTGGTTGAGACGGGGTCTCATGTTGAGTTAGATGTCCGTGGTGTAAGAAGAAAAGAGATCACGGTTCTCTGGGTCACAATCTTGTTCTCAGTAAAACATGTTAAGGCACGACCAAACTATCTCGCTTGTGATTTTTGCAAAAGGCTTCATCAGGGAGAATCTTTGGAGGAGGTTTGGAGCATGCTTGAGATCTGAAACTAAGGAGCATAAGGCTCGGGATTGTTTCCTCACCCTCAAGTTAGGTATGTTTTGGTTGGAAGTGATGATTGAATGTAGGAAAATTTTGGTATAAGTGGTAGATAACGGTTTGCTATTGTGGTTAGATGTTTGGTTGTGTGAAAAAAAAAGATTCAAGATTAAGTTAAAAAGTACATTGTGGTTTTTAAGAGGCGAGTCTTGTGATGAAAGCATAGTGGTGTGATTTGAGCAGTGTGTTAGTAGTTGGTTGGAAATTTCGAGGACGAAATTTTTTTTTTTAGAGGGTAGAATTGTAACATCCCAAAATTGGGCCTAATAGGATTGGGTCGATTGGGCCTTGGGCCTAGGAGTGTTTAAAATCTTCAAGAATAAGAGAATGGTGTTTTTGCAAATTGGATTTATTAGTTAAGTGGATTTGGAAGGTTATAAGGTTTCTATGAATTCTCGGGTTTAATTGGGCTTTAGGAAAATTTGAGTATCATCTTGTTGCTTGTGATAGGTCGGATATGATTTTATTGTTGCCTAGTATAGACTTGTGAAGGCCAGGAATTATTTGGATTTAGAATAATTGTTTAGTATGGAGAATTTAGTGAAGTGGATTAAGTGAACCTGACAGTTAAGTTAATTTAAGTGTTAAATTCTAGCACAAGAGGAGTTAGTGGCAAGATAGTTATGGCGCTTGAAGGGTTGCTTGAGGGAAGTGGTTCGAGTAGCATGGGTTGCATTTGGAAGACTTTATTTTTATGTATCCTAACATTAAGTGTCGGCCAAGCTCTAATTAAGATAAGGTTGGACTATTGTCTTTTATGGATAGTAGACTAAGGAATAATGCAAGTTATTAATTAAGGTATGGAATCAAGATGTTATGGAAGGATAAGGGCACATAAGGCTTGATGTATGGGAGATGTTTTGGAAATATTTTTATGGTCATTTTGACCATGAATGTGGATGCATAGATGGCTAGGGGGGTTGGCCGAATATTGTATGGGATTAGGGGGAAGACAGTTGGCCAAATTCTTGGCATTTTGTGCATCTTTTTCCCTTTTCTCCAAAATCTTTCTCCTTAGCCGAATTTGTCATGGGCATTAGGTGAAAATGTTGTTTGTTTTGGCTATCATGTTTGACCATATTGGTATCCCTTTTTTCTTCTTTTCCTCTCAAGTTTTCTTTCTTTTTGGTACCGAAATATTATTTCTTTTGAAGGCATTTTTCTTTCATCCTTTTTCTTACTTGACCGAATGTGCACCTTTATCAAAAACTCCTTCTTTGTTCAATTCCTTTCATAATCGAAACCATTTAGCCTCTTTGGTCATTTCTTCTTTTCTCTTTATTTTGTTAAAGCCGAATCTATAACCTTACTATTCTCTTCCAAAGCCGAAAGTACCATCTTCTCTCTTTCATATTTTTTCTTTTCTTCTCTCAAACTTTTGTACCGAAATTCTCTTCATTTCCTTTTTGCCAAATTCCCTCTCTTCCATTTTACTTTTATTTTCTTCCTCTTTTCCACTTTAGTCGAATTCTATTTGTAGTTTCAACCAACCATTTTGTCGAAATCTCCCTCTTTCTTCTAGTTTTGTTTGGCCAAATATTAATCAAGAGTGGATCATCTTTGGGTTCTCCTCTATAATCGGTTCTGGAAGATAGGTAAGTGTCTTGGCCGATTTTCCTTTTCTTTTCCCTCTATCGTTTCTCATGAAGGCAAAGGCCGAATTTTTGGGCATTTGTTAGTAAGGTTCTAACCATAGGAACTTATTTCTTTTAGGCTCTTCGGATTTTGGAAGCAATCAATTTTGGTAAGTCAAGTGGTAAGGTTTATGTTGGTTCTTTATTCTTTAAAATGGATGTAAAGCCGAAGGCTATGGTGAATAAGGCTTGTTGTTGGCCGAATGGTCTATGGTAATGATCTAAGAATTGGCTGAATGTAGGGCAAGGTGATCTAGTCACGGTAGATCGGGTCTTGAAAGTTAGTGCTTGCGTTAGTGGCAGTGTGTACCTTACACACTTTATAATTCGATATATATATATTTATAAATATACTAATCATGTTATTAAAGTTGGAAACTGTGTGATTTTGATATGATACCGTAAGGGTATAAGCAAGGATTTGGGTAAGTCCGTTTCGATATGTTTTGCTATATGATACTTATTACCATGACATGTGATATATATTTCTATATGATACATAAGTGAGCATATGGCATGATTTCATAATATTTGCATGGTTATGGGTAACATGAGAGGAGGGGGAAGATTTGATATCCGTGTCTTTGGGACACCAGAGGTTTGGCACCTCATAGTGACTCGTCCCAGTGGCTTAGAACCACCGTGGGTTGGCCCCACTTTTGATATATTGGGATCGTCGCCAGTGATTTGGTATCACACGTCAGTTGGCCCCACAACTTGATTATTTGTGACTTTGGGTCACTAGTGATTTGGCATCACATTATTGGATATCGTGACTTTGGGTCACCAGTGGTTTGGTACCACACGGGGTAGAAAAGGAGTTATGGATGGCTAGGTTTGGGTGCATTATTTATATTGCTTGGTTATAATTTGTGCAAGTATGTGGCATTTACCCGGGAGAGGGATTATGCACTGAGTCTTGGTGACTCATCTTTTCCCTTACCTTTTTAGGTGATTCGTAAATTCGCGGATAAGGAGTCGGATGAACTCGAGGAGACCATGCAATAAAAATTGGTTTTACATGAACTTCCATTTGGGTTTCCATCTTTCTATGGATTTGTAATAAGGCCTCTTTAATTATGTTTTTTTGGAATATTTATATGCTTTGGATTTGTTTAAAATATGGCTTATAAATTACATGGTTGATATAATAATTTGAGTACAAAGTTTTCTAAACTACAAAACGCAATGGTTTTCAAAACGTTACCATCGGGTAACATAAATCATTTGATAATATTTAACATCTTAAGTGTTTTCGATAACTTAAACTATTTTCCAAAATTTAAGTTTCCAAATTTCAATTAGAAACAGTTTTCAAAATAATCGCTTGGGTTTCTTTTAAAATTATAAAAGGTTTTTCTAATATATGGATCTGTAACTAAGTTTTAAAGATTTATTTCCGGAATTTCAAAGTAAATTATTAGTTTTTAACTTATTAAACATCTGATTTCTACAAACATAGAACAACAAAGAGTTTTTCACTAAAATTTAAATCGTTAACTCGTTTTACATCAAAATGTTTTCCTCTGTGGCATGCCAGATTCGGTCATGGCGTATTGGCCCTGGTTTGGGGTGTTACAAGGCGAAAGGCCATGTATGGTGTCCATTAAGTATTGGAAATTAGATCTAACATGAGCTTATAGATATTTAAACGATTACCAACCAAGGGACACTTTTGGGTTTAGATCCACAAGGTAAGTGAATCGACATTATTTAAGGCCATATTTGGTGATTCAGATCTATTTTTTATTTATTCAAAAGCTGAAATTAACCAGTTAAGTGATTTAGTAGTTGGTCGATTGTAAGAGGGAACATCACAAAGCTTCGGGATTTGATTAGTAATCAAATCGTGACAAAATAAATTTTAGTTGTGATAATCCTTGAGGATTTGTTTGTATAAGCCGATTGGGTTTTGCTAAGAAACTTAGTGTCGGACGAATGTAGGAACTAAGGATCTAGAGTTCTAGATCGGGATTTTCGAGATTTCAGTGGAAGCGTTAAGTAAACCAGGTGTGTACCCCACACTAACTCTTAATAGATTTATGGCATTAATTTGATATGCGTGTTTATAATAATGTGAAAAGTGGGCAAAGGTACCATGTGATGGTACAAAGTACTCAGGTACGTAATCTTAATATTATGCTAATAACTGATATGATTATTATCATGATATGAATATTTGGAATATGGTACGTATGTGAATATCGATAACAATGTGAAAGAAGGCATAAGACATGGGGCATATGGGTTATATGGAAAGGGGAAGTGATCTGGTGGTTTATACCACAATATCTGAATGTGGTGACTCATGTCACGTAATTTGAATGTGGTGACTTATGTCACAAAATAATATCCGGTGGCTATGCCACAAAATTTATAAGGGCGAGGAGCACATCGTCTGCAGCGACTGCCTTCGATGATGTGTAGCAGATGGAGGGTCGACTTAGTAGTCCCCACGGTGTGATGGTTGGTACGGGTGATATGTAGCGGATGGCTATCTAGGTTTGGGTTTGGGATTGCATCATCATTATATTTGCTATACGTATGAATTTGTATGCCTAAATCTTTGGGACTTAGTGTTGGTTATACACACTGAGTCTGTTTAACTCACCCCGTTGTGGGATATTTTTCAGGTGACACTCAGTAATGGATCGGGTGGCGGGAGCTTAGTGGTGGCCATGTTCATTTCAGTTTTATTTTATTTTGGATGCTTTATCTCTAAGTATGTTTGGATTTATTTTTGGGCTTTGTTTTTATTGTTGTAATAAGGCCATTACAATTAATTGTTTAATGCATGCTTTCTATTTAATTTTTTTATGATCGATTGATATTAAATTAAGGATTTACAATTTTTCCATAAAAACGAATTTTAAATGTTGTGACACCTAAACATAAATGATTTTCAAATTAAAAGATAATCCTTAACAAATTTGGCAATTCTTTTTAACTTGTGGTTTTGGAATATAAAAAAAGGTTTTAATAAATCCCCGATTTCAAAAAGAACAAGATTTTCAATTGAACCCATCATAAGTCAAATTTGTCCAAAATTACACAAAGTTTTCCAAAGAAACAAACAAGTTTTGAACCGTTTTTACTCAAGGAACATACCGGATTCGGTAAAGGCTCGTGGGCCGGGTTTGAGGTGTTTCATGCGCTACAATTTGTAGTAGTTCATTGCCTATGGACTCCTTGTTTCATTTTTCATTTTCACTTCTTCGATATTAATTTGTTAGTTTTGTCCTCTTTCTTTTCCGTAGAGGAGAGGCAATCTTGAAATCATCTTCGAAAGTGATGTAACGCTTCAAAGTCTTAACTTGATTTTCTTATTCTTCTTTCTTTAGATTACTTTTTTTATCAATATCGAGAATGAAACTCCAAATATGTCGATGACGTACGTCCCACATTCTCCCTATTAAAAAAGGTTCAATTTATATAAAAACTAATTCCTATCCATTATTTGGGCAATACCTACGAGAGTTATAGAAACGCATAACATCATTATAAGAATTTACGCTTAGCATAATTATTTCTACATTGTAGCACATACATATCAACTGTAAAGGAATCGGTATAGCTCATTCAATTTTGAGATACACGTGAATTTTTGACAATCAACATAGCAAGTGCATACACAACTTCAAAATATTAGAAAAATAGGGCGACACATATAACGAATATGTGTGCACATAATGCAAGTGTACTATATCTCACATTGCTTTTTCCATAAATTATTATCGCCCTTGAAATTGACCCAAACACGCCCACGAGCCTCGACCGGATCGACATGTTCCTTGAGTAAAACATTTCAAATACTTGTTCGTCAATTTGGAAAATCTGGATAGTTTGGAACAAATTGGAACAAAGATCACTTCCCCTTTTCAATATCACCCATATGTCCATGCATAATACAAAACATGCCGAAATCATGCCATATGCCTTATTCCATATTCATAACAAATTCACATGTGAGTCATATTTAGTGTTCATAATGACATTATTGACATAATAGTAGTAGTAGGTTAACGTACCTGAATACTCTGTACCATTGAATGGTACCTTTAGCCATATTTTCATATTTCATTAACACATACATAATATTAATACCATAGATCTATTAGGAATTAGTGTAGGGCTACACACCTGGTACTAATGTGTTCACTGAATCCCGAAAGTGTACCAAAATAGATCGTACTCCTCCCTAAAAACCATAGTTAGAATCGGCACACTTAATATGGCCTTGGCCGAATACTAATACTCTCTTACCTTGCGGATCTAAATCCCGAAATCGTTAGTTGTCTGTGGTATCTGTCAAAATCCCTACAAGCACTATGTTGGATCCAATTCTAACATTTAATGAATCCAAAACAATTGACATTTCACCTAAAATCATATTAACTTACCTTAGATCTGAAATTCCCGAAAGATCCCCTCTTGAAGTCGGCTACAATAGGAATCCCGGAACCTCCTTCAATGTTTCGGCCAAAGTGCATTAATGGGATTAGTTCCTAGATTTTGGCTAAAAAGAAAAGGAATGGAAATCGAATAATACTTGATCTTACCCCTAATGATGAAATCGACTGCACCCTTGCCTGACACCACAGAGAGATTCGGCTATATAGGAATAAGGAGTGAAATCGACCAGGCCTTGGAAACGTGATTCAGGTTAGAAACTAATTAAAGAAGAGAGAAACCGCAAAGAAGGAAAATCCCGAAAACTTACCAAACTAGAGAGGTGTATGTAGCTATGGTGCACCTTCGGGAAAAAGAGATCTCTCTTTGAAGATTTGGTTATGGAGAAAGATGATAGGCACAAGGAATATACGGCTTTCAGAGGGTTTTCGAGGAGAGGAGAAACACTAGGAAGTTTTGGCTAGAAAAGAAAACGTTGAGAAAAGAAAAGAAGGAAATTCGACTAGAGAAAGAGATGAGAAAGTAAAAGAAAAGCAAAGGAAAAAGATGGATACTCTGCTAATAATTTCGGCTACATACTCTCACTCACACAGAGTTGGAGTTTCGGCCAACTCTCTCCTTCTTGATAACTTTATCCATCAATTACCATATCATTTATCCTTCCTCCATAATTATCCTCATTTATCACTTTAAAATAAAAGAATTAAGCTCCTAAATTGTAGCCTAAGTGCCGTCTTTCCCCTTACCCTGGGAATGCTGAATTTTAACCCATTAACTTGGGCTCCTTGCGGCCATACAAGGCCCAAATCATCCTCCTAAGTGAAGCCACCCTCATGCCCAATTTAGCATTAATAAATTTTTGGGCCACAAGCCTAACTCTCTTGCTGCCTGACGCAAAAACACTCCCAAAAGTGCTCACCTTGCTGCTCGAACCTAGGCCCCCTTGCCTTTGCGCTTGTGTGTCACTTACTAGGGCTTTAAGTGGCGCCTCCTTACCACTTTAACAAGCCCATTCGTATGTCCAATTTCCCTTATAAATTTTCTTAAGGCCTCATCTGCTTAGCTCCACTTCAAGACTTAAAATCTAATATTTTCTAAGGCATTCTCTTACCTTCTAAAGTTCCCGAAATCTATAAAGCACATTCAAAACACACATAGCCATACTACTTTATACAATTAAGAAAAATGCACAAGCCCTAAATCCCGGATATTACAGTCCTGGTGCTTGGTTTGGAGTGGACATTACAGTTCAATCCCAGTTTCAACGTAAAAACCCATGTACGACATAATCATCTTTATTGAACCTTATTTTCATGATCCGTTTAAAGCCATTTAAGAATTATAAAGGGAAGTATAAACATGTGCCTTTGAATTAATATTTAGATTTGTAGTAATTAAAATGAATGCTAATTAAATTGAAATATTTAATGTTTTCTTTTATTGTAACGTATTCTAGTCTAATGTGGTTATAACACTTCCTATAAATGCCAGTTTTCTTCTCAGCGAATCTTGTTCGAAATTAATTTTACGAACCAAATTTAACTAGTAACATCAGATTCGTGCAGTATGCCAAGCCTTAATGTTTATTCCGTCCTATTGGTTTTATTCTTAACTTGCGGGCGAAGAATGGCTACGAAGGAGAACGACCAGTTATTAAGGAAAATAATTATGAAACTAAAATGGGTTTGCCATGTGCTCTAGAAAGCTTTCATCAGTAACACCCCAAACCCGCCCAACCATTATGACCGAATTTGGTTTGTTCTGAGAGGAAAACATTTTGAAAATCCTTTTAAGCCGATTTAGTTTTTTTGGTTAAAACATCTCATTTTTAATTATATTATTAAAAACCACTGAGTTGTATGAGGAAACTATTCTCAGTTTTGTTAAAAATTTACTAGATCAGGTTGTTACAGTTATCAGATGTACCCGATGGCACAATAAAACATTCATTTAAGTTTAAGAAAACGGGTGTAACCATTTTAAAGTCATTAAGTGGTTTAAACTAGTTATCCGAACATGTATCATAATAAAAACAATCTTAGGAGGCCTTATTACAACTTGAACAAATTAAAAACCAAAATAAAATAAAATAAATTCAAAGTTCATCTAATCCATATTTTCACTGCATGGCCACCTCGAGTCCATCCGGCTCCTCATCCGCGATCTCGTGTCACCCTGAAAAATGTTAAGGAGAAGGTGAGTCACCAAGACTCAATGTGTAACCCTTTCCCCGATTTAGTGCAACGTCATACACAAATCATAACTAATTTAACATGCACAAGTCTAATGTGCACCCAACCTAGCCATCCAAACACCTTTCTCTACCCCGTGTGGTACCAAACCACTGGTGGTGCCAAACCACTGGTGACTTAAAGTCATGAAATCCGTCATATTGTGGTGCCAAACCACCGTGACCAAGTCACAATCAAATGATGGGGCCAACCCATCGTGTGATACCAAATCACTGGCATCAATCCCTTAATATAAACCGTGGGGCCAACCCACTGTGGTGCTAAGCCACTGGGACGAGACGCTATGAGGTGCCAAACCTCTGGAGGTGCCAAACCTCTGGTGACCGTAGTCACGAAATGTGGTACCAAACCACTGGTGTCCGTCGACATGAATATCACTTCCCCCTCCACTCGTTTAACCCACATCAATCAAGGATATACATTTAACAGAGATCATGCCCACATGTTCGTTTAGCAACATACATAAAGTTACCATTAGCCATAACCACATATACCAAATATGCCATGCTTCCCAAAAGCATCATAAAGAAAGTCATAACAACAAGACTTACCTGAGTCTTGCTTATACCATTATGGTATTAAATCCCACATCTACCTAAGTCAGATTTAACATACACAAACACTTAGCACATTAATTAGTTATAAAGTGTGTATGTACGCACCTGTTATCACTGACAGCCCTAGATCCCGAAAAGACAGATCGGCCACACAAGATTCCCTTGCCCTATATTCGGCCATTACCCCAAGTTAGTGCCATAGACCATACGGCCAAACCCAAAATAATTCCAAAAGGTTTCTCATGAACTTGAAACCTTACCTAAACGCCTTTGAATACTAGTCACCACACACCAAGTTTCTGCTTCCCTATAATCGGCAATCACTTGTTAATAGCCTTCGGCTTTTAATCACTAAATAAATAACTTACTAAAATAGATTCTTACCCCCACTTACCAAGTTTGATCACTAACGAATGGAGACTGAATACTTCACAAATCCCGGAGCCCTACAACAAATTGGTTTTAAAACAGGTGATTAGCACCCTTGCTATCAAGTGCCGAAATCGGCTCTTACCATCACCAAAGTCGACAGAGAAAGAAAATATGGAAAAGGAAGTTTCGGCCATCAGTCACCTTTACCAATCGATTGCAAAAGAAAATCCGGAGAGATCTATACCACCTTTAATATTCGGCCAAGGTACTTTTAAATGGAAGAAGAGAGTTTCGACACACCCAAAGGAGTATATTCGGCTATAGTGGAAGAAAGAAAAATAATGGAAAAAGGAAGATAGAGTTTCGACCAAAGGAGAGAGTAGAGGGGATTTTTGGTGTTTAAGCAAAACAAATAGGAGAGAAAGTTATTGATGAAGGTTTCGATTTTGAGAGAATGAGAAGGAGAGAAAAATAATTGAAGAAGAGAGAATAAGGATGAGATTCGGCTACACCAATAAGGAAGAAAAGAATTCCAAGAAAAGAAAATAAAAGCTTAGAACCTTAAGGGCATTCGGCTAGTGTTCAATGAAGGAAAAAGGTTTCGGTTCCTTTGATATGTGCTAGCCAAAATTATCCACCAAGTGCCTAAAGAAAATTCGGCACACCCCTTGCTTAGCCACCAAGCCGTCCACTCCTCTCCAACAAGGAGTTCAAATTTCGGCCATCACCTAAAATTTCTCTTGTCCACTAGTTTAAAACTATTCAAAATAATTTGAATACTCAAATGCCTACTTTTTCTCTTTGCCACCTTTTTAAGATTAATCAAATAAAATCCATTTAAATAATAATAATATCCTTATTATCCTTATTATCCCAAAAATTAAATTGATCATCTCTCTCTCTCTATTGCCGTCCAATTAAAGAGCAAAAAGGAAACTTTCGTGACTCGAACATAGGCTCCCCCTTGCTCCTTGATGGCGTCACTTCCAACTCCTAAGTGGCCTCCCTTTTGCCACTTTTCCAAGGCCTTTTTTAGTGTCAATTACTCCTTCCTTTAACTTTGTAACCCCTACTTACTAAGGCTCTCTATCTTTAAAGCTTACAAAAATATTTTTCCACCGCTCCGAGCCTACTCAAGACCCCTATTTAAGTCTTATTACACCATAGACAATATCACAGCATTCAAACACAAACAAAATAATTCAATCACAAATAACCCCAATTTTAGGATGTTACATTCACGGCTATTTTCCAGATAGGGAGTATTTCTAACAAGTGTTGCGGTGAACTTGTTGTGTTGGGAAAAGTTTGGCACTTAGCATTAGTAAAGAGGACCCTTGAAAATCCTCTATTCAAAGACCTAAACCCAGCGACAATTATAGTGAAGAGCAGTAATACGTGGAATAATTGCCTTGTATTGATCGATTCACCATCTCCATCTGCTTAAGGATATAGTATTTCTTAAGCTAACAAACGGTTACAAGACGTAACGGGCCCAAAATTGTTTTTTATCTTTATGTTTGATATTGACCCGAATGCTTCCTTAAAATGCGTCATGGGATTTAAGCCAAGTGAAATTATATTTAGTTGTACCAAAATTAAATGGTTCTAGAGAAGCCATTACTTAGTACACTATGATTTCATACAAGCCATTATTTTTAATTTTATAGCATTGGAACTCCATAACCACCACAAATCGAGCACTAGATATTGTTTCACATTGGTTAAATTGACACAAATATAATTATTATAAACATTAAGATAATTTCAATAATGTGAAATTGGAATGTTCTAGCGTGGTGTGAAATTCAAACAATCTCGATTCCTTGAAAGTCACTATCCAATTTAAATTCACATTGCCTTTAAGGAAAAAATAAACCTTGACTTCCAGAAGTTCTGAAACGACACATATAATGCCAGGAAATATCCTCCAAGGGACATGCACTATAATTTGTTGTAGTTCATTGCCTATGGACTCCTTGTTTCATTTTTCATTTTCACTTCTTCGATATTAATCTGTTAGTTTTGTCCTCTTTCTTTTTCGTAGAGGAGAGGCAATCTTGAAATCATCTTCGAAAGTGATGTAACGCTTCAAAGTCTTAACTTGATTTTCTTATTCTTCTTCTTTATATTACTTTTTTTATCAATACCAAGAATGAAACTCCAAATATGTCGGTGACGTACGTCCCACATTCTCCCTATTAAAAAAGGTTCAATTTATATAAAAACTAAATCCTATCCATTTTTTGGGCAATACCTACGAGAGTTATAGAAACGTAACATCATTTGTTATTTCCGATTTAAGGCAATACCTACGGGAGTTATAGAAATGTAACATTATTTGTTATTTCCGATTTAACTCTCCAAGAGAAATTTTCATTTTCTGATTTCCATTACTTATTCCACTAAAAGCTTCCATTCATATTTCAGTAAAATTGGGTTGAAACGCTTTCGAATGGCAAGCCTTAATGTTTATTCCTTCCTATTGGTTTTATTCTTAACTTGTGGGGCAGTAATGGCTACGAAGGAGAACGACCAGATTATTAAGGAAAATAATTGTGAAACTAAAATGGGTTTGCCATGTGTTCTAGAAGCTTTCACGGCTATTTTCCAGATAGGGAGTATTTCTAACAAGTGTTGCGGTGAACTTGTTGTGTTGGGAAAAGTTTGCCACTCAAAGATTAGTAAAGAGGACCCTTGAAAATCCTCTATTCAAAGACCTAAACCCAAATGACAATTATAGTGAAGAGCATTAATACGTGGAATAATTGCCTTGCATCGATCGATTCACCATCTCCGTCCACTTAAGGATATAGTATTGCTTAAGCTAACAAACGGTTACAAGACATAACGGGCCCAAAATTGTCTTTTATCTTTATGTTTGATATTGATCTGAATGCTTCCTTAGAATGCGTCATGGGATTTAAGCCAAGTGAAATTATATTTAGTTGTACCGAAATTAAATGGTTCTAGAGAAGCCATTACTTAATACACTATGATTTCATACAAGCCATTACTTTTAATTTTATAGCATTGGAACTCGATAACCACCTCAAATCGAAAGCAGAGATATTGTTTCACATTGGTTAAATTGACACAAATATAATTATTATAAACATTAAGATAATTTCAAGAATGTGAAATTGGAATGTTCTAGCGTGGTGTGAAATTCAAACAATCTCGATTCCTTGAAAGTCATTATCCAATTTAAATTCACATTGCCTTTAAGGAAAAAAAAAACCTTGACTTCCCGAAGTTCTAAAAAGACACATATCGTGCCAAGAAATATCCTTCAAGGGACATGCACTATAATTTGTAGTAGTTCATTGCCTATGGACTCCTTGTTTCATTTTTCATTTTCACTTCTCCAATATTAATCTGTTAGCTTTCTCCTCTTTCTTTTCCGTAAAGGAGAGGCAATCTTGAAATCATCTTCGAAAGTAATGTAACGCTTCAAAGTCTTAACTTGATTTTCTTATTCTTCTTTCTTTAGATTACTTTTTTTATCAATATCGAGAATGAAACTCCAAATATGTCGGTGACGTACGTCCCACATTCTCCCTATTAAAAAAGGTTCAATTTATATAAAAACTAAATCCTATCCATTGTTTGGGCAATACCTATGAGAGTTATAGAAACGTAACATCATTTGTTATTTCCGATATAACTCTCCAAGAGAAATTTTCATTTTCTGATTTCCATTACTTATTCCACTAAAAGCTTCCATTCATATTTCAGTAAAATTGGGTTGAAATGCTTACACCGAAAAAACTTAACGTAGAACGAAGAATACAATAACAGAATTGGAGTCCCATGATAAAGCCATACATCGGCTTAATTTTAGAACGGGAAATATTTTTGATATATTAATTTTGAATTTCAATCATTTAGTTGCCATGATAAGTGTGATAAAAACTTTTTAACAACAACAAGGTTATAAGAATTTACGCTTCGCATAATTATTTCTACATTGTAGCACATACATATCACTGGTAAAGGAATCTAGTATAGCTCATTCAATTTTGAGATACACGTGAATTTTTAACCATCAACATAGCAAGTGCATACACAACTTCAAAATATTAGAAAAATAGGACGACACACATAACGAATATGTGTGCCTGTAATGCAAGTGTACTATATCTCACATTGCTTTTTTCATATGTTATTATCGTCCTGGTGTTTGGTTTGGAGTGGACGTTGCAGTTCAATCCCGGTTTCAACGTAAAAACCCATGTACGACATAATCATCTTTATTGAACCTTATTTTTGTGATCCGTTTAAGGCCATTTAAGAATTATAAAGGGAAGTATAAACGTGTGCCTTTGAATTAATATTTAGATTTGTAGTAATTAAAATGAATGCTAATTAAATAGAACTATTTAATGTTTTTTTTATTGTAACGTATTCTAGTCTAATGTGATTATAACACTTCCTACAAATGCCATTTTTTTCTCAGCGAATCTTGTTCGAAATTAACTTTACGAACCAAATTTAACTAGTAACATCAAATTTGCGCAGTATGGCAAGCCTTAATGTTTATTCCATCCTATTGGTTTTATTCTTAACTTGCGAGGTAGTAATGGCTACGAAGGAGAACGACCAGATTATTAAGGAAAATAATTGTGCAACTAAAATGGGTTTGCCATGTATTTTAGAAGCTTTCACGTCTATTTTCCAGATAGGGAGTATTTCTAACAAGTATTGCGGTGAACTTGTTGTGTTGGGAAAAGTTTGCCACTCAGCATTAGTAAAGAGGACCCTTGAAAATCCTCTATTCAAAGACCTAAACCCAGCGACAATTATAGTGAAGAGCATTAATACGTGGAATAATTGCCTTGCATCGATCGATTCACCATCTCCGTCTGCTTAAGGATATAGTATTGCTTAAGCTAACAAACGGTTACAAGGCGTAACGCAGACCCCAAAATTGTTTTTTATCTTTATGTTTGATATTGATCCGAATGCTTCCTTAAAATGTGTCATGGGATTTAAGCCAAGTGAAATTATATTTAGTTGTACTGAAATTAAATGGTTCTAGAGAAGCCATTACTTAATACATTATGATTTCATACAAGCCATTATTTTTAATTTTATAGCATTGGAACTCGATAACCACCTCAAATCGAGCACTAGATGTTGTTTCACATTGGTTAAATTGACACAAATATAATTGTTATAAACATTAAGATAATTTCAATAATGTGAAATTGGAATGTTCTAGCGTGGTGTGAAATTCAAACAATCTCGATTCCTTGAAAGTCATTATCCAATTTAAATTCACATTGCCTTTAAGGAAAAAAAAAAAACCTTGACTTTCCGAAGTTCTGAAAAGACACATATCGTGCCAGGAAATATCCTCCAAGGGACATGCACTATAATTTGTAGTAGTTTATTGCCTATGGACTCCTTGTTTCATTTTTCATTTTCACTTCTTCGATATTAATCTGTTAGTTTTCTCCTCTTTCTTTTCCGTAAATGAGAGGCAATGTAACACCCCAAACCCGGCCCATTCACTACGACCGAATTTGAAATGCCACTGCGGAAAATGTTTGAAACAAATTTGAACTTAAGGATAAAACATGAAAATATTGTTAGGTTTAGAAAACAGTGTTCATTAAAAATTTTAAGTAAGGTGTGGTGTTTATAAAAATATCCGGATTAAAACTTTAGTATATATAGATTTAAATAAAATCGTTTGCAAATGATTCCTCAATTGTCAATCCATAATAAAACATAATAATAAACTTAATGAAAAGCACTTAAACAAACTTTAAATACTTTTAGGGGCCTTATTACAATAATTGAATAATCAAAGTACTTGAAATATAAATGCTTAATTAATTAAAAATATCTTTCTGCATGAAAATCTGCTTTTGCATGGCCACCTTTGTATCCACTCCAACCCGGTCCAAGCTTTATGCATCACCTGAAATGTTTAATAAAATATTGGGTGAGTCAAACAGACTCAGTGCATAGTCATTTCACATGTCTCCACATATGGGCTTGGCCCACATCCACACAGTCCATACACATAAATATGCAATTATGAAGCCCAACCCAACCTAGGGTCCATCCGTTACTCCCACCTTAGCAGACTCCCTACCCAAGCCCGTGGCTAATCCACCACCGATCACCTCGTGATCCACATATCTTACCTTGGCAGACTTACTGCTCAAGGCCATGGCTGAGCCACCGATACATAGGGATCCCACACATCAATCAGTCCACGGTGATGCACACAGCTATCGACCGCCGAGATGGGCACCTAGCCAACACCTCGCTTGACGTAGCACCTAGCTAACATCAAGCGCTAATGTAGCACAAGGCTAACATTAGACCACGTACATAAATATGTACACCCTGTCCTCCACTATTCATATCCCAAGCCCTCATGCACATATATATGATAAAACATCATTTAATAAAATACGTATATAACATGCTCATCTCCATTTCATATATTTAATAGTAATCATTTAATAACATAAAACACTGACCTTGTTAATCGTTTACCCATCAGGGGTATCCACCATTTTAGCCCTTATCTCGGCTATCATTCACAACATTGCACAAATACAATTTAACATATTTAAAACAATCAAAAGACAGTGCGATAACTACGCACCTGATTAGCACAATTGACTAAATCTCGAACCCACGTCTAACGATTTGCACCTTTGTGATTGTAGAATTCCTTCCTAATCTTTCCAACTCCCGAAATACCTGCTTCCTCCTTGAGACACAAGTTTCCAAATCCCAAAAGATCACTTCTTGGTTCGGCTACAAGACTAAAAGAGGTTAGATTCTGGTTTCGACTAACCAAAGATAAAAGGAAGATGAATAACGTTAAAGAGTTTCTCACCACACTATCCGAACCGATCGAATTGTTTGCACCCAAAGTCTCCTTGAACACTGAGAGATTCAGCTTTTAGGGAATGACAAGAAAAGAGTAGTTTTCGGGAAAAGATGATAATACAAAAGAACAAGAAAAAAGAATAAACTAAACCACCACCTTCGGCTTTGAAGTACAAAATAATTAAATAAATAAAATAGAAAAGAGAAAGGAAGAATACAAGGTTCGGCTATGATTCAGAATGGCAAGGGAATATTCGGCCACCCAAGAACATAGGTAGAATTAGGGTTTGAAGAAAAGAAAAAGAGTAGGGAGAGAAGTTAGGAGAATTTCGGCTAATCACTAAATAAAAGAAGAAGCTTGGGACGAAGGGTGTAGATTCGGCATAAGGAAGAATATTCATGCAACTATAATTCGACACTAAATACCCCCCACATTACCGAAATTAAAACACCACCAAAAGAGACCCATATACAACCGCCACCTCTTCTCAAATCAAATCCCTTAATTCCCTCCTATTTTACCTCTTTGACACTTATTCAAAATAATAAAATAAATTAGATTTATCCTTATCTTACCCATAAAATAAATAAATAAATAAAGCCATATGCTCATCAATCTCTTCCAGCTGAATTTAAAAACAAAATCAGCTTGATCCTTATCTCAATTGAAGATCCCATGTGCCGTCCAATTACTCCTTTCCCCTAACGCCAGGATATAAAAAAATAAAACACTCCCCTGCAGCCCCCAAGGTTCGAACTCCAGACCTGCTCCAGCAAGCTGCAACAACGCCTCATGCCACTCTACCGTGGCGATTTTTATGACATAAACCCGCCATATTTTCTTTTATGACCTCCTTCCTTAGTTCCTTCCTCTTTAACGCCAAAAACAAAAATAAAATCCCCACTTGCTGCCGCCGTGTTTCGAACCCAGGCCCTTGCTGGCGTTACTTCTAGGCCCTTAAGTGGCACATGGGAGCCACTTTACCAATCCGATTTTCATGTCCATAAAGCTTGCCATTTTTCTTTAAGGCCTCCTTAGCCCAATTTCCCCTTTTAACCTAAAAAAAAAATTCCAATGCACTCCCTTTTAATCCTAGAGTTTTAAAAACCCTTAAAACATCACCAACCCCACTTAAAGCCTACTAACACTTGCGTTATGCTCCAAACGCACAACCCCTAATTTAGGATGTTATAGTTCTACCCTCCTTAAAATAATTTCGTCCTCGAAATTACTTACTAACGATCAATCGTGCATCATTAACTCGTCACACTAGCTACTGCTGCGCACTCTGATCTTAAAGAACTATCATACACTTCACTAGCAACATAAGAACGAACTAACTTAACCACAAACAAGACAATAGAAGGTATTCCAGAAATAAGAAACTTACCCGTTGTCACCTCTGGCACATCACCATCCTCACGACGGCCGACTGCATAAACCAACCTTGGCTGCTTGCGTTTGCACCTTCAGTATCCCTGTTTGGTGTTCCACGACCTCGGCCTGAACCATTTCCTCCATGATTCGGTCCTTGACCCCTTGTCGCTTGCTGGCCATCTCTACCCGACTGCACATAACCTTGGCCTAATGTCCGAGCCCTACTCGGATCTTAAGGATAGTCTTTAATCAGGTGTGACTTAGACTTACACCTAAAACATTCCCGTTCCCGGTTCCAGCACTTGCCAACATGATACCTTCCACACTGAGCACACGGACGGTCCGAATTTTCCGTAGCTGGCTTAGCAACACGAACAGAATTCTCAACCCTCGGTCTTTTCTGAAGACCCTCAGATGATCTGCAGACGATCCGAAATTCCTCCTATCCCTGCTCCTATCCTTATCTCTCTACTCGCCACACAGTCCTTAATTCCCTCAGCTACCTTAGCTTTTTCGACTAACACAGCGAACTCCCGCTCCTGATGTGGAGCTATTAACAACCTCAGGTCGTCCCTTAACCCGTCCTCAAACTGGACACACTGCTCATGCTCCGTAGCCACCACTCCTCGAGCATATCGGCTTAACCTTAGAAACTCAGCCTCGTATTCTGCTACGGACTTGTTCCCTTGAACAAGCCCCAGAAACGCCTTCCTCTGCGCATCAACATAATGAGTTCCAATATACTTCTTCTGGTATGCCGTCTTGACATACTCCCAAGTGAGATCCTCACCTGTGGCACTATCCCGAACTGTTAACCACCACTGATACGCCTCGTCGAGAAGCAGCGCCACCATTCCTTTCACTTTCTCCTCAGGAGTTAAATCGAGCTCATCCATAATTCGTTCGGTCGCCCCCAACCAATATTCGGCTGTACTGGGTGCCACACCAGATACGCCACGGAATACCTCTGCTCCATTGGCTCGGAGTCGCTCGGGTACGGACTTCCTAGCTCTCATATTTCCACCCACTCCAGCCACTATCTCCAAAACTCGCAGCACCACCTGCGACATAGCACCATCCCCCGTCTGATCATGCTGCTCAGCACCAAAAGCTGGGGGCGGTGGTGGCATCTCATTATCAGACCCTTGACCCGATCTAACAGGTTCCGATACGGCCTTTCTGCCTCGACCACGTCCACGACGACCACGTCCTCTAGAACTCATTTCTAGCGCCTCGATTTAGTCTGATTTAAGAAATTTTATGCATTACAAATTTTGTTCCACTATTTATCCACGAGCAAATTTTATGAAATGAAGTTTTCAAAAGTTGTTCTTTCGATCAATCAGAGTTTCAGTTCGAGTTCACTACTCTAATTCAAAGAACCACCTTCACAATCACATTCATAATGGAGATATCTTCATTTCTTAACAAGGCCATATTCTTTCAGTGGTATCCACCACCCACATTGACTATTCAGACATTTCTGCCCGTTTCTATCCCAGGGGTATTTCCGTCATTTGTCCTACAGGGGTATTTTGGTAATAAATTAGGGTCAATTTGAAAATCACAAAAGTCATTTCGAAATTTTTTTTTTCAAACTCATGGGTATTTTGAAAGAAAGATTTTCCAAATCAAGGTTTTGCAGAAATTTTGAAAATCGGGGTTATTTTGGGTAATTTCGTAATCTAGGGGTAATTCAGTAATTTTCCAAACAGGGTATCTTTACATTTTGCAAAAATAGAATTTTCTAATATTTTTGTAAAGTAAGAATATTTTAAATAAAAGTCTAGGGTAATATGAAAATTTTAGAAACCAATGGCATTTTGGTAATTTTACCAACCAGGGGTATTTTCGTAAATTTCCCCAAATCAGAGTATCTGGATATTTTGAAAACTAGAGATTTTGGTATTTTTGTAAAGTAGGATTATTTTAACAAAAGTTGAGGGTAGCATAGTAATTTTACAATGAAGGGTATTTTAGTAATTTACAACACAGGGGCATTTTAGTAATTTTGTAAATCGGAGATACTTTGGAAAAATTTTCACAATAATCTTTTACTATAATTAAAAGGGTAATTTAGGAACTTTAAGACTAGGAATTTTATAAAACTGCGGCCTGGCTAGTCCCTTTCAGGTTTTAAATATCGAGTTTAGCCCGTGAATAAGTCCTCTTGGTTAAGGTGAACCGTAGCTACGCACTAGGTAGGATTCGAGTAAAGAGGAGGTGAGTCGCTAGGACTACTTAAGTACCAAGCTCTTACTTAATGCCAATCCTAGACATGCATACAATGGTTGCCACACCTTAACTCTCATTGACTTACTTCACAGTTTTGTTTAATAGTCCTTTAAGTCTTATGCATGTGTTTGAGTAGACTAGCCCTAGGGTTCAATAGCCCTAATATTCTAATCTATGAGCCCATAAAAGCCCATATATTTTCACGTATACACAATTCACTTCAGAAATTAGAAGTACTTACCTGGTGGACTTCGGGCCGGAGATACAGGTGCCATGCCAGAATAACCTGAAAAATAATTCATAAAAGCCCATTTTTTTTTGAAAAGCCCATTTTTAAAACATTTTTTGGACCCAAAACCTCAAAGCCGAGTTTTGAACCGGCTCGATACCAATTTGTCACACCCCAAACTCGGCCCATTCGACCGAATTTGAAATGCCACTGCAGAAAATGTTTGAAACAAATTTGAACTTAAGGATAAAACATGAAAATTTTGTTAAGTTTAGAAAACAGTGTTCATTAAAAATTCTTAAGTAAGGTGTGGTGTTTATAAAAATATCCGGATTAAAACTTTAGTATATATAGATTTAAATAAAATCGTTTGCAAATGATTCCTCAATTGTCAATCCATAATAAAACATAATAATAAACTTAATGAAAAGCACTTAAACAAACTTTAAATACTTTTAGGGGCCTTATTACAATAATTGAATAATCAAAGTCATCGAAAATATAAATGCTTAATTAATTAAAAATATCTTTCTGCATGAAAATCTACTTCTGCATGGCCACCTTTGTATCCACTCTAACCCGGTCCAAGCTTTATGCATCACCTGAAATGTTTAATAAAATATTGGGTGAGTCAAACAGACACAGTGCATAGTCATTTCACATGTCTCCACATATGGGCTTGGCCCACATCCACACAGTCCATACACATAAATATGCAATTATGAAGCCCAACCCAACCTAGGGTCCATCCGTTACTCCCACATTAGCAGACTCCCTGCCTAAGGCCGTGGCTAATCCACCACCAATCACCTCGTGATCCACATATCTTACCTTGGCAGACTTGCTGCTCAAGGTCGTGGCTGAGCCACCGATCCCATAGGGATCCCACACATCAATCAGTCCACGGTGATGCACACAGCTATCGACCGCCGAGATGGGCACCTAGCCAACACCTCCCTTGACGTAGCACCTAGCTAACATCAAGCGCTAATGTAGCACAAGGCTAACATTAGACCACATACATAAATATGTACACCCTGTCCTCCACTATTCATATCCCAAGCCCTCATGCACATATATATGATAAAAAATCATTAATAAAATACGTATATAACATGCTCATCTCCATTTCATATATTTAACAGTAATCATTTAATAACTTAAAACGCTGACCTTGTTAATCATTTACCCATCAGGGGTATCCACCATTTTAGCCCTTATCTCGGCTATAATTCACAACATAGCACATACATTTTAACATATTTAAAACAATCAAAAGACAGTGCGATAACTACGCACCTGATTAGCATAATTGACTAAATCCTGAACCCACGTCTAACGATTTGCACCTTTGCAATTGTAGAACTCCTTCCTAATCTTTCCAAACTCCCGAAATACATGCTTGCTTCTTGAGACACAAGTCTCCAAATCCCGAAAGATCACCTCTTGGTTCGGCCACAAGACTAAAAGAGGTTAGATTCTGGTTTCGACTAACCAAAGATAAAAGGAAAATGAATAACGTTAAAGAGTTTCTCACCACACTATCCGAACCGATCCAATCGTTTGCACCCAAAGTCTCCTTGAACACTGAGAGATTTGGCTTTTAAGGAATGGCAAGAAAAGAGTAGTTTTCGGGAAAAGATGATAATACAAAAGAACAAGAAAGAAGAATAAACTAAACCACCACTTTCGGCTTTGAAGTGCAAAATAATTAAACAAATAAAGTAGAAAAGAGAAAGGAAGAATACAAGGTTCGGCTATGATTCAGAATGGCAAGGGAATATTCGACCACCCAAGATGTAACATCCTAAAATTGGGGTTATTCGTGTTTGCATTATTTTGCCTGAGTTGAATTGCTGTAATATTATTTATGGAATGATGGGGCTTAATTAGGGGTCTTGCGTTGACTGGGGATAGTAGAAAATTTTATTTGGAAGCTTTAAAGGTAGGGGAACCTTAGTAGGTAGGGGTTACAAGTTAAAGTAGGGAACATTTGACACAGGAATAGCCTTGGAAAAGTGGCAAAAGGGAGGCCACTTAAGTCTTTGTAGGTGACGCCACAAGGGGAGCAAGGAGCTTGGGTTCGAGTCATGAGTTTTCCCTTTTTGCATGTTATTGGGACGGCATAGGGGGGGAGAGTTTTTCTCTCTTTAAACTCTTTTTAGTTAATAAAAGAAGGGATAATATTAGCATTTTATTAGATTTATTAATTGGATTATTATGTAAATAATCAATAAGAGTTGGTAGAGGAAAAATAGCCTTGTAATTAATTCAAATGAATTTGAATTAATTCAAATGAATTTGAATTAATTCAAATATGTGGCTTAGAGTGAATTGGAGAGTTGGCTAGAGTTTGAACTCTTTGTTGATAGGAGTGGACGACAAGCTTAAGGGGGGTGGTGCCGAATGCCTATAAAAGCATCAACCTATCACTTGTTTTTCTTTTTTTTTTCCCATCTTTGCAAGTGGCCGAAATTCTCAACCCTCCCATCTTTAATTTTCTCTCTTTTCTCATTCTCTCCAAGAGCGAAAGCCATTAATTCTCTTTTTAACCTTTGGCCAAATTCCCCACATCTCCATAACTCATCTATTTATTTTCTTCTTAAATCAAAACCCCTATTTTCCTATCTCTGAATAGCCGAATATCTTCCACCCTTGTTGCCAAAATCCTTCCTCTCCTATTAAGATTTATTGTGGCCAAATATCAAGAAGACAGGGGTGCTTTCGGGGTTTCATTTTGGGCAATCGGTTGGTGAAGGTAAGTAATGGTCGAAACCTTCTTCTCTATATTCTCTTCTCTATCGACATCTACAAGGGGTAAGGGCTGATTTTGGTATTTAATAGCAAGGATGTTAATACCCTTTTTGGAATCGATTTGTTATAGGGCCTTCAGGATTTGGAAGCGAGCAAGTGAATCCATCATCGTCTAGCAATCAATTCTCGGTAAGGTGGTAAGATTTATTTTAAGTTATTTAGTTAGTGATTATAAGCCGAAGGCTATTAAGTGGTTACTAATGGTTGCCGACTGTAGGGTGCAAGCAGAGGGATAGTATTCAAAAACGAATAGGTGAGGTTTCGGGTTCACAAGGAACCCTTCTCAATTATTTTTGGTTTGGCCGAATAGCCTAGGACACTAAACCTTGTGTTTGGCCGAATATAGGGCAAGGAAATCTAGCGTGGTCGACTTGATTCTTCGGGATCTAGGAATTTTGATAGAAACAGGTGTGTAAGATCTCTTTACACACTTTATTAATTACTTGACGTTATTGTTTGTCATCTTTTGGTTATGATTAGCTTGTGGCATAATCATGGATGTCGGGTAAGTCCCCTAACTTGTGACTTTTGGTATATGTGTCATGCCATCACATGATATTTAATACTATGACATGATATATATATGAAATTGACGTATAAGCATGTGATGGTGGGATTGATGTGAGGAGGGGGATGAAATATGGACTGTCGTCAGTGGTTTTGACCACAAGATGGGTTGGTCCCATCAGATTATTTGTGACCTATGGTCATCAGTGGTTTTGACCACAACGATTAATTATTTGCGACTAAGTCCCAGTGGTTTGGTACCACCAGTGGTTTTGACCACACGATGGGTTGGCCCCATCATTTAAATAATGACTTTAAGTCATCAGTGGTTTTGACCACACGGGGTAGAAATGGAGTATGGATGGCTAGTTGGGTTGCATGAGCATGTTATTAATAAATTGTGTATGAGATATTTTCCGGGTAAGGGATTTACCCACTCGAGTCTTGGTGACTCACCCTTCCCTTAACCTTTGCGAGATGAGTAGATCGCGAGACTTACCGGATGGACTCGAGGTGGCCATGCAGTGAAATTTTGATATGAATGAACTTTAAACTTTAGTTATTCTATTTTACTGTTGGTTAAATTTTATTTCGGATGTAACAAGGCCTCCTAATACTTTACTTTGTTATTTTACATATTTTGGATATTTTGTTTTAAAACTATTTTTTTATATTGAATTAAATACACATGTTTCCTCAAAATTAAATCGTGAAATGTTTAACGTGCCATCGGGCATACCTGAATCTGTAACAAGCTGACTTGATGATTATTTTTTTTTTTAAATAAACCTAAGTATGATTTTTATGCACCACAACTGTTTTAAAAGACACAATCTTTTCTCAAAAAGTTAACCCGGTTTTAAAGAGTTTTACAAAGCCTTTTCTCTATAGCACTCCAAATTCAGTCGTAGTGTTTGGGCTGGGTTTGGGTTGTTACAAAATTGGTATCAGAGCCCAGTTCAAAGCTCGGCTGTGGGGACCCAAGGCCCAAAATGTTTAGTTTTATGTTGGTAGGCCTTTTTGGAATATTTTGGTTTTTGAACAGCATGGCCCGAGTCTCCGGCACCGATCCGCCCAGGTAAGTGTTCCTAACTTTTATATGAATTATTTTCTGTAGAAGGGCAGGAAGCATGGAACATAGATAGACTCATAGGAACTTGAACCCTAGGATTAGGCTACTCAAACACACAAAACAAAACGTAAGACTTAATAAACTAAACCAACCTATGACTTAGTCACTGAGCTAGGGTGTGGTAACCCCTGTACGCATGACGAGGATTGGATCCGTAAGAGCCTGGTATTTAAGCAGTCCTCGTGACTCACCTCCTCTTCGCAGGTATCCTACCCGGTGCGTAGCTTCGGTTCACCCTAACTCAGAGGGTTCAGTGGTGTGGCAACCTCTGTGAGCATGTCTAGAAAGGTCTCGGTGAGAGCTTGGTATTTAAGCAGTCCGCGTGACTCACCTCCTCTCCACTCGAATCCTACCTGGTGCATAGCTTTGGTTCACCTTGACCAAGAGGGCTCGGACATAGGCTAAACATAATGACTAAAACCCGAAAGGGAACTAGCCATGTTTTTCGAAAAAGGAAGAAAACAACAAAACCCTAGTTCTTCAAAACTTTCAAAATTACTCTTTTGAATTTGAGAACAACCATTTTTTACAACGTTTTTCCCAAAAAATTTGATTTGTGAAAAAAAAATTACAAAAAATACCCTTAGGGGTAAAATTACCAAAACACCCTTAGTTCATAAAATATCAACTCAATGGTTTTGCCTAAAATTTCAATTATTTTATAAAAATCCAAAACTCTACTTTGCAAATCATCAATAAAATAATTTGGTTTTGGAAAATTACGAAAACGCCCTCAACTTGCAAAAATTACCGAAATGACCCTGGTTTTCGAAATCTTTACAAACATCACCACTTGAAAAGGAAAACACTCAAAAGGACCCTCAGAGTTTTACAACTGATAGAATATCCCTGATTTATTGAATTTACAAATTACCTCTGATTGACAAAAATTACCAAAATACCCCTGGTTTCCAAAATGATGCCATATTTTTTTAAAATTTTTACAAATTTTCAGAAACACCCTTCAGTTTTGGGAATTTCAAGGTGACCTGTTTTATTAAAGTGTTGAAACCCCTCGAATTTCTATGACGAAAATACCCCTATAGGAAAATGACGAAAATACCCCTGGGTTAGAAATGGGCAGAAATGTCCGAAGAGCGAATAAGTAGGGAAGGTATTAGGGAATGGATGTGCCCTCTGTGTGAACTAGGATAGAAGACTTAAAACCTTGTTTGCTCGAAAGAATCCCTGATTAAACTTTCTTCATAAAATTTCTTCGCGACTAATCAAGTGGAACAAACGCTGATGCATAAAAATTTTTCTTAATCAGATTAAACGCGCAGTAGTTAGAATGAGTTCTAGAGGACGTGGACGCCGTGGACGCGATCGGGGTAGGATGACCGTGTCGGAACCCGTCAGGTCGGGTCAGGGTTCGGAGAATGAAGTACCACTGCCACCACCACCTCCCACTTTCGTGAGCCGAGAACAGGATCGGATCGCCGGTGGTGAGGTCAGATCGTAAGCTATTTTGCGAGTCTTGGAGATGGTGGCTGGGGCTAGTGGAGGAATGGGAGATCGAAAATCTATTCTCGAGTGACTCCGATCCAATGGAGCTGAGGTATTTCGGGGTGTGTCGGGCGTGGCACCCGGTCAAGGCAAATAAATCATCGTTAGAATCGACTGAAAGGATCATGGACGATCTTGACCTGTCTGAGGAGGAGAAGCTGAAAGGAGCAGT
The DNA here is from genome assembly GCA_025503065.1 of Gossypium bickii. Taxonomy (NCBI): domain Eukaryota; kingdom Viridiplantae; phylum Streptophyta; class Magnoliopsida; order Malvales; family Malvaceae; genus Gossypium; species Gossypium bickii. Next base: position 20,367,006 of record CP106721.1, on the reverse strand, counting down.
ATCGCTTCTAAAGGATGAAGCATATCAGTGGTGGCTTACGGTTCGGGATGGTGCTACAGCAGATGATCTGACTTGGGAGTATTTCAAAACTACTTATCAGAAGAGGTATGTGGGCACCAGCTATATTGATGCTCAAAGGAAAGCCTTTTTGGGATTAGTACAAGGAAATAAGTCGGTATCTGAGTATGAAGCGAAATTCCTGAGGCTGAGCCGCTATGCTCGGGGAGTTGTGTCATCTGAACATGAACGGTGTGTCCACTTTGAGGACGGATTTAGAGATGAGTTGAGGTTACTGATTGCTCCACAGCAGGAGCGTGAGTTTGCTGTTCTGGTGGAAAAGGCTAAGGTAGCCGAAGGGGTTAGGCAGTCGGTTAAACGAAACCAAGATCGGAATTGGAATAAGAGGAGCTCCGGACCTTCAAAGTTTTCTGGTAATCAGCAAATGAGGACAAGGTTTGATGGGCCGGATCAAACTGCTAGGCCTGCTGCTGCCAATATCCAATGGCCGCCATAGTGTGCTCGGTGTGGCAAACCTCACAAGGGGGAGTGTTGGACTGGAAATCGAGGATGCTTCGAATGTGGGTCTATGAAGCATCGAGTTAGGGACTGTCCGAAGAAAGCAGCTAGACTGAGATCTGAAGGTCAGGGTCGGGCACTGAATAGAAGGGATAACCAACAGCCTCAGAGGGGTCGCGGTAATGGTAGGGGAAGCAATGGATCTAATCGAGGTCGCGGAATTCAGGGCAAAGGGGCAGGCAATACCGAGGCTAGACAACCTGGGTTAGTCTATGCCGCGAGGCTTTAAGAGGAGGGCGACGCACTGGATGTCATAACTGGTATGTTCTTGATTTTTGATGTGCCTTATAATACCTTGATAGACATTGGCTCAACCCACTCGTACATTGCTAGTAGTGTAGTGGAAACTTTGCATCTAGACTCTAAGCTCACTTCTAGAAAGATGACTATACTAAGCCCCCTAGGTCACTCTGTAGAGGTAAGTAGACTTTATAGGGACGTACCCCTAGAACTCCAAGGGGTCGTATTTTGGCTAACTTGATGGAACTACCATTTCGGGAGTTCGATCTAATCCTCGGGATGGACTGGCTAGTAAAGTATCAGGCTAGCCTAGATTGCGCGACTAAGCGCATGGTGTTAAAGACTGAAAAGGGTGATGCGGTGGTGATGATAGGTAAAAGAAGAGATTGCCTAACCAACGTGGTGTCTACCTTGAAGGCTGAAAAGATGGTCAGAAAAGGGTGTGAAGCGTTTGTGGTTCGAATATGTGCCTTGGAGGCTAAGGAGTCAGCGATTGGAAAGGTTCGAACAGTAGGGAATTCGCTGATGTGTTCCCAGAAGAACTTTCGGGTCTGCCTCCAGATCGGGAAGTTGAATTCGATATAGACTTGTTACCCGGAACGGCACCTGTGTCTATAGCACCATACCGAATGGCACCAAAGGAATTGGTGGAGCTAAAGGCTCAAGTTCAGGAGCTCTTGGATAGAGGGTTTATTCGACCAAGTATATCTCCGTGGGGAGCACCGGTGCTGTTCGTCAAGAAAAAGGACGGTTCAATGCGGATGTGTATAGACTACCGCCAGTTAAACAAGTTGACAATCAAGAACAAGTATCCGTTGCCTGAGATTGACGACTTGTTCGATCAACTGAAGGGTGCCTCGGCGTTCTCGAAGATAGACCTTAGGTTGGGCTATCATCAACTTAAGGTGAAGGAGGTTGATGTTCACAAGACGGCATTCCGAACTCGGTATGGGCATTACGAGTTTCTAGTGATGCCATTTGGGTTGACCAACGCGCCGGCAGCGTTCATGGACTTAATGAATAGAGTGTTTCAGCAGTACTTGGATCAATTTGTCGTGGTGTTCATAGACGACATATTGGATTATTCAAGGGCAGAGGAGGGGCATGAGATGCATTTGCGTACAGTTTTACAAGTGCTGAGGGAGAAGCAGTTATATGCCAAATTCAGTAAGTGCGAATTTTGGCTTAGGGAGGTGGCTTTCTTAGGTCACGTAGTGTCAGCGGAAGGGATTAGAGTAGACCCTCGCAAGATTGAAGCGGTGTTGGATTGGAAACCACCTAGGTCAGTGGCAAAAATTCAGAGTTTTCTAGGTCTAGCGGGGTACTACCGGAGATTTGTGGAAGGATTCTCTCTAATTGCAGCGCCGTTGACTAAGTTACTAAGAAAGAGAGTTCCATTTGTATGGTTGGAGAAGCAACAAGAAAGTTTTGATAAGCTAAGGAAGATTCTGACGGAAGCTCTGGTTTTGGTACAGCCTGAGGCAGGGAAGTTATTTATAGTCTATTGTGATGCATCCCATACTGGTTTGGGATGTGTGTTGATGCAAGAAGGGAAGGTAGTAGCCTATGCATCGCGTCAGTTAAGATCACATGAGGTTAACTACCCAACGCACGACTTGGAGTTAGCAGCGGTCGTCTTCGCTCTGAAAATATGGAGGCATTACTTGTGTGGGTAGAAGTCGATAGTCTACACGGATCACAAAAGTTTGAGGTATCTTCTGACTCAGAAGGATCTAAACCTGAGACAGCGCTGATGGATTGAATTGTTAAAGGATTACGACTGTTCAATTGAGTACCATCCGGGTAAGGCTAACGTGGTGGCTGACGCGTTGAGCCGGAAGGTCGTGACGGACTTAAGAGCGATGTTTGCTCGGATGAGTCTATATGACATTGGAAGTCTTTTGGCAGAGCTTCAAGTTAAGCCGACTTGGATCGAGGAGATTAAGGAAAAGCAGTTGGTGGATGAAGGGTTGAGTGCTAAGAGGGTGCAAGTTCAGGATGGTGGTTTAGAAGGGTGCAATCTGTCTAGTGATGGAGTGCTATGTTTTCAAGGGCGAGCTTGTATGCTAAAAGATGTGGTATTGAGGTGAAGAATTCTCCAAGATGCACATAGCAGCCCATACGCTATGCATCCGGGAGGAAGCAAGATGTATGGAGATTTATGGAAACAGTTCTGGTGGCCAGGATTGAAGCGTGAGGTAACTGAATTTGTGGGTAAGTGTCTGACGTGTCAGCAGGTTAAGGCTGAACATCAGTTGCCGTCAGGGCTACTTCAACCAGTGAAGATCCCTCAATGGAAATGGGAGAGGATCACTATGGATTTCATCGCATACCCTCTACCCTCACGCCCGAGAAAAAGGACGCAGTTTGGGTGATTGTGGACTGTCTGACTAAGTCAGCTCACTTCATACCGGTAAAGGTGGATTTTCCTCTTCAGAAGCTAGCTAGGTTGTATGTGGCTGAGATAGAAAGATTGCATGGTGTGCCAGTATCGATCATCTCGAATAGGGATCCCAGATTCACGTCAAGGTTCTGGAAAGCGTTACATCAAGCTTTGGGTACATGATTGGATTTCAGTACAGTTTTCCATCCACAGTCTGACGGGCAGTCGGAAAGGGTTATACAGATCTTAGAGGATATGTTAAGAGGATGCGTCTTGGAGTTTAGTGGTAGTTGGGAGGAGTATCTACCGTCAGCGGAATTCGCTTATAACAATAGTTATCAAGCGAGTATTCAGATGGCTCTATATGAAGCACTATATGGACGGAAATGCCGTACTCCTACGTGTTAGATGGAGTTGGGTGAACGACAAGTGTTGGGTCTAGAGCTGGTAATAGAAACTGAGGATAAAGTCAAAGTGATCCGGACTCGTCTTAAGGAAGCATCAGATAGGCAGAAGTCCTATGCTGATCTAAAGCGCAAGGAAATAGAGTATGCTGTAGGTGATAAAGTCTTTCTGAAGGTGTCGCCTTGGAAAAAGGTACTGAGATTTGGGCGAAAAGGGAAGCTAAGCCCAAGGTTCATCGGGCCATATAAGGTGTTGAAGCGAGTAGGACCGGTAGCTTATCAGCTTGAGTTGTCGGCAGAACTGAATCAGATCCATGACGTCTTTCATGTGTCAATGCTTAGACGGTATCGGTCCGGATCCATCACACATTGTGCCGATGGCGATTGAGGTAAAATCGGACTTATCTTTCAAGAAGAACCAGCTCGAGATCTTAGATCGAGATGTCAAGGTTCTACGTGGAAGTCGCGTGCTTTGGTGAAAGTACTATAAGCGGAACCATGGTGTAGAAGAAGCTACGTGGGAACCCGAGGATGTGATGCGGCAGCAATACCCCCATCTCTTCTGATCAGGTAATTTCGAGGCCGGAATTATTTTTAAGGGGGATAGAACTGTAACATCCTAAAATTGGGGTTATTCGTGTTTGCATTATTTTGCCTGAGTTGAATTGCTGTAATATTATTTATGGAATGATGAGGCTTAATTAGGGGTCTTGAGTTAACTGGGGATAGTAGAAAATTTTATTTGGAAGCTTTAAAGGTAGGGGAACCTTAGTAGGTAGGGGTTACAAGTTAAAGTAGGGAACATTTGACACAGGAATAGCCTTGGAAAAGTGGCAAAAGGGAAGGCCACTTAAGTGCTGTAGGTGACGCCACCAGGGGAGCAAGGGGAGCTTGGGTTCGAGTCGCGGAGTTTTCCCTTTTTGCATGTTATTGGGACGGCATAGGAGGGGAGAGTTTTTCTCTCTTTAAACTCTTTTTAGTTAATAAAAGAAGGGATAATATTAGCATTTTATTAGATTTATTAATTGGATTATTATGTGAATAATCAATAAGAGTTGGCAGAGGAAAAATAGCCTTGTAATTAATTCAAATGAATTTGAATTAATTCAAATATGTGGCTTAGAGTGAATTGGAGAGTTGGCTAGAGTTTGAACTCCTTGTTGATAGGAGTGGACGGCAAGCTTAAGGGGGGGTGGTGCCGAATGCCTATAAAAGCATCAACCTATCACTCGTTTTTCTTTTTTTTTTCCATCTTTGCAAGTGGCCGAAATTCTCAACCCTCCCATCTTTAATTTTCTCTCTTTTCTCATTCTCTCCAAGACCGAAAGCCATTAATTCTCTTTTTAACCTTTGGCCGAATTCCCCACATCTCTATAACTCATCTATTTCTTTTCTTCTTAAACCAAAACCCCTATTTTCCTATCTCTGAATAGCCGAATATCTTCCACCCTTGTTGCCAAAATCCTTCCTCTCCTATTAAGATTTATTGTGGCCGAATATCAAGAAGACAGGGATGCTTTCGGGGTTTCATTTTGGGCAATCGGTTGGTGAAGGTAAGTGATGGCCGAAACCTTCTTCTCTATATTCTCTTCTCTATCGACATCTACAAGGGGTACGGGCTGATTTTGGTATTTAATAGCAAGGATGTTAATACCCTTTTTGAATCGATTTGTTATAGGGCCTTCGTGATTTGGAAGCGGCAGTGTGAATCCATCATCGTCTAGCAATCAATTCTCGGTAAGGTGGTAAGATCTATTTTAAGTTATTTAGTTAGTGATTATAAGCCAAGGCTATTAAGTGGTTACTAATGGTTGCCGATCGTAGGGTGCAAGCGGAGGGCTAGTACTCAAAAGCGAATAGGTGAGGTTTGGGGTTCACAAGAACCCTTCTCAATTATTTTTGGTTTGGCCGAATAGCCTAGGACACTAAACCTTGTGTTTGGCCGAATATAGGGCAAGAAAATCTAGCGTGGTCGACTTGATTCTTCGGGATCTAGGATTTTCGATAGAAACAGGTGTGTAAGATCTCTTTACACACTTTATTAATTACATGACATTATTGTTTGTCATCTTTTGGTTATGATTAGCATGTGGCATAATCATGGATGTCGGGTAAGTCCCCTAACTTGTGACTTTTGGTATATGTTGTCATGCCATCACATGATATTTAATACTATGACATGATATATATATATATATATGAAATTGACGTATAAGCATGTGATGGTGGGATTGATGTGAGGAGGGGGATGAAATATGGACTGTCGTCAGTGGTTTTGACCACAAGATGGGTTGGCCCCATCAGATTATTTGATGACCTATGGTGATCAGTGGTTTTGACCACAACGATTAATTATTTGCGACTAAGTCCCAGTGGTTTGGTACCACCAGTTGTTTTGACCACATTTGATATATTGTGACCTATGGTCATCAGTGGTTTTGACCACACGATGGGTTGGCCCCATCATTTAAATTATGACTTTAAGTCATCAGTGGTTTTGACCACACGGGGTAGAAAAGGTGTATGGATGGCTAGTTGGGTTGCATGAGCATGTTATAAATAAATTGTGTATGAGATATTTTCTGGGTAGGGGATTTACCCACTGAGTCTTGGTGACTCACCCCTTCCCTTAACCTTTTGCAGATGAGTAGATCGCGGAGACGGAGCCGGATGGACTCGAGGTGGCCATGCAGTGAAATTTTGATATGAATGAACTCTAAACTTTAGTTATTCTATTTTACTGTTGGTTAAATTTTATTTCGGATGTAACAAGGCCTCCTAATACTTTACTTTGTTATTTACATATTTTGGATATTTTGTTTTAAAACTATTTTTTTTATATTGAATTAAATACACATGTTTCCTCAAAATTAAATCGTGAAATGTTTAACGTGCCATCGGGCACACCTGAATCTGTAACAAGCTGACTTGATGATTATTTTTTTTTAAAATAAACCTAAGTATGATTTTTATACACCACAACTGTTTTAAAAGACACAATCTTTTCTCAAAAAGTTAACCCGGTTTTAAAGAGTTTTACAAAGCCTTTTCTCTGTAGCACTCCAAATTTGGTCGTAGTGTTTGGGCTGGGTTTGGGTTGTTACACAAGAACATAGGTAGAATTGAGGTTTGAAAAAAAGAAAAAAGAGTAGGGAGAGAAGTTAGGAGAATTTTGGCTAATCACTAAATAAAAGAAGAAGCTTGGGACGAAAGGTGTAGATTCGGCAAAAGGAAGAATATTCATGCAACTATAATTCGGCACTTAATACCCCCCTCACATTACCGAAATTAAAACACCACCAAAAGAGACCCATATGCAACCGCCACCTCTTCTCAAATCAAATCCCTTAATTCCCTCCTATTTTACCTCTTTGACACTTGTTCAAAATAATAAAATAAATTAGCAATTATCCTTATCTTACCCATAAAATAAATAAATAAATAAAGCCATATGCTCATCAATCTCTTCCAGCCGAATTTAAAAACAAAATCAGCTTGATCCTTATCTCAATTGAAGATCCCATGTGCCGTCCAATTACTCCTTCCCCCTAACGCCAGGATGCAAAAAAATAAAACACTCCCTGCAGCCCCCAAGGTTCGAACTCCAGACATGCTCCAGCAAGCTGCAACAACGCCTCATGCCACTCTGCCGTTGCGATTTTTATGACATAAACCCGCCATATTTTCTTTTATGACCTCCTTCCTTAGTTCCTTCCTCTTTAACGCCAAAAACAAAAATAAAATCCCCACTTGCTGCATTGTGCCAACCTGTGCCCTTGTCACGTTATTTCCAGCCCTTAAGTGGCGCATGGGAGCCACTTTACCAATCCGATTTTCATGTCCATAAACCTTGCCATTTTTGTTTAAGGCCTCCTTTGCCCAATTTCCCCTTTTAACCTAATAATTTCAAAAATTTCCAATGCACTCCCTTTTAATCCTAGAGTTTTAAAAACCCTTAAAACATCACCAACCCCACTTAAAGCCTGCTAACACTTGCGTTATGCTCCAAACGCACAACCCCTAATTTAGGATGTTACAGGCAATCTTGAAATCATCTTCGAAAGTGTGAAAAATATAACGTCGGTAATTACAATATATCGCAAAGAAAAAAAAGAAATAGAAATAAAGAACACATAGATTTTACGTGGAAACCCTTTCGGGAAAAACTACGGGCAGAGGAGAAGAAAATTCACTATTTCAAATTCGAATCAATTACAAGAGGAATAGACCATGTCTATTTATAGGCTTATAAAGCCATATTCTAATAGAAGTGTAGTAAGATTGAAACTCCTTGTTCTAATCAATATCAAATAGATGGAGTTTAATAAGGTTTAAAAAAACCTTATTCAAAATAAAATAAAAGAAGTGTAATTCTATAAGGATTCTTGTTTTATTTTATTTTACCATGGTATTTTATTTAAATAAGAATTTGGGTCACATAATTCTAACAATCTCCACCTTGACACGAATTCTCAATAAACAAGTTCTTCATCACGAACTGTCAACGAACAAGTTATCCACCTCTTCCATAAAACCCCTTAAGGGTTTAACTTCAACAATGAACACCAACCAAGTCTAGGCAATGCTTAAACTTGGTTATAGGATCATATCTGCAGGATTTTCATGAGTACTAATTTTGCTCACAACAATATCACCACGAGCAATAATATCACAAACAAAATGATACCGAACATCAATGTGTTTTGTTCTCTCATGAAACATTTGATCTTTTGTAAGGAAGATGGCACTGATCACACAAAATATCAGTGCTGATTTGAAGGTCTTCATTGAGCTCACTAAAGAGTCCCTTCAACCAAATAGCTTCTTTACAAGCCTCAGTAATTGCCATGTACTCAGCTTCAGTGGTAGACAAAGCGACTGTAGTTTGTAAAGTAGCTTTCCAACTGATTGCATAACCTCCGATTGTAAACACATAACCAGTGAGAGATCTTCTTCTATCAAGGTCTCCAGCAAAATCAACATCAACATAACCAATGACTCCATCTCTAGCTCTTCCAAACTGTAAGCAAACATCAGTAGTACCTCGTAAATATCTTAAAATCCACTGAACTGCTTTCCAATGTTCTTTACCGGGATTCGCCATGTATCTGCTAACTGCACTGACTGCATATGATAAATCTGGACGTGAACAAACCATAGCATACATGAGAGATCCCACTACACTAGAGTATGGAACATGTGACATGTACTCAATCTCATCATCTGATTGTGGAGACAAAGCCGATGAAAGTCTGAAATGGGCTGCTAAAGGAGTACTAACAGGCTTAGCACTCTGCATATTGAACCTGCAAAGAGCTTTCTCAATGTACCCCTTCTGACTTAGGTACAATTTACTTGCTTTTCTATCTCTGAAAATCTCCATACCAAGTATCTTCTTTGCTGGTCCTAAATCTTTCATCTCAAATTCTTCACTTAGTTGGGCTTTGACCTTTCTTATCTCTCCTTTATCTTTTGCTGCTATCAACATGTCATCAACATAAAGAAGTAGATACACAAAAGAACCATCACTGTTTTTTCTTAAAGTAAACACAAATTGTCAAAACTACTTTTTAAAATCATGAGAAGTCATAAAGGAATCAAACCTCTTGTACCACTCGTCTTGGTGATCAAGTTTTCAAATCAGTAAAGGGACTTTTTCAGTAAGCAAACATAGTCCTCTTTTTCGAGATCAGAAACCCTCTGGTTGTTGCATGTAAATATCTTCCTCAAGCTCTCCATGCAAAAATGCAATTTTTACATCTAACTGCTCAAGCTCCAAATCTTGCATGGCCATAATACCAAGCAAAGCTCGAATCGAACTATGCTTCACAACCGGGAGAACACATCTCAGTAAAGTCCACTCCTAGAATTTGACTCAGAACCCTTTGCAACAAGCCTTGCTTTATATCTCGGTTCTTTAACTCCTGAGTCCCTTCTTTCTTTTTAAACACCCATTTACAGTGAACAACCTTTTTACCTTTAGGAAGTTTCACAAGATCCCATGTTTTGTTTTTGTGGAGTGATTCTATTTCCTCTTGCATAGCAAACATCCACTTTTCTGAGTCTTCACAATTCAACAACCGCTCGAATAATTTGACGGCTCTTGGTTTGCATCTATATCTTCACCACATTTAAAGCATAAGCAACTAGGTCAGCCTCAGCATACTTCTTTGGAGGTTTAATTTCTCTTCTAGTTCTATTTTTGACGATAGAGTATTGTGGTGAAGAAGCAACTCTATTCTCAATTTTTGTACTGGCTTGAGGAGTTGACTCTATATTAATCTGATGCTCCACTTGATTTTGATTTTCTTTATTGGAAGAGTCTTTAAGAGATAAGTTAGGTAGCATAGCAGTTTCATCAAAAACAACATCTCTGCTAATCACAACTTTTCTATTTTCAGGACACCATAACTTATACCCTTTTACACCAGCTTTATAACCAAGAAAAACACATTTAATGGATCTTGGTTCCAATTTTCCATTATTAACATGGGCATACGCAGGACACCCAAAGATCTTTAAATTAGAATAGTTAGCAGGATTACCAGACCATACCTTTTGTGGAGTCTTTTTCTCAATGGCAATGGATGGAGATCGGTTGATTAAAAACATGCGATGAGAGTCGCCTTCGCCCAAAACGACTTTGGTAAGTTGGCATTTGACAACATGCATCGAACCTTCTCCATAATCGCTCGTTCATTCGCTCGCAATGCCGCTTTGTTGTGGAGTATGACGAATCGTCAAGTGTCTCACGATTCCTTCGACTTACACAGTTTATTAAACTCATCGTAACAAAACTCTAAGCCATTATCTCAATGCGAGGTATTTTATTTGTTTTCCGTATGTTTTTCAATCATAGTTTTCCAAGACTTAAATGCGGAAAACACATCGCTTTTCTCTTTAGGAAGAATGTCCAAACTTTTCGGAAAAAATCATCAATAAAAGTTAGCATATAATTAGCTCCATCTCTCGAAGGCACTCTTGATGGCCCCACGGATCGTAATGAATATACTCCAATGTTCCTTCGTGTTATGGATTCCTCTAGTGAATCGAACTCTCTTTTGCTTCCCAAAAACACAAAGGCTCACAGAACTTCGCTTTGCAAATTCCTTGCCCATCAAGAAGTCCTCTTTTGCTCAATTCTGCCATGCCATTCTCCCTCATATGCCCTAGGCGCATATGCCAAAGTTTAGTAATATCATTATATGACAAAGAAGAGGAAGCGACAGCTGCATCACCAATAACAGTAGAACCCTGCAAAACATATAACTTGGCAGTCTTTCTCTGCCCTTTCATCACAATGAGGGAACCTTTAGAAATCTTCAACATCCCACTTTCACCGTGTATTTGTACCCTTTTGAATCAAGAGTACTCAACAAAATTAAATTTCTCTTCAATTCTGGAACATGCCGTACGTCACTAAGTGTTCTGACAACTCCATCAAACATCTTAAATTTAATTGTTCCAACACCGCGATTTTACACGAAGCATTATTTCCCATCAAAACAACACCTTCGCATACACGTTTCGTAATTTGTAAACCAATCCCGATTGGGACTCATGTGGAAGGTGCGACTGAGTCAAGTATCCACTCCTCGCTCTCTTTAGAATTGTTGTGTAAGTGACTAGAAGTTCACCATCACCGTAGTCTTCTACAATATCGCCTTCACCGTAATTTTCTCGGTTGTTTTCCCTTTGATTCGCAGCCTCCCTTTTAATCTTGTTCGTAGCTTATAGCACTCAGATTTAATGTGCCCTTTCTTCTTGCGTAGTTACAAGTTTTACCTCTGTTTGAAGACTTTGATCTACCCTTAGATTTACCGCGAGGATTCCTTTCCTGTGTCCTTCCACGATCATCATCAGCATTCCGATCTTATCTCCCACGAACAATAAGACCCTCTCCCTGGGACTCGGGTTTAACCACAAGATGCTTCATCTTATCATACAAGGTCAAAGAATCATAAACCTCATCAACTGTGAGAGACTCGCGGCTATATAAAATCATATCTCTAAAGGTTGAATAAGACGGGGGCAACGAACAAAGTAGAATAAACCCTAGATCTTCCTTATCATACTGAACCTCCATGGCCTCCAAGTTTGAGAGAATTTCTTTAAACACTGTTAAGTGTTCGTGCACAGACGCATCTTTCTCCAAACGATGAGCATAAAGACGTTGCTTCATATGCAACTTGCTAGTTAAAGTTTTCGACATACATATTTGTTCTAGCCTCTTCCATAATGCTGCGGCAATCTTCTCCTTCATCACATCTGCAAAATTTCATTAGACAAATGCAGATGTAACTGTGTTAATGCCTTTCAATCCTTGCGCTTCTTATCTTCCTCCGTCAATGTCGAAGGCATCTTATCTACCCCTAGCAGGGCTTCCTCAAAATCCATCTGTGCAAGAACTGCCTGCATCTTTATCTGCCACAATGCAAATCCGGTGTTGTGATCCAACAGTGGAATTTCATACTTTAAAGATGCCATTACTGTGATCGAGATGAAAAAAAAAACCGGAAGCTCTGATACCAATTTGTGAAAAATATAACGTCGGTAATGACAATATATCGCAAAGAAAAAAAAGAAATAGAAATAAAGAACACATAGATTTTACGTGGAAACCCTTTCGGGAAAAACCACAGGCAGAGGAGAAGAAAATTCACAATGTCAAATTCGAATCAATTACGAGAGGAATAGACCATGTCTATTTATAGGCTTATAAAGCCATATTCTAATAGGAGTGTAGTAAGATTAAAACTCCTTATTCTAATCAATATCAAATAGATGGAGTTTAATAAGGTTTAAAAAACCTTATTCAAAATAAAATAAAAGAAGTGTAATTCTATAAGGATTCTTCTTTTATTTTATTTTACCATGGTATTTTATTTAAATAAGAATTTGGGTCACTTAATTCTAACAGAAAGTGATGTAACGCTTCAAAGTCTTAACTTGATTTTCTTATTCTTCTTTCTTTAGATTACTTTTTTTATCAATATCGAGAATGAAACTCCAAATATTTCGGTGACGTACGTCCCACATTCTCCCTATTAAAAAAGGTTTAATTTATATAAAAACTAAATCCTATCCATTATTTGGGCAATACCTACGAGAGTTATAGAAACGTAACATCATTTGTTATTTCCGATTTAACTCTCCAAGAGAAATTTTCATTTTCTAATTTCCATTACTTATTCCACTAAAACCTTCCATTCATATTTCAGTAAAATTGGGTTGAAATTCTTACACCGAAAAAACTTGACGTAGAACGAAGAATACAATAACAGAATTGGAGTCCCACGATAAAACCATACATCGGCTTAATTTTAGAACGAGAAATATTTTTGATATATTAATTTTGAATTTCAATCATTTAGTTGCCATTTTCCGTTTTACTAATATGATAAGTGTGATAAAAACTTTTTAACAACAACAAGGTTATAAGAATTTACGCTTCGCATAATTATTTCTACATTGTAGCACATACATATCACTGGTAAAGGAATCTGGTATAGCTCATTCAATTTTGAGATACATGTGAATTTTTAACCATCAACATAGCCAGTGCATACACAACTTCAAAATATTAGAAAAATAGGACGACACACATAACGAATATGTGTGCCTGTAATGCAAGTGTACTATATCTCACATTGCTTTTTCCATATGTTATTATCATCCTGGTGTTTGGTTTGGAGTGGACGTTACAGTTCAATCCCAGTTTCAACGTAAAAACCCATGTACGACATAATCATCTTTATTGAACCTTATTTTCGTGATCCGTTTATAGCCATTTAAGAATTATAAAGGGAAGTATAAACGTGTGCCTTTGAATTAATATTTAGATTTGTAGTAATTAAAATGAATGCTAATTCAATTGAAATATTTAATGTTTTCTTTTATTGTAACGTATTCTAGTCTAATGTGCTTATAACACTTCCTATAAATGCCATTGTCGAAGCCATTTTTTGACAAAACGAGAATCGACATTGGTTTTGAAAATAAAAAAAAATGAGAGTCGCCACCGATCTTTTATTAGGTGTGATCGGATCACCTTTGTTTTAATAAAACATTTTGATTTACTAAAACAATGTTTTTGGTCTATGAAAATTTGAGAAAATAGGTTCGGGAGTCGGTTACGTGCGAGGAAGGGTTAGCGCCCTCGTCACGCCCAAAGTTGGTACCAACTTGATTAATTAATATCCCAATGTCGAAAGTTAGAATTTTAAAAATAAATAGAAAATCGATCTCTTTTTTGGAAATATTTTAGTTTTCTCGAATTGAATACCAAGATTTCCTTGTTTAGAAGGGACAAAATATCACATCCAACACGTAGGACACGATAATTTAAATCTTCGAAACCAAGGTCATCTTAAATTTTTTTTAAAATTGAATGTCAAGATTTTCTCGTCCCGATGGAATAAAATATCGCATCCAATACTTTAGAACACGATAATTTAAATCATCGAATTGAAGATCCTCTCATAATTCCCGAGTTTCACACGTTAAAAATATCAAAAGGGTATTCAGATATTTAGCCAATCAGAAAAAAAAAAACCGAAACCCAACACATAGAGCACGGCTTCTCGAATTTCCAAATGTAGAATATTACCCTATTTTTGAAAAAAAACTTGCTTTTGGATAAAATTGATAAATATATTTAAAAATGATACACATTTGGTAGCTTAGGTTTTAAAGAAACATTACTTAAAACGCGAAATGGATTATATGCGATGAATAATGGTAATGTAACACAAATTTGGTGCAATGATAATATAATACACATGGTACATAGCATTGAGATCATTAATCTAGAATATTAACATGCATGAATAATAATAAGGGAAGCGAAAAATAAGATAAAACAAGTCTAAAATGAATGGGAAAAGAACATTGCAAAAATAATAATAAAACTAAGATAATACTGATGAGTATGCATACAGGTCATAACACGATAATAGAAATAATAATAACACAATAATAGTAGCATAATGATAATAAGATAATAATAATAAGATAACAGTAATAATAACACCAAAATATGTACAACATAATAATGTAGTAATATTAATAGTAGTATAGCAAATATAGTGATAATAATAATAATAATACGTATTGATATAGATGTGGTAAAAAAGGTAATATAATAATATTAGTAGTAATACGCGATATATACAACATGCGAGTACGAATATAATAATAATATCGGTAATGAAATTAGTATATACAAATAATGGTGCAATAATAATAGTAACGATAATGATGCAAAATATATACAACATACGAATATAATAATATAATAACAATATGACAATAGTAATAATAAAAATAATAAAAATAATAATTATAATAGTAGTAGTATAGTAACAATGACAGAACAAAACGCACATTCACTAAAATGGATTGAATCGAAATTAAAACGGAATTCTGGGTTTAAATTTGAAAATAAAAGAGAAGATGAGGATCCAATGAAATGCGCACGAAATGAGAAGGGTCAAAAATGAAAATACTCCAGGGTTCCAAAACGCAACACTTAAAAGTGGACCAAACTAAATCAGTGTTTAAAATTCAGGGACGGAATAGAAATGATTAAAAAGGGGCTCAATCGAATCATCGTAAAACAATGAAGGGCTAATGAAATAGATAATCCCTTTAAGCGAAAAAGACGGATCCTCCGGGTTACCCGTTGGGTCACGCGCGGATCCTGTTCTCCTTAAACGCCGCCGTTTTTGTTACAGGTTTATATATCTATTTTACTTCAAAAATCGGGTTATTTTTAGAACCCTAAGCTCCTAAACTAGCCGCTGTTCAAACCGATTCCCTCTGCCCCTCTTCTCTCACACCCGGCAATTAGGTTTTCCTGGCCCGACCTTTTGTTACCCATCGCACTGCCATTAAACAGTGGCCGACTGTGTGTGGAGACGGGATCCTACCCTCGTTCAAAGGCGCGCTCCAGGGTTTCATTCCCGAATCTTCTGCAAACGCCGAGACCCTGCGTCCCTCTGCCTGATTTCAGCACCCGAAAAGGGGATTTCGACGACGGAGAGGTCCGTTTTCCCTTTTCACTCAATTGTTTTGTTTTTAACAGAATAAAATAAAAAAATAAAATAATAGAACGATCGATGAAAAATGTAAACGGAAAGGGTTAAAATCAACCTTTTGTTATCCCCTTTTGCGTTTTTGATTTCTGATAATGTGAAGTGTTTTTTTGGTGTTTGAGAGTTTAAAACTAAAAGACAAATAATACACAATGACAGTGACTAATAATCCAAAATAATAAAGAGAAATCGATGTTAACCTTAAGATTTTTATTTCTTAGTTTTGAATGCTGATGATCCTTTTTTTTTTTTTGAAAGACCGACGAAAATACAAATGGATTTTGTTTCGGTTCTTGTAATCGAAGTACAGATTTCTAGATATTTCGTTTTCTCTGCTGTTGTGCTTTCTATTTTCGTTCCTCGTTTTTGTCGCGCGTGTTTGCTTGTCATTGCAGGTGTCCGAGGATAGTGCTGGTGCAGGTGATGGGCGAAGAGGCGCGCGTGGTGTACTGCGGGGTCAGTGTGCGTGGTGGCATCTAGATGACGCGCGGACGCGTGTAGCAAATGTGCGTAGTGGCAGTGACCGAGGGAGCGGCGCATTAGGGCAGAAACCCTAGGGTTTCAGTTCATGAATCTGGGTCATTGGGCCTTTGTAATTGGGTTCGGGTTTTTAATTTGGGCTTGGTGGGTCTGACGGGTTTTGGGCTCTTTTCTATTGTAATTGGACATTGGGTATTTTAACAGGACTTTTGGACTTTGTTTTTGTCCTTTTTATATTCTGTTTTTTTTATTGTTGGATGGGCCCGGGTTTGGGTTATGTAGTTGGGCTGTCTATTATTGAATTTTTTGGGTCGGTTTTAACATCGGGCCGGGCAAAAATTGGTTATTACAGCTGCCCCTCTTTGCTCATTGTCGTGAAACGAGAATAGAGCAAAGACAATAAAAGAACCAATTTTGCTCGGGCGTAGTTAAGCCTTGACTTCTTGATCCGCGTCTTCTTCAAACAGCTTCAAACTTCACTGTAACTCTTTGCTTCGATTCATTCTACTGGAGGCTTGGGGTGATAAGGATTCAGAAAGAGGAGATCCGCAACCTTGATCTTCTTGCTGAAACTTCTCGAAAATGAAAGGTGATAGGAATCCAAAAGAGACTCGTAACTTGGATCTTCTCGCTGAAACTTCTCGAAAACGAAAGGTGATAGGAATCCAGAAAAGACTCGTAACTGGATCTTCTTGCTGAAACTTCTCGAAAACAAAAGGTGATAGGAATCCAGAAGAGACCCGTAACTTGGATCTTCCTGCTGAAACTTCTCAAAAATGAAAGGTGATAAGAATATAGAAGAGACCTGTAACTTGGATCTTCCTGCTGAAACTTCTCGAAAACGAAAGGTGATAGGTATCCAGAAGAGACCCGTAACTTGGATCTTCTTGCTGAAACTTCTTGAAAATGAAAGGTGATAGGAATCCAGAAGAGACCCGTAACTTGGATCTTCTTGCTGAAACTTCTCGAAAACGAAAGGTGATAGGAATCCAGAAGAGACCCATAACTTGGATCTTCTTGCTGAAACTTCTCGAAAACGAAAGGTGATAGGAATCTAGAAGAGACCCGTAACTTGGATCTTCTTACTGAAACTTCTCGAAAATAAGAGTCGATAAAAAAAGAAATTGTATGTTTCCACTCTCCTCCTGTAACTTCTGGACCGCCAGATCTGCTATTTTTTTTTTGTTTTTATCTGCTCCACTCAGGCAAGCAAGATCTTTGAGCTTACCATTATTGTGACAATGCCCCCTAGGGGACTTGTGTTGTAAAATCAGTTTTGTGTCCATATTTATGCCAGATGGTTAAGATGCAATGATCAGAATGGATCTAGTACTCTTAACTAAATGTGTATGAATAAATGCATGAGAATGACCCTTGTTACTGCTTGGGTTGTCGTTCCTCATATTTTAAGAAGGTTCTCTCACCGATGCATTACGATGCTCTCTCATTTAGCCAGTATCTTTTTTTTTGACAAAAAACCCCAAATAGGCGACCTTTTTTGCTCAGGAAGTCTGCCCAGAAAGCTTGCCCCGCTGTAATTTTGGAATCCCTTTCTGGGACATAAAGTTCATAGCTCTTACCCTAGCTTCAGGAGAATAACGTTTGGTTTCTTCCAACCATCCCGCTTCGACTCTGAGGTATGGTACCATGATTCCATTGTGTACTTGGGTCGACATCGCTTGTCATTTGTTGAGGTCGAATCACCGACAAAATTTCTTATCTTTGTTCAACCAATGAAATGTTCAAAAAGATAATCATGTTTCTCCAACATTTCCAAACCTTAGACTGAATGAGTTCTGAACAATAGTCATGTCTCAAGTCCTTGTATTATTCAGATGCTTTCAGAGTAATGTGTGAAACTTCTTTTATGAAAGTACTATTAGTCCTTAAATCGTTATTTCGATGCAAAATGCCCGAAAAAGATTGTAACAGTGGACAAAAAGGAAATTGGTTAGGGGGAATAGTTTGAAACAGACAAGCTTGATCAAAGCTAACAAATACTACCAAGAAGGAAATTTATTGGTAGATAATCACAAATAAGGAATTAAAATGGGTAAAAAGAAAGCTAAGTGCCCCAGATATCGCAGCTCAAGCTCCTCTGTTCCAACTTCTTGAGGACCATTTTAAGCTCAATATGTGTTCAGGGGATCAGGAGTACTTTGTCGATGCCCCAAGATGTAACATGTATCTTTATTGTTATTTCAAGCACAGTGAGACTACTGTATGCCACATTTTTTTATCATAATTTGAGCTACCCTTTTCGGGTTTTCAACTCAAAACCCCTTTGGTCTCAAAGCGCCCTTTGTAGGTTTTCGCCTTGGCCTCTCCTTTTTCTTTCTTCCTTTTTTGCTGATTTTCTCTCTCTCCTTTTCTTTTTTTTTCTCACTTGAATTCTCCAAATTGGGCAAGTCCCTACCATCTATTTTGGTCAATATTCACGCTTTCCCAGAACAAACCTTCTTCGCTTCATGAAGTCCTTCCTAGTTCGGCGCTTGCTTTTTTTCGAAGTCCCTTTTGCCCAAAAGGAATCTTCTCCCACGCCCTATCGGGAAATTTTAGGACTAATCATTTTTGTTACTATCTCGCACCATTTGATCGTGATAGATAGATTTCTCTTCAAATTCACCTGATCGCATCAGATTGGATCTATTTTGCCTCATCTAACCTCAACTCCAACCAAATTTGACTCCAGTTGGCAAAATTGGTGAGGAATGTGTTGCCTTGTGAAGCTTCAGGGCTGTGCTCGATGAAGCTTCTAGTCGACGCCTCTTAAAAACATAGAGGGTAAATGGTAACTTCTCTATGCCAACCTTTACAAGTCTCAGTCAATTTTCGAATTATTTGTGGTAGTCTTTTCTACACTGGTAAGGTGCCTGATTCTGATGTTTTTTCTGGCGTTCTTTATTGCCACTTTTTGTTTTTTCATTTTTCCCTTTTTTGCTTTTTGTTTTTGTTTTTCTGTTTTTTTTTAGTTTTTCTGTTTTTTTTTATTTTTTTGTTTTTTGTTTTTTTTCATTTGAGCTTGGATTTGACGACTGCCGACTTTGTAACTTTGGCATATGAAGCAACCTTAGTGAAGTATTTGATAACCACGAAGATGTAACATCCATGCCCCCTTCATAAATCTTGCCTTCCTCGATTTGGCGTTTGATGTAACTTTCCTTTTTGGGTAGACCAGTAGCTCGAACTTCTTGATTAGCTCGGCCATTGTAGAACTATCAATATGGGTTCCAAGTTTGGCAACATCCCAATGTTTCAATAGTCTGTCGTGTCCTGATATGATCGTGCAAAAATATCTTGGAATTCTTGAAAATAGCTCATTGGTGTCTCGCCTTATTTCTGTGGCGGATTAAGCCTTTTCCTAAATTTGCAATGTCCACTGACCCTTTTTACAAGGTAGAGCCTATTTTCGCTTATTCTACCATCCTTAACAAATCAAAAGATAGGTTACAATCTGTATCATCTTCAAAGTCTTGAGATCCCTTAGACTCATATTTCACTAAAAAGAGAGCCGATGAATGTAGCCGTCGCTCGTGTCATTGATATCTGGGGACCTATCGTGGGTGTAAAGGTAGAAAATCTAAAGAATAAATTATTCTAAAGATGATTATTTATATGATGTGGGCATGAATTAAAAAAACAATATAACACATGAAAATATTTACTTAGAAAGATGCATTTCATTAAAATAACAATTCTGGACACAAGCCTATTTCACAAAAGATTCTTATTGCTTTTGGGCTTTTAAAGCAATTTGTGCATTTGGACATTACTCCGAGTTAGCTCTAAAAATACACGTCTTTTCCACAGCCCTATTGTTCAAAACACTCCCAGGCTCATGTTTCTGCATTTGGCGCATCATCCAGCTTTACAACACCCATGCCAATGAATCTTTCCACTAATTTCATGAAAGCCAGGCAATTTTCTATCGAATGCCCTGTAACCCCAGCATGGTATCCACACTGGGCGTTCGGGTCATACCATTTTGGATAGGGAGATTGCATCAGTTTCAAGTAGTGAGGAGCCACCACATGTGCATCAAATAAATCCTGATAGAGCTCCTTGTATGTCATCGAGATGGGCGTGAACTGGAGCCTTTTAGCCCTTGGGTTAGAGTCTTGTCTAAGGGGACCTTGATGACTGGTAGTCACCATTCTTGGTTGCCTTATTGCTATTAGCTCTGAAGAGCTCTCACCATGCTTACTCGTACTACCCTCTTCCTTTTCTTTCTTTTTCGGGGTCTTCAGTGTCCGCTCCCTCCTTTCTTTTGCCTCTGCCCAAACAACCAGTTTGGCTCGATCATCCTAAGGGTTAAAACATGGGCCCATTGGGAAGTTTGACAGGGTTGAGGTATTAGTCTGACGTCGGGGTTCGATAATGACGGGTGCCCCTTGCGACTGCGTGTCTGGTTGAGTCGGGATATTCCTCGAGGAATAAACAATTTGTTCATCATCATCCGTACTGTTGATAGCTGGGGTACTCCTTTTTTCAAGTAGTTGGGTTAACCGGCGCATCATATTCATTTGATCTTGCATATCCTGCTGAATTTTGGCCAACTGTTCTTGCATCAATATTTGCCTTTGCTCTAATCTCTCCAACCTTTATTCCATATCTTCTAGGTTAACTGGAATAATTTCACCGAATTAGGGTTTTTCTACAAGTTTTGATGCATGCAATATGATGTAATACTGATGCATGAAATGCAATGCAAAATGCATGAAATGAATGCAAAACAAAGGGAGGCATTGATTATGAATTCGATTCCTATTAGAAGAACTTGTCTAGAAAATACGTTCCTTAAATAAAGTGGACCGTATATATGGCCTCTTCCTCATAGTCCAGGTGAAAACACCAATCCTCTTCTTCGTACTCGAATATTATGGTCCTGTCCCGCCTCTCCTAGCTCTTTGTTTGCTTGATCCAGGTTATCCTTCATCACTCACTTACCTTTTGCGATGCTCATAATCTTCTGACGACTCCCGAACAATCCTTGTCAGCTTGAATCTTCGGACAAATCCTCTTCTTCGTATTTAGATGTTATGGTTATGTCCCGTGAGCCTCCTTGGCAGACGTATCTTCTAGCTCTTCGTTGGGTTAATCCAAGTTGTTATTGCGACACTCGTAATCTTCTAATGACTCCCGAACAATCCTTATCGGCTTGAATCTTCAGATAAATCTACTTCTTCGTACCTGGATGTCTATGGTCGTGTCCCTTGAATTTTCTTAATAGACATCTCTTCTAGCTCTTTGTTGCTTGATCTAAGTCGTACCTCATCACTCACTTGTCCTCCGTGATGTTCATAATCTTCGTATGGCTCCCAAACAATCCTCGTCGACTTCAATCTTCAAGTAATGCTTTGTCTTGTTGTTTACCTAGGCCACGCTCAGATGACCGTATTGTATTCCACATTATCAAGTAACACATTTTCTTATGACAAATTCTTTTATTTAGCAATCAAATGCGAATCAACACCTCATTTCTAAGATGATGCAATGCAATGCAAATGCGTGGAATGAATGCAAAAAGAAAGAGAGGCGCTGATCATGAATTCAATTCCAATAGAAGAACTTTTCTAGAAACTAAAGCTCTTTACATAAAACAGATTACATATATGGTTTTATCCTCATAGTCCAAGCAAAACACCAATCCCTTCTTTCATGACTGGGTATTATGGCCATATCTTGTGTGCTTTCTTCGTAGATGCTTCCTCTGGCTCTTTGTAGCTTGGTTCGGGCCGTACCTATTCACTTGTTTATCCTCTGTGATCGTCTATAAGCTCCTTTGAAAAGTCTGGGGATGACGACTCTTGAATAATCCTTGTTGGCTTGAATCATCAAGCGAAGTCTTGTATTCCTCTGTGGTCTATTAATCTTCTCTCAGTGTTTACTTGGACTATATCCGTTTTATCAAGAAATTTAGTCCCTTATGACAAACTCCTCTATTTAGCAACCGAATATTAATCAGCACCTCCTTTCTATGATGATGCAATGCAGTGCAATCAAAACAAAAGAAAATGCGTTAGCACAGGAGTAATAAACAGAGTACCTATCCGGGTGATCACTAAGGCTTGATGTGGCTCTACCTAGGGTGGGTTCTTAAAGTTGGCTATATGAGGTTTGGTTCTAAAGAAAGGTACTCGAACCAGCAGATTCCTCGATCTTCACCCATTATAGGCTCATATGGACCGAGTTCAGTTCAGGGGGACACATTTCCCTATGGCTACACGGAAATGAAAATTTCACGAAGACATAGGTACAGATCTATCCCGAAAGCGATCCACTATCTTGTACGGAGGTGAAAACCTCACGAAAGAGTAGCTTCTCACTCCCACTTAAAGATGCGACCACGATGGTCATGCCATATGATGTGAAAAAACAAATTAAGGGTGATGAAAATGTCATTCGATCAAAATGAAACAAGTATGTATTCCAAACACAGCTTAAAGCAAGCAAGAAGTAAATCACCTACTCAGGTAACCGCTAGGATTTGGCGTGCTCTACCTAGGTTAGGCTCCTAGGTTTCTCTATATGTGGTTTGGTTCTAAAGCAAGGGTACCTGAACCAGCAGATTCCTCGATCCTCACCCATTATAGGCTTATATGGACCGAGTCCAGTTTAGGGGAATACATTTCCCTATGGCTGCACGGAGATAAAAATCTCACGAAGACATAGGTACGGATGTATCCTGGAAGTGATCCACTATCTTGCACGGAGGTAAAAACCTCACGAAAGAGTAGCTTCTCACTCCCACTTATGGGTGTAACCGCAATGGTCATGCAGTGTAATGCCAAAGTATTCTATAAGACTCAACATTATTGGAACCATAATATCGGCAAGTGCATTGAAAGAAATGTGATTTTTTTCAAAAATAAATTTCCAAATTTCGACAAAAGGACAAAGAATAATCAATTTTACGGCCTGACTCTCTTATTTTGGTCCCCAGTGGAGTCGCCAAGCTGTCGAAGCCATTTTTTGACAAAACGAGAATCGACCTTGGTTTTGAAAATAAAAAAAAAAACGAGAGTTGCCACTGATCTTTTATTAGGTGTGATCAGATCACCTTTGTTTTAATAAAACATTTTGATTTACTAAAACAATGTTTTTGGTCTACGAAAATTTGAGAAAATAGGTTCGGGAGTCAGTTAC
The DNA here is from genome assembly GCA_025503065.1 of Gossypium bickii. NCBI lineage: Eukaryota > Viridiplantae > Streptophyta > Magnoliopsida > Malvales > Malvaceae > Gossypium > Gossypium bickii. The sequence goes on along the minus strand of CP106721.1, from coordinate 20,343,682 downwards.
GTGCGAGGAAGGGTTAGCACCCTCGTCACGCCCAAAATTGGTACCAAATTGATTAATTAATGTCCCAATGTCGAAAGTTGGAATTTTAAAAATAAATAGAAAATCGATCTCTTTTTTGGAAATATTTTGGTTTTCTCGAATTGAATACCAAGATTTCCTTGTTTCGAAGGGAAAAAATATCACATCCAACACGTAGGACACGATAATTTAAATTTTCGAAACCAAGGTCATCTTAAATTTTTTTAAAAATTAAATGTCAAGATTTTCTCGTCCCGATGGAATAAAATATCGCATCCAATACTTTAGAACACGATAATTTAAATCATCGAATTGAAGATCCTCTCATAATTCCCGAGTTTCACACGTTAAAAATATCAAAAGGGTATTCAGATATTTAGCCAATCGGAAAAAAAAACCGAAACCCAATGTAACACCCGGATTTAGGGGCTATGCATGTTGGGTATAATTCAAGTTCTAGTAGGTCTTGGGTATGCTTGGATGTGTTTTAGAGGTCTGGAGAATGCTCAGATTAAAAGGGGAGACTGTGGAAAAATTTGGATTTTTAAGTGTTAAAAGGGAGCTTGGCTATAGGTTACTTAAGAAAATTATTTGGGGGAATTGGACATAAGAATTGGGCTGGTAAAGTGGCAAGGGAGACGCCACTAAGTGCTTGGCAAAGTGACGCCTCAGGTGCAAGGGGGGGCCAGTGTTCGAGCTGCGAATGCAGCACTTTGACCTTTATTTTTGCGTCACTAAGGAGAAGAGTTGGGCAGCTTTTGGATACTTAAAAGATGGAGGAAGACTTGGTTTTCTCTTTTTAAAATTCGGCTAGGTAGGTAAGGAGAGAGGTTTGACTTTTTCAAATCTTTTTGAATGGATGAAAGGAATAGTGGCCGAATTTTGGTTTCTTTAGGGGGGAGCTTGGCCGAATGTTATAAATAGGGGGGTGTTCATCTTTTTGGGTTTTTCCCTATTTGCTTGCTTGCCGAATTGCTTCACAATTCATCTTTTTTTCCCATCCCTTCTAAACCGAAACCCCCCATTGCTAGCTTCCTCCTTTCTCCTTTCTCTCTTGTATACCCATAGCCGAACCACTCATCTTGCATCCCTCCTTTTTCTTTCATTCTGCTAAACCGAAAGTGCACCCCACCCCCCTTCTTTATCTTCTCAAACTTCTTTGGCCGAAACTATTATTCCCTCTCTTTGATTCTCTTGTTAGCCGAATCTACACCATCTTTGTGCCGAATATTCCTTCCCTCAATTTGGTAGTACTATTGGCCGAATGTTAGCTTAGACCATTTCGGGTTCCGTTGCAATCATTGTCAAAGGGTACTCTGGGGTTTAAGTAGTCAGTCAAGCCTTCGTTGTAGCAATCAGCTTGGTAAGTGGTGGTAAGGTTTTTGATAAGCTATGTATGTGGTATTTCAATTAGATCTAAGGTTGTTAAGTATATGATGCTAAGGCCGATTGTAGGGGGAGAAGAGCCTAGCGCAGGAGATCTTTCGAGAGGCGATTAGTCAACAGTTGTAGAGGCATAAAAGTAACATTTTGAGGTTTGATCGGTGGTGCTATTAAGGTGCGTAATCAACGCACTATTTCTTCGGTCTTTGGTTTGTTAAATGTGTTTACATATGCGTGATATGTGATGGCCGATTATAGTGGCTTGAATGGTGAGTTATTTATGATATATACATGATATGATAATCCACATGTGATGCTTACTCTTTTGTTAATCTGACATGTTGAACTTATGCATGCATACATGGGATTTGGGCTTGATTCGATGAAGGAGGAAGAGTACACAAGTTGTAATGGTCTAATGATAGCTCCGGCTACATTAGCGCTTGATGGTTAGCTTTGTGCTACCTCAAGGAGGTGTGGCTCGCGCCCATCTCGGCGGTTGATGGCTATGTGCATCACCGTAGACGGTTTACGATATTGGATCACTTGGGTTGATCGGTGGCTCAGCCACGGCCTTGAGCAGCGAGCTTGCCAAGGTAAGATGTTATGGATCACAATGTGATCGGTGGGGAGTTTCCCACGGCCTTAGGCGGGGAGTCTGCTAAGGTTGGTGTACGGTTGGACAATGGGTTGGGTGAGATGCATTCTTACATGATTTGTTTCGATGGTTTGTGTGGGTATGGGCCAAGCCCATACGGATGGAAATCTGTGTTTTGATTATGCACTGAGTCTGTGACTCACCCAATTATTTTCCAAACATTTCAGGTGATTCATGAGATGGACCGGGATCGGAGAGGACACATGGTGGCCCATGCCGAAGGCGTTGTTTTTAGTTTTATTAAATATTAAGTATTTCTTTTCAATAATGGTTGTAATAAGGATTTATTTTATTATTTTTGGTATTATTTTATTATCAACTCTACTATGGTTTGTTCAAATTGAAACACTATGTGACGATGGATATATTTTTATAACTTATTTATTCAAATATGGAATTATTAAATATGTGGCTATAATTTCAAAAGAACTTGGTTTCCGAAATAAAATAAATTTTTACTTTTTTATTCTAAGTCAAAAATGTTTTCACTAACATAACCAGATTCGGTCGTAGTGAATGGGCCGGGTTTGGGGATGTTACAAATTGGTATCAGAGCCCGGTTCAAAACTCGGCTTTGAGGGTTGGGCCCGAAACAGTTTTCAAAATGGGCTTTTGAAATGTGGGCTTTTATAAACAATATTTTTCAGGTTATTCTGGCATGGCACCTGTGTCTCCGACCCGAAGTCCACCAGGTAAGTACTTCGGACTTTCTTTAAGTGATTTGTTTGTATGAATTGATTTGGGCTTAGTTTGGGCTCGTAGAATAGAATAATAGGATCTGTTGGACCCTAGGACTAGACTACTCAAACATGTGCATAAAACTTAAATCTCTTAAACAAACCTGTGAAGTAAGTCGCCGAGTTAAGGTGTGGTAACCCTGCAGACGCATGTCTAGGAGTGGTACCTAAGAGCACCGGTATTTAAGCAATCAGTGTGACTCACCTCCTCTTCTTCGCAGTATCCTACAGTGCGTAGCTACTGCTCACCTTAACCAAGAGGACTTGTTCATAGGCTAAACCGATTATTAAAACCCGAAAGGGAATTAGCCTTGTTGTTTTCTAAAACTTTCTGTATTAAAAATTTTCCAAATTTACCCTTTTGGTTTGTGAAATCTTAAATTTGATTCTGAAGGACGTTTTCAATTTATAAAATTACCAAAATGCCCTTAGTGGCAAAATTACAAAAGTGCCCCTGTATTGCAAAATTACCGTACTACCCTCAACTTTTGATTTTTACTTTACAAAATACCAAAATCTTGAGGTTTCAAAATATTAAGATAACCTAGTTTGTGGAAATTTACGAAAATACCCCTGGTTGATAAAATTACCAAAACGCCCTTGGTTTCTAAATCTTCAGATTTCTCTCGATCTTTTACTGAAATATTTCTATCTTAACTTTGTGAAATACTGTGATATTTTGATTTGGAGAATTTATGAAAATGCCCATGATTTACAAAATTACAAAAATAACCCTGCTTTCTGAAATTTTTGCAACACATTTTTGGTTGGAAAACAAAATTGGTTCAGGATGACCCTGAGATTTTGTAAATTTTGGAATATCTTTAAGTTGGAAAATTAATTTTAAAATTGACCTTGAGTTATTACCGATATACCCCTATAGGAAAATGACGAAATTACCCCTGGGTAGGGAAGGGAACTTGATTGCTCGAAAGAACTACTCTTGGAAACTTTATTGCATAAAATTGCGCGTGGATAAAACAGTGAAACAAGAATTTCTAATGCATAAAACTTTTTAAATAGACTAAATCGAAGCGCTAGATATGAGTTCTAGGGGGCGCGGTCGCAATACTCGTGGGCGTGGTAGAGCGGGGATGTCGATGTCGGAACCGGTTGGGTCACGCCATGGGTCGAGAGCGATGCACCGCCACCACCGTTGAGGTTGAACAAGAGGATCGATCGGAGGAGACGACGCAAAGATCGCAAGTCGTCGCCGCGAGTGCTCGAACGAGTGGCGAGAGCCAATGTGGGCAATAGGACTCGAAATCGCGACCGAAAGGCTTAGGCGCGAATGGAGCCGAGGTTTTCGGAGGAGTGTCCGGGGTAGCTCGAACGCGGCGCAGTATTGGCTTGAGGTCATTGAAAGGATTATGGACGACTTAGACTTAACCTGGCGAGGAGAAGCTTAAGGGTGTTGTTTCGTTGCTACGGGATGAAGCCTACCAGTTGGTGCCTCATGTTTAAGGAAAGTACCCTGCGGATCGAGTGGATTGGGGTTACTTTAAGATCAAGTTTGAAGGGAAGTATGTCGGAGCGAGCTATGTGGACGCTCAGAGGAAGGCGTTCCTTAATCTGGTGCAAGGTAGTAAGTCAATAGCGGAGTACGAAGCTGAGTTTTTGCGTTTGAGTCGGTATGCTCGAGGCATCGTGGCCTCTGATTATGAGAGATGTGTCAGATTTGAAGATGGTCTGCGGGATGAGCTGCGAATTTTGATTGCTCCGCATCAGGAAAGAGACTTCGCCGTTTTAGTGGAGAAAGCTCGAATAGCTGAGGAGGTCAAGAAGGTTGAGAGGCACAATAGAGAAAGGAACCGGGATAAGAGAAGTGTGGGATCGCCAGAAGGGGTTGAGAGGGTCCAGAAAAGACTGAGGGTTGAGACTCCTGTTCATATTGCTAAGCCAGCCGCCGGAAATCCAGATCGTCCATGTGCTCAATGCGGAAGGTACCATGTTGGCGAGTGCTGGAATCGTGTTCGGGAATGCTTCAGATGCAAGTCCAAGTCTCATCTGATTAAGGATTGTCCCCAGAACCCGAGTAGGACTCGGACAGAAGGTCAAGGTTATGTGCAACCAGGCAGAGGTGGTCAGCAAGCGACGAGAGGTCGTGGTCCGAACCATGGAGGAAATGGTTCCGGCCGAGGTCGTGGAGCTTTAGGCCGCGGTAATGGTGGCACTGAGGCAAGACAGCCAGGTCTGGTTTATGCGGTCCGTCGGAGAGAGGATAATGATGTGCCTGATGTGTCAGCTGGTAAGTTTCTTAAGCCTGGAATATTCTGTATGGTTTTGTTCGCTATAGTGGCAGGTTGTTATGTTGCTTGTAAAGTATCTAGAACCTTGAGTATGATTGGTACTGTGCCTAGAAATAGGTTAGCTCTTTAAAATCGGAGTGCGCAGCTATAGCGTGGTGAGGTGAATTAAGATGTTCAATCATTAGCCTAACCAAGTAATTTCGAGGACGAAATTATTTGTTAGGAGGGTAGAATTGTAACACCCGGATTTAGGGGCTATGCATGTTGGGTATAATTCAAGTTCTAGTAGGTCTTGGGTATGCTTGGATGTGTTTTAGAGGTCTGGAGAATGCTCGGATTAAAAGGGGAGACTGTGGAAAAATTTGGATTTTTAAGTGTTAAAAGGGGAGCTTGGCTATAGGTGACTTAAGAAAATTTTTTGGGGGAATTGGACATAAGAATTGGGCTGGTAAAGTGGCAAGGAGACGCCACTAAGTGCTTGGCAAAGTGACGCCTCAGTGCAAGGGGGCTGGTGTTAGAGTGCGAAGGCAAAGACTTTGGCCTTTATTTTTGCGTCACTAAGGAGAAGAGTTGGGCACTTTTGGATACTTAAAAGATGGAGGAAGACTTGGTCTTCTCTTTTTAAAATTCGGCTAGGTAGGTAAGGAGAGAGGTTTGACTTTTTCAAATCTTTTGAATGGATGAAAGGAATAGTGGCCGAATTTTGGTTTCTTTAGGGGAGAGCTTGGCCAAATGTTATAAATAGGGGTGTTCATCTTTTTGGGTTTTCCTATTTGCTTGCTTGCCGAATAATAGCTTCACAATTCATCTTTTTTCCCATCCCTTCTAAACCGAAACCCCCATTGCTAGCTTCCTCCTTTCTCCTTTCTCTCTTGTATACCCATAGCAAACCACTCATCTTGCATCCTCCTTTTCTTTCTTTCATTCTCGCTAAACCGAAAGTGCACCCCACCCCCCTTCTTTATCTTCTCAAACCTCTTTGGCCGAAACTATTATTCCCTCTCTTTGATTCTCTTATTAGCCGAATCTACACCATCTTTGTGCCGAATATTCCTTCCCTCAATTTGGTAGTACTATTGGCCGAATGTTAGCTTAGACCACTTCGGGTTCCGTTGCAATCATTGTCAAAGGGTACTCAGGGGTTTAAGTAGTCAGTCAAGCCTTCGTTGTAGCAATCAGCTTGGTAAGTGATGGTAAGGTTTTTGATAAGCTATGTATGTGGTATTTCAATTAGATCTAAGGTTGTTAAGTATATGATGCTAAGGCCGATTGTAGGGGGAGAAGAGCCTAGCGCAGGAGATCTTTCGAGAGGCGATTAGTCAACGGTTGTAGAGGCATAAAAGTAACATTTTGAGGTTTGATCGGTGGTGCTATTAAGGTGCGTAATCAACGCACTATTTCTTCGGTCTTTGGTTTGTTAAATGTGTTTACATATGCGTGATATGTGATGGCCGATTATAGTGGCTTGAATGGTGAGTTATTTATGATATATACATGATATGATAATCCACATGTGATGCTTACTCTTTTGTTAATCTGACATGTTGAACTTATGCATGCATACATGGGATTTGGGCTTGATTCGATGAAGGAGGAAGAGTACACAAGTTGTACGTGGTCTAATGATAGCTCGGCTACATTAGTGCTTGATGGTTAGCTTTGTGCTACCTCGAGGAGGTGTGGCTCGGTGCCCATCTCGGCGGTTGATGGCTATGTGCATCACCGTAGACGGTTTTGATATTGGATCACTTGGGTTGATCGGTGGCTCAATACGGCCTTGAGCAAATGAGCTTGCCAAGGTAAGATGTTATGGATCACAATGTGATCGGTGGGGAGTTTCCACGGCCTTAGGCGGGAGTCCGCTAAGGTTGGTGTACGGTTGGACAATGGGTTGGGCTGAGATGCATTCTTGCATGATTTGTTTCGATGGCTGTGTGGGTATGGGCCAAGCCCATACGGATGGAAATCTGTGTTTTGATTATGCACTGAGTCTGTGACTCACCCAATTATTTTCCAAACATTTCAGGTGATTCATGAGATGGAACGGGATCGGAGAGGACACATGGTGGCCCATGCCGAAGGCGTTGTTTTTAGTTTTATTAAATATTAAGTATTTCTTTTCAATAATGGTTGTAATAAGGATTTATTTTATTATTTTTGGTATTATTTTATTATCAACTCTACTATGGTTTGTTCAAATTGAAACACTATGTGACGATGGATATATTTTTATAACTTATTTATTCAAATATGGAATTATTAAATATGTGGCTATAATTTCAAAAGAACTTGGTTTCCGAAATAAAATAAATTTTTACTTTTTTATTCTAAGTCAAAAATGTTTTCACTAACATAACCAGATTCGGTCGTAGTGAATGGGCCGGGTTTGGGGATGTTACACCCAACACATAGAGCACGGCTTCTCGAATTTCCAAATGTAGAATATTACCCTATTTTTGAAAAAAAACTTGCTTTTGGATAAAATTGATAAATATATTTAAAAATGATACACATTTGGTAGCTTAGGTTTTAAAGAAACATTACTTAAAACGCGAAATGGATTATATGCGATGAATAATGGTAATGTAACACAAATTTGGTGCAATGATAATATAATACACATGGTACATAGCATTGAGATCATTAATCTAGAATATTAACATGCATGAATAATAATAAGGGAAGCGAAAAATAAGATAAAACAAGTCTAAAATGAATGGGAAAAGAACATTGCAAAAATAATAATAAAACTAAGATAATACTGATGAGTATGCATACAGGTCATAACACGATAATAGAAATAATAATAACACAATAATAGTAGCATAATGATAATAAGATAATAATAATAAGATAACAGTAATAATAACACCAAAATATGTACAACATAATAATGTAGTAATATTAATAGTAGTGTAGCAAATATAGTGATAATAATAATAATAATACGTATTGATATAGATGTGGTAAAAAAGGTAATATAATAATATTAGTAGTAATACGCGATATATACAACATGCGAGTACGAATATAATAATAATATCGGTAATGAAATTAGTATATACAAATAGTGGTGCAATAATAATAATAGTAACGATAATGATGCAAAATATATACAAGGTAATAATATAGTAATAACAATGGTAAAATACTAAAATGATAACATAGTAATAATAGTAAGAATAATAAGAAATATATACAACATACGAATATAATAATATAATAACAATATGACAATAGTAATAATAATAATAATAATAGTAGTAGTATAGTAACAATGACAGAACAAAACGCACATTCACTAAAATGGATTGAATCGAAATTAAAACGGAATTCTGGGTTTAAATTTGAAAATAAAAGAGAAGATGAGGATCCAATGAAATGCGCACGAAATGAGAAGGATCAAAAATGAAAATACTCCAGGGTTCCAAAACGCAACACTTAAAAGCGGACCGAACTAAATCAGTGTTTAAAATTCAGGGACGGAATAGCAATGATTAAAAAGGGGCTCAATCGAATCATCGTAAAACAAGGAAGGGCTAATGAAATAGATAATCCCTTTAAGTGAAAAAGGCAGATCCTCCGGGTTACCCGTCGGGTCACGCGCGGATCCTCTTCTCCTTAAACGCCGCCGTTTTTGTTAAAGGTTTATATATCTATTTTACTTCAAAAATCGGGTTATTTTTAGAACCCTAAGCTCCTAAACCAGCCGCCGTTCAACCCGATTCCCTCTTCCCCTCTTCTCTCACACCTGGCGATTAGGTTTTCCTGGCCCGACCTTTTGTTACCCATCGCATCGCCATTAAACAGTGGCCGACTGTGTGTGGAGACGGGATCCTACCCTCGTTCAAAGATGTGCTCCAGGGTTTCAGTCCCGAATCTTCTGTAAATGCCGAGACCCCGCGTCCCTCTGCCTGATTTCAGCACCCGAAAAGGGGATTTTGACGACGGAGAGGTCCGTTTTCCCTTTTCACTCAATCGTTTTGTTTTTAACAGAATAAAATAAAAAATAAAATAATAGAACGATCGATGAAAAATGTAAACGAAAAGGGTTAAAATCAACCTTCTGTTATCCTCTTTTGCGTTTTTGATTTCTGATAATGTGAAGTGTTTTTTTGGTTTTTGAGAATTTAAAACTAAAAGACAAATAATACACAATGACAGTGACTAATAATCCAAAATAATAAAGAGAAATCGATGTTAACCTTAAGATTTTTATTTCTTAGTTTTGAATGCTTATGATCCTTTGTTTTTTTGAAAGACCGAAGAAAATACAAATGGATTTTGTTTCGGTTCTTATAACCAAAGTACAGATTTCTAGATATTTCGTTTTCTCTACTGTTGTGCTTTCTATTTTCGTTCCTCGTTTTTGTCGCGCGTGTTTGCTTGTCATTGTAGGTGTCCGAGGCTAGTGCTGGTGCAGGTGATGGGCGAAGACGGTGGAACCGACAGCAGAGAAGATGCGTGGGTTGGCTCGATATGAGGCGCGCGCATGGTGTGTCATGGTCGGGCGTGCGTGGTGGCATCTAGACGACGCGCGAGCGCGTGTAGCAAACGCTCGTAGTGGCAGTGACCGAGGGAGCAGCGCATTAGGGCAGAAACCCTAGGGTTTTAGTTCATGAATCTGGGTCATTGGGACTTTGTAATTGGGTTCGGGTTTTTAATTTGGGCTTGGTGGGTCTGACGGGTTTTGGGCTCTTTTCTATTGTAATTGGACATTGGGTATTTTAAAAGGACTTTTGGGCTTTTTTTTTGTCCTTTGTATATTCTATTTTTTTTTATTGTTGGATGGGCCTGGGTTTGGGTTATGTAGTTGGGCTGTCTATTATTGAATTTTTTAGGTCGGTTTTAACATCGGGCCGGGCAAAAATTGGTTATTACAGCCAATTTTTTCTCAGGGAATCTTGTTCGAAATTAATTTTATGAACCAAATTTAACTAGTAACATCAGATTCGCACAGTATGGCAAGCCTTAATGTTTATTCCGTCCTATTGGTTTTATTCTTAACTTGCAGGGCAGTAATGGCTACGAAGGAGAACGACCAGATTATTAAGGAAAATAATTGTGAAACTAAAATGGGTTTGCCATGTGTTCTAGAAGCTTTCACGGCTATTTTCCAGATAGGGAGTATTTCTAACAAGTGTTGTGGTGAGCTTGTTGTGTTAGGAAAAGTTTGCCACTCAGCATTAGTAAAGAAGACCCTTGAAAATCCTCTATTCACAGACCTAAACCTAGCGACAATTACAGTGAAGAGCATTAATACGTGGAATAATTGCCTTGCATCGATCGATTCACCATCTCCGTCTGCTTAAGGATATAGTATTGCTTAAGCTAACAAACGGTTACAAGACGTAACGGGCATAAAATTGTTTTTTATCTTTATGTTTGATATTGATCCAAATGCTTCCTTAAAATGCGTCATGGGATTTAAGCCAAGTGAAATTATATTTAGTTGTACCGAAATTAAATGGTTCTAGAGAAGCCATTACTTAATACATTATGATTTCATACAAGCCATTATTTTTAATTTTATAGCATTGGAACTCGATAACCACCTCAAATCGAGCACTAGATATTGTTTCACATTAGTTAAATTGACACAAATATAATTGTTATAAACATTAAGATAATTTCAATAATGTGAAATTGGAATGTTCTAGCGTGGTGTGAAATTCAAACAATCTCGATTCCTTGAAAGTCATTATCCAATTTAAATTCACATTGCCTTCAAGGAAAAAAAAAACCTTGACTTCCCGAAGTTCTGAAAAGACACGTATCGTGCCAGGAAATATCCTCCAAGGGACATGCACTATAATTTGTAGTAGTTCATTGCCTATGGACTCCTTGTTTCATTTTTCATTTTCACTTCTTCGATATTAATCTGTTAGTTTTCTCCTCTTTCTTTTCCGTAAAGGAGAGGCAATCTTGAAATCATCTTCGAAAGTGATGTAACACTTCAAAGTCTTAACTTGATTTTCTTATTCTTCTTTCTTTAGATTACTTTTTTTTTATCAATATCGAGAATGAAACTCCAAATATGTCGGTGACGTACGTCCCACATTCTCCCTATTAAAAAAGGTTCAATTTATGTAAAAACTAAATCCTATCCATTATTTGGGCAATACCTACGAGAGTTATAGAAACGTAACATCATTTGTTATTTCCGATTTAACTTTCCAAGAGAAATTTTCATTTTCTGATTTCCATTACTTATTCCACTAAAAGCTTCCATTCATATTTCAGTCAAATTTGGTTGAAATGCTTACACCGAAAAAACTTAACGTAGAATGAAGAATACAATATCAGAATTGGAGTCCCACGATAAAGCCATACATCAGCTTAATTTTAGAACGGGAAATATTTTTGATATATTAATTTTGAATTTCAATCATTTAGTTGCCATTTTCCGTTTTACTAATATGATAAGTGTGATAAAAACTTTTTAACAACAACAAGGTTATAAGAATTTACGCTTCGCATAATTATTTCTACATTGTAGCACATACATATCACTGGTAAAGGAATCTGGTATAGCTCATTCAATTTTGAGATACAGGTGAATTTTTAACCATCAACATAGCAAGTGCATACACAACTTCAAAATATTAGAAAAATAGGACGACACACATAACGAATATGTGTGCCTGTAATGCAAGTGTACTATATCTCACATTGCTTTTTCCATATGTTATTATCGTCCTGGTGTTTGGTTTGGAGTGGACGTTACATACTCAATCCTGGGTTTCAACGTAAAAACCCATGTACGACATAATCATCTTTATTGAACCTTATTTTCGTGATCCGTTTAAAGCCATTTAAGAATTATAAAGGGAAGTATAAACGTGTGGCTTTGAATTAATATTTAGATTTGTAGTAATTAAAATGAATGCTAATTAAATTGAAATATTTAATGTTTTCTTTTATTGTAACGTATTCTAGTCTAATGTGGTTATAACACTTCCTATAAATGCCATTTTTTTCTCAGCGAATCTTGTTCGAAATTAATTTTACGAACCAAATTTAACTAGTAACATCAGATTCGCGCAGTACGGCAATCCTTAATGTTTTTTCCGTCCTATTGGTTTTATTCTTAATGTAATATCCTAGATTTAAGGGTCATGCGTTCGTGCATAATTCATGAGTTAGTATAGTCTAGTGAAGGCTTGGAATTATTAGCTAAGCTAGAATAAATTTTTAGTATTGAAAATTTAATGAAGGGGATTAAGTGAATTTGACACTTAAGTTAATTTAAGTGTTAATTTCTAGCACAAGAGAGTTAGTGGCAAGGTGGTTAGGATGCATGAAGGGTTGCTTGTGGAAAGAGGTTTGAGTAGCATGTTTAGCATTTTGAAGACTTTATTTTTTTATGTATCCTAGCATTAATGGACTGTCAAGTTTTACATATGGAAGGTTGGACTTTTAATTTTTGGTAAGTTGAATATTGGTTTAGGAAAGTTTGTACTTTGGGAAAGGAATCTTAAGGTTATGGAAGGATGGGGGGACATAAGGCTTGGCTTAATGAAGATATTTTGGAAACTATTCCAATGCCTTTAGTGCATGTATGTGGACGGCATGTGTGGCTAGGGAGTGGCCGAATGTTGATAGGAGGTTTGGGGGGGGATAGTTGGCCAACTTGAGCAATTGTGCACCTTTTGGCATTTGTTTCTCTTTCTCTCCAAAAACTCCCTTTTTGGCTGAATGTACCTAGGCATTTTTGTACATATTTGCTTTGGATTTTAGCTCTCATTTTTGTGATAAACCAAACTCTAATTCTTTCTCTCATTTCTCTTTTGAAACCGAAAACACATTTTGCATTTTAATGCACTCTTTCTCCCATCTCTCTCTCTCTTTTCTTACTTTTGGTATTTGCTCAAAATCACATTTTCTTTTTCTTTCTTTTGGCCGAATCTCTCTCTTCTCCAAACTCTCTTTTCTTTTCTTTTCTTCCATTGTTGATTAAACAGAATCCTTTCTCTCTTATTTTTTATTTTCTCTCCTCTACTCTCGAATTTCCTTTCTTTTTAGTCTCAAATCAATTGATTTCTTCTTTTCAAAACCATAGCCGAAAATCCCTTCACCTTTTAACCATATTGTCGAAACTTCCCACTCTCTTTTGGAGTTGTTTTGGCCGAATATCAATAAGGGTAGATAATCTTTGGGTTTTCTTCAATCGGTTTTAGAAGATAGGTAAGTGTTTATGACCGTATTTCCATTATTTCTTTCTCCTTTCTAAGTCGTTTTCTTGTGGACAAAGGCCGAATCTTTGGGCATTTGTTTGCAAAGTTCTAACCAATATTAGGAATCGATCATTCTTTTAGGCTCTTTGGGACTTCGGAAACAATCGATCTGGGCCCCATTCCATTAGCAATCGAAGTTGGTAAGTCAAGTGATAAGGATTCAATATTCTTTAAGTTGGTTGAGAAAGCCTAAGGCTATTGGGATTAATATATGATGTTGGCCGAATGGTCTTGATTAAAGTATTGTGGTTTGGCCGAATGTAAGACAAGGTGATATAGTGCGGTAGATCAGATCTTCGGAAGTTAGTACTTGCGTTAGTGACAGGTGTGTATCTTACACACTTTATAATTCGAGTATATATATATTTATAAATATACTAATCATATTATCAAAGTGGAAAGTAATGAGATCTTGATATGATACCATGATGGGTATAAGCAAGGAATCGGGTAAGTCCGTTTCGATATGACTTTTGCAATATGATGCATGATGATACGATTTATGATATGGAATTTCTATGTGATTTCCTAATAAAGTATAATGACATGAATTGTTTATCTATTGCATTGGTATGGGTGATATGAGAGGAGGGGGAAGTTTTGATATCCGTGTCTTTGGGACACCAGAGGTTTGGCACCTCCAGTGGCTTGGTACCACATATTTCGTGTCTTTGGGACACCAGAGGTTTGGCACCTCATAGCGACTTATCCCTGTGGTCTAGCACCACCGTAGGTTGGCCCCACTTTTGAGATATAGGGATCGTTGCCAGTGATTTGGTATCACACGTGGGTTGGCCCCACAACTTGATTATTTGTGACTTTGTGTCACCAGTGGTTTGGTACCATATATTTCGTGTCTTTGGGACACCAGAGGTTTGGCACCTCATAGCGACATATTCCTGTGGTCTAGCACCACTGTGGGTTGGCCCCACTTTTGAGATATAGGGATCGTCGCCAGTGATTTGGTATCACACGTGGGTTGGCCCCAAAACTTGATTATTTGTGACTTTGTGTCACCAGTGGTTTGGTACCACATATTTCGTGTCTTTGGGACACCAGAGGTTTGGCACCTCCTAGCGACTCGTCCCAATGGTTTCACACCACCGTGGGTTGGCCCCACATTTGATGTATTGGGATCGTCGCCAGTGATTTGGTATCACAACGTGGGTTGGCCCCACAACTTGATTATTTGTGACTTTGGGTCACTAGTGATTTAGTATCATATTATTGGATATCGTGACTTTGGGTCACCAGTGGTTTGGCACCACCAGTGGTTTGGTACCACACGGGGTAGAAAAGGAGTCATGGATGGCTAGGTTGGGTGCATTACATATATATATATTGCTTGGTTATAATTTGTGTAAGTATGTGGCATTTACCCGGGAGAGGGATTATGCATTGAGTCTTGGTGACTCACCTTCTCCCTTACCTTTTCAGGTGATTAGTAAATTCGCGAATGAGGAGCCGGATGAACTCGAGGAGGCCATGCAATAAAAGTTGGTTTTATATGAACTTCGATTTTGGTATTTTTGTAACATCCTAGATTAGGGGTTATGCGTTTGTGCATAATTCATGAGTTAGTAGGTTTTGGCAGTGTTGGAAGTGTATTAAGGGTTTTTAGAATTTTAGGATGGAAGAAGAAAGCTTTGGAAAATTATTGGCTTTTATGTAAAAAGGGGAGCTAGGCAAATGAGGCTTGAAAAAAAACTCCGTGTGAAGCATGACACAAGGAACCATGTGGTAAAATTGCATGTTTTATGAATTATGAATGTGTTATGTGAATTCTAGAAATAAGAAAATGTATGGAAATATATGGAAATGTATGGAAGTGTATGGAAATGTGTGGAAATGTGTGGAAATGTATGGAAATGTAAGGCAATGTAGGGAAATGTAAGAAAATGTAAGGAAATGTAAGGAAATGTATGGAAATGTATGGAAATGTAAGGAAATGTATGGAAATGTATGGAAATGTAAGGAAATGTAAGGAAATGTGAGGAAATGTATGGAAATGTAAGGAAATGCAAGGAAATGTAAGGAAATGTCTTGTCTTGGAAATGTAGGGAAATGTCCTGAAAATGTAAAGGAATAAAGAGGAAAGTGAACATTTATGGAAACTAGGAAATGTAAGGAAATGATTCAAAAATGGAAAGTGAACATTTCTGGAAACTTGGAAATGTAAGAAAATGGCAAGTTTACAGAGCCGATCGAAAATATTAGGAAACTTAGAAATGACTTAGAAATGATGAGTTTTAAAGTTCAAAATAGGAAATAAGGGCTAGAGGGCCTTAAAAGAAAAAGTTGGAGAAGTTTGACACCCAAACAGGCTTGGAAAAGTGGCCTGAAGATGTCACTTAGGGCCTATGGAAATGGCGCCATGTGCAAGAGCTGTTGGGCTTGGGTTCGAGTCACTTGGGAAGCAAATAAATAAGTTTAATTTTTGCTTCCAGTATATTGAGGTGGACGGCATGGATTTCTAGAAAAGGAAGAGTTTTATTTGCATAAATATGTGAATAATAAGAGATAAATAAAGGAGTTTTATTCACATAAATATGTGAATAATAAGAGATAAATAAAGGATTATTTTCTAAGGAGATAATTGAGGAGATAATTGATGGATTAAAGGCTTTTATCTTTTAAATAAAAGAGATAATATTATCAAAAAGAGAGTGGTGGCCAAGTAAGGGACTCCTAGGCTGATAACTTTGGCTATAAAAAGGGAGGGCGGGAGGGCTACTCATTCACTTTTGTTTCCTCTTTGCCGAAATTTTCCTAGCTCTCTCCCCTCTCTACCGAATTTTTCTTCAAGCAAAATCCTCTCTTCTTCTCTTCTATTTTCTTCTCTGATTCTTCTCACAAAGCCGAATCCTTGTTGATTCTAAGTAAAGGAGCAATCAACCACAACATCAAAAGGGTTTCCCTCATTATTGAATAGAAGGATCAAGGATCTAAGGTAAGAGGATTGAATATTTGGTTAAAGGTTATGATTCATATTTTCAAAGTTAGATTTAATCTAATACAAAGTTATAGGGATTTTGACAAGCATATAAAGGAATCCTCTTCAGATTTGGAATTTGTAAGGTAAGTGATATTCGGCCAAGGCTTGTTTTTTTAAAATATTTAGGATTATTTCCCATTATTTCAAAAGCCGAAAACTCACATGGTTACATGATCTAGTGTTAGCCGATTTCAAGGAAAAAGAATACTAGCAAATTTTTGGGATTTGATCATCTAATTCGACAACAAGGTTAGTAATACAAATCCTACTAGGATTTGGTTTTTAAACCAAATAAGGATTATTAATGTGTCTTTTATAATGGCCGAATATAGGCAACAGCAGATCTAAACTTTAGATCGGGATTTTCGAGATTTCAAGGAACCTATTAAGCGAATCAGGTGTGTACTCACACTAACTTTCAATATATATATTGGCAATAATTGTTTTAATATATGAATGTGTATAAGAATGAGAATGTGGCTAAGTACCACAAATGTGGCAAAAGTACCAGTGCACGTATTCCTACTTTTGATAGGATTATGAATGTGTTATATTCTAAAAGTGACATGAATGTGAATTTAAGTATGACATGAATGATATGTAATAATTGGGGCATTTGGGATATATGTGAAGGAGAAAGTGAAGGTGATGACTACGGTCTCACCAACGAAGGTGCTGACTTCGGTCTCACCAACGAAATATGGTGGCTACGGTCCCATTAAGTGAATATGGTAACTTCGGTTACATTATCTCGAATATAGTGTCTAATGACACAACGTAAGTGGGCGATGAGCACGTCGTCTGCGCAGCCGCATCGCTTCGATGGTGTGTAGCGGATGGAGGGTCGACTTAATAGTCCCCACGGTATACAAAGTTGGTACGGGTGGTATGTAGCGGATGGACAAATAGGCTTGGGTTTGGGTTGCATCATCCTTTATTTTGTATGAACATGAAATTGATATGACTTGTATGCTGATTTGTTGAAAATTAGTATCAGTGTACACATTGAGTCTCAGGACTCACCCTGCTGGGGAATTATTTTTCGTGTGATGAGCAAGAATGGACCGGGTCTGGCAGAGAGCTAAAGGTGGCCAAAGAACACTTGAAGAATTTATTAGAATTTGGACTCTATTTAAAATTAGTACTTTAAATTTTATTTTGGGTTTGAATGATGTAATAAGGCCATAAGGCCCAGTTGGATTTTCTTTACTTCTGCTTATTTTCATTTGATTATGATACAACTTATTTTTGATTAAAGTTAAGTAAATTTATTTCTTTTAAAATAATAACCCTAAAATTATTTTGTCACCTTATCTAAGTTGGATTTTCAAAATTTATTAAATGGGTTCCAAATTAAGCCCAACCCAAAACAATGTTTTCTAAAATTTACAATTTTTCTCTAAGTAACCAAGAATTTGAAAACCGGTTTACTTAAGGAACATACCAGATCCGGTTCAGGCTCGTGGGCCGGGTGTGGGGTGTTTCAATTTTATTTTAATGTGGTATTCATATTTTATGGATTTGTAATAAGGCCTCTTTAATTATGATTTTGGATTATTTATATGCGTTGGATTTGTTTTAAATATGGTTTATAAATTACATGGTTGTTATAATAATTTGAGCACAAAGTTTTCTAAGCTACAAAACGCGATGGTTTTTATTACGGTACCATCGGGTAACATAAGTCATTTGATAATTTTTAACAACTTAAGTATTTTCGATAATTCATACTATTTTCCAAAATTCAAGTTTCCAAATTTCTATTAGATACAGTTTTCAACCTAATTGCTTTAGTTTCTCTTTTAATTTATAAAAGGTTTACAAATCTAAGTCAGAATCTGGTTTTAAAGATTTATTTTCGGGATTTCAAAGTAATTTATCAGTTTTTAACTTATTATAAACCTGATTTCTAGTAACAAAGAGTTTTTCACTAAAATTTAATCATTAACTCGATTTTCTTTAAAATGTTTTCCTTCGTGGCATGCTAGATTCGGTCATGGCGTATAGATTAAGTTTGGGATGTTCAAATTGGTATCAGAGCTAAGTTCAAAAGCTCAGCTGTGGGCTCGAGGTCCAAAATGATTTAAAGTATAGTTTTAAAATGTTATTGTTTAAAATTATATGGTTGGAAACGCATGGCATCGAGTCTCCGGCACCGATCCACACGGGTAAGTACTTCAAATTATTGATTTTGATGATATGATGGTATGACTGTATAGTATTAGGAACTACTCTAGAGACCCAAAACTATAGGTTGGATGTACTCGCGAAACAATCTCTTATTAAAATTATTCATAAAACTTTGTTTTAAAGAAAGTGGAATAATGACTCATGCATAACACTTTTAAATCAGATATGTCGAGATTTTAGACATGAGTACTCGAGGTCGAGGTCGTATTTCTCGTGGACACGGTCGTGGTAGGATGGCTGGATTAGGTGGAGGCGCGGGAGCTCGGAAATCTATACCCGAGCAACTTCAATCTAATGGAGCGGAGGTATTCAGAGGTGTTTCAGGCGTGGCTCCCAGTACGACCGAGTATTGGCTAGAGGCGACAGAGCGAATCAAGGATGATTTGGAGCTAAATGCTGAAGAAAAGTTGAAAGGGATAGTGTCGCTTCTTCGGGATGAGTTATATCAGTGGTGGCTCACGATACGGAATAGTGCTGTGGCGGAGGATCTCTCTTGGGATTATTTCAAGGCAGCATATCAGCGAAAATATGTTGGATCTAATTACATTAAGGCATTTCTGAGTTTGGTCCAGGGGAGTAAGTCTGTATCCGAATATGAGGCAGATTTTTTAAGATTGAGCCGGTATGCTGGAGGTATCGTGGTTTTGGATCACGAGCGATGTGTCCGGTTCGAGGATGGATTGAGGGACGAGCTGAGATTGTTGATTGCTCCACATCAGGAGCGAGAGTTTACTGCTTTAGTTGAAAAGGCTAAGATAGCCGAAGGGATAAAGGAATCTGTAAGGCAGAATCACGACAGGAATAGACATAAGAGAGGTTTTGAATCATCTGGGTCGGCCGAAGATTCTCAAAAAAGCGTTAGGTAGAATGGGCCGAATCAATCTGGAAGGCCTGTTACTGCTAATCAGGGACCAGCATAGTGTAATCGATATGGAAAATCTCATTGGGGAGAATGTTGGACTGGTGGAAAAGGATGTTTTGATGTGGCTCACTGGATCATCGTGTGAGAGACTGTCCACGTAAGCTAGCCAGGAATCAGTCTGAGGGTCAAGGTCGTGCTCAGTTCAGAAATGAGGGACCGCCACCAAAGAAGGGTTGTGATAACGGTAGAGGAGGTAATGGTTCTGGTCGGGGCCGCGGAGCATCGGGCAGAGGTGCAGGCAACACTGAGGCAAGACAGCTTGGTTTGGTGTATGCAGCAAGACGTCGAGAGGAGAGCGACGCACCGAACGTCATAACCAGTATGCTCTTGATCATTGGATTTCCATATACTGCTTTGATAGATGTGGGTTAGACGCATTTGTATGTTGTTAGTAGTATAGTAGTGTTATTAAGATCAGAGTGCGCAGCAAGAGCGTAGTGTGGTGAGTTAGACTGTACGATTGATCGTTAGTAAGTAACTTTGAGGACGAAATTATTTTTTTAGGAGGGTAGAATTGTAATATCCTAGATTTAGGGGTTATGCGTTCGTGCATAATTCATGAGTTAGTATAGTCTAGTGAAGGCTTGGAATTATTAGCTAAGCTAGAATAAATTTTTAGTATTGAAAATTTAATGAAGGGGATTAAGTGAACTTGACACTTAAGTTAATTTAAGTGTTAATTTCTAGCACAAGAGAGTTAGTGGCAAGGTGGTTAGGATGCACAAAGGGTTGCTTGTGGGAAGAGGTTCGAGTAGCATGTTTAGCATTTTGAAGACTTTATTTTTTTATGTGTCCTAGCATTAATGGACGGTCAAGTTTTACATATGGAAGGTTGGACTTTTAATTTTTGGTAAGTTGAATATTGGTTTAGGAAAGTTTGTACTTTGGGAAAGGAATCCTAAGGTTATGGAAGGATGGGGGGACATAAGGCTTGGCTTAAGGAAGATGTTTTGGAAACTATTCCAAGGCCTTTAGTACATGTATGTGGACGGCATGTGTGGTTAGGGGGTGGCCGAATGTTGATAGGAGGTTTGGGGGGGATAGTTGGCCAACTTAAGCATTTATGCACCTTTTGGCATTTGTTTCTCTTTCTTTCCAAAAACTCCCTTTTTGGCCGAATGTACCTAGGCATTTTTGTGCAAATTTGCTTTGGACTTTAGCTCTCATTTTTGTGTTGAACCAAATTCTAATTCTTTCTCTCATTTCTCTTTTGAAACCGAAAACACATTTTGCATTTTAGCGCACTCTTTCTCCCATCTCTCTCTCTCTTTTCTTACTTTTGGTATTTTCTCAAAATCACATTTTCTTTTTCTTTCTTTTGGCCGAATTTCTCTCTTCTCTAAACTCTCTTTTCTTTTCTTTTCTTCCATTGTTGATTAAACCGAATCCTCTCTCTCTTATTTTCTATTTTCTCTCCTCTACTCTCAAATTTCATTTCTTTTTAGTCTCAGATCAATTGATTTCTTCTTTTTAAAACCATAGCCGAAAATCCCTTCACCTTTTAACCATGTTGCCGAAACTTCCCACTCTCTTTTGGAGTTGTTTTGGCCGAATATCAATAAAGGTAGATAATCTTTGGGTTTTCTTCAATCGGTCTTGGAAGATAGGTAAGTGTTTATGACCGTATTTCTATTATTTTTTTTTCTCTTTTCTAAGTCGTTTTCTTGTGGACAAAGGCCGAATCTTTGGGCATTTGTATGTAAAGTTCTAACCAATATTAGGAATCGATCATTCTTTTAGGCTCTTTGGGAATTCGGAAACAATCGATCTGGGCCCCATTCCATTTGTAATCGAAGTTGGTAAGTCAAGTGGTAAGGATTCAATATTCTCTAAGTTGGTTGAGAAAGCCTAAGGCTATTGGGATTTAGATATGATGTTGGCCGAATGGTCTTGATTAAAGTATTGTGGTTTGGCCGAATGTAGGACAAGGTGATCTAGTGCGGTAGATCGGATCTTCGGAAGTTAGTACTTGCGTTAGTGATAGGTGTGTATCTTACACACTTTATAATTCGAGTATATATATATTTATAAATATACTAATCATATTATCAAAGTGGAAAGTTATGAGATCTTGATATGATACCATGATGGGTATAAGCAAGGAATCGGGTAAGTCCGTTTCGATATGACTTTTGCAATATGATGCATGATGATACGATTTATGATATAGAATTTATATGTGATTTCCTAATAAAATATAATGACATGAATTGTTTATCTATTGCATTGGTATGGGTAATATGAGAGGAGGGGCAAGTTTTGATATCCGTGTCTTTGGGACACCAGATGTTTGGCACCTCCAGTGGTTTGGTACCACATATTTCGGGTCTTTGGGACACCAGAGGTTTGGCACCTCAGAGCGACTTATCCCTGTGGTCTAGCACCACTGTGGGTTGGCCCCACTTTTGAGATATAGGGATCGTCGCCAGTGATTTGGTATCATACGTGGGTTGGCCCCAAAACTTGATTATTTGTGACTTTGTGTCACCAGTGGTTTGGTACCACATATTTCGTGTCTTTGGGACACCAGAGGTTTGGCACCTCATAGCGACTCGTCCTAGTGGTTTTACACCACCGTGGGTTGGCCCCACATTTGATGTATTGGGATCGTTGCCAGTGATTTGGTATCACAATGTGGGTTGGCCCCACAACTTGATTATTCGTGACTTTGGGTCACCAGTGATTTGGTGTCACATTATTGGATATCGTGACTTTGGGTCACCAGTGGTTTGGCACCACCAGTGGTTTGGTACCACACGGGGTAGAAAATGAGTCATGGATGGCTAGGGTGGGTGCATTACATATATATATTGCTTGGTTATAATTTCTGTAAGTATGTGGCATTTACCCGGGAGAGGGATTATGCATTGAGTCTTGGTGAATCACCTTCTCCCTTACCTTTTCAGGTGATTCGTAAATTCACGAATGAAGAGCCGGATGAACTCGAGGAGGCCATGCAATAAAAGTTGGTTTTATATGAACTTCCATTTTGGTATTTTAATTTAATGTGGTATTCATATTTTATGGATTTGTAATAAGACCTCTTTAATTATGATTTTGGATTATTTATATCCTTTGGATTTGTTTTAAATATGGTTTATAAATTACATGGTTATTATAATAATTTGAGCACAAAGTTTTCTAAACTACAAAACGCGATGGTTTTTATTACGTTACCATCGGGTAACATAAATCATTTCATAATTTTTAACAACTTAAGTATTTTCGATAATTCATACTATTTTCCAAAATTCAAGTTTCCAAATTTCTATTAGATACAGTTTTCAACCTAATTGCTTTAGTTTCTCTTTTAATTTATAAAAGGTTTACAAATCTAAGCTGCAAGTAGGTTTTAAAGATTTATTTTCGGGATTTCAAAGTAATTTATCAGTTTTTAACTTATTATAAACCTGATTTCTAGTAACAAAGAGTTTTTCACTAAAATTTAATCATTAACTCAATTTTCTTTAAAACGTTTTCCTTCGTGGCATGCTAGATTCGATCATGGCGTATAGACCGGGTTTGGGGTGTTCAAATTGGTATCAGAGCTAAGTTCAAAAGCTCGGCTGTGGGCTCGAGGCCCAAAATGATTTAAAGTATAGTTTTAAAATGTTATTGTTTAAAATTATATGGTTGGAAAAGCATGGCATCGAGTCTCCGGCACCGATCCACTCGGGTAAGTACTTCAAATTATTGATTTTGATGATATGATGGTATGACTGTATAGTAGTAGGAACTACTCTAGAGACCCAAAACTATAGGTTTGATGTACTCGCGAAACAATCTCTTATTAAAATTATTCATAAAACTTTGTTTTAAAGAAAGTGGAATAATGACTCATGCATAACACTTTTAAATCAGATAAGTCGAGATTTTAGACATGAGTACTCGAGGTCGAGGTCGTATTTCTCGTGGACGCGGTCGTGGTAGGATGGCTGTGTCTGAACCAGTGAGGTCTGGTCAAGGATCCGAAAATGAGGTACCGCCACCACCGCCAGCAGTTGGAGTTGAGCATCAGGATCAAACGGGGGATGACGTAGTGTCTCAGGTGGTACTGCGAGTCCTTGAGATGGTAGCTGGATTAGGTAGAGGCGCGGGAGCTCGGAAATCTATACCTGAGCGACTTCAATCCAATGGAGCGGAGGTATTCAGAGGTGTTTCATGCGTGGCTCCCAGTACGGCTGAGTATTGGCTAGAGGCGACGGAGCGAATCATGGATGATTTGGATCTAAATGCTGAGGAAAAGTTGAAAGGGATAGTGTCGCTTCTTCGGGATGAGTCATATCAGTGGTGGCTCACGGTACGGAATAGTGCTGCGGCGGAGGATCTCACTTGGGATTATTTCAAGGCAGCGTATCAGCGAAAATATGTTGGATCTAATTACATTGATGTGCAGCGTAAGGCATTTCTGAGTTTGGTCAAGGGGAGTAAGTCCGTATCCGAATATGAGGCAGAATTTTTAAGATTGAGCCGGTATGCTGGAGGTATCGTGGTTTTGGAGCACGAGCGATGTTTCCGGTTCGAGGACGGATTGAGGGACGAGCTGAGATTGCTGATTGCTCCACATCAGGAGCGAGAGTTTGCTGCTTTAGTTGAAAGGGCTAAGATAGCCGGAGGGATAAAGGAATCTGTAAGGCAGAATCACGACAGGAATAGACATAAGAGAGGTTTTGAATCATCTGGGTCGGCCGAAGATTCTAAAAAAAGCGTTAGGTAGAATGGGCCAAATCAATCACGGAAGGCACATTATCGCTGTCGTGACCAGCCACAGTGTAATCGATGTGGAAAATCTCATTGGGGACAATGTTGGACTGGTGGAAAAGGATGTTTTGATGTGGCTCACTGGATCATCGTTTGAGAGACTGTCCACGTAAACTAGCCAGGAATCAGGCTGAGGGTCAAGGTCGTGCTCAGTTCAGAAATGAGGGACCGCCACCAAAGAAGGGTCGTGATAACAATAGAGGAGGTAATGGTTCTGGTCGGGGCCGCGGAGCATCGGGCAGAGGTGCAGGTAACACTGAGGCAAGACAGCTTAGTTTGGTGTATGCAGCAAGACGTCGAGAGGAGAGCGACGCACCGAACGTCATAACCAGTATGCTCTTGATCATTGGATTTCCATATATTGCTTTGATAGATGTGGGTTAGACGCATTGGTATGTTGTTAGTAGTACAGTAGTGTTATTAAGATCAGAGTGCGCAGCAAGAGCGTAGTGTGGTGAGTTAGACTGTACGATTGATCGTTAGTAAGTAATTTTGAGGACGAAATTATTTTTTAGGAGGGTAGAATTGTAATATCCTAGATTTAGGGGTTATGCGTTCGTGCATAATTCATGAGTTAGTATAGTCTAGTGAAGGCTTGGAATTATTAGCTAAGCTAGAATAAATTTTTAGTATTGAAAATTTAATGAAGGGGATTAAGTGAACTTGAAACTTAAGTTAATTTAAGTGTTAATTTCTAGCACAAGAGAGTTAGTGGCAAGGTGGTTAGGATGCATGAAGGGTTGCTTGTGGGAAGAGGTTCGAGTAGCATGTTTAGTATTTTGAAGACTTAATTTTTTTTATGTATCCTAGCATTAATGGACGGTCAAGTTTTACATATGGAAGGTTGGGCTTTTAATTTTTGGTAAGTTGAATATTGGTTTAGGAAAGTTTGTACTTTGGGAAAGGAATCCTAAGGTTATGGAAGGATGGGGGGACATAAGGCTTGGCTTAAGGAAGATGTTTTGGAAACTATTCCAAGGCCTTTAGTACATGTATGTGGACGGCATGTGTGGCTAGAGGGGTGGCCGAATGTTGAT
This sequence comes from Gossypium bickii, assembly GCA_025503065.1. Taxonomy (NCBI): domain Eukaryota; kingdom Viridiplantae; phylum Streptophyta; class Magnoliopsida; order Malvales; family Malvaceae; genus Gossypium; species Gossypium bickii. The sequence goes on along the minus strand of CP106721.1, from coordinate 20,318,495 downwards.
AGGAGGTTTGGGGGGGATAGTTGGCCAACTTGAGCATTTGTGCACTTTTTGGCATTTGTTTCTCTTTCTCTCCAAAAACTCCCTCTTTGGCCGAATGTATGTAACATCCTGGAAAGGGCCTACGCATTTCCGGTTTAATTGTACGAAATGACAAGTCTTAAGTACTATGAATAAATTTCTAACATTTTTGGAAATAAAAATGGAAATGGATATTTTTGGAAACCTAGAAATGCATGGAAATGGAAATGGAAATGAACATTTTTGGAAACCTGGAAATGTAAGGAAATGATTCAAAAATGGAAAGTGAACATTTCTGGAAACTTGGAAATGTAAGAAAATGGCAAGTTTACAGAGCCGATCGAAAATTTTAGGAAACTTAGAAATAATACAGAAATGTCAAGATTTAAAGTTTAAAATAGGAAAGTAAGGCAAGGTGGCCTTAAAAGAAAAAGTTTGTGAAATTTGACACACAAACAGGCTTGGAAAAGTGGCCTGAATGTGCCACTTAGGGCCTATGGAAATGGCGCCATATGCAAGAGGAATGGGCCTTGGTTCGAGTCACTTGGGAAGCAAATAAAGGAGGTTTTATTTTGCTTCCATAAGCCAAGGAGTGGAGGGCAAGGCTTCTAGAAAAAGGGAGGTTTATCCTCTCTAAAATTTGGCTATTAAGGATAAATAAAGGATTTTTTTTTTAATTGGAGAGATAAATGATGATTTATCTTAAGTATTTTCAAAAGGGAATTTATTTATCATAATTTCCATGAGATAAAGGCTGGATTAAACTCTTTTATTTTATGATAATTAAAGGATAAAGCTATCAAATTGAAGAGTGGTGGCCAAGTAAGGGACTCTTTAGCTGATAATTTCGTCTATAAAAGGAAGGAAGGAGGGATACTCATGAGTTTTCTTTTTTTCTCTGCTCTGCCGAAATTCTTAGGGTTCTCTCCTCTTCTCTTTTCTTTTCTAGCCGAATTCCCTAGCCTCCCCTCTCTTTTATTCAAAACCAAAAACACAACCCAACCAAGCCAAATTGCACTTAAAGCCAGAATCTTTGTTGTGACAAAGGGTGTTGCCGATTTCATTCAAAAAGGTAAGATCAGCTATTATTTGATTTTCAATCTCTCTTTAGCCAAAATATAGGAATCTAACTCCTTTAGAATTCCATGGCCGAAATTTGGAAGGTTTTCTTCGAGATCTAGTAGTTGTCGACTACAAGGAGAAGTACAACGAAGTTTTGGGATTTCTAAGACTCAAGGTAAGTCATATGAATATTCGGCCATAGGCCATTTAAAGATGATTAAGTGTTAGAAATCAATCTAACATGTGCTTATAGGATTTTTGACAGCATCAAGGAAGGAATGATCTATTTCGGGATTTGAATAATCAAATCGACATCAAAGGTAAGTTTTTAGAATACAAATCCTATTAGGATTTGGTTTTTAAGCCGAATAGGTTTATTGATGTGTTTAAATGATTGACTGAATATAGGAGTAAACGGATCTAAGGCAAAGATCAGTCCTTCGGGATCTCAAGGAAATTATTAAGCAAATCAGGTGTGTACCCCACACTACTTTGTAACATGAATTATGGTTATATGTATTAAAATATGTGTTAATGGAAATATGAACGTGGCTAAGGTACCATGTTATGGTACTAAGTACTCAGGTACGTTTCCTACTTCTACTAAGAATATGAAATATGTTATTCATAACATGAGAATATTATACGATTGTGAACCCTGGTATATTATACATATTAATATATGGGGCATATGGTTGTATATTGAATGGGGAAGTGAAAAGTGGTGACTTAAGACCACAGTAATCTGAAAAGTGGTGACTTATGACCACGATGTCTGAAAAGTGGTGACCTAAGACCACGATGTCCGAAAAGTGGTGACCTAAGACCACGAGATCACGATGACTTAAGCCCGTAATTTGGTGTGTAGCGGAAGGAGGGTCGACTTAGTAGTCCCCACGGTGTGTTTGGCAGGTACGGGGGTGTGTAGCGGATGGACAATTAGGTTCGGGTTTGGGAATGCATCAAAACTTGTATTTTATGTTTGAATGTATTGTATGCCTGATTCTATTACGATTTGGTGTCGTGTACACATTGAGTCTGTTTGACTCACCCCGTCTGGGAAATATTTTTCAGGTGATGAGCAATAATGAACCGGGTCGGCAGGAGCTAAAGGTGGCCATGCATAGCAAGGAGAAATCTAAAGATTTGGACTTTTATTTTTACTAAGTACTTTTATTTTAAGTTTGGGAGTTGCTTGATGTAATAAGGCCATAAGGCCCAAGTTGGATAGTTTTATTTCTTTGCTTTTATTTTTAATTATTATGTCACGAGTTACTTTTAATTAAGTTTAATTAAATTTATTTTAAAAATAAACCCTAAATTGTTTTGTCACCATAATTAAATGATTTCTAAGTAAAATAAATGGGTTTTCGCTCTAAGCCCAATCCAAAACGATATTTTCTCTAAAATTACACAAATTTTCCCTAAGTAATAAAGAATTTTGAAACCGGTTTACTTAAGAAACATACCAGATCTGGTTCAGGCTCGTGGGCCGGGTGTGGGGTGTTTCAATTTGGTATCAGAGCCCAATTTTAAACTCTCGGCCTGTGGGCTAAGGCCCAAAACATTTTCAAAGCGAGCCAAATGATTTTCTTTGAAATTAAACAGGTTCTCTGGCATTGCACCTAAGCCTCCGACCCGCAGTCCACCAGGTAAGTACCCCTAACTATTTGGGTGATTATGTGAATTATGTTATGAACATTAGAAGGGTAGAAAAGGCATGGAACGTAGAATAGTATGATAGGAACTTGAACCCTAGGATTAGACTACTCAAACACAAAACACATAAGACTTAATACACTAAACAAACCTATGGCTAAGTCACTGAGCTAGGGTGTGGTAACCCCTATGCGCATGTCTAGGATTGGATTCGGAAGAGCCTGGTATTTAAGCAGTCCTAGTGACTCACCTCCTCTTCGCAGGAATCCTACCTGGTGCGTAGCTTCGATTCACCCTAACTGAGAAGGCTCAGTGGTGTGGCAACCTCTATGCGCATGTCTAGGAATGGTTTTGGTGGGAGCTTGGCACTTAAGCAGTCTGCGTGACTCACCTCCTCTCCACTCGAATCCTGCCTGGTGCGTAGCTTTGGCTCACCCTGACCAAGAGGGCTCGGTAATAGGCTAAACATAATGACTAACACCCAAAAAGGGAACGAGCCGTTTTGCTTTATAAAAAAAAGAGAACAAAACAACAAACTCTAGTTTTCATCTGACCCACCATACCTTGTCCTCTTCTGCTGATTTCCAGAAAACCTCGAAGATCCAGAGCTCCTCTTGTTCCAGCTCCTATCCTGATTCTGCCTAAAAGACTGTCTTACCCCTTCAGCAACTTTAGCCTTCTCTACTAGAACAAATAACTCCTGCTCTCACTATGAGCTATCATTATCCTCAGCTCATCCCGCAGCCCATCTTCGAATCTGACACAGTGTTCATACTCAGTACCCACAATACCACGAGCATATCTACTCAATCGGAGAAATTCAGCCTTATACTCTGCCACCGTCTTATTACCCTGAACCAGGTTCAAGAAAGCCTTCCGTTGCGCATCCACGTAGCTAGCTCTTATATATTTCTTTTGGTAGGCTGCCTTAAAGAATTCCCATGTGAGATCCTCTGCTATCGCTCCATCCCTTACGGTGAGCCACCACTGGTATGACTCATCCCGAAGTAGAGAGATTATACCCTTCAGTTTTTCCTCAGCTGAAAAATCCAGGTCATCCATGATCCTCTCAGTTGATTCCAGCCAATACTCCGCCGTACTGGGTGCTACACCTGATACACCTCGGAATATCTCCGCCCCATTCGCTCGGAGTCACTCAGGTACAGATTTCCGAGCTCCTATACCTCCACCTACCCCAGCCATTATCTCCAGAACTCGCAGCATAGCCTGCGATACTGACTCGCCCCTCGTCTGATCCTGCTGTCCAACACCAAAAGTTGGGGGTGGTGGTGGCGGTGGTATCTCATTATCAGATCCCTGGCCCGACCTAACGGGCTCTGACACAGCCATCCTGCCTCTACTGCATCCCCGACGGCCGCGTCCCCTAGAACTCATCTCTTATCGCGTGATCTGTCTTAAAAAGTTTTATGAGTTAGTCATTATTCCACTGATTATCAACGAAGAAATTTTATGAACGGAGTTTAAAAGTTGTTCTTTCGTTCAAACAAGTTTCAAGTCTTCTATCCTGATTCAAAGATACACATTCATTCTGCAGCGCCTACCACACATTCACTTATTCCATCACATTTTTGTCCTATTCCTATCCCGGGGTATTTTCGTCATTTGCCCTTCAGGGGTATTTTGGTAATAAACCAGGGTAAATTTGTAAATCTTAATAAATCAAGGGTAATTTAAAATTTGTAAAACTTGGGGGTTCTTTTTGGAGAATTTTTTTTTCCAAATTGGTAGTGTTGCAAAAATTTTGAAACCCAGGGTTATTTTAGTAATTTTGTAAGTTAGGGGCAGTTTTGTAAATTTTCCAAAATCATGGCATTTTGACATTTGCAAATTAGGGGTTTTGGGTACGTTTGTAAAATAAGAAAATTTGGTTGAATTTGGGGGTAGCTTAGTAATTTTAGAAATCAGGGGCATTTTTGTAATTTCCATAAATCAAATTTTTTTTGATTTTTTTTTTTTTGTAAAATAGTTCTCATAAGTTAAAGGGTAATTTTTAAGGGTTTTAAAACTAGAGTTTTTATAAAAATACAGCTAGTTCCCTTTCGGGTTTTAGTAATTAGGTTTAGCCTATGAACAAGTCCTCACGGTTAGGGTGAACCGAAGCTACGCACCAGGTCACGGTTAAGACTGCTTAAATACTAGGCTCTTCCAGATCCAATCCTAGACATGCGCACAAGGGTTTCCACACCCTAACTCGGCGACTTAGTCATAGGATTGTTTAATTAGGCAATTAAAAATCTTATGCGATTATTGGGGTAAACTAGTCCTAGGGTTCACATACCTTTCATACTATCTATGTTCCATTTCTACCCCCTTTACAGATAATAATTCACACAGAGGTTAGAAGTACTTACCCGAGCGGATTGGTGCCAGAGACTCGGTGCCATGATGTTCAAAACAAAACCATTTTCATAATATTTCCCAGAGGCCAATCAAGAAAACATTTTTGGGCCTTGGGCCCCCACAGCCGAGTTTTGAACCGAGCTCTGATACAAATTTTGTAACACCCCAAATTCGGCCCATGAGCCTTGACCGAATCTGGTATATCACAGAGTAAAAATGTTTTGAATGATTTTGATTAACAGGTAAAAATCTGAAAATTTGCTGAGTTTGTAAAACGGTGTCTATTAAAACTCAGGTGGGGTCGATTTGATAAACACGATTGAGTTGAAACCTTTTTCCTTTGAAACCATTTGATCATTTAAAATTTTAAATCCATCAAAGTTATTGTTAACTAGGTAAATTTTGTTACCCGATGGTAACATTTTTGAAAACACGTACGAGCACAATTTTGAAAACATTACTTTTAACCGATTTGCTTAACAGTTCATAAGTTCATTAGTAATATAATAGAAATAAAGTAAAAACAACTACTTAAACATCCAAAATAATAATTAGCGGCCATATTACAAACCAAACCAAAATTTAGTAAATAATAAACTTAAACGGTGCGAAATAAAATTTCAAATTCGAGGAACAAGCATGGCCGCCTCGAGTCCTCTCCGGCTCCATCTCCGCGATCTACTCACCTGCAAAATGATATGGGAAGGGGTGAGTCAACAAGACTCAGTGTATAAATCCCCAATCCGAAATGCAACTCATACACAAGATATTAGTAAGAATGCAAATATGCAACCTAAGCTAGCCATCCATACTCCTTTTTACTACCCTGTGTGGTCAAAACCACTGGTGGTCAAAACCACTGGTGATCGAAGTCACAAATATATCAAGTGATGGGGCCAACCCATCGTGTGGTCAAAACCACTGATGACCATACGTCACAAATATCAACATGTGGTCAAAACCACTCGTGGTACCAAACCACTGGGACTTAGTCACAAATTATATCAACGGTGTGGTCAAAACCACTGGTGGTCAAAACCACTGGTGACCGAAGTCACAAATAAACTGATGGGGCCAACCCATCTTGTGGTCAAAACCACTGGTGACAGTCCACAGAGATCATCCCCCTCCTCTCATCAATCCCACCATCATCATGCTCACATAACAAATATCATGATCCCATATATCATGCATATATATATAGCATAGCATTTAAAAGCATACGATGGCATACACAACATACATCCTAGATCAAGTAATAGTGGACTTACTCGAAATCCAAGCTTATGCCCCCAAGGCAAAAATTTACTACACGAGAGGTTATATAGCAACATAATAAACAATCTATACTAATAAAGTGTGTAAGAGTTTACACACCTGATTAAACGTAAGTCTAAGCAAATCCCGAACTACTCAATAACGAAAACCCGAAGAATCGATCTACCACACTAGATCCCTTGCTCCTACACTCTGCCAAACCATAAGACCATTAATAAGGCCATTCGGCCACACCATTATATCCCAAAGGATTGAGATAATGTATGGCACTTAAACCTTACCCTTTGCCTCACGAACGCTAATCACAAAACAGGATAAGTGAGACCAATCTTTCCCTACAATCGGCCACTATAGGTTAGTATTCAAAAAGCCTTATTCGGCTACCAACAAAAATCCGAAGGATAAGTCGTACTCGAAATACTTTGGAATGAAACTACTATTGATTACCAAAACAAAACGAAGTCCCGGGAAGCCACCCCTTCAATGCACCTTCACGCTTACTACACATAAGAGAACAAAACTCTTAATGTCTCAAGAACACATTTGGCCAACCTTACCAAGGTTTAGCCTCATGCTTTCGACATACTCAAGGAGAGTGAGTCAAAACCGAATGTTAAGGGAGAGTTCACTTACCAAGAGATTCGACTAGGCCCTTCAAATAATGATGGAGAATAATGGTAGCAAAGTTTCGGCTATAACCTTCAATGCCAAGGGCATTCGACTACTTCAAAAGAAATAAAAGAGGGAAAGAAGAAGCAAGCCTGGCACACAAAATAAACATACTTTCATGCCGAAAATACCACCCTAGGACTCCTTCAAAATCGAAACTCAAGCTCCTAGAGTCCCCATTTCGGCCAAGATCAAATTGGAAAGAAAAGAAGAACAATTAGAAGAATTTTCGGCACCTCCAACAGCCCTCAAAAACCGACCAAGCAAGCCCCCAAGGAAAAGTTTCATTCGGCCATACTCAAATTGGAGGGAAAGAAAAACAAAATTGAAGAATTTTGGCCATGCTCCTATTTCTTTTTGTGATAAATGCCCATCACCATTTGAAAGAAATCATTGTTAAATAAATTTGCCCATCACTACCCCATCTTCCAAAAATTAATAAAATAAAAATAAAATAAAACTATCCCATACTTTGCAGCACAAAAATTGAAAACAAAAGCAATATGCCTTCATCTATTTAAGTGCCATGCAGGCCACTACTCATGCCGGCAAAAAGAAGAATAAAATCCCCATGCTGCTGGCCAAAGGTTTCGAACCCCAGACCTGCTGGAGGCTCCCCACGCCTCCAGCCACTCTGCCACTACTCCTTTCGTGACATAAACCCGTCACACTTTCTTTTAAACACTCCCTCGACAGCTCTCTTGTTTCAACGCCAAAACAAAATAAAATGTCCTTGCGCTTTCGTCAGGACTCGAACGCGAGTCCTCGTGCCGCAACCGCCGAACACGTCCCACGCCACTTTACCATTTTGACTTCCATGTCCACCAACGCTCACAAGTTTCTTTTAAAGCCTTCTTAATTACCCCTTCCTTTTAGGCGCCAAACCCAAAAATAAAACATTCCCATGCTATCACCCAGACTCGAACCCCTTACCTCCTGAAGCCCCCTTGCACCCTAGCGCCCCAAGCCATTCTACCGACTGCTTTCTTGTGTCAATCTACTTCAATTATTTCTCTTAACCCTTATCTCCCCTAGCTTTTTCTCCTTAGGCACTAAAAGAAATTTTCAACCCTAAGACAAACCTAGCCCGGTTTTATAACCAGACCCACGAATATATTAAACAACCAATACGTAAGCATTTCTTCAGGCAAACACATGAAAACAATTAAATTGCAACAACCCTTAATTCGGGATGTTACACCCACATTCTCCCTATTTAAAAATGGTTCAATTTATATAAAAACTAAATCCTATCCATTATTTGGGCAATACCTACGAGAGTTATATAAACGTAACATCATTTGTTATTTCTGATTTAACTCTCCAAGAGAAATTTTCATTTTCTAATTTCCATTTCTTATTCCACTAAAAGCTTCCATTCATATTTCAGTACAATTGGATTGAAATGCTTACACCGAAGAAACTTAACATAGAACGAAGAATACAATAACAGAGTTGGAGTCCCACGATAAAGACATACATCAACTTAATTTCAAAACGGGAAATATTTTTTATTTATTAATTTTGAATTTCAATCATTTAGTTGCCATTTTCCATTTTACTAATATGATAAGTGTGATAAAAACTTTTTAACAACAACAAGGTTTTAAGAATTTACGCTTCGCATAATTATTTCTACATTGTAGCACATACATATCACTGGTAAAGGAATCTGGTATAGCTCATTCAATTTTGAGATACACATGAATTTTTAACCATCAACATAGCAAGTGCATGCACAACTTCAAAATATTAGAAAACTCGGACGACATACATAACGAATATGTGTGCCTGTAATGCAAGTGTACTATATCTCACATTGCTTTTTCCATATGTTATTATCGTCCTGGTGTTTGGTTTGGAGTGGACGTTACAGTTCAATCCCAGTTTCAATGTAAAAACCCATGTACGAGATAATCATCTTTATTGAACCTTATTTTCGTGATCCGTTTAAAGCCATTTAAGAATTATAAAGGGAAGTATAAACATGTGCCTTTGAATTAATATTTAGATTTGTAGTAATTAAAATGAATGCTAATTAAATTGAAATATTTAATGTTTTCTTTTATTGTAACGTATTCTAGTCTAATGTGGTTATAACACTTCCTATAAATGCCAGTTTTTTTGTAACATCCTTAAATTAGGCCTAGCAGAATTGAGCCCAATGGGCCTTAGGCGTAGTAGCGTTTAAAATTTTTGAGAACGGCTTTAATGCAAGTTAGACTTATTAGATAAGTGATTTTGAAAGGTTGGAGGGCTTTTATGAAGTTCCGGGATCAAATATTGGCTTTGGGGAAATTATGGTTTTAGGTGAAAAAAACCTTGGAAGTTGGCAAGTAGGCTTTAAGAATAAAATATGGAGAAAAATGACACAAGTGTAGTGGCAAAGTGACGCTGCATAAGAGGCAAGGGAGTGACGCAACAAGGAAGGAAGGAGGTCCAAGGTTCAAGTCTTGGCTTTTGCATTTTGGGTTCTTTTTACTTGGATCATAGAATTTGGGCCATAGTTTATATTTAGTTGCGCATGGTTTAAGATGCAAGAGGAGCTTGTGGCCAAGTCGTTAGTGGCATGGATTATGTTGCAAGGGAGCCTGGGTTCGAGTCTCGTGAGAAGCAAAGGAGTATTTATTTTGCGGATTGGATGGCAAGAGTTTCAGTTGAATTTAAACTCTACTGACGAAGGGATCCCACATTGGAAAGACACAAAGAATGAAGATGAAGAGCTAGCTATATAAAGAGCATTCCAGGAGGAGAGTTAACATACCTTGGAGGGTGTTTGGGCACAGGAGTGGTCGGAGCGGATTAGCACCAGACTCCTATCAGGTGTGTGTGTGTACTTCTCTACTCTAGCTGTAGAGCGGCTAAGTACCAAAATACCGGTCACACGGCATTAGTAGCCACACGAGCGTGCGAGCGCACGTGTGGGGCTTCGACGCGATAGTTGAGGCCATCAGTAGTATTCGTGTGGGTTGGGGCTGTTTGGGCCTCGATGGGCCGAAGTGGGCCCAATGGGCCCATGGGCCCATATGAGTAAATTGTATGATTGGTTAGTATATGTTGAACTAGACTAGGTGGAACTTATATACGTGGCTAGATTCATGCTAGGTGGGTCACACGAGCGTGTGGGCCGGGATAGGCCGAAACTGGGTTTTAGGCCCAAACGTCCGGTACGACCAGAAATGGTAGCTGAGTCGCTAGTGGCAACTTTAGGCCTTCAGAAAGGCCATTGCAGGTGCGAATTTACGAAAATACCCTTGGTGGGTAAATTACGAAAATACCTTGGTAGGTAAAATTACGATTATGCCCTTAGAGGTTGATTAGCTTGATTTTGTTGTTTTATGTCTATCTGATTATGATGGTAACTCATGTTATTCTTATATTTGATATATGTTTTGCATACATGACACATTGCATAATATCTGAATAATATGTATGTTGCATGGGCATATGGGTGATATTGATAAAGGGGAAGTGTTCCGGTGGTTTTACGATATTATCCGGTGACTTATGTCACATATTATGTATCTAGTGACTTTTGTCACATATTATGAATCCGGTGACTCTGTCACATTATCTGGTGGCTATGCCACGATTATAAGGCGATGTCTGATTGCAAATGCGCGCCGCCGATGGTGTGTAGCGGATGGAGGGTCGATTTAGTAATCCCCACGGTGTGATTGGCAGGTACGGGTGGTGTGCAGAGGATGGATACCTAGGTGGGTTCGGGCCTGCATTGTCATTCTTATATGTACATGTGATTTAATATGCTATGGTTCGATATGCTATGTTATGGGCTTATGGGTGAATATGACTAAAGAATGGGTTTTGCATCATTTGGCATGTGTTATCTGTTATACTGTGATATTAGGGCTACGGCCCGATTTGATTTATAGGTGCTTTGGCCAAGTATGTTATTGTGAGGGCTAAGGCCCAATCTGCTTCTGTGGGCTTAGGCCCAGTTATCACTCGTAAGGGGAAACACACACTGAGTTTTCGTAAACTCACCCCCTCTTTTTAAATGTTTCAAGTGATCATTAGACCGCGAATTTTGGGAGCCAAGGCAGACTTGTGGTGGCCCTGCAATGTTTTCTCGTAAATTCGTTTGTTATATTTAAACTTACTTTTAATTTTGGGATTTTGATATGTAATAAGGCCTTTGGTACTTTATTTGGTTTTAGCTTTCAATTTGGTTACTATTTATTATTCAATGTTCAATATGGGATTTTCCTGAAATGATAATAAACCGTTTTATTCAAAATTACTTAAACTCGATTTTCACAACAAATACAATTTTATTCAAATTAATAACAACTTTGTAAAGTGGGCATTAAATGAATCGGCTTTTATAGACAAACCATAAAACGCGGAATTTCAAAAAGAATACGAACTTTTTAACAAACGCACAGTTTTTAAATAACCCTTTTATGTGACATGCCAGATGCGGTCGTAACGTTTAGGCCAGGTTTGGGGTGTTACATTTTGAAACACCCCAAACCTAGCCCACGAGCCTTGACCGGATCTGGTATGTTCCTCGAGTAAAACGGTTCAAAATTCTTTTGTTACTTTGGAAAAACTGTGTGGTTTTGAAAGAAATATTATTTTTGGGTTGGGCTCGAGTTGGAAACAAGTTTATCTTATATTGAAAACCATTTGTTTTAGGGTGTCCAAAACAATTAGAGGTTATTTTTAAAATTAATTTACTCAATCTTTAATTTGGTAACAATTCGTAACCTAATAAATAAATAAAAATAGTTCAACTATCGCCTTATTACATCAAAATTTAAAATCCGAAATAAATCGAAAGTATTTAAAATATAACATGTCCAGAATTGAATAAAAGAAAGTCCAAAGTTTAATAAAACTCTAAGTTGAGTATGGCCACCACTAAGCTCCTGCCGACCCGGTCCATCACTGATCGTCACCTGAAAAATATTCTCCAACGGGGTGAGTCAAACAGACTCAATGTGTAACCAACACTAAGATTCAACAATTCAGGCATACATTATCATATCATATATAATTACATATAACAGATAGAAATAGTGATGCAACTCGAACCCAAACCTAGATGCCATCCGCTACACATCACCCGTACCAACCTGCACACCGTGGGGACTACTGAGTCAACCCTCCAACCGCTACACACCATCGAAGGCAGTTGCTGCAGTCGACGTGCACATCGCCCTTATAAAACTCGTGGCATAGCCACCAGATAAAATACTTGTGACATGAGTCACCACATTCAGATAATGTGACCGAAGTCACCACATTCAAATATCGTGGTATAAAACCACCACATTCATTTCCCCTTTCACAATCACCCATATGCCCCCATGTCATACAAATATGCATAAGCCATGTCATATTACATATTCACATTCTTATAGTTTCACATATACCCTAACAGATCATATGATAGTCCTAGTAGAAGTAGGAAACATACCTGAGTACTTTGTACCATAACATGGTACCTTAGCCATAACTTTCACATCTTTATAACACGTATATTAAATTTAATGCCTTAAATCTATTAAGTCTTAGGGAAGGGTACACACCTGATATATTTATCGGTTCACTGATTTCCCGAAAACCCGATCTAATGCTTTAGATCCTTAATTCCTTGTTGCCGATTTGATTACCAATCAAATCTTGTGATGCTTTCCTCTTGTAATCGGCTAATCACTATCCATTGACTCGATTAGTTTTCGGTTTAACTAAATAAGAAACAGATCTGAAATACCAAAATAGGGCCTTGGCCGAATGTCAGATTCACTTACCTTGTGAATCTTAATTCCCGAAAATTGTCACTACTTTGTAGTACTGTCGAAATCCCTATAGATATATGTTAGATCAATTTCTAACATTTAATCATAACAAATGGCCCTTGGCCGAATATTACACATGCCTTACCTTAGATATTGAAATCCCGAAAACCTCATTATAGTCGACAATAGCAGAAATCCCGGAAAACACTTCAAGTTTTAGCCAAAGATCACTAATAGGATTATTACCTTGATTTCGGTTAAAAGAAAAGAAATAGAATGAAAACAATAGGATCCCTTACCCTCAATGTTGTAGTCGACGGCACCTCTGCCAAAACCTACAGTGATATTCGGCTAAGACTACTTGTTGAGCACTAAAATTCCGACCTTTGGAAATATTATGGAAACTAGAAAAGGAGGATTGATGATGAGTATTCGGCTACAATGGAAGAGTATAGGACCAAGGAGGAATCGACAATGGTAATCTTTAGGGAGAGAAAGATTTCGGCTAAAACAAACAAAAGAAAAAGATGAAAACGATGAGATAGGTTTTTGGAGAATTGAAAAGAAAAAGGGAAAAGTTGCAGAGAGAATTCAGCAGAGGCTTCAAAGAAAAAGAAAAGAATGCCGAATGGCCTCACTTTTCCTCCTTTTGCCGAAATTACTAGGCCTAGAGTCCCCTATTCGGCCATCACTATCATATCCCTTACTTTTCTCTTATCCCTTTATTTAAAATTAATAATAGTAATCCATCCTTTATCTTTTACCTTACTTAATTATCACCATTTATCTCTTAAAATAAAAGGATTAAAGCTCCTAAAATATAGCCTTAGTGCCGTCCCTTGCTGCTAATCTCTGCTGCAAAATAAAACTTTTATTTTGCTTCCTCTACAGCTCGAACCTTGGCCCATTTACCCCTGCATGTGGCGTCATTTCCAGAGGCCCTAAGTGGCACCTCCAAGCCATTTTTCCAAGCCTATTTGTGTGTCATATTTCCCTTACAATTTTTCTTAAGGCCACCCTGCTTAGCTTCCTCTTTTAAAACTTTAAAATCGAATAATTTCTAAGGCATTCACTACACTCTAGGGTTCACAAAATTCATAGAGCACATTTGGAATATTCATTAACATGCTACTTCATCTAATTTAGTATTAATGCATAAGCCATAATCCAGGATATTACAGTTCTACCCCCTTAAAATAATTTTGACCTCGAAATTACCTGGCTAAAACAAGTGAGGGTATTACTGTCGCATTGCCTCCTCTGGCTCCCACGAAGCTTCCTCCGATCCATGATTGCGCCATAACACTTTGACTAGAGGAACCGACTTACTCTATAACACTTTCACATCTCGTTCCAAGATCTGAATCGGCTCTTCTTTGTAGGATAGATCTGGCGTTAGCTCCACCTCTTCAACCGGAACTATATGAGATGGATCCGATCGATAACGACGTAGCATAGAAACATGAAATACGTCGTGTATCTGCTTCAATTCCGAAGGCAACTCTAACTGGTATGCCACTGGTCCAACTCACTTCAATACTCGATAAGGTCCTATAAACCTCGGACTTAGCTTTCTTTTTCAACCAAATCTTATCACCTTCTTCCAAGGCGAGACTTTAAGAAACACATGATCTCCCACATCAAATTCTATTTCCTTCCGTTTAAGGTCTGCGTACGACTTCTGCCTATCCGATGCTTCCTTTAACCGTGCCCGAATTACCTCAACCTTTTCCTCGGATTCTGCCACAATCTCTGGACCCAAAACTCGATGTTTCCTAACTCTGTCCAACACGTAGGAGTTTGACACTTCCGACCATACAACGCTTCATACGGTGCCATCCGAATACTAGCCTGATAGCTGTTGTTGTTGGCAAATTCCGCCAAAGGCAAATAGTCTTCCCAACTTCCTTTGAAGTCCATCACACAGCCTCTTAACATATCCTCTAACACTTGGATTACTCGTTCAGATTGCCCGTCGGACTGTGGATGAAAAGCCGTAGTGAAATCTAGCTTAGTGCCCATAGCCTGATGTAATGCCTTCTAAAATCGAGACGTGAACCTTGGGTCTCTATCGGAAATAATTGACACCGGCACTCCATGCAACCTTACAATCTCAGCCACATATAACTTCGCCAACTTCTGCAAAGAATAGTCAACCCGCACTGGAATGAAATGCGCGGACTTTGTCAATCGATCCACTATTACCCAAACCGAGTCCTTCTTAGTAGGCGTAAGGGGAAGCCCACTAACGAAATCCATGGTAATTCTCTCCCACTTCCACTGCGGGATCATTATCGGTTGAAGCAATCCTGACGGAACTTGGTGTTCAGCCTTAACTTGCTGACACGTTAAGCATTTGCCAACAAATTCTGTAACTTCCTTCTTCAAACCAGGCCACCAAAACTGTTCCCGTAGATCTCTATACATCTTGGTACCTTCGAGATGCATAGCGTAAGGGCTACTATGCAATTCCCGAAGAATCTTCTGCCTTAGTTCCTCATTCTTCGGCATACAGACCTTACCCTTGAAACACAATACTCCATTACTGGACATACTGTAATCCTCTAAACCACCATTCTGGACTTGCCGCATCTTAGCACTTAAATCCTCATCTGCTAACTGACCCTCTTGTACCTCATTCAACCATGTCGATTTGACTTGCAATTCTGCCAGCAGACTTCCATCATCATACAAGCTCAGATGTGTGAACATCGCCCTTAGATCCCACACCACTTTCTGACTTAGGGCATCTGCCACTACATTCGCCTTGCCCGGGTGATATTCTATAGAACAGTCGTAATCCTTTAACAACTCCACCCACCTACGCTGTCTCAGGTTCAACTCCTTCTGAGTCAATAAGTACTTAAGGCTCTTGTGGTCTATGTAGATCATCGACTTTTCTCCATAAAGGTAATGCCTCTATACCTTAAGAGCAAAAACCACTGCCGCCAATTCCAGGTCGTGCATCAGGTAGTTAACCTGATGAGGCCTCAATTGTCGAGACGTATAAGTGACTACTTTCTCATCTCGCATCAATACACACCCTAATCCCGTGTGAGAAGCATCACAGTATACCACAAAATCTTTCCCTGCCTCTGGCTGAATCAAAATCGGGGCTTCGGTCAAAACCTTCTTAAGCTTCTCAAAACTCACTTGTTGCTTATCTGTCCATACGAAAGGTACTTCCTTCCTCAACAGCTTTGTCAAAGGTGTGGCTATCAATGAGACCTTTCTACAAACCTTCTGTAGTAGCCTGCCAATCCCAAGAAGCTATGAATCTCAGCCACAGACTTAGGTGGCTTCCAATCCAGCACCGCCTCAATCTTTCGAGGATCCACCTTATTCCTTCTGCGGATACCACATGCCCTAAGAATGCAACTTCCTTGAGCCAAAATTCACACTTGCTGAATTTGGCATAAATTTTTTTCCTCCCTTAGCACTTGCAACACAATCTGGAGATGCTCATCATGCTCCTCCTCTGACTTGGAGTACACTAGGACGTCATCGATGACCACAACGACGAACCTATCCAAGTAGGGTTGAAAGACCCGATTCATCATATCCATGAACGCGGTTGGGGCGTTCATCAATCCAAATGGCATCACTAAGAACTCATAGTGCCTGTATCTTGTTCGGAAAGCCGTCTTATGGATGTCCGCCTCCTTCACCTTCAGCTGATGATATCCCGACCATAGATCTATCTTCGAAAATATTGCTGCCCCCTTCAGCTGATCGAACAAGTCATCTATCCTTGGCAAATGATACTTGTTCTTGATGGTCAGCTTATTCAACTGACGATAATCTATGCACATATGCATAGTTTCGTCCTTCTTCTTCACAAACAGGACCGGTGCTCCCCATGAAGACACACTGGGTCGGATAAACCCATGATCCATCAACTCTTGGATCTGAGCCTTCAGCTCAACCAACTCCTTTGGTGCCATTCTATACATGGCAATTGACACAGGAGCTGTACCAGGTAGCAAGTCAATTCCGAACTGCACTTCCCTATCTGGGGGTATTCCAGGTAATTCCTCTGGAAAGACATCCACAAAATCCCTTACTGTCCTTACTCCACTAACTCCCCCTTCCTTAGCATCCAATGCACTAACGAAAGTCAAGAAAGCCTTGCGCCCTTTTTGAACCATCTTCTCAGCCTTAAGGGCTGAAACTACATTAGACAAGTAGTTTCTTCTTTCTCCGATAATAACTATCACTTCATCCTCTGGGGGTCCTCAGCTCCATTCACTTAGCTGCACAGTCCAACACAGCCCGATGTTTTACTAGCCAGTCCATACCAAGTATAAGATCGAATTCTCTGAAGGGTAGCTCCATTAAGTCGGCAGAAAATACTACTCCTTGAATTTCTAGAGGTACACTCCAAAAAATCTTATTCACCACTACAGTTTGACCTAATGGGCTTACTACAGTTATCTCCCTATCAGAAAGTTCAGAGACTATGTCTAGAGTTTCCACTACTCTACATGCAACATAAGAATGGGTTGAGCCCACATCAATCAAAGCAAAATAAGGCTTGTTTGCTATAAGGAACATACCAGTTATGACGTCTAGCGTGTCTCCATCCTCCCTCCGGCGAACCGCATAAACCAGACCCGACTGTCTAGCCTCAGTATTACCAACACCTCTGCCGGGTATTCCTCGTCCCCTTCCGGTACCGTTACCTCTACCATTCAGACCACGACCTCGCTGAGGCTGCTGTCCACCTCTACCAGCCTGATTAACATTCTGAGCTACTGGTCGATTCCCATCTGGTTTCATAGGATAGTCCTTAATCATGTGATCCTTATATCCACACTTAAAACATCCTCCCGTCTTCTTCCAACACTCTCCTAGATGCATCTTCCCATATTGATTACATGTATGATACTGCCCTCCTGAACCAGCTTGTTGACCTCGCGGCCCATCAGCTCTAGGCCTCTTTTGTACAGTTCCTGATGATCCAAATGATCCAAGTCCTCTTTTCTGCCTATTCCGATCAGTGTTCTGCCTTACAGAGTCCTTAATTCCTTCGGCCACCTTAGGCTTCTCCACTAATGCGGCAAACTCCTGCTCCTAATGTGGAGTAATTAGCAACCTTAGGTCATCCCTTAGTCCATCCTCAAACCAGACACATCGTTCATGTTTCGTAGCCACTACTCCTCGAGCATACCGGCTCAACCATAAGAATTCAGCTTCATACTCTGCTACGGACTTATTCCCTTGCACCAGCCCCAGAAATGCTTTTCTCTGCGCATCAGTGTAACGCGTGCCGACATACTTCTTCTGGTACACCGCCTTAACATACTCCCAGGTCAGATCCTCAGCCGTGGCACCATCCCTAACTGTGAGCCACCATTGATATGCTTCATCACGTAGCAGCGCCACCAACCTTTCAATATCGAGAATGAAACTCCAAATATGTCAGTGACGTACGTCCCACATTCTCCCTATTAAAAAAGGTTCAATTTATATAAAAACTAAATCCTATCCATTATTTGGGCAATACCTACGAGAGTTATAGAAACGTAACATCATTTGTTATTTTTGATTTAACTCTCCAAGATAAATTTTCATTTTCTGATTTCCATTACTTATTCCACTAAAAGCATCCATTCACATTTCAGTAAAATTGGGTTGAAATGCTTACACCGAAAAAACTTAACGTAGAACGAAGAATACAATAACAGAATTGGAGTCCCACGATAAAGACATACATCGGCTAAATTTCAGAACGGGAAATATTTTTGATTTATTAATTTTGAATTTCAATCATTTAGTTGCCATTTTCTGTTTTACTAATATGATAAGTGTGATAAAAACTTTTTAACAACAACAAGCTTATAAGAATTTACGCTTCGCATAATTATTTCTACATTGTAGCACATACATATCACTGGTAAAGGAATCCGGTATAGCTCATTCAATTTTGAGATACACGTGAATTTTTAACCATCAACATAGCAAGTGCATACACAACTTCAAAATATTAGAAAAATAGGATGACACACATAACGATGTAATGCAAGTGTACTATATCTCACATTGCTTTTTCCACATGTTATTATTGTCCTGGTGTAACACCCCAAACCAGGTCTATGCGTTTAGACGAGATTTGGTTTGTCACAACAATCGAACATTCATTTAATTCTCTAGTGATTAAAGTAAAACTTACTACAAAACCTTTTGGAAATAGAGTTTAATAAAAATTTAGTACGATGATTCGAAATTGATGATTTAGGAAATTACTTGTTTGAAAATCTTACTATTTAAAATATATTTGTCAAAACCTTAAAGTAATTTTAAAAGAATTTAAAAAAATTTAAAAGAGTAATTTAGGTGTCCAAAATGTTATAAAACACAATATTTTAAGAAAACTTTAAAAATTTAACATAAGCCCATTTTGAGAGTCTTAAACAAAATTAAATCCATCCACACATAGAAATCCATAAAAACATAAATAGAGGCCTTATTACATCAAACCCAAAATAGTAATTAAAATAAGTAACTTAAATAAAGTTCATAGTTTATAAAACCCATGCTCGTAGTATAGCCTCCACCAAGTCATCCCCCGGCCCAAGTCCGCATCAATTTCCATTACCTGAAATGGATAATAAAACGGGGTGAGTTACAAAGAACTCAGTGTGTAACTTACTTACCACCACTATTGGGCCAGATCATCGAGGCATTACTTTGGGCTTGAGCCCAATTGCAGATTTAACAATGTAGAATAAAATAAATAAAATAAAATAAAATGCATGTAAAATGAATTTCCCAACCAATCCTAATTTCCATTCGCTACACACCCCCGTACCAACCAACACACCTGTGGGGATCAAGTCAACCCACCCCGCCAAACACACCAATCGTAGGCATTAAGCCTTTTAAATAATTTTGTAGTGCACTACCGAACTAGATTGTGACATAATCACCGAACTAGAGGCATTAAGCCAAAATTTGTGGCAGAGCCACCGAACTAGATACGTGGCCACAGGCCTTTCTTCTCTTCATCATATATCCCGTCCCATGCAATCATGTATGCATAACAGACTTTAGTCATATAATAATTTATCAAATAATCCATATTATAGATGAGTCTATAATTAAGCTTTTCATTTGGGCCTATTAAACAAATTAGTATCTAGCCCATTTAGCAATCTAGCGATCTTTGGCCCATTTATCGAACTAGAATATTTTTGGCCCATTTAGCGATCTAGCGATCTTTGGCCCATATTTCGAACTAGAGGGTTTTTGGCCCATTTAGCGATCTAGCAACTTTTGGCCCAATTTATCGATCTAGCAGTTTTATGGCTCAATTTATCGATCTAGCAGTTTTATGGCCCAATTTATCGATCTAGCAGTTTTATGGCTCAATTTATCGATCTAGCAGTTTTATGGCCCAATTTATCGATCTAGCAGTTTTATGGCCCAATTTATCGATCTAGCAGTTTTATGGCTCAATTTATCGATCTAGCAGTTTTACGTAAATTTCTCGGTTTTAGCCGTTTTCATGCATTTACCCAAAAGTACTGATTACTACAAAATTTCCGATTTGGCCATCTTTACGATTTAACAAAATACTTACGGTTTGGTAATTAACCCGAGAGATAAGTGTGAAGTTACACACCTGGTTATTGTGAGAACTAAACTTTCCCGCTCGTCGATACCTATACGCATCACGATAAATTAAAACGCTATAATTTATTAATAAAATCAATATAGAAATATCGATCTAAATTTTTACCCTCGAATTTTCGAACTACTTCTACTTGCGGTTTCTCCCCGATTGATGGTTCGTTTACCGAATCAAATCCACGAACAAATAATGGTTCGGGAGTACGAACTACTTCAAACAATTGATTTTCCTCGGATGAGCGTCTCAGAACCCTGGTGGAAAATCTCTGATTCCCGAAATAGCCCTTTGTTTATACTTAGGGGGATTAATGGAACCTCCCCTCTTCCGAACACTAAACACCGCCCTTTTCTTCCCTATCTTGATTGTCTTCAATGACAAAAGATCATAAGTCCAAACTAATATAATATCGAAAACAATATGACCAAAGGTTTTTGGGAGTGAGATTTCCGTACCACAATATCCTTGTTCCACAAAATGAGAGTCGACCAAAACGTTCCCTTAACACCTTAAATCGTTTCAAACGCTCTATGTTACTTACGAACACTTGATTTCCGATCTTCCGTTATCGCACTATTATTTCGATCTAATGAGATCCTCTTACCACCATCAAGATTCGGCCAAAATAAAAATAACTAAAAAGAACTCTTACCTAACGTCCACGATAGAAAAGAGATGATTGAGAAAGATGTTTAGATGTGATGGAGGATTCGGCTATGTAATATCAAAGAAAAGAGAAAAAAATGATTCGGCTATGGCACACTAGCATTCGGCCATGAGAGAAAATAATGGAAAAAAATATGGTTGAAAAGAATTAAAAGATGAGAGAAAGAGATGGTATTGATTTGGTTTTCAAAGTGAAGAAAAGAGAAAGAAAAGAGATGGGTTTAGTAGCATTGTATATTCGGCAATGGGGAAAAGAAAAGAAAACGAATGGCTTTTGGTATACGTGATTTTGGCACTAAGACAAAGCAAACAAAAGAGTACTAAGGTGATATGCAAAAATAACCAAATGATCAAGAGAGTTAGGCTTACCAATTGCTCAATTTTGGCCAAGGGAGAAAGGTTGAGAAAGAAATGCAAAACTTTGCACAAAGGTTGCTAGGAATGACCAAAACAAATTCCTAATCCTAGCCAACTACTAGCATATTCGGCCAACCTCCCCCCTAGCCATATTGCCGTCCAAATTCATGGTCAAATGGCCATGATTTTGTTTCCAAAACATTTTCCTTGATACTTGCCTTATGTCCCCATATCTTTCCAAATTTTCTTGATTCCATACCATAAGTTAGAAATTTCCTTATTCCTTTAATCTACTAACCAAAAATAACAAGGTCAACACTTACCATATTTATGCTTGGCCGACACTTGCCATACAAGTGCAAAAATAAAGGTTGTCTAAATGCTTTTTAAGGGTTTCGAACCTCTCCCCTCATGCTAATACCCATGCGCCATTGCCACCTTACCATAAACTCATCTTGTGTCACTTAATAACACTTAAATTAACTTAAGTATTAATGACACTTGATCCACTTCAATAAATTCTCAAACTAAAAATTATTCCATACCCGAATAATTCTATACTCTTCTTCAGGACTATAATAGGCACGATAAGTAATAAGAAAATTTTCCTTTATAAACTAATCACCAAAACATGCAATATGATAATACCCAGATTTTTAGGGTGTTACAACTCTACCCTCCTTAAAGAAAATTTCGTCCTCGAAATTTACCTGGTTGAAAGAGGTGAGGGTATTGTTGCCGAATTGTATCCTCAGGCTCCCACGTAGCTTCCTCCGCTCCGTGATTACGCCATAAAACTTTGACCAACGGCACGGTTTTCTTTCTTAGCACCTTAACATCTCGGTCTAAGATTTCCACTGGTTCCTCCTCAAAAGACAAGTCTGAATTCAACTCCACTTCTTCCACCGGTACTATGTGTGAAGGATCCGATCTATAGCGCCTCAGCATGGAAACATGAAAAACATTATGAATCTGACTCAACTCCGGAGGTAATTCGATCTGGTAGGCCACTGGACCAACACGCTTCACCACACGATATGGTTCAATGTATCTAGGACTCAACTTGCTCTTCTTCCCAAACCTGAAAATCTTCTTCCAAGGTGAGACCTTCAAGAAAACTTGATCCCCCACAGAATACTCGATACTTCTATGCTTCAGATCTGCATACGACTTTTGTCTATCCGAAGGTTCCTTTAACCGCGCTCGAAAAGCTTTTACTTTTTCTTCCGTTTCAGAGATCAGCTCAGGACCTAACATCTGTCGTTCGCCCAATTCAGTCCAACAACTAAGAGAACGACACCTACGACCATATAATACCTCGTAGGGTGCCATCTGAATGCTAGACTGATAGCTATTGTTGTAAGCAAATTCTGCCAACAGTAGAAAATCCTCCCAACTACCTTTGAAGTCGATTACACATCCCCTTAACATGTCTTCTAGAATCTGAATTACTCTTTCCGATTGACCATCTGACTGAGGATGAAAAGCCGTACTGAAGTTTAGCTTTGTTCCCAAAGCTTTATGCAA
This sequence comes from Gossypium bickii, assembly GCA_025503065.1. Lineage (NCBI taxonomy): Eukaryota > Viridiplantae > Streptophyta > Magnoliopsida > Malvales > Malvaceae > Gossypium > Gossypium bickii. Next base: position 20,295,503 of record CP106721.1, on the reverse strand, counting down.
AGCTTTCCAAAACCGTAACGTAAACCTAGGATCCCTATCTGATATAATAGACACAGGTACCCCATGAAACCTCACGATTTCAGATACATATAGCTTAGCCAACTTCTGTAACGAGTAATCCGTACGAACTGGTAGGAAATAAGCAGTCTTCGTCAATCGATCAACAATTACCCAAACATAATTTTTCTTAGTAGGTGTTAAAGGTAACCCACTAACAAAATCCATTGTTATCCGCTCCCATTTCCAAAGAGGAATCTTTACCGATTGTAATAAACCTGACGGCAATTGATGCTCTGCCTTCACTTGCTGACAAGTTAAACATTTTCCCATAAATTCAGAAATCTCACGCTTCAACCCTGGCCACCAATACTGTTCACGAAGATCCCGATACATCTTATTTCCTCCGAGATGCATAGCATAAGGGCTACTATGTGCCTCCTGTAGAATCATTTGCCTCAGATCTGAGTCCTTAGGCATACAAACTCTTCCACGAAAACACATACACCTTCTGTGTTTATTCCAAAATCCTCTATTCCACCATTTTCAACTTGTTGAATTAAAAGTCCCAACTTGTTATCTGATATCTGTTTTTCCTTGATTTGTTCTAACCACAGAGGCTTCACTTGAAGTTCCGCTATTAGACTACCATCCTCGTACAAACTCAAATGGGCAAACATTGCTCTCAAATCAGATACCACCTTTCGACTTAACGCGTCTGCTACTACATTAGCTTTTCCAGGATGATACTCGATTGAGAAATCATAGTCCTTTAACAACTCCACCCATCTTCGTTGTCTCAAGTTTAATTCCTTCTGAGTAAGAAGATACTTAAGACTCTTGTGATCCGTGTAGATGATAGACTTTTCACCGTAGAGGTAATGCCTCCATGTAACACCCCAAACCCGGACAAGACACCACGTCCGAATCTGGTATGTTACGGGGAAAACGTTTTTGAGAGGTTAGATTTTTCGTTTAAAAACTGGGTGGAAACATAGTGTATTTGAAGAAAAATTTGAGTAGACTTGTTTGAAATCGGATGGTGTATTTGAAACCCAGAAATTTTGAAAACTTAACCAATATGTGTAGTTAAAAACGAGTTAAGTTCATTTAATGATTCAAGCCATTCCTTTATGTTACTTAAAACATGTTTGACTTAGTAAAAAATCGAGTTTGATTTGAAAATCATTTGAGTTTACTCAATATCAAAACATTGTGTGATACCCGATGGTATATTTGATAACACATTGCGTAATAGGTTTGAAATCATTGTTTTTCCAAATTTTAGTAAAATTCATACCAAATTATTTTGTTAGAGCATGTTAAAAATCTACCTTAAAGCATAAACATCATAAAACATAATTTTAAGGCCTTTTACAATCCAAAATAAAACCCAAATAGAAGTAATTAAACTAAAGTACCCAAATGATAGAGTCTGAGTAAAACTTTATTAAGCATGGCATGAGCACCCCGAGTCCATCCCGGCCCCATGTCCGCATCTAAGTATCACCTGAAATGTCAAAGGAGAGGGTGAGTCGAATGACTCAGTGCATAAATCCCGCTCCCAATAGCACAACATGCTAACACATATCATACATAGCAACATAATTAATGCAACCCGATCCTAACCATCCGTATCTCCTTTTCTACCCCGTGTGGTACCAAACCACTGGTGGTGCCAAACCACTGGTGACCCAAAGTCACGATATCCATAAGTGTGGTGCCAAACCACTGGTGACCCAAAGTCACGAATAATCCAATGATGGGGCCAACCCATCGCGTGATACCAAATCACTAGCGACAATCCCGTATCTCTCAAGTGGGGCCAACCCACGGTGGTGTCAAACCACAGGGACGAGTCGCAATGAGGTGCCAAACCTCTGGTGTCCCAAAGACACAATGTGGTACCAAACCACCGTGACCGCATCCACAAATCCGATGGTGGGGCCAACCCATCGTGTGATACCAAATCACCGGGCGTCAATCCCAGTATAATCAATCAGGGGCCAACCCACCGTGGTGCTAAGCCACTGGGACGAGACGCTGAGGTGCCAAACCTCTGGCGACCCAAAGTCACAAAATATCATTGTGGTACCAAACCACTGGAGGTGCCAAACCTCTGGTGTCCCAAAGACACAGTGTCCCAAGGACACGGATATCATATCCCCCTCCTCTCATCAATCCCATACATGTCATACTGACTCATGCACAATATGCAAATCATGTAACTCATACAAACATACCCAACATTGCATCTCATAGCATATATATAGCATAGATCATAATATCCAAGGTATCCATAATAGAACTTGTAATAAAATAGACTTACCCGGATCCGTACACATACCCCATTTGGGTATCCAATTATCCATCATACTGTTATGGTTTTTAACAGGCAAATAGGTTTATTAATAACATTACTAGGTATCAGTGTGTTAGTTTACACACCTGTTTAAGCGCAATCCCTAATACCAAAAGAAACGATCTAAGGCTCCTTGATTACTGGCTCCTACAATCGGCCAAATAGGAGTTAGGCACTAAGACCATTCGGCCATAACCATTTAATCCAAAAGGGTTTGTCGATTAACCCTTACCTTGCAAATGTTTGGTTCCCTACCAAACCCGAACCAACTAATGGTCCCTTTGACAATCGGCCAACACCAAACGGTTAATCAAAGTGAGAAGACTCCACCTGACTGCCTCCCGATCCCGGATGCCCCTCAAGAAATCGGTTCAAAGCCACAAGGTTAACCCCCTTCACCAAACACCATAATCAGTTCTTAGCCAAATCAAAATCAACAAATAACAAGGAGAAAAGAAATACCCTTCTGGCTTATGGGCTTACCTTCCACGACAATTGGAAGAAACAAACGAGATTACCACCTCACCAATATTCGGCCAAAATAAACACCACTAGGAGAGAGGTAAGATTCGGCCAACTCTCAAAACAAGATGGAAAAGCAAAGAATTCGGCTAAGACCCTTAACAAGGAAAGAAGAAAATTCGGCCTTACCCAGGAAAGAAAACGCGAGGAAAGAAAGAAAGTTGATATTCGGCCAATCAACAAGGATGAAATAATTAGGAGAATGGTACTTTCGGTTCAAAGAAAAGAATGGAGGAGGGTATTTTAGAGGATGGTGTTTCTACTAAGGAGATTTCAAGAAGAAAGGAAAGTTTAGGAAGAAAAAGAAGTAAGTTAGTTCTACACATAAATGAAGAGGAAAGTGGGTTGAAAGAATAGGATTTCACTACCAAATGAACACCAAAGATCAAAGCAATTTCGGCAACACCAAGGTTTGGACTTTCGATCTCAAAGAGAAGAGAAATGAGAGAAATTCCCTTGAAGTTTCTGGCTAAAAAGCCGACAAAAATGAGAGAGCTTTGTTTTGACAAAAAGTGACCAAAAAATACCCCAAAATGCTCCTTGAATTTTCTACACACCCAAACCCCACACCAAACCGTCCACTCCTCCACAACTCCTCTCCTAAAATTCGCCCAAATCCCCACAACACCACTCCACATTCAAATTGGTTGAACAAGTCAACCTCCTAAAATCCCTCTCCACCCTCCATTTGAATGAGAAGACCAAGTCCAAGGTAGAGTTTGAACTGCCTTCTACCTCTTCCTCCATGCCGTCCAAAAAGAAGCCAAAATGGGGAATTTCGCAGCTCGAACTCAGGACATCTCACCCCTTGCAGATGACGCCACACTCAGCTCCAAGTGGCACATGCTTTGCCACTTTGCTAGCCTTATTTTTGTGATCAAAAACACCAAATAATATTATTAAACCCCCAGCTTCCTCAGCTCCTCTCCTATAAAGCCTAAAAACAAAATTTTTCCTACCTACTCAGGCACACTCCTAGCCTACAATTAAGCCCCGACACTACACAAATAGCAACACAGCACACTAAACACATGCAAAACATGCCACAACAAAATAGCCCCCTAACCCGGGATATTACACTCCAAATCTTTAGAGCAAACACTACTGCAACTAACTTCAAGTCATGAGTAGGGTAGTTTACTTCGTGCGGTCTCAGCTGACGAGAAGCATAAGCCACCACTTTCCCACTTTGCATCAATACACAACCTAAGCCCATATGCGATGCATCACAATAAACTATAAACTCCTTTTCAGCCTCAGGTTGAATCAGTACTGGCGCTTCCGTCAAAATCTTCTTCAATTTCTCGAAACTTTCTTGCTGTTTATCCGTTCATACATACGGTACTCCTTTCGCAATAGCTTAGTTAGGTGCAAAGAAATCAACGAAAACCCTCAACAAAGCGCCTATAGTAACCACCAAACCCAAGAAACTCCGAATCTCAACTCATCGACTTTGGTGGTTTCCAATCCAATACAAACCTCAATCTTCCGAGGATCCACCCTTATTCCTTCAGCTGATACCACATGACCCAAGAAAGTCACTTCCCTTAACCAAAATTCACATTTACTGTATGTGGCATATAGTTGATTATCTCGAAGTAACTGTAATACAATTCGCAAATGTGAGTCATGCACCTCTTCATTCCTTGAATATACCAAAATGTCATCTATGAATACTACCACAAACCGGTCTAAATATGGTTGAAAGACCCGGTTCATCATATCCATAAATGCAGCTGGTGCATTGGTTAACCCAAACAGCATCACCAAAAACTCATAATGTTCATAACGAGTTCGGATTGCTGGTGATAACCCGATCTCAAATCGATTTTGGAGAAAACTGCAGCTCCCTTTAACTGATCAAACAGGTCATCAATTCTTGGCAGAGCATACCTATTCTTGATCGTCAGTTTATTCAATTGCCTGTAATCAATGCACATACGCATCGGCCCATCCTTCTTCTTAACAAACAAAACCGGTGCTCCCCACGGGGACACACTCGGTCGAATAAAATCCCGATCTAGCAATTCTTGAATTTGAGCTTTAAGCTCTGACAACTCCTTCGGTGCCATTCTATAAGGAGCAATGGACACTGGAGCAGTTCCGGGCAAAAGCTCAATACCAAATTCCACTTCCCGATCTGGAGGTATACCGGGAAGTTCTTCGGGAAAAACATCAGAAAATTCCTTCACCGTTCTCACATCCTCCACCGATAACTCTTTGGCATCTAAAGCACTAATAAATGCTAAAAATGCTCCATACCCTTTTCGCACTAACTTTTCTGCCTCTAACGCAGAAATCACGTTTGTCAAATAATTCCTTCGCTCGCCTATCATAACTATCTCCTTATCCTCCACAGTTCTTATTGACATCCGCTTTTCAGCACAATCCAATTGCGCCCGGTGCTTAACCAACCAATCCATGCCCAAAACGATATCGAACTCACCGAAAGGCAACTCCATCAGATTCGCCAAAAATATTTCTCCTTGAATTTCTAAGGGCACGTCTCTAAACAGTTTATTTACCAACACCGACTGTCCTAAAGGACTAATTACCTTCATCTCACTATCGAAAATTTTAGATTCTAAATTCAAGTTTCCAGATATGGTGCTAGCAACATACGAATGGGTAGAACCAATATCTAACAAAGCAATAATAGGTACATCAAAGATGAAGAACGTACCAGTTATCACATCAGGTGCATTGCCATCCTCACGGCATCTAACTGCATATACCAATCCTGGCTATTTTACATCTGTGTTGCCTCTAGGACCATTGCCTCGACCCGCTGCACCTTGACCACGTCCAGCCCCATTACCACCACGACCTAGTCCACGACCTCTCGGTGGTTGCTGAATTCCTCTTGCCAGTGGTGCATCAGTATTACGAGCTTCCTGAGTTGTATCCATTCGACAAGGGCAATTCCTATATTGATGATCCATTAAACCACATTTATAGCAAGCACCCATTTTCTTCCAGCACTCTCCAGAATGCCGTTTCCCACAATCAGCACAATCTCGACTCTGATTCACAGTTACAGGTGTTCTACCTTGAGCTGGTTCATCACTCCGAGGCCTCCTCAGAAACCTTTTTGAAGAACCCAAATACTTCATATCTCTCTTGCCTCTAGCTCGTTCCCGATTCTGACGTTCCGAGTTCTTAGCCTATTCGGCTATCTTGGCCTTTTCCACAAGCGTGGCAAAAGTTCTAACTTGTTGTGGGGCTATCAGAACCCGCAATTCATCATTCAAGCCATCCTCAAAACGTACACAACGCTCATGATCTATTGCCACTATTGTTCGAGCATATCGACTCAAACGCAAAAACTCAGCTTCATATGCTGCCACTGTCTTATTCCCTTGGACCAGATTCAGGAATTCCTTCCTTCTGGCATCAACATAACTCGTTCCTACATATTTCCCTTGGAAGGAAACTTTAAAGAATTCCCAATTAACTCATGCAGCTTCAGTGCCTTCTTGGACAGTAAGCCACCATTGGTATGCTTCGTCCCTTAACAAGGACACCGCTCCCCTTAGTTTTTGTTCCACTGTGCACTCAAGATCGTCCATAATTCGCTCCACTGCCTCTAGCCAATATTCAGCGACATTTGGAGATACACCTGAGACACCTCTGAAAACCTCAGCACCACTTGATTTCAATCATTTCGATACTGACCCACGAGCTGTTGGCCTAGTTCTAGCTCCAGTGACCCTTTCAAGGACTCGCAGCATTGCTCGTGTCATAGCATTATCTTCTTCCATATGATCATGTGATCCCGTCTCACTTTCGAGTGACGCAGGTGCATCTATTTCTGGCATATGATCCGGCACTTCAGTTGCGCCCTAACACCTCGTCCTCTACCACGGCCACGTTTACCGCGTCCACGACCACGTCCTCTAGTGCTCATAATGACTAATTCGATTTAATCTGATTAAAAGTTTTATGAATCAGAATACTATTTCAGTGTTTATTAACGATGTTTTATGATATGAAAGAGATAGAGTTGTTTTCGCAAACATATCCTTATTGTCTCAATCTCTACGGTTTTCAACACTTAAAACTAGAAGTTCTAGAGTGTCTTTATGATCATATCACAATAATAATAAACAATCAATATACAGATACTTACTTGACTTGGCGCGGGATGCTCATGGTGCCATACTACCTTTAAATCAAAAGTCTAAAGATTTGAATTATTTTCAAATGAATATCGTTGTTGAACCCAAACCACAGCCGAGTTTTGAAACTAGCTCTGATACCATTAAATGTAACACCCCAAACTAGGTCTATGCGTTTAGACGAGATTTGGTTTGTCACAACAATCGAACATTCATTTAATTCTCTAGTGATTAAAGTAAAACATTACTACAAAATCTTTTGGAAATAGAGTTTAATAAAAATTTAGTACGATGATTCGAAATTGATGATTTAAGAAATTACTTGTTTGAAAATCTTATTATTTAAAATATATTTGTCAAAACCTTAAAGTAATTTTAAAAGAATTTTAAAAAAAAATTTGAAAGAGTAATTTAGGTGTCCAAAATGTTATAAAACACAATATTTTAAGAAAACTTTAAAAATTTAACATAAGCCCATTTTGAGAGTCTTAAACAAAATTAAATCCATCCACACATAGAAATCCATAAAAACATAAATAGAGGCCTCATTACATTAAACCCAAAATAGTAATTAAAATAAGTAACTTAAATAAAGTTCATAGTTTATAAAACCCATGCTCGTAGTTTTATGGCCCAATTTATCGATCTAGCAGTTTTATGGCCCAATTTATCGATCTAGGAGTTTTATGGCTCAATTTATCGATCTAGCAGTTTTATGTAAATTTCTCGGTTTTAGCCATTTTCATGCATTTACACAAAAATACTGATTACTACAAAATTTCCGATTTGGCCATCTTTACGATTTAACAAAATACTTACGGTTTGGTAATTAACTGACGATAAGTGTGAAGTTACACACCGGTTATTGTGAGAACTAAACTTTCCATTGCTCAAATGATACCTATACGCATCACGATAAATTAAAACGCTATAATTTATTAATAAAACCAATCTAGAAATATCGATCTAAATTTTTACCCTCGGATTTTCGAACTACTTCTACTTGCGGTTTCTCCCCGATTGATGGTTCGTTTACCGAATCAAATCCACGAACAAATAATGGTTCAGGAGTACGAACTACTTCAAACAATTGATTTTCCTCGGATGAGCGTCCGTAACCTGGTGGAAAATCTCGGATTCCTGAAATAGCCCTTTGTTTATACTTAGGGGGATTAATGGAACCTCCCCTCTTCCGAACACTAAACACCGCCCTTTTCTTCCCTATCTTGATTGTCTTCAATGACAAAAGATCATAAGTCCAAACTAATATAATATCGAAAACAATATGACCAAAGGTTTTTAGGAGTGAGATTTCCTTACCACAATATCCTTGCTCCACAAAATCAGAGTCGACCAAAACGTTCCCTTAACACCTTAAATCATTTCCAACGCTCTATGTTACTTACAAACACTTGATTTCCGATCTTCCGTTATCGCACTAAAGTATAACAAATAGAAACGTTAATAGAATGAACTATTATTTCGATCTAATGAGATCCTCTTACCACCATCAAGATTCGGCCAAAATAAAAATAACTAAAACGAACTCTTACCTAACGTCCACGATTGAAAAGAGATGATTGAGAAAGATGTTTAGATGTGATGGAGGATTCGGCTATGTAATATCAAAGAAAAGAGAAAAAAAATGATTCGGCTATGGCACACTAGCATTCGGCCATGAGGGAAAATAATGGAAACAAATATGGTTGAAAAGAATTAAAAGATGAGAGAAAGAGATGGTATTGATTTGGTTTTCAAAGTGAAGAAAAGAGAAAGAAAAGAGATGGGTTTAGTAGCATTGTATATTCGGCAATGGGGAAAAGAAAAGAAAAAGAATGGCTTTTGGTATAGGTGATTTTGGCACTAAGACAAAGCAAACAAAAGAGTACTAAGGTGATATGCAAAAATGACCAAATGGTCAAGAGAGTTAGGCTTACCAATTGCTCAATTTCGGCCAAGGGAGAAAGGTTGAGAAAGAAATGCAAAACTTTGCACAAAGGTTGCTAGGAATGACCAAAACAAATTCCTAATCCTAGCCAACTACTAGCATATTCGGCCAAACTCCCCCTAGCCATATTGCCGTCCAAATTCATGGTCAAATGGCCGTGATTTTGTTTCCAAAACATTTTCCTTGATACTTGCCCTATGTCCCCATATCTTTCCAAATTTTCTTGATTCCATACCATAAGTTAGAAATTTCCTTATTCCTTTAATCTACTAACCAAAAATAACAAGGTCAACAATTACCATATTTATGCTTGGCCGACACTTGCCATACAAGTGCAAAAATAAAGGTTGTCTAAATGCTTTTTAAGGGTTTCAAGCCTCTCCCCTCATGCTAATACCCATGCACCATTGCCACCTTACCATAAACTCATCTTGTGTCACTTAATAACACTTAAATTAACTTAAGTATTAATGACACTTGATCCACTTCAATAAATTCTCAAACTATAAATTATTCCATACCCGAATAATTCTATACTCTTCTTCAGGACTATAATAGGCACGATAAGTAATAAGAAAATTTTTCCTTTATAAACTAATCACCAAAACATGCAATATGACAATACCTGGATTTTTAGGGTGTTACACCTAGTGTTTGGTTTGGAGTGGACGTTACAGTTCAATCCCAGTTTCAACGTAGAAACCCATGTACGACATAATCATCTTTATTGAACCTTATTTTCGTGATCCGTTTAAAGCCATTTAAGAATTATAAATGGAAGTATAAATGTGTGCCTTTGATTAATATTTAGATTTGTAGTAATTAAAATGAATGCTAATTAAATTGAAATATTTAATTTTTTCTTTTATTGTAACGTATTCTAGTCTAATGTGGTTATAACACTTCCTATAAATGCCAGTTTTTTTCTCTCAATAATCTTGTTCGAATTAATTTTACGAACCGATTTAACTAGTAACATCGATTCACGCAATGATGACAAGCCTTAATGTTTATTCCGTCCTATTGGTTTTATTCTTAACTTGCGGGGCAGTAATGGCTACGAAGGAGAACGACCAGATTATTAAGGAAAATAATTGTGAAACTAAAATGGGTTTGCCATGTGTTCTAGAAGCTTTCACGGCTATTTTCCAAATAGGGAGTATTTGTAACAAGTGTTGCGGTGAACTGGTTGTGTTGGGAAAAGTTTGCCACTCAGCATTAGTAAAGAAGACCTTTGAAAATCCTCTATTTAAAGACCTAAACCCAGCGACAATTATAGTGAAGAGCATTAATACGTGGAATACTTGCCTTGCATCGATCGATTCACCATTTCAATCTACTTAAGGATATAGTATTGCTTAAGCTAACAAACAGTTACAAGACGTAACGGGCCCAGAATTGTTTATTATCTTTATGTTTGATATTGATCCGAAAGCTTCCTTAAAATGCGTCATGGGATTTAAGCCAAGTGAAATTATATTTAGTTGTACCGAAATTAAATGGTTCTAGAAAAGCCATTACTTAATACACTATGATTTCATACAAGCCATTATTTTTCATTTTATAGCATTGGAACTCGATAACCACCTCAAATCGAGCACTAGATATTGTTTCACATTGGTTAAATTGACACAAATATAATTATTATAAACATTAAGATAATTTAAATAATGTGAAATTGGAATGTTCTAGCATGGTGTGAAATTCAAACAATCTCGATTCCTTGAAATTCATTATCCAATTTAAATTCACAGTGTCTTTAAGGAAAAAAAAAACCTTGACTTCCTGAAGTTCTGAAAAGACACATATCGTGCCAGGAAATATCCTCCAATGGACATGCACTATAGTTTGTAGTAGTTCATTGCCTATGGACTCCTTGTTTCATTTTTCATTTTCACTTCTTCGATATTAATCTGTTAGTTTTCTCCTCTCTTTTTTTCCGTAGAGAAGAGGCAATCTAGAAATCATCTTCGAAAGTGATGTAACGCTTCAAAGTCTTAACTTGATTTTCTTATTCTTCTTTCTTTAGATTAGTTTTTTTTATCAATATCGAGAATGAAACTCCAAATATGTCGGTGACGTACGTCCCACATTCTCCCTATTAAAAAAGGTTCAATTTATATAAAAACTAAATCCTATCCATTATTTGGGCAATACCTACGAGAGTTATAGAAACGTAACATCATTTGTTATTTCCGATTTAACTCTCCAAGAGAAATTTTCATTTTCTGATTTCCATTACTTATTCCACTAAAAGCTTCCACTCATATTTCAGTAAAATTTGGTTGAAATGCTTACACCGAAAAAAATTAACGTGGAACAAAGAATACAATAACAGAATTGGAGTCCCACGATAAAGACATACATCAGCTTAATTTCAGAACGGGAAATATTTTTGATTTATTAATTGTGAATTTCAATCATTTAGTTGCCATTTTCCGTTTTACTAATATGATAAGTGTGATAAAAACTTTTTAACAACAACAAGGTTATAAGAATTTACGCTTCGCATAATTATTTCTACATTGTAGCACATACATATCACTGGTAAAGGAATCTGGTATAGCTCATTCAATTTTGAGATACATGTGAATTTTTAACCATCAACATAGCAAGTGCATACACAACTTCAAAATATTAGAAAAAGAGGACGACACCCATAACGAATATGTGTGCCTGTAATGCAAGTGTACTATATCTTACATTGCTTTTTCCATATGTTATTATCGTCCTGGTGTTTGGTTTGGAGTGGACGTTACAGTTCAATCCCAGTTTCAACGTAAAAACCCATGTACGACATAATCATCTTTATTGAACCTTATTTTCGTGATCCGTTTAAAGCCATTTAAGAATTATAAAAGGAAGTATAAACGTGTGCCTTTGATTAATATTTAAATTTGTAGTAATTAAAATGAATGCTAATTAAATTAAAATATTTATTGTTTTCTTTTATTGTAACGTATTCTAGTCTAATGTGGTTATAATACTTCCTATAAATGTCAGTTTTTTTCTCAGCGAATCTTTTTCGAAATTAATTTTACGAACCAAATTTAACTAGTAACATTAGATTCGCGTAGTATGGCAAGCCTTAATGTTTATTCCGTCCTATTGGTTTTATTCTTAACTTGCGGGCAGTAATGGCTATGAAGGAGAACGACCAGATTATTAAGGAAAATAATTGTGAAACTAAAATGGGTTTGCCATGTGTTCTAGAAGCTTTCACGGCTATTTTCCAGATAGGGAGTATTTCTAACAAGTGTTGCGGTGAACCTGTTGTGTTGGGAAAAGTTTGCCACTCAGCATTAGTAAAGAGGACCCTTGAAAATCCTCTATTGAAAGACCTAAACCCAGCGACAATTATAGTGAAGAGCATTAATACGTGGAATAATTGCCTTGCATCGATCGATTCACCATCTCCGTCTGCTTAAGGATATAGTATTGCTTAAGCTAACAAACGGTTACAAGACGTAACGGGCCCAAAATTGTTTTTTATCTTTATGTTTGATATTGATCCGAATGCTTGCTTAAAATGCATCATGGGATTTAAGCCAAGTGAAATTATATTTAGTTGTACCGAAATTAAATGGTTCTAGAGAAGCCATTACTTACTACACTATGATTTCATACAAGCCATTATTTTTAATTTTATAGCATTTGAAACACCCCAAACCCGGCCCACAAGCCCCGACCGGATCTGACATGCTCCTTGAGTAAAACTCGTTGTGACATCTTAGAAAAACATATTGATTTTTGTGTAAAAATTAGTTTGAGGTATGATCTTGTTGAAAACCGTGTTTCTTTTAAGTTTGTATCCCATTAAAACGTTATCTATATGTTCTTAGAAAAATTTATAAGTTAAAAGAAAACCCAAATTTAGAACTTATTATTAAGTTGAAAACCATAGGTGTTTAAGTGTCAAAGCAGTTTAAGTTGTTTATCGAAAATATTTAATTATTGAGTTGAAATCTATCGTAGCAGAATAAAATTTAAAACGTACAAGTAACATAACTAATGGCGGCCTTATTACAATAAAAATAATCCAGAATAATTCCCAAAATAATTAAAAGAAAATTAATAAACTTAAATAAAAGAAAACCAGAATACTGAGTTGAGCATGGCCACCACACAGTCCTCGCTAACCCGGTCCAAATCACAGAGTATCACCTGGAAAAGATATCCCACGAAGGGTGAGTCAACAGACTCAATGTGTAACAATACACCAAAAACCCAAATCGATCATAGCCTTAATATTAACATTTTGGGCAAAGCCCATTTACCTCATACCTAGCCATAGGCCCATACATAGCATAATGAATCATAAATCACATATACATATCAAGTGAAATGCAATGCAATCCCGAGCCCACCTAGATATCCATCCGCTACACACCACCCGTACCTGCCAATCACACTGTGGGGATTACTAAATCGACCCTCCATCCGCTACACACCATCAAAGGCGGTCGTTGCAGTCAACTACACATTGCCCTTATAAATTGTGGCATAGCCACCAAATAATTGTGACAAAGTCACCGAATTCATAATATGTGACCGAGGTCACCAGATACATAATATTGTGACATATGTCACCGAATTCATAATATGTGACCGAAGTCACCGGATAATGTGGTAAAAACCACTGGAACACTTCACCTTCGTCAATATCACCCATATGCCATGCAAAATACATATTATTCAGATATTATGCATTATACCCCAAAATCATAACGGAATCATACACATGTCATATCCATGCTTATAGCATTATTAACGAAGTATTACGGGGTTAACGTACCTGAATACCATGTACCACTGAACGGTACCCGCAACCATTATCATACATATTTTTATTAACACATGCTAACATTAACACTATCAATCTATCGAAAATTTAGTGTAGGGCTACACACCTGATAACAGTTAATACGATACTATCAATACCGACACTCTCGCTAGCAGGGATAACAATGAACTGCTTATCCCTTTCCGACGCTGGCCCACACCCCGATGGCCAATCACGAACAGCAGAAATCGACCGTTTCTTGAATTTAGGGGTAGGCACTACCCGTTTCTCCCTTCCACTGGTATTCGCATCCATCGAATCAACACTTAATCAGAAAACCCGGTTAACTATCATATGAGATCTTAAATGAATAAAATCTACAACTTAAACACCCTTACCGAAATGGATCAGAATCCCGAGACTCCTTTTATACCATTGTCGATCTTCCCCACAAAGACCATAGTTAGATTCGGCCAACCTTTATAGACAATATGGCCGTTGGTCGAATATTAAAACCCCCTTACCTTGATTGACTAGATCCTGAAAATGTCATTTGTCCTTGGAGATATCGAAATCCCTACATGGTCTATGTTAGGATCGGTTCCAACATTTAATGAGCCAAAATAAATGGCCTTCGGCCTATGGTTACACTTGCTTACCTTAGATCTCAAAATCCCGAAAGATCTCCCCTTATAGTCGGCTACAAATAAATCTTGAAATCCCCCTTCAAGGTTTCAGCCAAAGAGAATAGAAGGGATTAGATTCCTAATTTTCGACTAATCCAAAAGAAGAAAGAAAGAAACGAATGGCAGTTAACCCTTACCCCTAACGTTGAGATCAATTGCACTCCTTGCTTCAACCCACAGAGAGATTCGGCTACTATAGGAGAGTGATTGACTTTGAAGAAGAAATAGATGAAGAAATCGACTAGATGGTGATTGATATGTTTTGGCTTTGGGGCTTAATGATCAATCAGCTAAGGCTTACTTGTGCTTTGGGCTTTTGATGGATTGTGAAAAGAAGAAGAGAAGGAATTGAAGTTTGATGAGATTCGGCTTTTATGTCCATAGGGAGATTCGGCCTTAACAAATAAGAAGAAAAGGGATGAAGTTTAGAGAGATTCGGCAATGGTGGGATTTTGGTTTAAGAAATTTCGGCAATGGTGAACTTTTGGGAGAGAGGGGCTCGGCCAAAGCAAAATAAAGAGAAGAGATGAGAGCTAGATTCGGCTCATCAATCAAACAAGTAGAAAAGAAAAGAAACAAATGACCCTAATGGTCTTTTGAAGTTTTGGCCAAGGTGTACAAGTGAGAAGAATGGTAAATTTTGGTGTGGTTCAATTATGAAAGAAAAGGTGAGGGTTTATGAGAGAATGGAACAAATTTTCAGCAAAAGAAAATGGCCAAAATGGCACTTTGATGGCCTTAAACATTTCGGCACCTAGCCCCCCTTGCATGACCGAATGTGCCCCCTCAGAATCCCCATTTTGGCCAACTCTCCTTCCCTCTATCAGCTTCCTCTTTTTTCTCCTACTTTTCCTCTTCTCCTCTCATTCAAAATAGTTTGAATGAGTCAACAATTATCCTCCCTCCTTAGCCGAATTTTTGAATGAATTTGACTTAATCAAATGCTCATCCACTTAGTGCCCCAGTGCCGTCCACCATTGCTTTAGTGCCCTAGTGCCGTCCACCATTGCTCCTTCTTGCTGCAAAATAAAAGCTCCAAATGCTTCCTTTGCTGCTCGAACCTAAGCCCCCTTTTACAGCTTGTGGCATCACTGTCCAAGGCCCTAAGTGGCGCCTCCCTTGCCACTTTGCCAGCTAGTTACTTGTGCCTAAAACCCCATACAATATTTCTTAAGGCCTAATTTGCCTAGCTCCTCTTTAAGACTTAAAACCCAATATTTTTCTAAGGCATTCTCCTACATTCTAAAGTTCCTGAAGTCCCCAAAACCCATATAAATAGCACACAACAAGTTACTACTCACCTTCAAGTTAAAATGCATAACCCCTACATCCCGGATATTACAGTTCTACCCCCTTAAAATAATTTCGACCCCGAAATTACCTAGCTAGAATAAGTGAGGGTATTGCTATAGCATTGCTTCCTCCGGCTCCCAAGAAGCTTCTTCCGATCCATGATTACACCATAGCACTTTGACTAGAGGAACTAATTTCCTCCGTAACACCTCCACATCCCGTTCTAAAATCTGAATCGGCTCTTCCTTGTAGGAAAAATCTGGTCTCAGTTCCACCTCCTCAACTGCCACTACATGAGATGGATCCGATCGGTACCGACATAGCATCGAAACATAGAACACATCGTGCATCTGCTTCAATTCCGAAGGAAACTCTAACTGATACGCCACTGGTCCAACCTGCTTCAAAACCCGATAAGGTTTTATAAACCTGGGACTTAACTTTTCTTTTGTAACCAAATCTCATCACCTTCTTCCATGGCGGAACTTTTAGAAATACCTGATCTCCCACAGTAAACTCTATTTCATTCTGCTTAAGATTTGTATACGACTTTTTCCTGTCAGATGCTTCCTTCAACCGTGCCCGGATTACCTTAACTGTTTCTTCGGATTCTGCCACCATTTCCGGACCTAAAATATGACGCTCCCCTAACTCTGTCCAACACGTAGGAGTGTGACAGTTCCGTCCATACAACGCTTCGTACAGTGCCATCCGAATACTTGCTTGATAGCTGTTATTGTATGCAAACTCTGAAAGGCAACAATTATTCCCAGCTTTCTCTGAAGTCTATCACATAGCCTCTCAACATATCCTCTAACACTTGAATTACTCGCTTAGACTGGCCATCCGATTACGGATGAAATGCCGTACTGAAGTCCAATCTGGTGCCCAAAGCCTGATGTAATGCTTTCCAAAATCGAGACGTAAACCTCGAATCCCTATCTAAAATAATCGACACCGGCACTCCATGCAACCTCACAATCTCTGCCACATACAACTTTGCCAACTTCTGCAAAGAGTAATCCACACGCACTGGTATGAAATGTGCAGACTTCGTCAATCGATCCACTATCACCCATACCGAGTCTTTCTTAGTAGGCATAAGGGGAAGCCTACTAACAAAGTCCATGGTGATTCTCTCCCACTTCCACTGTGGAATCTTTATCGACTGAAGCAACCCTGACGGTACTTGGTGTTCAACTTTGACTTGTTGACACGTTAAGCACTTTCCTAATAATTCTGTAACTTTTCGCTTAAGACCAGGCCACCAAAATTGATCCCGCAGATCTCTGTACAACTTACTACCTCCAGGATGCATAGCATAAGGGCTACCATGCAATTCCTGAAGAATCCTTTGCCTAAGCTCCTCATCCTTCGGCATACAGACCTTACCCTTAAAACACAATACCCCATCATTGTTAATACCATAATCTTCCAACTCTCCATTCTGCACCTGCCGTAGCTTAGCACTTAGATCATCATCTACCAGCTGTCTTTCTTTCACCTGACTCAACCATGTCGGCTTTACCTGCAACTCCGCTAACAAACTTCCGTCGTCATAAAGACTAAGATGTGCAAACATCGCCCTCAGATCCGACACCACTTTTCGACTTAGGGCATCTGCCACAACATTCGCCTTTCCCGGGTGATATTCTATAGAACAATCATAATCTTTCAGTAATTCCACCCACCTTCGTTGCCTCAAGTTTAGCTCCTTCTGAGTCAGCACATACTTAAGACTCTTATGGTCCTTGTAAATCACTGACTTTTCTCCATATAGATAATGCCTCCATACCTTAAGAGCAAAGACTACCGCTGCCAACTCCAAGTCTTGCATCGAATAGTTAACCTCATGTGGCCTTAATTACCGAGATGCATAAGCGACCACCTTCCTATCTTGCATCAGAACACATCCTAATCCTGTGTAAGAAGCATCACAATACACCATAAAATCCTTCCCTACCTCAGGCTGAATCAGAACTGGAGCTTCAGTCAAAACTCTCTTAAGCTTCTCAAAGCTCTCCTGCTGCTTATCCGTCCATACGAAAGGTACCTTCTTTCTCAACAATTTTGTTAGAGGTGCCGCTATTGATGAGAACCTTGCTACGAACCTTCTGTAATAGCCTGCTAACCCCAAGAAACTACGAACCTCAGCCACAGACTTAGGTGGTTTCCAATATAACACTGCCTCAATCTTCCGAGGATCTACCCTTATCCCCTCTGCAGAGACCACATGCCCTAAGAACGCAACTTCCTTCAGCCAAAATTCACACTTGCTGAATTTGGCATAAAGCTTTTTCTCCCTTAACACTTGCAACACTATCCGAAGATGCTCATGATGTTCTACCTCAGACTTAGAATACACTAGGATGTCGTCTATGAACACCACGACGAACTGATCCAAGTAGGGTTGAAAAACCCGATTCATCATATCCATGAACGCAGCTAGGGTGTTCATCAATCTGAACAGCATTACTAAGATCTCATAATGCCTGTATCTTGTCTGGAAAGTTGTCTTATGGATATCTACTTCCTTCACCTTAAGCTGATGATATCCCGACCTCAGATCAATCTTTGAAAATACCGCAGCTCCCTTAAGCTGATCGAACAAGTCATCTATCCTTGGCAAAGGGTACTTGTTCTTGATGGTCAGCTTATTCAACTGACGATAGTCTATGCACATACGCATAGTCCCGTCCTTCTTCTTTACGAACAAGACCGATGCTCCCCATGGAGACACACTAGGTCGGATAAACCCACGATCAAGCAATTCCTAGATCTGAGCCTTGAGCTCAACCAACTCCTTCGGTGCCATTCTATACGGAGCGATAGATACTGGCGTCGTTCCAGGCAACAAGTCAATCCCAAATTCTACCTCACAATCCGGTGGCAATCCTGGAAGTTCTTCCGGACAGACATCCACAAATTCCTTTACAGTCCTGACCCCTTCAACAGATGCTTCCTTAGCCTCCAAGGCACTAATCAACGTCAGAAAAGCCAGGCATCCCTTTTTTACCATCCTTTTCGCCTTAAAGGCAGATACTACATTCAACAAGTAATTCCGTCTCTCACCCATAACCACAACTTCATCGTCATCAGAAGTTCTCAATATCATGCGCAGCACAATCCACATTTGCACGGTACTTCACTAACCAATCCATGCCTAAGATTAGGTCAAATTCCCTGAATGGCAACTCCATTAAGTCCGTCGGAAACTGCGACCCCTGAACTTCTAAAGGCACTCCCTTAAAGAGCTTATCTACTACCACAGTCTGTCCTAAAGGACTAAGTACAGTCATCTTCCTAGGCACAGTCTCAGAGGTCACATGCAGAGTTCCAAATACTTCACTAGCGATGTATGAATGAGTTAACCTTATATCTATCAAAGCAATAAAGGGTAACCCAGAAATAAGGAACGTATCCATTATGACATCAGGTGTGTCACCATCTTCCCTCCGATAAACCGCATAAACCAGACCCGACTCTCTCGCCTCCGTGCTACCACTACCTCTGCCTGGGGTTCCGCGACCTCTACCATGACCATTACCTCTGCCATTTGGACCATGACCCCTTGACGGCTGCTGTCCACCTCTGCCAGCCTGATTAAAACCCTAACCTGCTGGGCGATTCCTATCTGTATCCATCGGACAGTCCTTAGTCATATGATCCTTGGACCCGCACTTAAAACATCCCCTTGTCTTTTTTCCAACATTCTCCCGGATGCATCTTTCCACACTGAGCACAAGTACGGTACTGTCCTCCCATAACAACCTGCTGACCTCACGGCCCATCAACTCTAGGTCTCTTTTGAAAGTTCTCGGATGACCCTGAAGACCCATAATTCCTCTTATTCTTATTCTGACATCGGTCCCAATTCTGTCTCTCAGTCCGTTTCACTTCTTCAGCTATCCGTTCCTTATCTACTAAGACTGCAAAATCCCTTTCCCGATGCAGAGCAATCAACACTCGTAACTCATCTCTCAAACCATCCTCAAATCTAATACACTGCTCCTAATCAGTAGCTACAATCCTTCTGGCATATCGCCTTAACCGCAAAAACTCCACTTTATACTCAGCTACCGACTTATTTCCTTGCACTAAATTCAAAAACGCCTTCCTCTGCGAGTCTATGTAGTTAGCTCCGACGTATTTTCCCTCAAAATTAACCTTAAAATACACCCAATCCACTCGATCTGCAGGGGTACCCTCCTTGACAGTGAGCCACCACTGGTAGGCCTCAGCACGAAGCAGCGAAATAGCATCTTCCATCTTTTCCTCAACAGTGCAGTCTAAATTATCCATGATCCTCTCGACTGCCTTTAACCAATACTCTGCTACATTCGGAGCTACCCCAGATACTCCCCTAAAAACCTCAGCTCCATTAGACCTAAGTCTCCCAGCTACTGACTTCCGAGCCTCATTTCCCATACTAGCTCCTGCTACTTGCTCCAAGACTCGCAACATAGCTTGCGATACTGCGTCATCTCCTCCTGTTTGCTCCTGAAATTTCGCCCCTATAGCCGGTGGTGGTGCCTTATTTTCGAAACCTTGACCAGACCCAACTGGTTCCGACACAGCCATCCTGCCTCTACCGTGTCCACGACGACCACGTCCCCTAGAACTCATGTCTACCTCGCGTCTTATCTATTTTTACGAAAATTTTATGCATTAGAGTCTTTTCACTTCTTGTTTAAAGAAAATTTTTTGCAACAGAGTTTTAATCAGTGGTTTTTCCGTAGAAGTAGTCTTATACCTAGGGTCCGTGTCTCTAAGGTATAGTTTCCTTAGGCCTATCAACTAAAGTATCATATATTAACACACTCATATCAATTTATCAACAAAAGAACTTACCTGGCAGACCTGGGCCGATTACTTGGGCACCATGCTTCCATAAGACCAGTTTAACCAAAAATTTTCAAAAACTCATTTGGGCTCAATTTTGAAAATGTTGTGGGCTTCAAAACCCAAGGTCGAGTGTTTAAAACTGGGCAATGATACTAAGTTGAAACACCCCAAACCCGGCCCACAAGCCCCGACCGGATCTGGCATGCTACTTGAGTAAAACTCGTTGTGACATCTTAGAAAAACATATTGATTTTTGTGTAAAAATAAGTTTGAGGTATGATCTTGTTGAAAACCGTGTTTGTTTTAAGTTTGTATCCCATTAAAACATTATCTATATGTTCCTAGAAAAATTTAAAAGTTAAAAGAAAACCCAAATTTAGAACTTATTATTAAGTTGAAAACCATAGGTGTTTAAGTGTCAAAGCAGTGTAAGTTGTTTATCGAAAATATTTAATCATTGAGTTGAAATCTATCGTAGCAGAATAAAAATTTAAAACGTATAAGTAACATAACTAATGGTGGCCTTATTACAATAAAACATAATCCAAAATAATTCCTGAAATAATTAAAAGAAAACATAATAAATTTAAATAAAAGAAAACCAGAATACTGAGTTGAGCATGGCCACCACACAGTCCTCGCTGACCCGGTCCAAATCACTAAGTATCACCTAGAAAAGATGTCCCACGAAGGGTGAGTCAACAGACTCAATGTGTAACAATACACCGAAAACCCAAATCGATCATAGCCTTAATATTAACATTCTAGACAAAGCCCATTTACCTCATACCTAGCCACAGGCCCATACATAGCATAATGAATCATAAATCACATGTACATATCAAGGGAAATGCAATGCAATCCCGAGCCCACTTAGATATCCATTCACTACACACCACCCGTACCTTCCAATCACACCGTGGGGATTACTAAATCGACCCTCCATCCGCTACACACCATCGAAGGCAGTCGCTGCAGTCAACTGCACATCGCACTTATAAATTCCATCATAGCCACCAAATAATTGTGATAGAGTCACCAGATTCATAATATGTGACCGAGGTCACCGGATACATAATATTGTGACATAAGTCACCGGATTCATAATATGTGACCGAAGTCACCGGATAATGTCGTAAAAACCACCGGAACACTTCCCTTTCGTCAATATCACCAATATGCCCATGCAACATACATATTATTCAGATATTATGCATTATACCTGAAAATCATAACGGAATCATACACATGTCATATCCATGCTTATAGCATTATTAACGAAGTATTAGGGGGTTAACGTACCTGAATACCCTGTACCACTGAATTGTACCCACAACCATTATCATACATATTTTTATTAACACATGCTAACATTAACACTATCAATCTATCGGAAATTTAGTGTAGGGCTACACACCTGATAATAGTTAGTACGATACTACCAATATTGACACTCTCGCTAGCAGGGATAACAACGAACTGCTTTTCCCTTTCCGACGCTGGCCAATCACGAACAGCAGAAACCGAGCGTTTCTTAAATTTAGGGGTAGGCACTACCCCTTTCTCCCTTCCACTGGCATTCGCATCCATCGATTCAACACTTAATCAGAAAACCCGGTTAACTAACATATGAGATTTTAAATGAATAAAATCTACAACTTAAACACCCTTACCGAAATGGATCAGAATCCCGAGACTCCTTTTATACCACTGTCCATCTGCCCCAAAAAGACCATAGTCAGATTCGGCCAACCTTTATAGACAATATGGCCTTTGGCTGAATATTAAGACCCCCTTACCTTGATTGACTAGATCCCGAAAATGTCACTTGTCCTTGGAGATGTCGAAATCCCTACATGGTCTATGTTAGGTTCGATTCCAACATTTAATGAGCCAAAATAAATGGCCTTCGGCCTATGGTTACACTTCTTTACCTTAGATCTCGAAATCCCAAAAGATCTCCCCTTGTAGTCGGCTACAAATAAATCCCGAAATCCCCCTTCAAGGTTTCAGCCAAAGAGAATAGAAGGGATTAGATTCCTAATTTTCGGCTCATCCAAAAGAAGAAAGAAAGAAACGAATGGCAGTTAACCCTTACCCCTAACGTTGAGATCAATTGCACTCCTTGCTTCAACCCACAGAGAGATTTAGCTACTATAGGAGAGTGATTGACTTTGAAGAAGAAATAGATGAAGAAATCGGCTAGATGGTAATTGATATGTTTTGGCTTTGGGGTTTAATGATCAATCGACTAAGGCTTACTTGTGCTTTCGGCTTTTGATGGATTGTGAAAAGAAGAATAGAAAGAATTGAAGTTTGATGAGATTCAGCTTTTATGTCTAAAGGGAGATTCGGCCTTAACAAATAAGAAGAAAAGGGATGAAGTTTAGAGAGATTCAGCAATGGTGGGATTTTGGTTTAAGAAATTTCGGCAATAGTGAACATTTGGGAGAGAGAGGTTCGGCCAAAGCAAAATAAAGAGAAGAGATGAGAGCTAGATTCGGCTCATCAATCAAACAAGGCGAAAAGAAAAGAAACAAATGACCCTAATGGTCTTTAGAAGTTTCAGCCAAGGTGTACAAGAGAGAAGAATGGTAAATTTTGGTGTGGTTCAATTACGAAAGAAAAGGGTGAGGGTTTATGAGAGAATGGAACAAATTTTCGGCAAAAGAAAATGGCCAAAATGGCACTTTGATGGCCTTAAACATTTTGGCACCTAGCCCCCCTTGCATGACCTAATGTTGCCCCTCAAAATCCCCATTTCGGCCAACTCTCCTTCCCTCTATCAGCTTCCTCCTTTTTCTCCTACTTTTACTCTTCTCCTCTCATTCAAAATAGTTTGAATGAGTCAACAATTATCCTCCCCCCTTAGCCAAATTTTTGAACGAATTTAACTTAATCAAATGCTCATCCACTTAGTGCCCCAGTGCTGTCCACCACTGCTCCTCCTTGCTGCAAAATAAAAGCTCCAAATGATTCTTTTGCTGCTCGAACCTAAGCCCCCTTTTACATCTTGTGGCGTCACTTTCCAAGGCCCTAAGTGGCGCCTCGCTTGCCACTTTACCAGCTGGTTTCTTGTGTCTAAAACCCCATACAATATTTCTTAAGGCCTAATTTGCCTAGCTCCCCTTTAAGACTTAAAACCCAATATTTTTCTAAGGCATTCTCCTACATTCTAAAGTTCCCAAAGTCCCCAAAACACTTATAAATAGCACACAACAAGTTAGTGCTCACCTGCTAGTTAAAATGCATAACCCCTACATCCTGGATATTACAGCATTGGAACTCGATAACCACCTCAAATTGAGCACTAGATATTGTTTCACATTGGTTAAATTGACACAAATATAATTATTATAAACATTAAGATAATTTCAATAATGTGAAATTGGAATGTTCTAGCATGGTGTGAAATTCAAACAATCTCGATTCCTTGAAATTCATTATCCAATTTAAATTCACAGTGCCTTTAAGGAAAAAAAAAACCTTGACTTCCCGAAGTTCTGAAAAGACACATATCGTGCCAGGAAATATCCTTCAAGGGACATGCACTATAATTTGTAGTAGTTCATTGCCTATGGACTCCTTGTTTCATTTTTCATTTTCACTTCTTTGACATTAATCCGTTAGTTTTGTCCTCTTTATTTTCCGTAGAGGAGAGGCAATCTTGAAATCATCTTCGAAAGTGATGTAACGCTTCAGTGCCTTAACTTGATTTTCTTGTTCTTCTTTCTTTAGATTACTTTTTTATCAATATCGAGAATGAAACTCCAAATATGACGGTGACGTATGTCCCACATTCTCCCTCTTAAAAAAGGTTCAATTTATATAAATACTAAATCCTATCCATTATTTGGGCAATACATACGAGAGTTATAGAAACGTAACATCATTTGTTATTTTCGATTTAACTCTCTAAGAGAAATTTTCATTTTATGATTTCAGTTACTTATTCCACTAAAAGCTTCCATTCATATTTCAGTAAAATTGGGTTGAAATGCTTACACCGAAAAAACTTAACGTAGAACGAAGAATACAATAACAGAATTGGAGTCCCACGATAAAGACATACATCGGTTTAATTTCAGAACGGAAATATTTTTGATTTATTAATTTAGAATTTCAATCATTTAATTGCCATTTTCCATTTTACTAATATGATAAGTGTGATAAAAACTTTTTAACAACAACAAGGTTATAAGAATTTACGCTTCGCATAATTATTTCTACATTGTAGCACATACATATCACAGGTAAAGAAATCTGGTATAGCTCATTCAATCTTGAGATTCACGTGAATTTTTAACCATCAACATAGCAAGTGCATACACAACTTCAAAATATTAGAAAAATAGGACGACACACATAACGAATATGTGGGCTGTAATGCAAGTGCACTATATCTCACATTGCTTTTTCCATATGTTATTATCGTCCTGGTGTTTGGTTTGGAGTGGACGTTACAGTTCAATCCCAGTTTCAACGTAAAAACCCATGTACGACATAATCATCTTTATTGAACCTTATTTTTGTGATCCATTTAAAGCCATTTAAGAATTATAAAGGGAAGCATAAATGTGTGTCTTTGAAATAATATTTAGATTTGTAGTAATTAAAATGAATGCAAATTAAATTGAAATATTTAATGTTTTCTTTTATTGTAACATATTCTAGTCTAATGTGGTTATAACACTTCCTATAAATGCCAGTTTTTTTCCCAGCGAATCATGTTCGAAATTAATTTTACGAACCAAATTTAACTAGTAGCATCAGATTCACACAGTATGGCAAGCCTTAATGTTTATTCCGTCCTATTGGTTTTATTCTTAACTTGCGGGGCAGTAATTGCTACGAAGGAGAACGACCAGATTATTAAGGAAAATAATTATGAAACTAAAATGGGTTTGCCATGTGTTCTAGAAGCTTTCACGGCTATTTTCCAGATAGGGAGTGTAACATCCTTAAATAGGGGCTATTATGTTGGAATCATTTGCATGTGAATGGCTTGATTGTGATATTAATTGAGGTGTCTTAGGGTCTGGGTATGAGCCAAGGGTAGCCCTGAGCTATAGGAAAATTTTTATTTTTATGCTTTGGTTAAGGGGAGATGTAGGAACTAGGGGTTAAGTGTATTTTGTGGCAAAATTTAGCATAAGAGAACCTCTGGTAAAGCGGCAAAGAGGTGCCACCTAGAGCCTTGAGAAGTGACACCACAAGCAAGGGAAGGGAGCTGAGGTTCGAGCTGCAGGAATCCCTCTTTGGGAATTTCTTTTTGACGCCAGAGAGGTAAAGAGTTGTGCTCAGTTGGAACTCTGGTGGATAGCTGTGGATCAAGTCAACAATTTAAATTGGGTGGAAAGGAGAAAATTTAGGAGTTTGAGCAATTCAAACTCGTTTGAACGAGTGGTCAGGATGGACTTAAAGTGTTGGCCGAAATGTAAACTGTGAGAGGAGGAGTAATCGGTTGAAAGACTTGGAAGGAGTGCCGAATTTCCTTAGTCAGGCTAGATGAGCATTTTCGGCTAGGCCTCCCTTAGTGCATCGTGTTGAAGAAAAAGCCGAAACCTCTTAGGCACTTGTCGACTTTCCCTCTGAAGCAACAAGCCGAATTTTCCATTGAACCATTTGAGTTTCTCTCTTATTCCATTTGAAATCGAAACACTTTTCTCTCTAAACCTCATTTCATTTTGCTCTCTGTTCTTATTTGGTTTGGCCGTATCTCCCTTGATCTTCTTTCTGAAGCCATAGCCGAATTCATCTTGATCATTCCACCATCATTGCCGAAGCCTTAAGAACTGAAACCCCATTCATCATTCATCTTTTTGCTTTCTATGTTCATCTTGGTTGATTAGCCGAACCCCCTTAGTGGCTTATTCTCTTGCCGAAACCTCTCTACTCTTCTCTTCTTGTTCTAAACCTTTGGTCGAATATCAACCAGTGTAGATCTCTCTCTCTTTTCTTCTTCTCTCGTTGGTTGGTGGATCGGCTTTGATTTTGGAGTAGGTAAGTTTGTTACGGCTGAATCTCTTCTATCTTCACTTTTCCTTTTCTATCCACTCATTTGGAACAAAAGCCGAAGTTTAGCATTTGATTCTTATTCGTCTATAAAATCAAATTCTCCTAGTTCTATAATCGTTCTTCGGGTTTTGTAACAGTGGTTCGTGGTCATCTGCTCTCCACCAATTGGTTGCGTTAAGGACTGTGGTAAGGATACGTCGATTCAACCCTTCTCTTAGTTATTTGAAAAGCCGAAAGCTATTAGTTTATGTTGTTTAGTTTTGGCCGATTGTAGGGGAAGGCTTAATCTCGCATACCTCGGGTTGTGCCTAGTGCTCGAAGGGTGTTAAGGTGAGAGTGGTTATTTTATGCGTTAACTCCTTCGAGATATCTTGGTTTAGCCGAATGGCTTCTTGCTAATGGTTTTGGTTTTGACCGAATATAGAAAGGGTGTATCTTGTGCGTTAGATCTTGATTTACGGGGTTCGGTAGTCTCGTTAGTAACCAGATGTGTATCTCTTACACACCTTATAATCTATGTAAAATATGTTAATAACTTAAACATGGATAAAAGCTGGAAAATATGTGGATTTCGATATGGTACCCTTATGGGTATGAGCAGGGACTCCGGGTAAATCCGTTCTGATGAAATACTGATACTTGGTTTCTAATGAAATTGTATATGTTATGTCTTCATAAGCGTTGAATGATTAAGCATGTTGACATGGTATGTATATGCATGTCTATTGTTGTGGGTGTTATGATAGGAGGGGGAAGATATGATATCTGTGACTTTGGGTCACCAGTGGTTTGGCACCACCAGTGGTTTGGTACCACATTTGATATTCGTGACTTTGGGTCACCAGTGGTTTGGCACCACATTGGATTTAGCGACTCTTCCCACTGGCTTAGTACCACAGTGGGTTGGCCCAACATTTTATAAAAAGGGATTGTCGCCTGTGATTTGGTATCACAAAGTGGGTTGGCCCCACATATGGATTATTCTTGACTTTGGGTCACCAGTGGTTTGGTACCACATTTATACTTTGATATCGTGACTTTGGGTCACCAGTGGTTTGACACCACCAGTGGTTTGGTACCACACGGGGTCGAAAAAGGAGTTGTGGATGGCTAGGTTTGGGTTGCATGATATATTTTCTTGATTATGAATTGTGTATGAGTGTTGCTATAATCGGAAGGGGGATTATGCACTGAGTCTTGGTGACTCACCTCTTCCCTTATCTTTTTCATGTGACTCGTAGTTCGGGGATGAGGAGCCGAGTTGACTCGAGGTGGCCATGCGAAATTGCTTTTGGTTTTAACTTGGTTTTGTTTGGGTTTGTAATAAGGCCGCTGGTTTATATTTTGGGATTATTTTATCTGCTTTAGGTTCTATTTCAAATGTTGCAAAGAAAACTACTTGACATGTTTTAATAACCTGAAAACCAAAGTTTTCTAAATTATACTACGCAACGGGTTTTCTAAACCTTTCCATCGGGTAAGAATTAATGAGTGATAATAACAATAGGCTTAAACTTCCTTTTAAATTAAGTTACTTAAAATCAGATGTTTTTAGAAATGGTTTCCAACTTTACACCTAAACAAAATCGGGTTTTTCCTAAAATCACATGGTTTATAAGTTAGATAACGACGCACAGCTTTTCCTAAAGGGTCTCCCCCCTTCATTTAAAGAATGTCTAAACAACCACCATATTTTTTAAATAACATCCCCTCAAATCGAATTTTCAAGCTGATTTGGTTAAACTGTTTTACGTTGTGACATGCAGGATTTGGTTGTAGTGTATTGACTGGGTTAGGGTGTTACAATTTTGGTATCAGAGCCAAGTTCAAAAGCTCGGCTATGGGCCCGAGGCCTAAAATGTTTTAAAATGAAATTTCAAAAGGTTTAGCTTGGAAATACGTGGTTTGGAAAGTAGGGCACCGAGTCTCTGGCACCGATCCGCCCAGGTAAGTACCCCTAACTGCTGTTTACATATAATTGTGGTGATATATGGTATAATGGATAGTATTAGTGGACTACCCCAGAGACTGAAACACATAGTATTCTGTGAACTTGCGGAAACAAAACTCTGTAATAAAGCTGTTCATAAGACGGTGCTTTAATAATAGTGGAATAAAGTCTAATGCATAAAACTTTGAAATCAGATAAATTGGGAACGTTAGTCATCAGGGTAGGATGACTGTGTCTGAACCAGTGGGGTCTGGTCAGGGGTCAGAAAATGAGATACCACCACCACCACCAACTGCGGGTGGTGAGTTTCAGGATCAGATAGGGGATGACGTAGTGTCGCAGGCAATGCTGCGGGTTCTTAAGAGAGTAGCTAGAGCAGGTGGAGGTGCGGGAGCTCAGAAATCTGTATCTAAGTGACTTCGAGCCAATGGAGCCGAGGTATTTCGAGGTGTTTCTGGTGTGGCTCCCAATACGGCTGAGTATTAGTTAGAGGCGACGAAACGTATCATGAATGATTTGGACTTTACTGCTGAGGAGAAGTTGAAGGGAATAGTGTCGCTTCCCCGGGATAAGTCATACAAGTGGTGACTCACAGTTCGGGATGGTGCTGTGGCCGATGATCTCACTTGGGACTACTTCAAGGCATCTTATCAGAAGAAGTATATTGGGTCTAGTTATATTGATGCGCAGCGAAAGGCAATTCTGAGACGGGTTCAAGGAAGTAAGTCTGTATCGGAGTACGAGGTAGAATTTTTAAGGTTGAGCCGGTACGCTCAAGGTATCGTGGCTACGGAGCATGAATGTTGTGTCAGGTTTGAGGATGGACTGAGGGATGAACTGAGGTTGCTAATTGCTCCACAACAGGAGAGGGAGTTTGCCGTGTTGGTAGAGAAGGCTAAGATAGCCGAAGGAGTAAAGGAATCTGTGAAACAGGATTTGGACAGGAATAAACATAAGAGGGGTTTTGAATCATATGGGTCAGCTGGAAATTCTCAGAAAAGGACTAGATATGGTGGGCCAAATCAAGCTGGGAGGCCTACTGCTATTATTTAGGGACCAGCGCAGTGTACTCGGTATGGAAAATGTCATTGGAGAGATTATTGGACCGGTGGCAAAGGATGCTTTGAGTGTGGGTCGCTAGATCATTGTG
The DNA here is from genome assembly GCA_025503065.1 of Gossypium bickii. Lineage (NCBI taxonomy): Eukaryota > Viridiplantae > Streptophyta > Magnoliopsida > Malvales > Malvaceae > Gossypium > Gossypium bickii. Next base: position 20,265,830 of record CP106721.1, on the reverse strand, counting down.
TGAGGGATTGTCCATGTAAGCTAGCCAGGATACAGTTTGAGGGTCAGGGCCGTGCTCAATTTAGGAATGGTGGACGGCAATCACAGAGGGGTCGTGGTTCTGGTAGATGAGGTAATAGTTTTGGTCGGGGCCATGGAGCACCGGGCAGAGGTGCAGGCAATACTAAAGCAAGACAGCCTGGGTTGGTATATGCAGCGAGGCGTCGAGAGGAGGGCGATGCACCAGACGACATAACCGGTACGTTCTTAATCTTTGGACTACCATATACTACTTTGATAGATGTTGGTTCGACGCATTCGTATGTTGCTAGTAGCATAGTGGAAACCATGAACCTAGACTTTGAGATTACTTCTAGGGAGATGGCAGTAATTAGCCCTCTAGGTCACTTTGTAGAAGTAAATAAACTGTATAAGGGTGTACTCCTAGAACTCCAAGGGGTAGTATTTGTGGCTAATCTGATGGAACTGCCATTTGGGGAGTTCGATCTGATTCTTCGGATAGACTGGCTGGTGAAGTACCAAGCGAGTTTGGACTACGTGGCTAAGCGGATGGTTTTGAGAACAGTTGAAGGCAAAGAAGTGGTAATGATAGGTCATAGAAGGTGTAATATCCGAGATTTAGGGGTCATGCATTTTTCACTGGAATGTACTTGGTAGCATGCTTGTGTGTGGTTTGTATGTGTTTTGGAGGCCTCGGGAATCTTGGGATATAGGTAGGAGTTATTGAAAAATATTTGGTTTGAAGCATGGAAAGGAGAGCTAAGCAAGCTATGCCTTAAGAAAATTTGTGTGAGGGTTAGGACACAAATATCCCAGTGGTAAAGTGGCAGAAGGCGCCACTTAGGGCCTTGAGAAGTGACACCACAAGCAGAGGAAGGGGGCCTAGGGTCGAGCAGCACAGGTGGCGTTTGGAGCTTTTATTTTATGGCAATGAGGTGCAGTGTTGGACGACACAAGGACACTGAGGAGATGAGGGCAAGACTTAGTCAAATTCATTTGAAATTCGGCTAAGAAGGGAAGATAAGTGTTGACTCATTCAAATACTTTTGAATGAGGGGAGAAGAGGAAAAGTAGGTGAAAAAGAAGGGATTTGAGAAGAAGAGGAGAGTTGGCCGGCCAAGGGACTCCTAAGATGACATTTTCAACCATAAAGTTAGGGGGAGGAAGCCGAATGTGTATAAGGTAGTGTTGGGCATCTTTTGTGCGATTTCTTTTTCCCGAAAGACTTCGTATTCTTTTGTCATTTGAGACCGTAAACCAAAAGAGACCACTCTTGCACCTTTCCTCCTTGATCATCTTCTTCTTTTCTCTTTTATTTTGCCTTCATCCTCACCAATGCCGCAACTCTCTAAAGATCCAAACCTCTCTTCTCTTCTCTTTTATGTTGGCCGAACTTTCCTCTTGTCACCAAGGCTAAATCGCATCAAATCTCAACCTTCTCTCTTTTTCTTTTCACTATTCATCAAAAGCCAAAAACATATTTGACCTTAGCCGATTGTTCTTAAGCACCAAAAGCCTACCATCTTTCTCCTCTGAATTGATTTCTTTACTTCAAGTCCTTCTTGTCGATTTCTTGGAGGTTGTTGACCGTTTGTGTTTTGGTTACCCTTTTTCGGTAAGGATCTCTTTTAGGCTGATTTCTTTTTCTTTTTCTTTCTTTGACTGTCAAAAATCATGACTCTCATCCCTCCTATTCTCTTCTGGCTGAAACCATGAAGGTGGGTTTCGGGGTTCTTTTGTAGCCGACGATTAGGGGGAGATCATTCGAAACTTGGATATTCAAGGAATTTCGACAACTTCAGGAGCAGACAATAGTTTACAGGATTTAGACGAGCAAGGTAAGGGGGTATTGATATTCAGCAAAAGGCCATATTATTATTTTAAGGGATGACCGATTCTAACTATGGTCTCTTAGGGGCAGTTCGACAGTGGTAAAGAAGGAGTCTCGATATTCAAATCCATTTCGGTAAGGGTGTTTAAGTTATAGATTTTATTCGTTTAGATCTCGTATGTTGATTAATCGGGTTTTGATTAAGTGTTCCTCAATGGATGCGAGTACCAGTGAAGGAGTAGAAAGGTAGTTTCGACCCCTAAATTCAAGAAACGCTCGGTTTTTGCTATTCGTGATTGGCCACCGGGGTGTGGGCCAGCATCAGAAAGGGATAAGCAGTTCATTGTTATCCCTGCTAGCGAGAGTGTCGGTATTGATAGTAACGTTCTCACTGTTATCAGGTGTGTAGCCCTACACTAAATTTCCGATAGATTGATAGTATCAATGATAGCATGAGTTAATAAGAAATATGTATGATTATGGCTACGGGCACCATTCAGTGGTACATGGTATTTAGGTACGTAATCCCTTAACACTGCGTATAAACATTTGATATGAGATATATGTGGTATTGTTATGATTTAGGGTAAGGTATGTTGCATGACATTTGAACAATATGTATGTTGCATGGGCATATGGGTGATAATGATAAATGGGAAGTGTTCCTGTGGTTTTTACCACATTATCCGGTAACTTATGTCACATATTATGTATCCGATGACTTATGTCAGATATTATGAATCTGGTGACTCTGTCACATTATCTGGTGGCCATGCCACGATTATAAGGGCGATGTACGATTGATCGCAAATGATCGCCTTCGAGTGTGTAGCAGATGGAGGGTCGATTTAGTAATGCCCACGGTGTGATTGGCAGGTACGGGTGGTGTGTAGAGGATCGATATCTAGGTGGGCTTGGGATTGCATTTCATTTTATATGTACATGTGATTTAATATGTCATGAATTGATATGTTATGTTATGGGCTTAGGGTCGAATATGTCTAAAATGGGCTTTGCCGAAATGTTAAATTAAGGTTATAATCGATTGGGCTTTTAGTGTAACGGTTACACATTGAGTCTGTTGACTCACCCTTTGTGGGATAACTTTTATAGGTGATACTTAGTGATATGGATCGGGTCAGCGAGGACTGTGTGGTGGCCATGCTCAAGTCAGCATTTCGGGTTTTCTTTTAATTAAACTTATCACATTTTCTTTTATTATTTCGGGATTTATTTTGGGTTATGTTTTATTGTAATAAGGCCACTATTAGCTGTTTTATTTATGCATTTTAAATTTTTATTCTACTACGATCAACATCAAATAAACGATTAAATATTTTCCGTAAAACAACTTAATTTGTTTTGACACCTAAACACCTATGGTTTCCAACTTAATAAGAAGCTCTAAGTTCGATTTTTCTTTTAACTTATAATTTTTAAAACATGAAGATAACGTTTTAATAAGATACAAACTTAAATAACAACACGGCTTTCAATAGGATCATAATACAAATCTACTTTTCCTCAAAACCAATATATTTTCCAAGCTGACAAAAAGGGGTTTTGCTCCAGGGACATGCCAGATCCGGTCGGGGCTTGTGGCCTGGGTTTGGGGTGTTTCAGAAGGGATTATCTATCTAACGTTGTGTCTGCTCTAAAAGCTTAGAAGATGGTCAGGAAGGGTTGCGAAGCATTAATGGTTCATGTGTGTGCTTTGGAGGCCAAGGAGTCAGCTGTAGGGAATGTTCGAATGGTGAAGGAATTTACCGACGTATTTTCAGAAGAACTTCTGAGTCTGCCTCCGGATCGTTAAGTTGAATTTGGCATAGATTTGTTACCCAAAACTGTGCCAGTGTCTATTGCCCCGTATAGGATGGCGCCAAAGGAATTGGTGGAACTGAAGGCACAGATTCAAGAGTTGTTGGACTGGGGTTTTATTCGGCCAAGTGTTTCGCCTTGGGGAGCGCCGGTGCTCTTTGTTAAGAAGAAGGATGGTACAATGCGGATGTGTATAGACTACCGCCAGTTGAATAAGTTGACGATCAAGAACAAGTATCCGTTGCCGAGAATAGACGACTTGTTTGATCAGCTTAAGGGGGCATCAGTTTTCTCAAAGATCGATTTAAGGTCGGGGTATCATCAGCTTAGGGTGAAGGAGGCTGATATCCACAAAATGGCATTTCGCACTCGGTATGGGCACTACGAGTTTCTGGTAATGCCGTTTGGGTTGACTAATGCAGCGACAGTGTTCATGGGTATGATGAACCGAGTTTTCCAGCCATAAGACCAGTTTGTTGCGGTATTTATAGACGACATATTGGTGTACTCAAGGTCTGAGGAGGATCATGATACGCACTTGCGGGTAGTTTTGTAAATTTTGAGGGAGAAGCAGTTATTTGCCAAGTTCAGTAAGTGCGAATTCTGGCTTAGGGAGGTGACTTTCTTGGGTCACGTGGTGTCAGCTGAGGGGATTAGAGTGGACCCTCGAAAGATTGAGGCAGTTTTGGACTGGAAACCGCCTAAGTCCGTGGCGGAAGTTCTGAGTTTTCTGGGTCTAGCAGGGTATTACCAAAGATTTGTGGAAGGGTTTTATCTAATCGCAGTGCCGTTGACCAAGTTATTGAGGAAAGGGGTTCCATTTATGTGGTCCGATAAGCAGTAGGAAAGTTTCGACAAGCTAAAGAAGATTCTACAGAAGCTTCAATTTTGATTCAGCCCGAAGCAGGGAAAGAGTTTACGGTATATTGTGATGCATCGCATACCGGCTTGGGATGTGTGCTGATGCAGGAAGGAAAAGTAGTGGCATATGCGTCTCGACAGCTGAGATCACATGAAGTTAACTATCCGGCACATGATCTAGAGTTAGCTGCAGTGGTTTTCGCCCTGAAAATATGGAGACATTATTTGTATGGAGAGAAGTCAATAGTTTACACGGAACACAAGAGTTTGACGTACCTCTTAACTCAGAAGGACTTGAATCTGAGGCAGCAGAGGTGGATCGAGTTGTTGAAAGACTACGATTGTTCAATTGAGTATCATCCGGGCAAGGCCAACGTGGTGGCAGACGCATTGAGCCGTAAGGTAGTGTCGGACCTGAGAGCAATGTTTGCTCATCTCAGCTTGTATAATGACGGGAGTTTGTTAGCGGAGTTGCAGGTTAAACCGACTTGGGTAGAACAGATTAAAGAGAAACAGCTAGTGGATGAGGGTTTGACTGCTCGGGGGTTGCAAGTACAGAGTGGTGGATTGGAAGGTTACAGCTTGACCAATGATGGAGTGTTGTGCTTCCAGGGGAGAGTTTGCATGCCGAAGGACGTCGAGTTAAGGGAGAGGATTCTACAGGACACACATAGCAGCCCATACGCTATGCATCCTGGAGGTAGCAAGATGTATCGGAATTTGCGAGAGCAGTTTTGGTGGCCAAGTTTGAAGCGGGAAGTAACTGAGTTTGTAGGTAAGTGTCTGATGCATTAGCAGGTTGAAGCTGAACATCAGTTGCCATCAAGCTTACTTCAGCCGGTGAAGATTCCATAGTGGAAGTGGGAAAGGATTACGATGGATTTTGTCAGTGGGCTACCCCGTACGCCTAGTAAGAAGGACTCAGTTTGGGTGATTGTGGACCATTTGACTAAATCAGCTCATTTTATACCGGTACGGGTTGATCACTCGCTTCAGAAGTTAGCCAAGTTTTATGTGGCAGAGATAGTAAGGTTGCACAGTTTGCCAGTATCGATTATCTCAGATAGGGATCCCAGACTCACGTCGAGGTACTGGAAAGCATTGCATCAGGCGTTGGGTACGCAGTTGGATTTTAGTACGGTATTTCATCCGCAGTCGGATGGACAGTCAGAAAGGGTTATACAAATCTTGGAAGATATGTTGAGAGGCTGTGTTTTGGACTTCAGAGATAGCTGGGAAGAATTTCTACCGTTAGCAGAATTCGCGTACAATAATAGTTACCAGGCAAGCATTAAGATGGCACCATATGAGGCATTGTATGGTAGGAAGTGTCGTACACCTACGTGCTGGATAGAGTTGGGTGAGCGTCAGATGTTGGGATCGGATTTGGTTGCTGAGACTGAGGATAAGGTCAAGTTGATCCGAGCTCGTCTGAAGGAAGCTTCGGACAGGCAGAAGTCCTATGCCGATCTTAAGCGAAGGGATATAGAGTTTGCAGTGAGTGACAGGGTTTTCTTGAAGGTCTCGTCGTGGAAGAAAGTGTTGAGATTTGGACAGAAAGGCAAGCTGAGCCCAAGGTTTATCAGTCCGTATAAGGTGTTGAAACAAGTGGGACCGGTAGCTTATCAACTCAAGTTGCCAGTAGAACTGAGTCAAATACATGATGTGTTTCACGTCTCTATGCTTAGGCGCTACCGTTCAGATTCATCGCATGTTGTGTCAGTGGAGGAAATCGAGGTGAGCCCAGATATGACCATGGAAGAGGAACCAGTGCAGATCCTGGATCGGGATGTGAAGGTTTTGCGCAAGAAGTCGGTTCCATTAGTAAAGGTTTTATGGCGAAACCATGGTGTGGAAGAGGCTACATAGGAATCAGAGGATGTGATGCGGCAGCAATACCCTCAACTCTTTTGACCAGGTAATTTCAAGGCCGAAATTATTTTGAAGGGGGGTAGAGCTGTAACATCCTTAAATAGGGGCTATTATGTTTGAATCATTTGCATGTGAATGGCCTGACTGTGATATTAATTGAGGTGTCTTAGGGCCTGGGCATGAGCAAAGGGTAGGCCTGAGCTATAGGAAAATTTTTATTTTTAAGCTTTGGTTAAGGGGAGTTGTAGGAGCTAGGGGTTGAGTGTATTTTGTGGCAAACTTTAGCACAAGAGAACCTGTGGCAAAGTGGCAAGGAGGCGCCACCTAGAGCCTTGAGAAGTGATGCCACAAGCAAGGGAAGGGAGCTGAGGTTCGAGCTGCAGGAATCCCTCTTTGGAAATTTCTTTTTGACGCCAGAGACGGAAAGAGTTGTGCTCAGTTGGAACTCTAGTGGATAGCTGTGGATCAAGTCAACAATTCAAATTGGGTGGAAGAGAGAAATTTAGGTGTTTGAGCAATTCAAACTCGTTTGAACGAGTGGTCAGGAGGGACTTGAAGTGTTGGCCGAAATTTAAACTGTGAGAGGAGGAGTAATCGGTTGAAAGACTTGGGAGGAGTGCTGAATTTCCTTAGTCAGGCTAGATGAGCATTTTCGGCTAGGCCTCCCTTAGTGCACCTTGTTGAAGCAAAAGCCGAAACCTCTTAGGCACTTGTCGACTTTCCCTCTGAAGCAACAAGCCGAACTTTCCATTGAACCATTTGAGTTTCTCTCTTATTCCCTTTTAAACCGAAACACTTTTCTCTCTAAACCGCATTTCATTTTGCTCTCTACTCTTATTTGGTTTGGCAGTAATGGCTACAAAGGAGAACGACCAGATTATTAAGGAAAATAATGGTGAAACTAAAATGGGTTTGCCATGTGTTCTAGAAGCTTTCACAGCTATTTTCCAGATAGGGAGTATTTCTAACAATTGTTGCGGTGAACTTGTTGTGTTGGGAAAAGTTTGCCACTCAGCATTAATAAAGAGGAACCTTGAAAATCCTCTATTCAAAGACCTAAATCCAACGACAATTATAGTGAAGAGCATTAATATGTGGAATAATTGCCTTGCATTGATCGATTCACCATCTCCGTCTGCTTAAGGATATAGTATTGCTTAAGCTAACAAACGGTTACAAGATGTAACAGGCCCAAAATTGTTTTTTATCTTTATTTTTGATATTGATCCGAATGCTTCCTTAAAATGCGTCATGGGATTTAAGCCAAGTGAAATTATATTTAGTTGTACCGAAATTAAATGGTTCTAGAGAAGCCATTACTTAATACACTATGATTTTATACAAGCCATTATTTTTAATTTTTTAGCATTGGAACTCGATAACCACCTCAAATCGAGCACTAGATATGGTTTCACATTGGTTAAATTGACACAAATATAATTATTATAAACATTAAGATAATTTCCATAATGTGAAATTGGAATGTTCTAGCCTGGTGTGAAATTCAAACAATCTTGATTTCTTGAAAGTCATTATCCAATTTAAACTCACATTGCCTTTAAGGAAAAAAGCCTTGACTTCTTGAAGTTCTGAAAAGACACATATCGTGCCAGGAAATATCCTCTAAGGGACATGCACTATAATTTGTAGTAGTTCATTGCCTATGGACTCCTTGTTTCATTTTTCATTTTCACTTCTTCGCTATTAATCTGTTAGTTTTGTCCTCTTTCTTTTCCGTAGAGGAGAGGCAATCTTGAAATCATCTTCGAAAGTGATGTAATGCTTCATAGTCTTAACTTGATTTTCTTATTCTTCTTTCTTTATATTACTTTTTTTTATCAATATCGAGAATGAAACTCCAAATATGTAACTCCCCTAACCCGACCCAAAACACCACGGCCGAATTCAGAATGTTACTGGAAAAGAGGTGAAAGTCAGTTGCTGTTTTGAAAATGGGTTTAGATTTCTAATTAGAGAAAACTATCTTTAAAGAGCAAGCATTTAAGAAACTTTGAGTTGCCAAAAATTTAGGTGCAGAAATGTCCGAGTTGCATGAAAATTTTGATTTGTCATTTGCCTGTTTGCGTAGAAAAACATTTGCTTTTAAGTATTTAAAACTCCTTCCTTATGTTTCCATGTCGAAAATATTTTAAGTGTCACAATTAAAAGTACTAAATCTTGAAGACAGCATAAAACCATAAATCCCGAATAGTTAAAGTGGCCTTATTACAAAAACGAAATAAACTCAAGTAAAACCAACAGTTTAAGATTAAATATACGAAAACACTTCTGCATGGCCACTTCGAATCCCTTCCAACCCACTCCAACGAATCATGTGCTACCTGCATTGTCTGAAAAACAGGGTGAGTCGCTTTGACTCAGTGTGCGATTAATCCACATGTGTCCACAAATGGGCTTAGCCCCAAAACCACATCAAATCGCTATACCACATGTTATGGTGCATTATGCTAACCCAGCCCAGCCTAGTATCCATCCGCTACACACCACCCGTACATCCAACCACCACACACCAGGGGATTACTAAATCGAGCCTCCATCCACTACACACCTCTTTGGCAGTCTATGCCGATAGACACACTGCCCAAAGTCCACTTAGTGGTCTTGCCACTGATCCACGTGATTAAAATCACAAATATCTACGATGAGACTCAAGGTCTACATCAATCCATGATGTGGCTCAAGGCCAACATCAATCCACAGTGAGGCCGAGGCCATCACTAATCCACGTATATAAATGTACACACGTCCCCTTATTCAATACATCCCGAAACCCATGCACATGCAGCATACTATGATGGAATGACAACGTAATCATATGAACATAATAGATATCCATATATAACATGCTTACTAAGATCCACATATATCCGTCCACATTTTGATATAGTAAATGTACTAACCTGATTACCGGATTACCCAATATGGGTAACAATACCACCACAGCCACTATTTCGGCTACCACACATATCACATGCATTTAATCAACTGGACAAGGAAACAGTGTATTAACTACACACCTGATAACTCGTAATACCACACCTTCTATGTCGACACTATTGCTAATCGACACTATCACTATTTGCCTACGATCCTGCTCCGAAGCTATAACACCCCAAACCCGGCCCACAAGCCCTGACCGAATCTGGTATGTCACTGCGAAAAAACGTTTAAGAAGATTCGACTTAAAGATAAAATCATGACAACTTATTGAGTTTGTCAAACGGGGACCATTTAAAATCTTAAGTAAAGTGTGGTGTTTATAAAAATATCCGGATTAAAACCTTAATATATATATTTTAAGATAAAGTTTGCCGAAAATAAACTGATTTCAAAATAATATTTCAATCGTCAATTTGCTTTAACATAATAAAAATACTCAAATAATTTAATTGGGCCTTATTACAATAAAAACTTATTCAAATACTGAAAATACTGAAAATGATAAATTCTATTAAATAAGGAAAACAACTGCTGCATGAAAATCTGCTTCTACATGGCCACCTTTGTATCCACTCCAACCCGATCCAATTTCGCGATCACCTGCGATGTTGGTAAGTATTTGGGTGAGTCACAAAGACTCAGTGTGTAATTAATCCACTGAATTCCACCCACATGTTAACCACGTATTAACCCATATATCAGATAACAAGATAACATATTCACATAATAACACATTCTAGGCTTGGCCCATATTCATATCACATTCATCTAATAGGGTAGTTAACCACATAATTTCCACATACTGGGCTTAGCCCATTTCTACACTGATCCACATTCATATACTGGGCTTGGCCCTTTTCTTAATAATCCACATATCAACTGGGCTTGGCCCATTTCTTATTCAAATCCACATATCAATTGAAAATTATGCAAAGTGCACCCAACCCAACCTAGGGTCCATCCTCTACACACCCCCGTATCCAGCCTACCACACACCAGGGGATTAATAAATCACCCTCTCCTTTTCACTCCAAAAGGCAATCAATGCCGTCCATGTGCAATTAAGCATAATAATCCACAACGCGACCTCAGTCAGCGCCAATCCACAATGTAGCCGTAACTAACAGCAAAACCACGATGGGACACATAGTCACTCATCAACCACGATATGGCACATAGCCGATATCAACCACGATAAGGCACATAGCCACTCATCAAACCACGCGAACTAAATCACAATTAATCCACAACGTGACCTCAGTCAACGTCAATCCACGATGTAGCTCAAGGCTAACATCAAACCACGTACTCGAAGTACACCCGTACCTTCTTTCATATCATATCCCACCCATGCACATGCAATATGTAATAGTGACATAATAAATGCATGCACATGTCATTAAGGCAGACAATCATATTTCCATAGCCATGTTTACATTCACATAGGCACATTCACATTCTTGTCAACAGATAGCACTAACCTGACTATCGATATACCCCTTTTTAGAGTAATCCCCACATAACTGCCACTGCACTGGTTAGCACATAAATCACACATGCAATTAAAGCAAAAACCCGAAAAACGGTAGGTTAATCACACACCTGATCACTTGGAGAACTACGCTTTCTATACTGAGGCTATCACTAGGCGATACTACGGCTATTTGCCTACTTTCTTGTTCTGACGCTGGTCCACACCCCGGTGGCCAATCCCTAACTGCAGAAACTGATTTCCTTTTAAATTTCGGGATAGGGACTATCCCTTGTCCTCCTTGACTAGCATTCGCATCCATCGACAACACTTAATCAGATCAAACGGTTAAACACTAATACCTTAATCAAAATATATCGAATCGAAACTACACTTACTAAATATCTTTACCGAAATAATCTTGAATCCTGAAGCTTGTCCTACTTCTGTCGACTTGGCCCTAAAACATCGTACTCAACATCGGTCATCACTTATACCAAAATATGACTTATAGCCGAATACCATGAATCACTTACCTTACTTACCGAAATCACGAAGCACCACTTAACTACGAAGCTGTCGAATCCCTGAGTGAAACCATAACAAAATCGGCTTAAGCATAAACCCATAGAAAATAACCCTTGGCCGAATACCACAATGGCTTACCTTGAGTGCTCCAAATCCCAAAACTCCTTTAATGCTCCTTAACGTTGGCACATACAAAAGAAACACGCAACATGGCTTAAAGAAGATTCGGCTACCCTAAAAAGAACCCAAATCGATTACTAAAGAAGAATCTACTTACCAATGCCTACTAGAGGAGGTTGCTAGAAAGAAGTCGACAGCACCATTCAGCCACAGGGATTTGCGAAATAGAAGGGAGAGTGAGAGACAATAAAAAATTCGGCAATAAGGAGCAATGATAGAGGGGTTTTAGCTTTTGTGACTTGCGGCAAAACAAAGAGAATAGGCACTTTAAGCTTCGGTTATGGCTTCAAAGAAATAGAAATAGATTTGGTGTTGGACGAAAGGAAAGAATGAGAGGTGTGAGTGGGAAGAAATTCGGTACAAAGAAATTTAAAGAAAAAGATATCAAAGATGATTACTTCCCCCTTATAAAGAATTCGACTACTATATCCTTGCTATTATCAAACTCCTTGATAATCTCCTCTATTATCTCCTTAAAAAATAAATTTATCCAACATTAATCCCTTATCAAACTCCTATATTATCTCTTATCACCTATTTAAACCAAAATAAATCCATATATATCTCTTCTTCATCTTGCACAAAATAATTAAATCAACAATTATCCTACTTGAATAAATAAAACAACAATTATCTATTATCTACCAACTTAAAATAAATAAAATAAATAAAAAACATTTATCCTACCTTAGCCGAAAATTAATAGGAGAATTGAAATCCTCCTCCAACTGAAAGTCCCAAGTGCCGTCCACTTTCTTCCAACTCTACCTTGACGCAAAAGCAAAATAAAAACACTCACCTTGCTGTTCACAAGCCTCGAACCCGAGACCTGCTGGAACCCTTGACGCAAGCTGCAGGTAACACCCCAGGCCACTTTGCCAAGGCATTTTTTTGTGACATAAACTCCCCACAATTCCTTTTAAGACCTCTTTCCCTAGCTCCCCCTTGTCTTAACGCCAAAAGCAAAATAAAAACATGCCTCCCTGCTGCCAACAAGACTCGAACATGAGACCTGCTACTTGCTCCACAGATAACGCCCCAAGCCACTTTGCGAAGGCGCTGTTTGTGACATGATTCACCCAGAATTTCTTTTAAAACCTCTTTCGCGAGCGCGCTTTTTGACGCAAAAATAAACACTCCTTCCCGCGCTTCCTTCGCAACTCAACCAAGGCCCTTATCCCCACTGCACATGGCGTCCATTGCCACTTTACCATATGATTTCTTGTGGCATTAATTCCCTAAAAATTTCTTTAAAGCCTCCTTAGCCCAGTTCCCCTTTTTGACGCAAAAATAAAAGTCTTTAATGCTTCCCACGATGCTCGAATGTTTTCCCTCCTGAACTCCTTTTTTGACGCAACCTGCCAAGCCCCTAAGGTAGCGTCCCAAGCCACTTTACCAAGCCCACTTCCATGTCTATAAACTCCTAAAAATTTTCCTTAAGGCCTCATTCACCTAACTTCTCCTTTAAAAATAAAATTCCAATATTTTTCCAAGACTTCATCCTACATCCTTGGATTCTCAGAACCCTTAAAACATACTCAACCACACTTAAAGCCTACTAACACTTGACTTATGCTCCAAACGCATAACCCCTTATTTAGGATGTTACAGAAGCTAGCCCACACCCCGGTGGCCAATCCCGAACCGCTGAAACTGACCGCTTCTTGAATTTAGGGGTAGGGACTACGTGTCCAACCCCTTTCTCTCCTTGGCTGATATTCGAATCCATCAAACAAAGTCATTGGTCAGAAAACCCGGGTTAATTCGTTAAATCGGATCTAAACGAAACCAAATGAATGCTAAGATCGAAAGAACCCACTTACCAAAGTCGACCTAAATCGCGAAGCCTCTCACTTGATCTTGAAGGTTGTCGAAATCCCTACATGAGCCACGATAGATTTGGCCTATCATTTATTGACAAAAGAAGTGGCCCTCGACCGAATGTTACCTTTTTACCTTGCTTGGTCGAATCCCGAAAGATCACTAACACCCCTAACGCAGGCTTCAAACAAAAGGCACACAACAAGCCCTCCATAGGTTCGGTCACCCATAAAAGTAGTGTTAGTCTTCATGATTTCAGCAACCCAAAGAGAAACTTAGATAAATTAAATAAAGAGTGACCCCTTACCTCCATTGAGATATGATATCCGGTTCGAATGCTTCGGTGAGGCTCAAGAAAAATAGTAGAAGAACGAATAAAGATGAAAAGAAGAAGAGAGGGCTGAGATTTGAGAGGTTTTGGTTCTGAGGAATGCTGAAGAGAAAGATTCAGCTTTTTGAAGTGAAAACCTTAAGATTAACAAAATGAAAAGAAAAGAGAATGAGAGGGTGATATGGTTCGGCTATGATCCCAAAGGAAGATGGGTTATTCGGCCACCAAGAGAAAAATATAGGGAGAGACGGCTTGTAAGGCAAATAAGGGAAAATGGAAAAATAAATTGAGAGAAGCTTGGTAGGAGATTTGGCTCTTCAGGTTGAGAGAAAAACAAAAGAAAGCTAAAAGAAAGCTAAAAGATTTCGGTAAGGCACTAAAAGAAACGAAAAGAACAATTGGCTAATTGTTGACACTTTCGGCAAGGAACTTGGAGAAAAGAGAAAATCAAAAAGATGCACCCAAAAGAACCGAAAAGAGGACCTAAACTCCCAGGATTTTCAGCACACATCCCACTACACACAAAACCGAAACTCCCCCTCCCCCCATACTACATTCGGCCAACAACTCTATCCCTTCACAAATCCCTTAACTTTCTCCTAGTTTTCCTCCCCTCCACTCATTCAAACAAATTTGAATGATTCAAACTTCTATCTCCCCTCATAGCCACACATTTGAGCTGTTGACTCATTCCACACCTCATCTTTGAAGTGTCATAGCCGATCTCCAACACCTCCCTCCAAACGCCAAAAACAAATCCCCAAAATGTTGTCCATGCTGCTCGAACCTCCTCTCCCTTGTAACTCCCTCCTTGGACGCCAACTCCCCTAGCTCCTAGGTGTCACCTTGCCACTTCACCACTCCACTTGTTGTGTCCTCGAACACCACATTAAATCCCTTAAGGCCTAGCTCCCCAAGCTCTCCCCTTGTCAACATTAACCAAAAATTTCACTTTAACCCCAAGGTTTCCCGAAGCCCCCAGACAACCTCGAACAACATACAGAGCATACTAGCACACAAATATAAATTAAAATGCAAGACCCCTAAATCCTGAATGTTACAAAATATGTCGGTGACATATGTCCCACATTCTCCCTATTAAAAAAGGTTCAATTTATATAAAAACTAAATCCTATCCATTATTTGGGCAATACCTACGAGAGTTATAGAAACGTAACATCATTTGTTATTTTTGATTTAACTCTCTAAGAGAAATTTTCATTTTTCGATTTCCATTACTTATTCCACTAAAAGCTTCCATTCATATTTCAGTAAAATTGGGTTGAAATGCTTACATCGAAAAAAACTTAAAGTAGAACGAAGAATACAATAACAGAATTGGAGACCCACGATAAAGACATACATCGGCTTAATTTCAGAATGAGAAATATTTTTGATTTATTAATTTTGGATTTCAATCATTTAGTTGCCATTTTCCGTTTTACCAATATGATAAGTGTGATAAAAACTTTTTAACAACAACAGGGTTATAAGAATTTACGCTTCGCATAATTATTTCTACATTGCAGCACATACATATCACTGGTAAAAGAATCTGGTATAGCTCATTCAATTTTGAGATACATCTAAATTTTTAACCATCAACATAGCAAGTGCATACACAACTTCAAAATATTAGAAAAAATAGGACGACACACATAATGAATATGTGTGCCTGTAATGCAAGTGTACTATATCTCACATTGCTTTTTCCATATGTTATTATCATCCTGGTGTTTGGTTTGGAGTGGACGTTACAGTTCAATCCCAGTTTCAACGTAAAAACCCATGTACGACATAATCATCTTTATTGAGCCTTATTTTCATGATCCGTTTAAAGCCATTTAAGAATTATAAAGGAAAGTATAAATGTGTGTCTTTGAATTAAAACTTAGATTTGTAGTAATTAAAATGAATGCTTATTAAACTGAAATATTTACTGTTTTCTTTTATTGTAACGTATTTTAGTCTAATGTGGTTATAACACTTCCTATAAATGCCAGTTTTTTCCCCTGCGAATCTTGTTCGAAATTAATTTTACGAACCAAATTTAACTAGTAACATCAGATTCAAGCAGTATGGCAAGCCTTAATGTTCATTCCGTCCTATTAGTTTTATTATTAACTTGCGAGGCAGTAATGGCTACGAAGGAGAATGACCAGATTATTAAGGAAAATAATTGTGAAACTAAAATGGGTTTGCCATGTGTTCTAGAAGCTTTCACGGCTATTTTCCATATAGGGAGTATTTCTAACAAGTGTTACGGTGAACTTGTTGTGTTGGGAAAAGTTTGCCACTCAGCATTAGCAAAGAGGACCCTTAAAAATCCTCTATTCAAAGACCTAAAACCAGCGACAATTATAGTGAAGAGCATTAATACGTGGAATAATTGCCTTGCATTGATCGATTCACCATCTTCGTCTGCTTAAGGATATAGTATGCTTAAGCTAACAAACGGTTACAAGATGTAACGGGCCCAAAATTGTTTTTTATATTTATTTTTTATATTGATCCGAATGCTTCCTTAAAATGCGTCATGGGATTTAAGCCAAGTGAACTGTTATTTAGTTGTACCGAAATTAAATGGTTCTAGAAAAGCCATTACTTAATACACTATGATTTTATACAAGCCATTATTTTTAATTTTATAGCATTGGAACTCGATAACCACCTCAAATTGAGCACTAGCTATTGTTTCACATTGGTTAAACTAACACAAATATAATTATTATAAACATTAAGATAATTTAAATAATGTGAAATTGGAATGTTCTAGGGTGGTGTGAAATTCTAACAATCTCGATTCCTTGAAAGTCATTATCCAATTTAAACTCACATTGCCTTTAAGGAAAAAAACCTTGACTTTTCGAAGTTCTGAAAAGATACATATCGTGCCAGGAAATATCCTCCGAGGGACATGCACTATAAGTTGTAGTAGTTCATTGCCTATGTACTCCTTGTTTCATTTTTCATTTTCACTTCTTCGATATTAATCTGTTAGTTTTGCCCTCTTTCTTGTCCGCAGAGGAGAGGTAATCCTGAAATTATCTTCGAGAGTGATGTAACGCTTCAATGTCTTAACTTTATTTTCTTATTCTTCTTTCTTTAGATTACTTTTTTTATCAATATCGAGAATGAATCTCCAAATATGTCGGTGATGTACGTCCCACATTCTCCCTATTAAAAAAGGTTCAATTTATATAAAAACTAAATCCTATTCATTATTTGGTTACCACATTCAGATAATGTAACCAAAGTTACCACATTCAGATAATGTGACCGAAGTCACCACGTTCAGATAATGTGACCGAAGTCACCACATTCAGATAGTGAGACCGAAGTCACCACATTCACTTCCCCTTTCTCATATAACCCGAATGCCCCATATTATTCATAATATGCATATCATACTTAAATTCACATTCATGTCACCTTTCACATGTTAAATATAACATATTTCGTAATCCTAGTAGGAGTAGGAATCGTACCTGAGTACTTTGTACCATAACATGGTACATTAGCCACATTCTTATATTTTCATATTAGAACATATAACAAGTTTAAGCCATAAATCGTATTAAAAGATAGTGTGGGGTACACACCTGATTCGCTTAGCAAATTCCTTGAGATCCCGAAAAGCTTGATCTAATGCTTAGATCCTTAATCCCTACATTTGATTAATCACTTACTACTTTAATAAAAAGCCATTTGGCCACAAATCCAAATCCTAGTAGGATTAGTATTCTTAAACTTACCTTGTTGCCGATTTCACTATAAATCAAATCCCGAAAACTTTGTAATATTCCTTCCTTAAAAATCAGCTAGCCACCAAATCATTTAACTAGGTCAGTTTCCGGCTTTTGAATAAATAGGAAATAATTCTAAATACCAAAAATAAGCCTTGGCCAAATACTTCATATGCTTACCTTGTGGATTTTAAATCCCGAAACTCACCGAATAACTAGGGAACATGTGGCCTATGGTGTACCTTCGGGAAAAGAACTTCTCCTTCCTTGTAGTCGACACTTAGTAAATCCCGAAAGATCTCTTCAAAGTTTTAGCAACAAGATATTAATGGGGTTAGTCCTAGATTTTGGCAAATCTTAAAAGAAAAAGGATGAAACCGAATGAGATCTTACCCTTACTTGAAGAAATCGATTGCACCTTCACTTCAATCTTCAGAGATTCGGCTATGGCTAGATGATGATCTCACAACTTTCAGCTTTTGGAGGGATTAGAGAAGGAAGAATAAAGATGGAGGATTCGGCTAGAACACAAGGTATTTCAGCTTGGCAAAAATAAAAGAAGAAGAAGATTTGGAGAAGAGAATTCGGCAGAGGCTTTCAAAGAACAGAAAATAATGCAGAATGGCCTCTCTTTTCCTTTTATAGCCGGAATTTCTAAGCTAGAGTCCCTTACTTGGCCACCACTCTTCTATTTTGATAGCTTTATCCCTTTAATTATCATAAATAAAAGAGTTTAATCCAACATTTATCTCTTCAAAATAATCCAATTTAAAAATCCTTTATTTATCACCTTTTTAATCGAATATTTATGAAAATAAAACACCTCATTTCTAGAAGCATGTGCCATCCACCTCAGTCTTCTGGAAGCAAAAATAAAACCTCCTTTATCTGCTTCCCAAGTGACTCGAACTCAGGGCCATTCCTCTTGCATATGGCGCCATTTCCATAGGCCCTAAGTGACATCTTCAGGCCACTTTTCCAAGCCTGTTTGTGTGTCAAATTTCACAAACTTTTTCTTTTAAAGCCACCATGCCGTAATTCCCCCTTTTAAACCTTAAAACTCGTCATTTCTAGGTCATTTCTAAGTTTCCAAAAATTTTTGTTCGGCTCTGTAAACTTGACATTTCCTTACATTTCCAAGTTTCCAGAAATGTTCACTTTCCTCTTTCGAGTCATTTCTAAATCATTTCCTTACATTTCCTAGTTTCCAAAAAATGTTCATTTTGTAATATCCCGAAATAGGGGTTGCGAGTTTGGAAAATAACTCGAGTGTTTTAGGCCTCAATAGTGGTTTTGATGTGTTTTTGGAGTTCCTAAAACTCCCGGATTAAAATGGGGTACTTTTGAAAATTTTGAAAATTTAGGGTTTAAAATGGAAAATTGGCTGAAGATGAATTAATAATAAATTTTGTAAAATTTGGACATGAAAGTCCAGTAGTAAAGTGGCTTCCGTGTGCCACTTAAGGGTCAGCGCCAAAACAGGTCACTGGTTCGAGTCTCGTGTGCGGCAAAATCTTTTTTATTTTGAAAAATAGCACTGCTTTGGA
Source organism: Gossypium bickii (assembly GCA_025503065.1). Classification (NCBI taxonomy): domain Eukaryota; kingdom Viridiplantae; phylum Streptophyta; class Magnoliopsida; order Malvales; family Malvaceae; genus Gossypium; species Gossypium bickii. The sequence continues at coordinate 20,246,864 of CP106721.1, read as the reverse complement.
GGAGGGCTTAAAACAAATTATTGGCACGTTATTAGCACAAATTAAACACTGGCCAAATGGTTAAGGACTTGGCTTGAGAGCTGAGTCTAAGGGGACTCATGTTCGAGTCCTGGAAATCGCACATAAGGCGCTTTATTTTTATTTCAGCTTACAAAGTGAAGGGAGCCAAGGCAAGGATAGCTTAAAAGAAAATGCGATGCAATTAGTTGCATGAAATTCACCGTGGCGTAATGGTTAAGACGTTGCAAAGATGGAGGCCGCTACAAGGACTCGTGTTCGAGTTCCATTAAGGGCACGGATGTTTTCATTTTTTCTTCCTAGCGCTAAAATGGAGAAGCCAAATAAATAAGGTTCAAAAGAATTTATATCGTTTATTGTCACAAAACACGCAAAGGATTAAATGGTCGGAAGCAAGAGGACTCTTCTCCGTGTCTCTGTTCGAGACACAGGGTCAGAGTTTCGCCTTGTGTTTTGTTTTGGCCGCGTGAGGAGGCTTGCATGCTACATGCATGCACGCATGCAGCCTTGGGGGGGTTTGCTCCTCTTTGTTATTATTTTTATAAGTATTATTCTTATTATTTTTTTGTTGTTTCAAGCTGCTAGAGCATGGGAATAAAGAATAAACAATGTGTTGTTATTTTATTAAAGGATGGGTTATATTTTTAGTTTATTTTATTAATAAAGAATGATGGAATAATAATAATATTATTATTATTAGTTATGCATGGATGAATTTTGGCCTTGGGAAGGTTATATGCGTGGCCGGCCTTGGGTTGGTGAAAAGAGAAGCATGGCCATTAACTTTTATTTTTTTTTTATTCTTTTGGAAGGTATGGAAATTATAAGTATTATTATTTTTATGCATGGGAATTTGTTAAATTTGATTTTAAATTTCAAATGGTGTTGAGCATGGAATTTTCTTTGTTGTTGTGATAATGGGAACAAAGCCTGCCGTTGGAATTGGGTATGCCTTGGGGTTGATCATTTTTTTTTAATTGTTGGATGAAGGAACTAAGGGAGGAGCTTGCTAATCAACTATGTTATTGGTATTTTAATGTTGAAAATTTCAATTAGATATGAGAAAGAAGGTGAAGCTTGGCCGGCTATTTTGCTTAACAAAGCATGGCCGAATGCTTGATTTGTTTTAGCTTTTCATTTCCAACTATCTTGACCGGAAATAGAAGATGGGAAGGAGCGTGGCTGAATTGCATGCTTGGAAATTCCTTGTTAGTCGGCCATGTGTGTTGCATAGAGAACCTGGCCAAGATTCTCGTTTTGCTTTTGATTTTCCTTCCAAATTCTTCATGGCCGAATCTCTTAGATTGTTTTTGGTTCCTTTCCATGTGTGCATGGCCGATTGTGGGGCTCCTCAGTGACCACCATACTCGGTTGTGAGCTTAGCAAGGATGGCCGAATGCTTCTCTATGTCTTCCCTTTTCCCCATTTCGTGCATGGCTGAAGTAGAGACTTAGGGGAGTTAAGTTTTGATTTTGAGGAGCTAGAGAGCTTTTTGGCTAACAAATATTGCTTGCATGGCCGATTTTTCCGATTTCCTTTTTGGTGTATATCCCGTTTGGAGTAGAACAAAAAGGAGCAAAATTCATCTCTTCTTCTTTGTCCTTTCCAAACTATTCTTAGCCGAATCATTAAAGGTGAGTAATTGTTGATTTTCGCCATAATCTATATTTTAGACTTTGAAAATCAAACAAAATGTTGACCTTGGATTTAAGAGGTGGCGAATGTGAATAAGGCTTTTATAATGTGCTCTGCTTGTGTGTAGCCGATTTTAGAAGCATAAAGGAGCCTATTGGTTTCGACTATTCAAGGAAATGGTAAGTATAATTTTCGCCAAAGACCTCTGCTCATGGATTAGTATGTTTGCCGATTCTAACAATATTTTAGTAGGATTTTCGATGACTTCGAGAACAAATCGACAAGAACAAGTGGTGTTTCGGTTGTCGAAATGAGTGCTCAAGGTAAATGACTTATGGTATTCGGCCTAATGCCATGTATTTGGTACAATGTGACCGATTTTCGGTTATGTGTTTTAGGGCTAATCGATTAATAATGAAGCTTGGGACTTTAGTTGATATTAGAATCGATAAATCGAATATCACTTTAAACAAAAAGCGTAGTTATCGACTTTGTTTTTTTTGTTATATGTGTTGTGTGTATTATTTCATGTAAAAGTAAGTATATTGAGCATGTTAATTGAAATAAAAACTATGATGATGGATAACCGTGGTGGGTGATTGAATAACTAGGTTAGTGATTATTGTATTAACCTTTCGATTATAAATGATTATCGATGAGTGTAAAATAATGTGATGACATGTGATGTGTATCATTTTGAATAGTATGTGCCATGGAATTATATGTATGGACTATGTGAATATGGGCTTTGTAATTGTATATTTTGTGTATGGACTATGTGGATATGGGCTTTGAAATTGTATAATTATGAGTATGCACTATGTGGATATGGGCCAAGCCCATTCGTGAGGACATTGTGTATTAACTATGCACTGAGTCTTGGTGACTCACTCCGATTTTTATTAAACCTTTCAGGTAGCGCTTAACGCTTGGACCGGGTTTGGAGAGGATACAAAGGTGGCCATGCAAAAGTGAATTTTCATGCAAGGGAATCTCTTGGTTAATGAATTAAATATTTATGTTCTCCGTATTTTGATTAAGTGTGTATTGTAATAAGGCCCACTAAAGTATTTCAGTTCTCTTTTTAAGTATCTTTATTATGCCCTATTATGAATGTATGATTTAAAGGTTGATTACAAATGGTTTTATTTTTCTCAAGTAAAGTTCAAATCTGATATTTTTATCATGAATTTTGATTTTTACTTAGAATATTACAAGTCACGAAAATGCTTTATTAAAGGAAACAAATTTTAAATGGTTTATTTCTTAAGTAAGAATGTTCTTCGAAAGTGTTCCGCAGTGGCATTCCAAATTCGGTCGAATTAAATGGGCCGGGTTTGGGGTGTTACATTTTGGTATCAGAGCCTGGTTCAAAACTCGGCTTTGAGGTTTTGGGCCCAAAAACAATTTTAGAAAGTGGGCTTTTCAAAATGTGAACTTCTATTTTGGGCTTATTCTGGCATGGCACTGTACCTCAGGCAAAGTCCTCCGTAAGTACCTCTGACTATTGAGGTATAGTGAATATATGAATTGTATGAGCATAATTGGGCTTGTAGATTGGAAAATTCGGACTATTGAACCCTAAGCCTAGCCTATTCAAAAACAAGTGCATAAAACTTAAAGACTGAAATGATCTTAGAGGTGTAGTAAATGAATGTGTCCTCGCTTATGAACGTGTATGTGACTCTCTGAATAAGAAGTAGCGAACTTGAATCGAACCTATGTGTGATCGAAAGAACCACTTCTAAAATACTTTATTTCATAAAATTGTTCGTGGATAATCAAGTGGAACAATTTATAATGCATAAAACTTATAAGTCGATTGTGCGATAAGAAATGAGTCCTAGAGGACATGATCGAGGCAAAATGCCGTGTACGGGACTCGTTAGATCGGGTCAAGGTTCTCATTAATGAGGTATCATCCCCACCACCAACCGTTGACAATGAGTAGCAAGATCGGGGCGGGGAAAAGTCTCAGATTGTCTTTGCAAGTTTTAGAGATAGTGGCTAGAGAGGAGAAATATGAGAGCTCGAAAATTTGGTTCCGAGCAACTTTGAACCAATAGAGCGAAATTGTTCCGTGATGTATCGGGCGTGGCACCCAGTGTGATTGAATATTGGTTGGAAGCAACCAAGCGAGTTATGGATGAACTCGATCTAGACCCTGAGAGAAAAAGTGAAAGAAATAGTGATGCTACTTCGCGGTGAGACGTATCAATGGTGGCTCACGGTTCGGGATAGTGTCACAACGGAGGACCCCACTCAGGAGTATGTCAAGATGACATACCAAAATAAGTATGTCAGTTCTTATTACATTGATACTCAGAGGAAATGCGTTTTTGGGACTAGTTCAATGGAACAAGTCCATAACGAAATACGAGGCTAAATTCCTAAAGTTAAGCTAATATGTTCAAAGAGTAATGGCTACGAAACATGAATGACGTGTCCGGTTTAAGGACGGATTAAGAGACGGCCTGAGACTGTTGATAGTTCCTCAACGGGAACGGGAATTTGCTGTGATAATCGAAAAAGTTAAGATAGCTGAGGAGATTAAGAACTCGATGAGATAAAATAGAGATAAGGATACAAACCGTGATAAGAGAAATTTTAAATTGTTTAAATTATTTGAGGATCTTCGAAAAAGACCGAGGGTTGAAAGTTTTGCTCATGTGATTAAGCCAGCTATGGAAAATCGGGACGTCCGTGTGCTCAGTGTAGAAAATATCGTGTCGGCAAGTATTGGAACCAGAAATTGAGAATATTTTAAGTATAAGTCTATAAGCAATTGAATATTGTTAAGGTTAGTTATAACCTCGTGTACATGTTGGAATTCTGGTTATAAATATAGTGAAAGCCGACTGTGGATAGACTTTCTATCGTGAAATGTTACTGAAGTGGTAAGCACAAGTGATATGTGGATAGACTATCTGTCATGAAATATTATTGAAGTGATAAATACAAGTGATGTGAATTATATATGGTTTATAATTTTGGTCCGCTTGTAATGTGATTCAAATGATGATAATCTCGTATTGCGGGCTTTCAGCCTAGCAGGCCTTGTGCCGGTGTATTATTTCGGGCTTTCAGCCTAGCAGGCCTTGTGCCGGTGTATTATTTCGGGCTTTCAGCCTAGCAGGCCTTATGCCGGTGTATTATTTCGGCTTTCACCTTTCAGCAGGCCTCGTCTTGGGGTGTATATTTCGTGCTTTGATGCCTAGCAGGCTTTAATGCCTGGTGATGTGTTATAAAAGAGATTTCATGAATCACTTACAAGATGGAACATGTTTATTATCATAAGCTAAATGCTCGGATAAGTGCAAGTCTTTCGTACTTGCAAGGAATAAGGAAAGTTAGTGAGTTCCCATTTGAGTTAAATAAGATGCGATATAGTTGAAGCTTCGGTAAGACTTTTAAAATGTGCAATTGATCTTACCATTGATGTGTATGGTATCCGTAATGGAATTTAAGCTTGAATATGGTTATGGAAAAGTGGCCATATGTGAAAATGATAAATGTGAAAAAGTTTGAAATGTGTTTGCATATGTGTATAATTGTGTATATGATTGAGATATTGTGAATTGAAAGGTACGGATGTTGTACATAAGTAATTTCGAGGACGAAATTATTTTAAGGGGGGTAGAATTGTAATATCCCGAAATAGGGGTTGCGAGTTTGGAAAATAACTCGAGTGTTTTAGGCCTCAATAGTGGTTTTGATGTGTTTTTGGAGTTCCTAAAACACTCGGATTAAAATGGGGTACTTTTGAAAATTTTGAAAATTTAGGGTTTAAAATGGAAAATTGGCTGAAGATGCCTTAATAATAAATTTTGTAAAATTTGGACATGAAAGTCCAGTAGTAAAGTGGCTTCCGTGTGCCACTTAAGGGTCACGCAAAAAACAGTCACTGGTTCGAGTCTCGTGTGCGGCAAAATCTTTTTTATTTTGAAAAATAGCACTGCTTTGGAGGAGGGCTTAAAACAAATTATTGGCACGTTATTAGCACAAATTAAACACTGGCCAAATGGTTAAGGACTTGGCTTGAGAGCTGAGTCTAAGGGGACTCATGTTCGAGTCCTGGAAATCGCACATAAGGCGTTTTATTTTTATTTCAGCGCTAAAGTGAAGGGAGCCAAGGCAAGGATAGCTTAAAAGAAAATGCGATGCAATTAGTCGCATGAAATTCACCGTGGCCGAATGGTTAAGACGTTGCAGCATGGAGGCCGCTACAAGGACTCGTGTTCGAGTTCCATTAAGGGCACGGATGTTTTCATTTTTTCGGTTCCTAGCGCTAAAATGGAGAAGCCAGCGAAATAAGGTTCAAAAGAATTTATATGCGTTTATTGTCACGAAACACGCAAAGGATTAAATGGTCGGAAGCAAGAGGACTCTTCTCCGTGTCTCGGTTCGAGACCAGGGCATGCTTTGGCCTTGTGTTTTGTTTTGGCCACGCGAGAGGCTCTCAGATGGCACATGCATGCACGCATGCACCTTGGGGTTTGCTCCTCTTTGTTATTATTTTTATAAGTATTATTCTTATTATTATTTTTTTTTTTTTGTTTCAAGTCACAGAGCATGGGAATAAAGAATAAACAATGTGTTGTTATTTTATTAAAGGATGGGTTATATTTTTAGTTTATTTTATTAATAAAGAATGATGGAATAATAATAATATTATTATTATTAGTTATGCATGGATGAATTTTGGCCTTGGGAAGGTTATATATGTGGCTAGGCCTTGGGTTGGTGAAAAGAGAAGCATGGCCATTAACTTTTATTTTTTTATTCTTTTGGAAGGTATGGAAATTATAAGTATTATTATTTTTATGCATGGGAATTTGTTAAATTTGATTTTAAATTTCAAATGGTGTTGAGCATGGAATTTTCTTTGTTGTTGTGATAATGGGAACAAAGCCCGCCGTTGGAATTGGGTATGCCTTGGGGTTGATCATTTTTTTAATTGTTGGATGAAGGAACTAAGGGAGGAGCTTGCTAATCAACTATGTTATTGGTATTTTAATGTTGAAAATTTCAATTAGATATAGAGAAAGAAGGTGAAGCTTGGTAGGCTATTTTGCTTAACAAAGCATGGCCGAATGCTTGATTTGTTTTAGCTTTTCATTTCCAACTATCTTGACCGGAAATAGAAGATGGGAAGGAGCGTGGCTGAATTGCATGCTTGGAAATTCCTTGTTAGTCGGCCATGTGTGTTGCATAGAGAACTCGCCAAGATTCTCGCTTTGCTTTTGATTTTCCTTCCAAATTCTTCATGGCCGAATCTCTTAGATTGTTTTTGGTTCCTTTCCATGTGTGCATGGCCGATTGTGGGGCTCTCGGTGACCACCATACTCGGTTGTGAGCTTAGCAAGGATGGCCGAATGCTTCTCTATGTCTTCCCTTTTCCCCATTTCGTGCATGGTCAAGTAGAGACTTAGGGAGTTAAGTTTTGATTTTGAGGAGCTAGAGAGCTTTTTGGCTAACAAATATTGCTTGCATGGCCGATTTTTCCGATTTCCTTTTGGTGTATATCCCGTTTGGAGTAGAACAAAAAGGAGCAAAATTCATCTCTTCTTCTTTGTCCTTTCCAAACTATTCTTAGCCAATCATTAAAGGTGAGTAATTGTTGATTTTCTACCATAATCTATATTTTAGACTTTGAAAATCAAACAAAATGTTGACCTTGGATTTAAGAGGTGGCCGAATGTGAATAAGGCTTTTATAATGTGCTCTGTTTGTGTGTAGCCGCTTTAAGAAGCATAAAGGAGCCTATTGGTTTCGACTATTCAAGGAAATGGTAAGTATAATTTTCTACCAAAGACCTCTGTTCATGGATTAGTATGTTTGCCGATTCTAACAATATTTTAGTAGGATTTTCGATGACTTCGAGAACAAATCGACAAGAACAAGTGGTGTTTCGGGGTCGAAATGAGTGCTCAAGGTAAATGACTTATGGTATTCGGCCTAATGCCATGTATTTGGTACAGTGTGACCGATTTTCGGTTATGTGTTTTAGGGGCTAATCGATTAATAATGTGCTTCGGGACTTTAGTTGATATTAGAATCGATAAATCGAATATCACTTTAAACAAAAGCGTAGTTATCGTGACCGTTTCTTTTGTTGTTATATGTGTTGTGTGTATTATTTCATGTAAAAGTAAGTATATTGAGCATGTTAATTGAAATAAAAACTATGATGATGGATAACCATGGTGGGTGATTGAATAACTAGGTTAGTGATTATTGTATTAACCTTTCGATTATAAATGATTATCGATGAGTGTAAAATAATGTGATGACATGTGATGTGTATCATTTTGAATAGTATGTGCCATGGAATTATATGTATGGACTATGTGAATATGGGCTTTGTAATTGTATATTTTGTGTATGGACTATGTGGATATGGGCTTTGAAATTGTATAATTATGAGTATGCACTATGTGGATATGGGCCAAGCCCATTCGTGAGGACATTGTGTATTAACTATGCACTGAGTCTTGGTGACTCACTCCGATTTTATTAAAACCTTTCAGGTAGCGCTTAAGCTTGGACCGGGGTTGGAGAGGATACAAAGGTGGCCATGCAAAAGTGAATTTTCATGCAAGGGAATCTCTTGGTTAATGAATTAAATATTTATGTTCTCCGTATTTTGATTAAGTGTGTATTGTAATAAGGCCCACTAAAGTATTTCAGTTCTCTTTTTAAGTATCTTTATTATGCCCTATTATGAATGTATGATTTAAAGGTTGATTACAAATGGTTTTATTTTTATCAAGTAAAGTTTAAATCCGATATTTTTATAATGAACTTCGATTTTTACTTAGAATATTACAAGTCACAAAAATGCTTTATTAAAGGAAACAAATTTTAAATGGTTTATTTCTTAAGTAAGAATGTTCTTCGAAAGTGTTCCGCAGTGGCATTCCAAATTCGGTCGGATTAAATAGGCCGGGTTTGGGGTGTTACACATTTTCCTCTTTTGAACTTAACATTTCCATACATTTCCAGGTTTCCAAAAATGTTCACTTTCCACTTTTGAATCACTTCCAAATCATTTCCGGGTTTCCAAAAATGTTCATTTCTAAATCATTTCCATGCATTTCTAGGACATTTCCTTTCATTTCGAACATTTCTAAAAATGCACTTTCCTTACATTTCCAAGGTTTCTAGAATTCACATAACACATTCATATCACAATAGACATGCTATTTTATAAAATTAAGCAAGAATGCACAAGCCCATTTTCATGTCCATAAACTCCTAAAAATTTTCCTTAAGGCTTCATTCACCTAACTTCTCCTTTAAAAATAAAATTCCAATACTTTTTCAAGACTTCCTCCTACATCCTTGGATTCTCAAAACCCTTAAAACATGCTCAACCACACTTAAAGCCTACTAACACTTGAGTTATGCTCCAAATGCATAACCCCTAATCTAGGATGTTACAGGAGAAGTCTATTATCTACACGGATCATAAGAGCCTGAAGTACCTCTTGACTCAGAAGGAATTGAACTTAAGGCAGCAGAGGTGGATCGAGTTGTTGAAGGACTACGACTGCTCGATTAGATACCATCCAGGTAAGGCTAACGTTGTGGCAGACTCGTTGAGCCGCAAGGTGGTACCGGACATAAGACCAATGTTTGCCCATCTTAGTTTGTATGATGACGGAAGTCTGTTAGCGGAATTGCAAGTGAAGCAGACGTGGGTAAATCAAGTTAAAGAGAAACAGCTAGTGGATGGAGACCTAAGTACTCGATATTTGCAAGTGCAGAATGATGGATTTGAGGGTTATAGTTTGAACAGCGATGAGGTGCTGTGTTTCCAATGGAAAGTTTGTTTGCCGAGAGATGTTGAGCTAAGGTAGAGGATTCTTTAGGAAGCTCATAGCAGCCCATACGCTATACATCTTGGTGGTAGTAAAATGTATCGGGATTTGAGGGAACAGTCTTAGTGGCCGGGTCTGAAGCGAGAGGTAACGGAATTTGTAGGTAAGTGTCTGATGTGTCAGCAGGTCAAAGCTAAACATCAGTTACCTTTGGGTCTGTTGCTGCCGGTAAAGATTCCACAGTGGAAGTGGGAAAGGATTACGATGGGTTTCTTTAGTGGGCTACCCCTTACGCCTGGCAGGAAGGACTCGGTCTGGGTGATTGTTGATCGTCTGAGAAAATCAGCTCACGTTATACCGGTTCGAGTTGATTACTCACTCCAAAAGTTGGCTAACTTGTATGTGGCAGAAATAGTGAGACTGCATGGAGTACCGGTGTCGATTATCTCGAATAGGGACCCCAGATTCACTTCAAGGTTTTGGAAAGCATTGCATCAGGCATTAGGTACAAGGTTGGATTTCAGCACGGCATTTCATCCGCAGTTAGATGGACAATCAGAAAAGGGTGATTCAGATCTTAGAAGATATGTTAAGGGGTTGTATTTTGGATTTCAGAGGTAGTTGGGAAGAATTTCTACCGCTGGCAGAGTTTGCGTCCAACAATAGTTATCAGCCCAGTATCCAGATGGCACCATATGAAGCGCTGTATGGGCGGAAGTGTCGCGCTCTTATGTGTTGGACAGAGTTAGGTGAGCGTCAGTTGTTGGGTCCAATGTTGGTTGCAGAAACAGAGGATAAGGTTAAGCTGATTCGAGCTCATCTGAAGGAAGCTTCAGACAGGCAGAAATCTTATGCCGATCTCAAGCGGAGGGATATAGAGTTTGCAGTGGATGATAAAGTTTTCCTGAAGATGTCACTGTGGAAGAAGGTGTTGAGATTTGGTAGGAAGGGCAAGCTGAGCCCTAGGTTCATCGAGCCGTATAGAGTGTTGAAGCGGGTAGGACCAGTGGCTTATCATGTTTCCATGACATATTTCATGTTTCCATGCTTAGACGCTATCGTTCAGATCCGTCGCATGTTGTGCCAGTAGAAGAGATAGAAGTAAGCCTAGATTTGTCTTTTGAGGAGGAGCAAGTGCAGATTCTGGATCGAGATGTCAAAGTTTTACGTAGGAAGTCAGTTCCTTTGGTAAAGGTATTATGCGGAACCATGGTACGGAAGAGGCCACGTGGGAGCCAGAGGATGTGATGCGGTAGCAATACCCTCAACTCTTTTGACCAGGTAATTTCGAAGGCGAAATTATTTTTAAGGAGGGTAGAACCATAACATCCTTAAAATCAGGGTCTTTGCATTTTGTGTGTTTACATGTGGATAGTATGGTTGTTGTGTTAGTTTAGGCTATTTTAGGGTCTAGGTGTGAGCTTTGGGGTAGGCTAGAACCTTAGCAAAAATTTATTTTTGAGTACTTAGAAGGGGGAGCTGAAGGAGTTAGGTGTTAGGGATAATTGTTAGCAAGTTCTGACACAAGAAGTGCCTTGGAAAAGTGGCAAGGAGGCGCCACTTGAGGCCAAGGGAAGTGACACCTCAAGTATGTGGGAGAGCCTTGGTTCGAGCTACGAAGATCCCTTTCTGCTTATTCTTTTTGATGCCAGGACCTGGAGGAGGTGTGCTCAGAATGGACTCTGGTGGATAGTTGTTGAAGAAGTCAACAAATTCAAATAAGTGGAGGAGAGGAATTTGTGGAGTTTGAAGCATTCAAACTCGTTTGAATAAGTGGTCAAGAGAAAAGTAAGGAGAAAAAGAAGGGATTGAAAGGGGAGTGTGATTAGCCCAATTTTTAAAGCAAGGGGCATTCGGTTTTGAGGTGCTAGCTAGGGAGGTGGCTGAATGTGGTATAGGCCTTGTTGGGGTTGTGGTATTCGGCTAGTTGGAAGCACTTAGGGCCTTACTCTTTTATTTTCTTTTGGTGCCGAATTGTGCTACTTTCCTAGTTCACATTTTACATTTGTTATTACTTTTCTTCTCATCTCAAAAAGCCACAGTCGAATCTTTTTTACTTTCTTTTCTTTATTTTGGTACCATAGCCGAAAACATCATTCCACCTCTTTTTCGATTTCTTTTCTCTTTCCAATCTCTCTTGTGCCGAAATACCTAAACTTGTCTTCTCTTTTCTCATCTCTTGACCATAGCCGAAACCCCTTGATTCTCATCACCTTGACTTAGAATTTCTTTCAATCACTAGAAGCCAAAGACCATAACTTCTATTGTTCTTAGCCGAATCATTGCAGGATTTGTAAGATCTCTGTCGTTTCTTCGTTGCAATATATCTTTCTTTCTTATCTTCATTCCTAATCGAATCATTTTCTTATTATCTGGATGGTTGATTCTTTCTCTTCACTCTTTAATCTTAGAAGCCGAATATTCTTGTGGTGTCTCCCTTGCCGAATTTTCTCCTCTTCTGGGATAGTGCCGAATTCTCTTAAATGCCAAAGGGATCTCTTATGATTAAGGTTGGTGATGTTCTTTTGAATCGATTATCTTCTTTTCTAGGATTTCCATGCCAAATCCGAATAGCTAATTGACCTAATGTGTGGGTGTTTAGCCGATTGTAGGAGGAAGTGTTGCCGAATTCTTTTAATCTTCGGGATTTGTTTGGCTTGTGAATCAAGCCTAAAAGCTTCAAGAGTTGTCGATTTATGTAAGGGCCTTAGCTTAAATAGTTAATCCCTTTTGGTTCGTTTTCTCTGCTTTGATTCGGTTAGTGACTAAGGTGTGTTATGGACTCAAAGGCTAGCCAAACGTTAGGAGGGGTTGGATCTGAGACCCCAGCCCCTAAGTTCAAGAAGAGGGCTGTGTCGGCTGTTCGCGATTGGCCACCAGGGTGTGGGCGGGCATCCGAGCAAAGCAATAGGCAGATAGCAGTAGTGTCGATTAACGACAGTGCTGACGTAGAAAGCGTAGTCTTGCGGGTAATCTGGCGTGTAACTCTTACACACAACAACAGAATTGGAGTCCCACGATAAAGACATACATCGGCTTAATTTCAGAACGGGAAATATTTTTGATTTATTAATTTTGAATTTCAATCATTTAGTTGCCATTTTCCGTTTTACTAATATGATAAGTGTGATAAAAACTTTTTAACAACAACAAGGTTATAAGAATTTACGCTTCGCATAATTATTTCTACATTGTAGCACATACATATCACTGGTAAAGGAATCTGGTATAGCTCATTCAATTTTGAGATACACGTGAATTTCTAACCATCAACGTAGCAAGTGCGTACACAACTTCAAAATATTAGAAAAAGAGGACGACACACATAACGAATATGTGTGCCTGTAATGCAAGTGTACTATATCTCACATTGCTTTTTCCATATATTATTATCGTCCTAGTGTTTGGTTTGGAGTGGACGTAACAGTTCAATCCCAGTTTCAACGTAAAAAGCCATGTACGACATAATCATCTTTATTGAACCTAATTTTCGTGATCCGTTTAAAGCCATTTAAGAATTATAAAGGGAAGTATAAATGTGTGTCTTTGAATTAATATTTAGATTTGTAGTATTTAAAATGAATGCTAATTAAACTGAAATATTTAATGTTTTCTTTTATTGTAACGTATTCTAGTCTAATGTGGTTATAACACTTCCTATAAATGCCAGTTTTTTTCCCTACGAATCTTGTTCGAAATTAATTTTACGAACCAAATTTAACTAGTAACATCAGATTCGCGTAGTATGGCAAGCCTTGATGTTTATTCCGTCCTATTGGTTTTATTCTTAACTTGCGGGGCAGTAATGGCTACAAAGGAGAATGACCAGATTATTAAGGAAAATAATTGTGAAACTAAAATGGGTTTGCCATGTGTTCTAGAAGCTTTCACGGCTATTTTCCAGATAGGGAGTATTTCTAACAAGTGTTGCGGTGAACTTGTTGTGTTGGGAAAAGTTTGCCACTCAGCATTAGTAAAGAGGACCCTTGAAAATCCTCTATTCAAAGACCTAAACCCAGCGACAATTATAGTGAAGAGCATTAATACGTGGAATAATTGCCTTGCATTGATCGATTCACCATCTCCGTCTGCTTAAGGATATAGTATTGCTTAAGCTAACAAACGGTTACAAGACGTAACGGGCCCAAAATTGTTTTTTATCTTTATTTTTGATATTGATCCGAATGATTCCTTAAAATGCGTCATGGGATTTAAGCCAAGTGAAATTATATTTAGTTGTACCGAAATTAAATGGTTCTAGAGAAGCCATTACTTAATACACTATGATTTTATACAAGCCATTATTTTTAATTTTATAGCATTGGAACTCGATAACCACCTCAAATCGAGCACTAGATATTGTTTCACATTGGTTAAATTGACACAAATATAATTATTATAAACATTAAGATAATTTCAATAATGTGAAATTGGAATGTTCTAGCGTGGTGTGAAATTCAAACAATCATGATTCCTTGAAAGTCATTATCCAATTTAAACTCACATTGCCTTTATGGAAAAAACCTTGACTTCTCGAAGTTCGAAAAAGATACATATCGTGTCGGAAATATCCTCCTCCAAGGGACATGCACTATAATTTGTAGTAGTTCATTGCCTATGGACTCCTTGTTTCATTTTTCATTTTCACTTCTTCGATATTAATCTGTTAGTTTTATCCTCTTTCTTTTCCGTAGAGGAGAGGCAATCTTGAAATCATCTTCGAAAGTGATGTAATTCTTCAAAGTCTTAACTTGATTTTCTTATTCTTCTTTCTTTAGATTACTTTTTTTATCAATATCGAGAATGAAACTCCAAATATGTCGGTGACGTACGTCCCACATTCTCCCTATTGAAAAAGGCTCAATTTATATAAAAACTAAATCCTATCCATTATTTGGGCAATACCTACGAGAGTTATAGAAACGTAACATAATTTGTTATCTCCGATTTAACTCTCTAAGAGAAATTTTCATTTTCCGATTTCCATTACTTATTCCACCAAAAGCTTCCATTCATATTTCAGTAAAATTGGGTTGAAATGCTTAAACCGAAAAAACTTAACGTAGAACGAAGATTACAACAACGAAATTGGAGTCCCACGATAAAGACATACATCGGCTTAATTTGAGTAACGGAAATATTTTTGATTTATTAATTTTGAATTTCAATCATTTAGTTGCCATTTTCCGTTTTACTAATATGATAAGTGTGATAAATACTTTTTAACAACAACAAGGTTATAAGAATTTACGCTTCGCATAATTATTTCTACATTGTAGCACATACATATCACTGGTAAAGGAATCCGGTATAGCTCATTCAATTTTGTGATACACGCAAAATTTTAACCATCAACATAGCAAGTGCATACACAACTTCAAAATATTAGAAAAAGAGGATGACACACATAACGAATATGTGTGCCTGTAATGCAAGTGTACCATATCTCACATTGCGTTTTCCATATGTTATTATCATCCTGGTTTTTGATTTCGAGTGGACGTAACAGTTCAATCCTAGTTTCAACATAAAAACCCATGTACGACATAATCATCTTTATTGAACCTTATTTTCGTGATCCGTTTAAAGCCATTTAAGAATTATAAAGGGAAGTATAAATGTGTGTCTTTGAATTAATATTTAGATTTGTAGTAATTAAAATGAATGCTAATTAAACTGAAATATTTAATGTTTTAACTGAAATATTTAATGTTTTCTTTTTTTGTAACGTATTCTAGTCTAATATGGTTATAACACTTCCTATAAATGCCATTTTTTTCCCTGCGAATCTTGTTCGAAATTAATTTTACGAACCAAATTTAACTAGTAACATCAGATTCGCGCAGTATGGCAAGCCTTAATGTTTATTCCGTCCTATTGGTTTTATTCTTAACTTGCGGGCAGTGTGGCTACAAAGGAGAAACGACCAGATTATTAAGGAAAATAATTGTGAAACTAAAATGGGTTTGCCATGTGTTCTAGAAGCTTTCACGGCTATTTTCCAGATAGGGAGTATTTCTAACAAGTGTTGCGGTGAACTTGTTGTGTTGGGAAAAGTTTGCCACTCAGCATTAGTAAAGAGGACCCTTGAAAATCCTCTATTCAAAGACCTAAACCCAGCGACAATTATAGTGAAGAGCATTAATACGTGGAATAATTGCCTTGCATTGATCGATTCACCATCTCCGTCTGCTTAAGGATATAGAATTGCTTAAGCTAACAAACGGTTACAAGACGTAACGGGCCCAAAATTGTTTTTATCTTTATTTTTGATATTGATTCGAATGCTTCCTTAAAATGCGTCATGGGATTTAAGCCAAGTGAAATTATATTTAGTTGAACTGAAATTAAATTGTTCTAGAGAAGCCATTACTTAATACACTATGATTTTATACATGCCATTATTTTTAATTTTATCGCATTGGAACTCGATAACCACCTCAAATCGAGCACTAGATATTGTTTCACATTGGTTAAATTGACACAAATATAATTATTATAAACATTAAGATAATTTCAATAATGTGAAATTGGAATGTTCTAGCGTGGTGTGAAATTCAAACAATCATGATTCCTTGAAAGTCATTATCCAATTTAAACTCACATTGCCTTTATGGAAAAAAAACCTGGACTTCTCGAAGTTCTGAAAAGATACATATCGTGCCAGGAAATATCCTCCAAGGGACATGCACTATAATTTGTAGTAGTTCATTGCCTATGGACTCCTTGTTTCATTTTTCATTTTCACTTCTTCAATATTAATCATGTTAGTTTTGTCCTTTTCTTTTCCGTAGAGGAGAGGCAATCTTGAAATCATCTTCAAAGTGATGTAACGCTTCAAAGTCTTAACTTGATTTTCTTATTCTTCTTTCTTTAGATTACTTTTTTATCAATATCGAGAATGAAACTCCAAATATGCTCGGTGACGTCGTCCCACATTCTCCCTATTGAAAAGGCTCAATTTATATAAAACTAAATCCTATCAATTATTTGGGCAATACCTAAGAGATTTATAGAAACGTAACATCATTTGTTATTTCCGATTTAATTCTCTAAGAGAAATTTTCATTTTCCGATTTCCATTACTTATTCCACTAAAAGCTTCCATTCATATTTCAAGAAATTGGGTTGAAATGCTTAAACCGAAAAACTTAACGTAGAACGAAGAATACAACAACGTAATTGGAGTCCCACGATAAAGACATACATCGGCTTAATTTCGAACGGAAATATTTTTGATTTATTAATTTTGAATTTCAATCATTTAGTTGCCATTTTCCGTTTTACTAATATGATAAGTGTGATAAAAACGTTTTAACAACAACAAGGTTATAAGAATTTACGCTTCGCATAATTATTTCTACATTGTAGCACATGCATATCACTGGTAAAGGAATCTGGCATAGCTCATACAATTTTGAGATACACGTGAATTTTTAACCAACAACATAGCAAGTGCATACACAACTTCAAAATATTAGAAAAAGAGGACGACACACATAACGAATATGTGTGCCTGTAATGCAAGTGTACTATATCTCACATTGCTTTTTCCATATGTTATTATCGTCCTGGTGTTTGGTTTGGAGTGGACGTAACAGTTCAATCCCAGTTTCAACGTAAAAACCCATGTACGACATAATCATCTTTATTGAACCTTACTTTCGTGATCCGTTTAAAGCCATTTAAGAATTATAAAGGGAAGTATAAATGTGTGCCTTTGAATTAATATTTAGATTTGTAGTAATTAAAATGAATGCTAATTAAACTGAAATATTTAATGTTTTCTTTTATTGTAACGTATTCTAGTCTAATGTGGTTATAACACTTCCTATAAATGCCAGGTTTTTTCCCTGCGAATCTTGTTCGAAATTAATTTTACGAACCAAATTTAACTAGTAACATCAGATTCGCACAGTATGGCAAGCCTTAATGTTTATTCCGTCCTATTGGTTTTATTCTTAACTTGCCGGGCAGTAATGGCTACGAAGGAGAACGGCCAGATTATTAAGGAAAATAATTGTGAAACTAAAATGGGTTTGCCATGTGTTCTAGAAGCTTTCACGGCTATTTTCCAGATAGGGAGTATTTCTAACAAGTGTTGCGGTGAACTTGTTGTGTTGGGAAAAGTTTGCCACATTAGTGAAGAGGACCCTTGAAAATCCTCTATTCAAAGACCTAAACCCAGTGACAATTATAGTGAAGAGCATTAATACGTGGAATAATTGCCTTGCATTGATCGATTCACCATCTCCGTCTGCTTAAGGATATAGTATTGCTTAAGCTAACAAACGGTTACAAGACGTAACGGGCCCAAAATTGTTTTTATATTTATTTTTGATATTGATCCGAATGCTTCCTTAAAATGCGTCATGGGATTTAAGCCAAGTGAAATTATATTTAGTTGAACCGAAATTAAATTGTTCTAGAGAAGCCATTACTTAATACACTATGATTTTATACATGCCATTATTTTTAATTTTATAGCATTGGAACTCGATAACCACCTCAAATCGAGCACTAGATATTGTTTCACATTGGTTAAATTGACACAAATATTGTAACACCCCAAACCCGGTCCAAACACCACGACCGAATCTGGTATGTTACGGAAAACGTGTTTGAAAATTTCGAGGTTGCATTAGATAAATTTGATAAAACTATGTTCCTTTGTGAAAAACAAGTTGTTTAAAATTTAGACTTAATAAAATTGGATTTCACGATTGAAGCCATTTGATCTCTATTGGTTTATAAAATTAGTGGGATACCCGATGGTATAGTTGAAAACACCTTGCGTTAAAATTTTGAAATCATTATCTTTCCAAGTTTTAGTAGAATTCATACCAACTTATTTGTTAAGGCATATTAAAATGTAACCATAAACAGTATAAAACATAAATTATAAAGCCTTTTACAAATCCAATAAAAAAACCCAACTGAAAGTAAATAATTAAAGTACCCAAATTCAATAGTCCAAGCAACACTTTTATTATAGCATGGCATGTGCACCCCGAGTCCATCCCGACTCCAAGTCCGCGCCTACGAGTCACCTGAAATGTCAAAGGAGAGGGTGAGTCGAGTGACTCAGTGTGTAAAACCCGCTCCCGATAAAACAACATGCTAACACACATCATACATAGCAACATAATTAATGCAACCCGATCCTAACCATCCATACACCTTTTCTACCCCGTGTGTACCAAACCACCGGTGGTGCCAAACCACCGTGACGTATAGTCACAATGTGTTACCAAAACACTGGTGTCCCAAAGACACATTATCCATCGATGTGGTCCCAAACCACTGGTGTCCCAAAGACACAATGTGCTACCAAAGCACTGGTGACCGTAGTCACAAATCTGATGATGGGGCCAACCCATCGTGTGTTACCAAAACACTAGCGCGATCCCATATCTCAAGTGGGGCCAACCCACGGTGGTCAAACCACGGGGACAAGTCGCAATGAGGTGCCAAACCTCTGGTGTCCCAAAGACACAAGCAGTGCTACCAAAGCACCGTGACCGTAGTCACAAATCGGTGATGGGGCCAACCCATCGTGTGTTACCAAAACACCGGCGTCAATCCCAGATAATCATCTGTGGGGCCAACCCACCGTGGTGCCGAGCCACGGGGACGAGACGCTGAGGTACCAAACCTCTGGAGGTGCCAAACCTCCGTGACCCAAAGTCACAAAGTTGTGCTACCAAAGCACTTTGGTGCTCGTCAAGACAAATATCACTGCTCCTCTCTCTCGTATCACCCATACATATCATATCATACTCATGGGATTATGCATCTCATACTAACCATGCATATCATGCCAACATACCAAGCATTACAACTCATAACATGCATAACATAAATCGTGATATCATGCTTCATCAATAGTACTCATAATAGAAACAGACTTACATCGAATCGTACACATACCCCGCTTGGGTATTCATTTGTCCATCATAATCGTTATAATTTTAACAGCAAATCGGTTTATTAATAATATTACTAAGTATCGTGGTGTTAGTTTACACACACGATTATACGAGCCTAGAAATCCCGACCCAAAGCGATCTAAGTCCTCGATTGCTAACTCCTACAATCGGCCAAACAAAGGGATTAGGCATCCATAGCATTCGCCAAAGCTATCAAACCAAAGGGCTTACTTTTAAACTCTTACCTTCGATAGATTTGGTTTCCTCCCAAATCCGAACCAACAGTGGTTCTTTTGCCAATCGGTCAAGTCCCTAACAACAAACAGTTAGACCTTAATAATCTTGACTTGATCAATCCAAAAGATTAAACGATTAAAGCCCACCAAGCACTTACCACAACCACTGCTTACCAAACGGTTAATAGAGTAGAAACTCCTCTCGGTTACTTTCAATCTCCACGGATCCTATATGAAAGGTTAGACAAATGATTAACTCGTTTCCATCTACAACCATTACAGGTTTGAACAAATCGCAACATACTACTTCGAGAAGAGAAAGGGATGGCCATTCGGCCAACTACTTACCCCAATACCAACCACCAAGAATTCGGTCACAAGAATCCCTATGAGAAAAGGGAGATTCGGCTCAAGAGCTTTTGAAATGGAAGAAAAATAGAAAATAGATGGGGGCAAGAACTTACGGTTTTGGAAGAAAAAGAGATGGAAAATGTGTTTTGGGAATTAGTGTTTCGGCTTAATGAAATGGTAAGGCATACATGAAAGATTCGGCTAGGAGGGGATATGAATTCGGCACAAAAGTTATGAAAGAGTGAAAAAGAAAAGAAAGAGCAAGAATGAGAAAGAGGGGTCACTGAATTCGGTTTCAACAATTGAAAAAGAAAAGAATTGATTGAGAACTTTCGGTTTCAAAGGGTGAAGAAAAGATGAGAGAATTTTCTATGGCAACAAAAATCGGCTTGTTTTGTCAAAAATGGGAGAACTTTGGTTGCTACCAGCCTTTGACCGAAACCACCCAAAATGCAAAAAGAAATTCGGCACACCCAATCCCCATACCAAGCCGTCACTTCCCCCCACTCAAAGCCCCCAAAATTCGGCTATATCCCTCAATATACTCACATCCACTCATTTCAAAAGAGTGGACCAAGTCTTTCTCCTATAATTGCTCTCCTCCTTTCATTTGAAAGTGAAGACCAAGTCCAAGAAGAATTTCACTTGCCTTCTACCTCTTCTCCATGCCGTCCCAAAAAGAAGCCAAAAGGAGAACTCTGCAGCTTGAACACTGGACCTCCCTCTCCTGAAGATGACGCCACATCAAGCTCCCCCATGTGGCGCATGCTTTGCCACTCCACCAGCTCCTCTTTTGTGCAATAAAATTCCATTTTATTTTCTTAAGCCCCAATTCTATCGCCTCCCACACCTAAGGCCAAAAACTAAAATTTTCCTACCTACTCAGGCATACACTTAGCCTATAATTAAGCCCCTAAAACACCGAAATAGCAACACAGCACACCAACACATGCAATATCATGCAACACAAAATAGCCCCTAACCCGGGATATTACAGTTCTACCCCCCTTAAAAATAATTTCGGCCTCGAAATTACCTGGTCAAAAGAGTTGCGGGTATTGCTGTCTCATCGTATCCTCGGATTCCCACGTGGCTTCTTCCACGCCATGATTCCGCCAAAGAACCTTAACCAAAGGCACGGACTTTCTACGTAGAACCTTCACATCCCGATCAAGAATCTGCACAGGTTCCTCTTCCATAGTCAAATCTGGATTTACCTCGATCTCCTCCACTGCTACCACATGCGACGGATCTGAACGATACCTCCGAAGCATCGAAACATGAAAAACGTCGTGAATCTGACTAAGCTCTGCTGGCAACTCAAGCTGATACGCCACTGGTCCAACTCGTCTCAATACCTTATACGCCCAATGAACCTCGGACTTAGCTTGCCTTTTCTCGCCAAACCTCAAGACCTTCTTCCAAGGTGAGACCTTTAAGAAAACACTATCTCCCACAAATAACTCTATATCTCTTCGCTTAAGATCGGCATAAGACTTTTTGGTCAGAAGCGTCCTTCAAACGAGATCGAATCAACTTAACCTTGTCTTCTGTCTCAAAGAACCAACTCGGGTCCCAACAACCGACGTTCACCTAACTCATGTCCAACAAGTAGGTGAGCGACACTTCCTACCATACAACGCCTCATATGGTGCCATTTTGATGCTTGCTTGGTAGTCGTTGTTATAGCGCGAACTCGCCAACGGCGAAACTCATCCCAACCGCCTCAAGTCCGTAACACAACCTCTCAACATGTCTTCCAAGATCTAAATGACCGCTTCACATTTGCCTCCGCCGATCATGCGGTGAAAAGTCTTTGAAATCCAAGCGCGTGCCAGAGCTTTGATGCAACGCTCTCTCCAACCGCGACGTAAACCTCGGATCCCTATCTGAGATTATCGAAACTGGTACACCGTGCACCTCACTATCTCGACACATAAAGCTTCGCCAACCTCGAAGTGAATAGTCCACTTTACCGGAATGAAATGGGCCGACTTAGTCAAACGGTCCACAATAACTCAAATGAATCTTTCTTGCTTGGCGTGAGCGGTAAACCACTGACGAAATCCATAGTTATCCTTTCCCATTTCCATCGAGGAATTTTCACAGTCAAGCAAACCCGACGGCAATCGATGTTCGGCCTTGACTCACGACAAGTCGGACATTTTCCAACAAACTCTGTCACCTCTTTCTTCAAGCCGTGCCACCAAAATCGTTTCTTTAAGATCCCTATACATTTTACTACCTCCGGGATGCATAGCATAAGGATCGCTATGTGCGTCTGAAGAATCTTCCGCCTCGGCTCAACATCTTTGGGCATACAAGCCCTCCTTTGAAACACAGACCTCATCACTGGACAAAGTCAGTAACCCTCCAAACCACCATTCTCGCACTTGTAACCTTCGCGCACTCGTAACCTCATCCTCCAACTGCTTCTCTTTGATCTCGCTTCAACCCAAGTAGGCTTAACCTGCAGTTCTGCCAGAATACTCCCGTCGTCATACAAACTCAAATGAGCAAACAAAGCTCTTAAGTCCGAAACAACCCTACGGCTCAACGCGTCTGCCACTACGTTAGCCTTGCCCGGATGATATTCAATCGAACAGTCGTAGTCCTTGAGCAACTCAACCCATCTACGCTGCCTCAAATTCAGATCCTTCTGAGTCAATAGGTACTTCAAACTCTTATGATCTGTGTAGACGATTGACTTCTCCCCGTACAAGTAGTGCCTCCAGATTTTTAGAGCGAAGACTACAGCTGCTAACTCTAAATCGTGCGTCGGATAGTTGACCTCGTGTGGCCTCAGCTGCCGAGAAGCGTAAGCCACAACCTTACCCTCCTGCATCAGCACACAACCCAATCCCGTATGTGATGCGTCGCAGTACACGGTGAATTCCTTACCAGCCTCAGGTTGAATTAACACAGGAGCCTCAGTCAAGATCTTCTTCAACTTATCAAAACTCTCCTGCTGTTTCTCAGTCCAGACAAACGGAACTCCCTTCCTTAACAGCTTAGTCATCGGTGCTGCAATTAACGAGAAACCTTCAACAAACCTTCGGTAGTATCCTGCCAAACCCAGGAAACTCCGAATCTCGATGACGACTTAGGAGGCTTCCAATCCAAAACCGCCTCAACCTTCCGAGGATCTACTCTAATCCTCTCACCGATACTACATGACCCAAAAACGCGTCACTTCACTAAGCGAACTCACACTTATCGAACTTAGCATAGAGTTGCTTCTCCTCAACATCTGCAACACCACTCTTAAGTGTGCATCATGCTCTTCTTCCGACCTTGAGTATACCAAAATATCGTCCAATAAAAACCACGACGAAACGGTCCAGATCTTCTTTGAAACACCCTATTCATCATATCCATAAAAGTCTGCGGCGCGTTAGTCAACCCGAACGGCATTACCGAGAATTCGTAGTGCCCGCATCGAGTCCAAACGCCGTCTTATGGATATCCGCTTCTTAACTTTCAACCGATGGTACCTGGACCTCAAATCGATCTTGAAAACACCGATGCACCTTTTCACCGATCAAACAAGTCATCTATCCGTGGTAACGGATACTTGTTTTTAATCGTCAGCTTATTCAGTTGGCGGTAGTCGATACACATCCGCATCGAGCCGTCCTTCTTCTTGACGAATAATACCGGCGCTCCCCACGGCGAAACACTTGGCCTAATGAAGCCTCGATCCAACAGCTCCTGAATCTGAGCCTTAAGCTCCACCAATTCCTTTGGTGCCATCCTATATGGAGCAATAGACACCGGCGCAATCCACAGTAGCGATCTATCCCAAACTCTACCTCACGATCCGGTGGTAAACCCTAAGCTCCTCCGGAAACACATCAACAAATTCCTTAACAGTACGAACCTTCTCAACAGCGGGCTCTTTAGCCTCCAAGGCATACACATGAACCACATACGCTTCACAGCCCTTCCTGACCATCTTTACAGCTTTTAATGCCGACACCACATTGGATAAGTAATCCCTCCTATTACCTATCATACTCACTTCATCTCCCTTATCCGTCGATAGGACCATGCGCTTAGCCGCGCAATCTACCTTGGCCTGGTACTTCACCAGCCAGTCCATTCCGAGAATCAGATCGAACTCCCCAAACGGCAGTTCCATCAGATCAGCAGCAAAAGTGACCCCTTGGAGTTCTAGGGGTACATCCTTATACAACTTATCTACCACTACAGAGTGACCTAGAGGGCTAAGTACAGTCATCTGCCTAGAAGATATCTCAGAGTCTAAGTCCATGGTCTCAACTATACTACTAGCAACATACGAATGCGTGGAACCCAAGTCAATTAAAGCAGTATAGGGAGAACCAAAAATCAAAAACGTACCGGTGATTACGTCCGGTGCGTCGCCCTCCTCGCGGCGCCTAGCTGCATACACCAGACCAGGCTGTCGTGCCTCGAACTACCGCACCTCGCGCCTGTGCTTCACGACCTCGACCAAATCCATTACCACCTCTCGCCATTACCACGGCCCCTCTGCGGTGGCGGTCCATTACCTCTCAGATCGACACGGCCGACTCTCGATCGAATCCTCGCCATCCTACGTGGGCGGTCCCTAATGCGATGATCCGAGAGAACCACACTCGCAAACCTTTTCCACCACCCAACAACCACCCCAATGAGATTTCCACACCGATTACATCATCGGCGGTCCCGCCTAGCGAAGAATAAACCTAGCGGATCGTTACGCCCACTCGATCTAGCCCTCTTCTCGCGGATTGCCGGGCGATCCCGAAGACCCAAAGCTCCTCTTAAGCCTACTCCTGTCCATGCTCTGCCTTACCGAATCCTTAACACCTTCGGCTACCTTAGCCTTCTCGACTAAGACAAGAAACTCGCGCTCTCGCGGGGAGCAATCAAGCACCTCAACTCGTCTCGGCCCCGTCCTCGAAACGAACACACCTCTCATGCTCGGTGGCTACAATGCCCCGGCATACCTACTCACCAGAACTCACCTGCACTCAAGAATGTGATTTACTCCCCAACAAGCCTCGAAAATGCCTTTCACTGAGTCGATGTAGCTAGCCCCGATATATTTCTTTTGATATGCAGCTCTAAAATAATCCCATGTCAGATCCTCAGCTGCCACACTGTCCCGAACGGTGAGCCACCACTGATATGACTCATCCCGAAGAAGCGATACGATGCCCTTAAGCTTCTCCTCAGCAGAAAGGTCCAGATCATCCATGATCCGCTCGGGCTGCCTCCAAGCCAATATTCAAGCGGTGCTAGGAAGCAACACCCGATACACCTCGGAAGAACTCGGCCCCGTTAGCCCGGAGTCGCTCAGGAACAGATTTCCTAACTCCCGCACCACCACTTACACCAGCTACCCTTTCCAACACCCGCAGCATCGCCTGTGACACTGCATCGTCTCCAGTCTGATCTTGGAACTCACCACCTCCAGCTGGTGGCGGAACCGGCATCTCATTTTCTAGAACCCGCCCGGATCCACGGGCTCAGAAACCGTCATTCTACCCTACCTCTACTACCACGAGTATTACGACCACGTCCGCCTCGAGTGCTCATGACTAAACGATCTACGTTTACGATTAAAAGATTTTTATGCATTAGTATCGTTCCACTTTCTTAACCGCAAAGAAATTTTATGGATAGAGTTTAATCAGGGGTTCTTTCGAGCAACCAAGGTTTCAATCTTCTATCCTATTCACGCAAAAAGAGGTCATACATCCATTCCTTAACCCTTTCCATACCTATTCACTCTTCGGACATTGCTGCCCATTTCTAGCCCAAGGGTATTTTCGTCATTTTCCTACAGGTATTTTCGTAATAAAAGATATTTTAAACTTTCGTAAAACCGGTCAATTTGAAATTCCAAAAATTTGTGAGTGTTCTTTGGAAATTTTGTAAAATACTTCGTTTTGGAAACTAGGGGTATTTTGGTAATTTTCACAAACTGAGGGCGTTTTCGTAAATTTTCCAAAATCAAGATTTTCGATTGATATTTTATAAAACAGAGTGTTTGAATTTAGTAACATCATTGAAATTTTGGGCAAAATCATTGAGTTGCTTTTTTATAAACCGAGGGCATTTTAGTAAATTTACCCCTAAGGGCATTTTTGTAATTTTCCATAAATCAGGTTTTTCAAGAAAATTGTTGTAAATGTGACCTTTTCGGTTTTGAAAGAGTTTATTGCAAAAAAGTTTGAAAACATTAGGGTTGTTGTTGTATTTTCGAAAACATAGCTAATTCCCTTTTCGGGTTTTAGTCGTTAGGTTAAGTCTATGACTGAGCTTTCTTGGTCAGGGTGAACTCGAGCTACGCACCAGGTGGGATTCTTGCGAAGAGAAGGTGAGTCACGAGGACTGCTTAAATACCAAGCTCTTCCGGATCCTCTCCTAGACATGCGTACGGGAGTTACCACACCCTAGCCCCGTGGCTGAGTCATAGATTGGTTTAGTGCTTTAAGTCTTATGCTTTAGTTCGAGTGTTTGAGTGATCTAATCCTAGGGTTCAAGTCCTATAAATCTAACTACGTTCCATATCACCTACCCTTCTACAAATAATAATTCACAGAAGAGTTAGAATTACTTACCTGGGCGAACTGGTGCCGGAGACTCGGTGCCATGCCTTGTAAACCATGTATTCCATCCCAAAAACACTTAAAACAAACTTTTGAAAACAGTTTGGGCCTCAAGCCCACAAATGAGCTTTTTTGAACTTAGCTCGATACCACAATTGTAACACCCCAAACCCGGTCCAAACACCACGACCAGAATCGGTATGTTACGGAAAACGTGTTTGAAAATTTCGAGGTTGCATTAGATAAATTTGATAAAACTATGTTCCTTTGTGAAAAACAAGTTGTTTAAAATTTAGACTTAATAAAATTGGATTTCACGATTGAAGCCATTTGATCTCTATTGGTTTATAAAATTAGTGGGATACCCGATGGTATAGTTGAAAACACCTTGCGTTAAAATTTTGAAATCATTATCTTTCCAAGTTTTAGTAGAATTCATACCAACTTATTTGTTAAGGCATATTAAAATGTAACCATAAATGTGATATAAAACATAAATTATAAAGCCTTTTACAAATCCAATAAAAAAACCAACTGAAAGTAAATAATTAAAGTACCCAAATTCAATAGTCCAAGCAACACTTTTATTATAGCATGGCATGTGCACCCCGAGTCCATCCCGACTCCAAGTCCGCGCCTACGAGTCACCTGAAATGTCAAAGGAGAGGGTGAGTCGAGTGACTCGATGTGTAAAACTCGCCCCCGATAAAACAACATGCTAACACACATCATACATAGCAACATAATTAATGCAACCCGATCCTAACCATCCATACACCTTTTCTACCCCGTGTGGTACCAAACCACCGGGTGGTGCCAAACCACCGGTGACGTATAGTCACAATGTGTTACCAAAACACCGGTGTCCCAAAGACACATTATCCATCGATGTGGTCCCAAACCACTGGTGTCCCCCAAAGACACAATGTGCTACCAAAGCACCGTGACCGTAGTCACAAAACGATGATGGGGCCAACCCATCGTGTGTTACCAAAACACTAGCGCACGATCCCATATCTCAAGTGGGGCCAACCCACGGTGGTCAAACCACGGGACAAGTCGCAATGAGGTGCCAAACCTCTGGTGTCCCAAAGACACAAGCAGTGTGCTACCAAAGCACCGGTGACCGTAGTCACAAATCGGGTGATGGGGCCAACCCATCGTGTGTGTTACCAAAACACCGGCGCCAATCCCGTATAATCATCTCGTGGGGCCAACCCACCGTGGTACTGAGCCATCGGGACGAGACGCCGAGGTACCAAACCTCCGAGGTGCCAAACCTCTGGTGACCCAAAGTCACAAAGTTGTGCTACCAAAGCACTGGTGCTCGTCAGCACAAATATCACTGCTCCCTCCTCTCGTATCACCCATACATATCATACTCATGGGATTATGCATCTCATACTAACCATGCATATCATGCCAACATACCAAGCATTACAACTCATAACATGCATAACATAAATCAGGATATCATGCTTCATCAATAGTACTCATAATAGAACAGACTTACCCGAATCGTACACATACCCCGTTTGGGTATTCATTTGTCCATCATACTGTTATAATTTTAACAGGCAAATCGGTTTATTAATAATATTACTAAGTATCAGGGTGTTAGTTTACACACCTGATTATACGAGCCTAGAAATCCTGACCCAAAGCGATCTAAGTCCCTCGATTGCTAACTCCTACAATCGGCCAAACAAAGGGATTAGGCATCCATAGCATTCGGCCAAAGCTATCAAACCAAAGGGCTTACTTTTAAACTCTTACCTTCGATAGATTTGGTTTCCTCCCAAATCCGAACCAACAGTGGTTCTTTTGCCAATCGGTCAAGTCCCTAACAACAAACAGTTAGACCTTAATAATCTTGACTTGATCAATCCAAAAGATTAAACGATTAAAGCCCACCAAGCACTTACCACAACCACTGCTTACCAAACGGTTAATAGAGTAGAAACTCCTCTCGGTTACTTTCAATCTCCACGGATCCTATATGAAAGGTTAGACAAATGATTAACTCGTTTCCATCTACAACCATTACAGGTTTGAACAAATCGCAACATACTACTTCGAAAGAAAGGGATGGCCATTCGGCCAACTACTTACCCCAATACCAACCACCAAGAATTCGGTCACAAGAATCCCTATGAGAAAAGGGAGATTCTGGCTCAAGAGCTTTTGAAATGGAAGAAAAATAGAAAATAGATGGGGGCAAGAACTTACGGTTTTGAAGAAAAGAGATGGAAAATGTGTTTTGGGAATTAGTGTTTCGGCTTAATGAAATGGTAAGGCATACATGAAAGATTCGGCTAGGAGGGGATATGAATTCGGCACAAAAGTTATGAAAGAGTGAAAAAGAAAAGAAAGAGCAAGAATGAGAAAGAGGGGTCACTGAATTCGGTTTCAACAATTGAAAAAGAAAAGAATTGATTGAGAACTTTCGGTTTCAAAGGGTGAAGAAAAGATGAGAGAATTTTCTATGGCAACAAAAATCGGCTTGTTTTGTCAAAATGGGAGAACTTTGGTTGCTACCACCTTTGACCGAAACCACCCAAAATGCAAAAAGAAATTCGCACACACCCAATCCCCATACCAAGCCGTCACTTCCCCCCACTCAAAGCCCCCAAAATTCGGCCATATCCCTCAATATACTCACATCCACTCATTTCAAAAGAGTGGACCAAGTCTTTCTCCTATAATTGCTCTCCTCCTTTCATTTGAAAGTGAAGACCAAGTCCAAGAAGAATTTCACTTGCCTTCTACCTCTTCTCCATGCCGTCCCAAAAAGAAGCCAAAAGGAGAACTCTGCAGCTTGAACACTGGACCTCCCTCTCCTGAAGATGACGCCACATCAAGCTCCCCCATGTGGCGCATGCTTTGCCACTCCACCAGCTCCTCTTTTGTGCAATAAAATTCCATTTTATTTTCTTAAGCCCCAATTCTATCAGCTCCCCACACCTAAGGCCAAAAACTAAAATTTTCCTACCTACTCAGGCATACACTTAGCCTATAATTAAGCCCCTAAAACACCGAAATAGCAACACAGCACACCAACACATGCAATATCATGCAACACAAAATAGCCCCTAACCCGGGATATTACAAATATAATTATTATAAACATTAAGATAATTTCAATAATGTGAAATTGGAATGTTCTAGCGTGGTGTGAAATTCAAACAATCATGATTCCTTGAAAGTCATTATCCAATTTAAACTCACATTGCCTTTCTGGAAAAAAAACCTGGGCTTCTCGAAGTTCTGAAAAGATACATATCGTGCTAGGAAATATCCTCCAAGGGACATGCACTATAATTTGTAGTAGTTCATTGCCTATGGACTCCTTGTTTCATTTTTCATTTTCACTTCTTCGATATTAATCTGTTAGTTTTGTCCTCTTTCTTTTCCGTAGAGGAGAGGCAATCTTGAAATCATCTTCGAAAGTGATGTAACGCTTCAAAGTCTTAACTTGATTTTCTTATTCTTCTTTCTTTAGATTACTTTTTTTTATCAATATCGAGAATGAAACTCTAAATATTTCGGTGACGTACGTCCCACAGTCTCCCTATTGAAAAAGGCTCAATCTATATAAAAACTAAATCCTATCCATTATTTGGGCAATACCTAAGAGAGTTATAGAAACGTAACATCATTTGTTATTTCCGATTTAACTCTCTAAGAGAAATTTTCATTTTCCGATTTCCATTACTTATTCCACTAAAAGCTTCCATTCATATTTCAGTAAAATTGGGTTGAAATGCTTAAACCGAAAAAACTTAACGTAGAACGAAGATTACAACAACAAAATTGGAGTCCCACGATAAAGACATACATCGACTTTATTTCAGAACGGGAAATATTTTCGATTTATTAATTTTGAATTTCAATCATTTAGTTGCCATTTTCCGTTTTACTAATATGATAAGTGTGATAAAAACGTTTTAACAACAACAAGGTTATAAGAATTTACGCTTCGCATAATTATTTCTACATTGTAGCACATGCATATCACTGGTAAAGGAATCTGGCATAGCTCATACAATTTTGAGATACACGTGAATTTTTAACCATCAACATAGCAAGTGCATACACAACTTCAAAATATTAGAAAAAGAGGACGACACACATAACGAATATGTGTGCCTGTAATGCAAGTGTACTATATCTCACATTGCTTTTTCCATATGTTATTATCGTCCTGGTGTTTGGTTTGGAGTGGACGTAACAGTTCAATCCCAGTTTCAACGTAAAAACCCATGTACGACATAATCACTACAGCAAAACAGACTTTTAGCGGCGTTTTTTTTGGCCTTTAGCGGCGTTTATAAGCGCCACTAAAAGTGTTTGCGGCGCTTTTGTAAGCGCCACAAAAAACGCCGCTACTACACCCGCCGCAAAATTTTGCGGCGTTTATGTTGAAAAAGCGCCGCTAAAAGTCATGGTCTTTAGCGGCGCTTTCCCGAAAAATGCCGCTAAAAGTCCTGGTCTTTAGCGGCGCTTCTCACACAAACGCCGCTACAGGTGGCCACTTTTAGCGGCGCTTTTCCTAAAAACGCCGCTAAAAGTTATGAAAAATAAAAATAATTATTATTCTTTTAGCGGCGCTTTTTTTTAAAAACGCCACTAAAAGTAATGAAAAATAAAAAAAATTATTATACTTTTAGCGACGCTTTTAAAAACGCCGCTAAAAGTCAATAAAAATAAAAAAATTATATATTATAAAAACACCAAAAATCTAATTTAAAAATGTATAATTTAATTTCAAGACATTAAAATGAAAATTTTAGAAGAATACATATTTCTATAATTCCATCTAATAACAAGCATGTGAGATTTGCCTAAAATTATAAAAATGCTCCTAATAACAAGCACATTACGATGGACGTAATACCCGAAGCTAGCATAATATGAGTGCTCTTGAATAGCCATGATCTGAACAGCATTGTACCCAAGTCTTTTAATACGGGGAAGAACATCATTTCTAAAGTTGGCGTATGTGTTAATCATTGGCTCCTACATCAGAGAGTAGATAATACTAAGAGAATTGTAACAATGAAAATAAAGATCAAAGGTGCTCGTGGGACAATTTTTCTTTGAATGACGGAATGCATGAACATTAAGTTTTAGCATGTTAGTCATATTCTATACAAACATGTTAGTCTTATATCATATGCATATGCCATTATCCATAGTGAGACCAAACATAAGTCTAAAATGTTTATTGATGCAAAATCAAATGTTTAACCACCAATGGAATGGAACTAACTAAACGAAGGATAAGGATTAGATGTCGAATCTTCTTCTCAAAAACAATTAAAACACACAATACTATTATTTCTCGGTCTTTTCCAATTTATGCGAGAAAAATTTTATAATTTAAGTACAAAAACTATCGCTTTACTTTCAGTCCTAATGCCCAGGAGGAAGATTTATTCTAACAAGTCTTGAAATAAATAGAATATAAAATAAGATCTCACATATTATAGCATTGAATGAAGATTTTATAGAACTTATGATCCTCCTTCACAATTAAAAAAAAAACCATATGCAACTGAACTTGTGGAAGAGTTGACTAACAATTTGCTACATGCCAAGGAAAAGGGAGATGCATAACAATTCACCAAATATTTCTACTTTTATTTCTCAATCCATAACATAAAGTTTAATTAAGGATGTGGGTGGCTTACAGTCAGTGGGACTAAAGACAACCAGGTGAGAGTTTGTCATTCTGCATGCACCACGTATATTATGTTATAAATACTCCATTTATTAATTTATGATATGCTAATCCGGGTAGAATTACAAATTGTAAACGTTTAGAAGCAAGAAGATGATAGCAAATGCCCACAGAAGTGTGCTGCAACATCCCAAAAACCAACAAGCAATAAATTTCAGAGTAGCAATATAAAGCTAATTTAAATTTAAAGTGGTTTTAAATGCACTGATACTCGATTTACGACTTTGAAATCGTCTTCCATGGATCTTTTGATGTATTTATGGAAGTCAAATTTTGCGCATGGTCAAATAGTTCACCTTGCTCACCGAACCAATGAATTGCCTGAAGGCCACCTACAATTATATTTTTAGATTTTTTATTCCAGCTAACCAAATATACTTAAAAGTAAATATATAAATCTTTTTAGTTTATTAATATATAAAATATTAATCAAAAATGTAAAACTGTAAAATATTAACCAAAAGAAGAGATGTCCTCCAAATTATTGTAAATAAATTTGCAGGAAGTTTTACTAAATTAAGTTTCATCTTTATCATATCCGAAGGGATGGTAGGAATAGGTCAGGTTCTTCAATCATCAAGATGCAGCTCAAAGATGCAAAGCAACCTAGAAAAAAAATACAATAAACCTAATTTTCTCAAAATATTTTAATGCTACACATGCATGCCATGATGAAGAACTGGAAAACAGAGAAGAAACAGATTTTTAAAATAAAGTACAAAATTTTAAAAATTTGAGTTGTTTTCCAGCTTAAAATATCACAGCAATTGTTCATATTAACATTTCCAAATTGGCTGTCTTCAAAAGAACTTCTTCTTAAAAGACCATAGTTTCTTTATAACATCAAAATAAAAGGAATGCAAGTTATAAGAACATCTTATGGTATCCAATGATGTACAGCTGTGTACACTCAAGTTTGATGCAAATTGGTTCTCATTAACAATTCCATTTTTTTATGAGCCCAAAATTTTAAGACAATTGGTTTATGCAATTTAGTAGTTTAAAGTTTGAATTTAATCATTTCAACTCCTGTTAAGCTAAAATTCAACTTATGAAAATATAAAAATAAAGAAAATCTAAGATTTTCCTAGATAATTTGAGCCAATCCAAATCGACCAACAATATTATTTAAAAATAAAAATATTTTTTTATTTAAATCGGGCATCCAGCCCATAAACTCAAGCTTGCCTGGGTAAGAGATACGACTACACTCGAATAATGAACAAGTCTACTTCATAATTGAAACTATTGAAGAAAAACACATGAATATTTAATCAAATTCAAGCTCTTGGTATACTTACCATGTTCCATAATGATCTAGCCTCATCCACTCATTATCCATATCAAATGCAAGTAGAAAGGTGTCATATGTTCCCATTGTAGCTCCTTGGCCTTTATTCAACATCCACTTTGTCACCTGAGTATCAGCAACTTCATTAAATCTAATTTAACCTGAGAAAGTATTAAACATAACCAAGTCGGCAGCCACAATTTAAATTATTTGCTGAGTATCCATTTGATTGTTTGTTTTGCTGATTACTTTTATGTTGGTAAAAAGTTGCTAAAAAGAAAAAGAATGTCTAGAAAGGAAAATAAAATATCATACATAGTTAAAAAGAAGGTTAAGATTATAAAGTAATACAAACTCTAAACATAATTGTGTCACAAAAAACTACACTTATGCATTTTGTTGCTTCTTAATTCTTCAAATTGATTAGGCTTTATGTCAAAAGCAACAACCAACCAAAGACTAAATTTACATTCCTTTTAAGTTTTTTTTCCTCGAAATTGATAATGATTTAGAGACCAATTAAATGTAATTGCTCTAAATTTTACAAATACAATCCATCATTTCATAAAGAAAGCATTGATCATTCATACTATCAAACAACAAAGCTATCACATTTCTACCAAAATTTACAAATTCTAGATACCAAGGTTGAAAGGAAATCAAATTTCAACCCAATTCACTTCTCTATCCCTTTAGTTTCCTTCTTTTTTTTACCAATAAAACCCAGACAATATAGCTAAGTAGCTAACCGAGTCTTATATTCTCCTATTCAACTAAATTCTGAAAGTGAACATAAATTGTCCAAAAAAAATGGTCGAAACAAAACAAATTTAAATAATAAACTAAAATGAACCAATAATTAATTAATAAATAAATAAATAAATAAAAGTAAACCTGCTAATGTTAAATTGGTGAGTCTTTCACAGTTCTTCATTGTCATCATTTATTGCTAATAATCTTTTTATCTAAAACAGGAATAGATCAAAATAGTTAGTAGATAAGAAAATGAAACTGAAATTTAAATGATTTTTCAAATAAAATTAGGAATTAGAACTTTGATTTAATTTTCCTCTATTGCACTTTCCAACAAATGATGGAATTTTATAGATCAAAGATGCAGAAAATGAGAGCGAAAGAGAGAAAAATTAAATAAAATAAACCTAAAGATTTGATTTCATTCTCTCTCTTTTTTCTTTTTCAGATTGAATGGAACTGACATTGAATTTGAGAACAAGAACTAACTATCAGCTATAGGTACTGCCACAGCCACAACAGCCGAAGAAGTCTCACCCTCCCCGGAGTTCACGTCATCGATCGGAGCCTCGCTGACCCACAAGTGCTGGGATGCACGGTGGGAGACGTGCACATTTCTTTGGAAAGCTCCGCCTTCGACATCAATTTTTCTATATTTTCCACCACACAGAAATTTGCCACACGTAAAACCCAAATATAGAGTCTTCTAATACATTTTATCCAAAACTCAAGAAGATCTCTTGCTATTGTTATAGGAATGATGAACGAAGGTGGTAAGAGATTTTCATCTTAAAAGAAATAATAGAAGTTAAACATGTAGGAAGCTGACCTTGGGCTGGTAGTATACGGCTCCTCAGTGATTACACTTCAAACAAACGATTGAAAATAAATTTAACAAGGATCAGAACCTGCAATGTTAGTAGATTTTCTGAGAAACCTAATAAACTGAAAAAGAAAACCTTGAACTGACTTAAAGAGAGTTCAAATGAATATAAACCTAACTTCTACGTTTAAGAACCAAACAAAAAAAGGTGCAACATGGCAAGGACTCAATCAGCATTTCTATACGAAGAAAAGGGTTAATCATATTTAATCAATTTATAGAAAATAACAGGTTTAACTTTCATGCAAGAAGAAGATAGAAAGCAGCAGTCTACTTCTCTCTGAGACATTTTATCAAATAAATCAAAGACATAAACCAACTGATGACACTTTTGCTAGGAAATGCTAAAAACTTACAGTGTAAAAGTCAAGCTGACAGTCATTATTAAGGGTCATCAAAATTGGCACAGAGAAACAAACGTGACGTGAGCTACAAACGTGACGAAATCATTTCGTATAATGGTGGTGATCAAGGTTACCTTAACGAAGTGTTCGTATGGTGGCACCGCTGTTGAGGAGAGTGAATTTTCTTAAGAACTTTTGGTCTAACACCACGGCGGAAACAAAGATGAAGAACCAACTCTTTGCGGCGGAGCCACCCAAGCTTTATTCCATTCATTACTTGGGGTTAAAGCCATGGCTTTGTTATAGGGATTATGACTGTAACTGGAACCGAGAGGATCACCATATCTTTGCTAGTGATGTAGCTCATAGAAGATGGTGGAAATTTCACAACGCCATGGATGAAAAATTGCAGAGGTTTTGTGGGTTAACGAAGAAAAGAAAAGTGCAATTGGATGCGAGATAGGAAGAAAGCTAAAGAAATTGGGTTGAAAGATAAGCATTGGAAGATCAATATTAAGGATCCTAGACGAAAAATATTTGAAGAAATAGAAAAAAATTTGGGATTAAGGATTTTTGAGTTTGGGGAGGGAGACAGATTGGGAACGATAGGGAAAATTTGGGAAATTTTGAGTTTGAGTTTGGGGAAACAAATCGGGGTTATAGGATAGAGGATTTAATTTTTTAGCAGGAATAAAACGGCACCGCTTTATGTATACAATTTTGTAATTTTTGTGTATGCTTTAAAAACGCCACTATAGCTCCATGTTTTGTATGCGTTTTTATAAAAACGCCACTATAGCTCTATTTTTTGTGGTATGCAATTTTATTTTTTTCTATTTTTAACCTATATTTTTTTTTTTCAAATTTTTGTGTTGAGATTATCTTTTTTTTTAATTTTTATTTTTAATATTTTGAGTATTGAACTTTTTAACAAAAATATTAAATATTAAATTTTTAAGTTTTTAAGATTTTAATTTTTTAATTTTTTATTATTAAATTTTAAAAATTTAATTACCATTACCAACTCTTTTACTTAATTTCTTTTTCTTTCTTTTTACATCAACATTATTTTTTGAAGTATAATCTGCATTAGTTGTTTAGATTTTTATATAAATGGCATTTAATTATATGTATACATCTACATCTCAGAATTATATATGAATTTTGGTTAAATGTGTAATTCTAGATGTGAAATTCTAATTGTGGTTTAAATGTATAGTTGAAACTTTAATTTTGATTTAATCATGCATACACATTATTTTAAAATATAAATACATCAATATATTTTTATATTGAATAATTATAAATTTTATGTATGCAATATATAAATAAAAATGATATTAATATATCAATAATTGTGTTATTATATATATAAATTTAAAATCTTTAAATCATACACCCATAAATCTTTAAAATTATTTTAAATCATAATATTTTAAATCATAGTATTTTAATTTTAAATTATTTTAATTTTTTCCATTTTAACATAGTTTTTTCTATGTTATAATTTGTTTCAAATTTTTCTATGTGTTATTAATTTTCTCTAAATAATTTAAATATATAATTAAAAACTTACATTTTAGTTAGTACGAAGTTAAGTAATAATTATAAGAAGAGATCAATGAAAGAGTGCTTGAGTACTTTTATTACAATTTTATATTTAATTATTACATAATTCATATCAATTTTAAATAAATAATTTTGGAAATTGTGACTAATATTTAAAAGAATTAGATACATGACATATTTTTTTATAAAATTTTTATGTAACAATATTTATATAAAAAGGTTTAAAATACTATAATATCGCTTTTTACGATTATATAATAATTTATTTAATATATAAATTTAAATACTTAATTAACCACAAACCACACAATACATAACCCCAACTTTAAACTTTTAAACCCTAATCTCTAACATATAACCCCAAACCCCAAAGTATATAATAATAAAAATATTTTAATATTAAAAATTATATTGTCTATTTTACAATTATATAATAAATTATTTAATATATAAATTAAGGTTAAAGACGAGCCTATTTTAAATAAATAAACACTTTCTGATAAACCTTAAACCATAAACCCTTGACCATCGGCCTAAATCACTAAACTCTAAACCTTAAAACCCTAAACTTCAAATCCTAAACCATAAACACTAACCCCTAAATATTAAAACCCTAAACTTTAGAATCACAAGACTTAAAACTCTAAACCCTAACCTTTATCCTCTTAACCCTTAAACCCACAACACCTAAACCCATAAACCTTAAAAATGTATCCTTTAAACCCTAATCCCCAATGAATAACCCCTAAACCCTAAATCATGGACTATAAACATTAAACCTTAAATCATGAACTCAGTAAACACTAAACTCATAACCTTATAAACTTATAAACCCTAAACATTAGACAATATTTGAACCACTAAATTATAAACACTAATGCCGAGTTTTTTTTCCAATTTTTGTATTGATACCAAAATGGCGCCATTTATATTTTGGAATAAAACAATTTATTTGCTGGCGCGTTTACGGACAAAACGCGAGTATTTTTATTTTATATTGATACCAAAACGGCACCGTTCTATTTAGAAATCAAAATAGTTTTTTGCATTTTAATTGAAATAGTTTTAATAGATTTTAGCGGCGTTTTTCTAGAAGCGCGCTAAAAGGTCGGCTTTTTTGTGGGCGATTTTCCGTGCGCGCTAAAGGTCGAGCTTTTCGCGGCGTTTCCCGTAAGCACCGCTAAAGGTCGGACTTTTCGCGGCGTTTTCCCAGAAGCGCAGCTAAAGGTCGGACTTTTCGCGGCGTTTTCCCAGAAGCGCCGCTAAAGGTCGGACTTTCGCGGCGTTTTCCCGAGCGCGCTAAAGGTCGACTTTTAGCGGCGTTTTCATCGAAGCGCGCTAAAAAGTCCGACTTTTAGCGGCGTTTTTGCGGGCGCCGCTAAAGGTCGACTTTTAGCGGCGTTTTAGCGATAAACGCCGCTATATATCATTTTTAGCGGTGTTTTTAAAATAAACGCCGCTATTACTCATTTTTTAGCGGCGGTGTCCTTCAAACGCCGCTAACGTATAATATTTGCGGCGTTTTTCTCTAAAACGCCACTAAAAACGCCGCTAAAAGTCTGTTTTGCTGTAGTGAATCATCTTTATTGAACCTTATTTTCGTGATTCGTTTAAAGCCATTTAAGAATTATAAAGGGAAGTATAAATGTGTGCCTTTGAATTAATATTTAGATTTGTAGTAATTAAAATGAGTGCTAATTAAACTGAAATATTTAATGTTTTCTTTTATTGTAACGTATTCTAGTCTAATGTGGTTATAACACTTCCTATAAATGCCAGGTTTTTTCCCTGCGAATCTTGTTCGAAATTAATTTTTCGAACCAAATTTAACTAGTAACATCAGATTCGCACAGTATGGCAAACCTTAATGTTTATTCCGTCCTATTGGTTTTATTCTTAACTTGCCGGCTGTAACGCCCCAAACCCGGCCCACAAGCCTTGACCGGATCTGGTATGTCACGGAGTAAAAACATTTTGAAAAGTTCAATGAAATTTTCAAATTATGGGGGTAACAAAATGGTGTTTGCTAAAACTTAGATGGGTTGACTTGATAAATACGATAGAGTTGAAAACTTTTCCTTTTTCCTTTAAAACTATTTGAGCAATTAAATTTTAGAACATTAGAGTGATCAATAGCTTAGAAAATTTCGTCACCCGATGGTAACATTTTTGAAAACGCGTATGAGTACTTATTTTTGAAAACGTTACTCTTAACCGATTTGCATAACCGTTCGTAAGTTCATCAGTTATATAATAAAGTAAAAACAACTACCTAACCATCCAAAATAATAATAAGCGGCCATATTACAACCCAATCAAATTGTAGTGAATGGTAAACTTAGAATGGGGCAAAATAAAATTTCAAGTCCACAAAACCAACATGGCCGCCTCGAGCTCTCCTCGGCTCCGCATCCGCGCTCTACTCACCTGCAAGATGATATGGGAAGGGGTGAGTCACCAAGACTCAGTGTGTAAATCCCCAACCCGGAAATAACACTCATACACAACATATTAGTATGACATGCAATTATGCCACCCAACCTAGCCATCCATGCTCCTTTTTCTACCCCGTGTGGTACCAAACCACTGGTGGTGCCAAACCACTGGTGACTTATAGTCACGATATCCGTCAATACGTGTGGTGCCAAACCACTGGTGGTGCCAAACCACTGGTGACCCGAAGTCACAATCAAATGATGGGGCCAACCCATCGTGTGATACCAAATCACTGGCGTCGATCCCGTATCTCAAATGTGGGGCCAACCCACGGTGGTACTAAGCCACAGGGACGAGACGCTATGAGGTGCCAAACCTCTGGAGGTACCAAACCTCTGGTGACCGTAGTCACAATGTGTTACCAAAACACTGGTGTCCGTCGACACGATTATTACTCCCTCTCATCAATCCCACCATCATCATGCTCACATAACAAGTATCATGACCTCATATATCATGCATTTGTATATAGCATAGCATTTAACAGCATATGATGGCATACAAAACATATATCGTAGGTCGAGTAATAGGGGACTTACCCGAGAACCAAGCTTATGCCCACTAGGCAAAGTTTCCACATGAGAGGTTATAATCATCATTAAACAACAATTTATACTAACAAAGTGTGTAAGAGCTTACACACCTATTTAATCGAAGATTTTAACTAGCAATCCCGTGCCTATGCGATATTACGTGAAGTCCCGAATTAGTCCTCGTAATGTTCCTATATTCGGCCATCATAGATTATTATTAAGGGGTCTCATGTGATTAACTAACAATCCAAAGGATCGGTCATATCATAACGAAATAGGGCCTCAGCCGAACCTTTATTAGCACTAAACCACGTGATTTGAAAACCCTAACTTCGCATTCCTAGCCAAAAAGTCCCCTCCTAAAAACATAGTGCATAAATTGGTTATTCAAGAATACCATGAATGGCCTTTGGCGAAATTCTTAACTATTTTTAAGCTTACCAAATCCCAAGTTATTGTTTGACTTGTTGAGATTCTCTGAAGAATCAAAATCCAAAGTACTCCTTGGTGGCGGCTACACGCACGTACGCTAAAACAAAGACCCTATGCAAAAATTGGCCAACCTTAGAAGTGCTTTAATTCATGCTTTCGGCACATCAAAAGAGAGGTAAGGAACCGAAGTCGGAGGGGGAGTACTTACCAACCTTCAAAAATACCTTTCTTTTAAAAAGGAAAGATTCGACCAAGTAGCCCAAAAGAAGAAAAGAGATTTAAGGGACTTGGTACGTGTAGACTAGGATGGATTCGACCAAGCAAAAGTGGGAGTAAAATACCAACCAAAATATCACTTTCGGCACAAGGTGCTTCGCATGCTTCAAAGGAAAGTTATAAGGTAGCAAAGAGGAGGAGAAAAAAAAATGGATTTTGGCTTGGACAACCAAGGAAGAACCAAAGAAGAATATGTTAGCCAAAACCACCCCCTTAAAACACCTTCAAGACCGAGAATTCTAAGCCTCTAAAATCCTCATTCGGCCAAAGAAAATTTTGAAGCAGGAGACACAAGGAGTTTCGGCCTTGCTTGCTAACACTTACTCTGTCTAACAAGGGCCCCTAATGCATTCGGCCATGGAGAAATTTGAAAGATTGGCAAAACAAGAAAAAGTAAAAGAAGGAGAAACATACCAAAAAGGATATCATAAGTTTAGGCCATGCTTCAATCGGCCATACATCTCTTTTTGTCAATTCAAGGCCGGCCACATGAGGTGAAAATTCTCATATTCTAATCATCCCCCATGAAGCAACAAAGCATTGTTTAATGGTGCCCATATTCTAACCCAACACCCTATGCACAAACAAAATAAAAATATAAACCATACTTCAATAAATAAGTAAAATAATGGCAGTAACCCATCAAGCAATTGCATGCTTTTAAGTGCCCATGCAGGCCACTAGAGCACGCCGGCCACAAGGAAGAAGAAAGAATAAAATAAAATAAGCCCTCCAATCTTTTGCCAGGTCTCGAACCCGAGACTTAGAGAAGATTTCCCATGCCTCCTGCCAGTTTGCTTCAAATGACTCATGACATGATCCGGCAAAACTTTCTTTTAAACCTATGCTTCACTGATCCTTGACGCTTTAACGCTAAAACAAAAGAAATTAGAAGCACCCGTGCGCCTAACAGGTCTCGAACGCGAGTCCCCGAGCTGCAACGAACCGCCACGCCCCTGGCCACTTTGCCAAGGTATTATTTGTGACATGAACTCATCAAAATTTTCTTTTAATCCTTCCCCAATGGCTCCTTTAGCTTAAGCGCTAAAAGCAAAAATTTTAAACGCCCCAAGTGTGACTCCCGTGACTCGAACGCAAGACCAGGAGAAATAGTCCCAAGCCCCCAGCCACTCTTCTAATGTGCCATTCGTGACCTAACCCGACAGCATTTTCTTTTAACTACTCATTCACTTCAACGCCCAAAACAAAAACAAACTCCCTTTTGCGCCCATTGTGATTCGAACTCGAGCCTCTAGCAGCAGGGCCCTTAAGTGGCACTCTCACGCCACTTTGCCAGTCGATTGTTTGTGTCAGATTCGCCCCTAAAATATACATAAGGCTTCCTCTCTTAGCCTATTCTGCTCAAGCACTAAAAGAACCCTTTAACCTTAAACCCGACCTAACTCGGGATTTCTGACCAAACCCTAGCACATGTATTTATATAAGCAAGCATGCTATAATTAAATATACTGCAAACAACCTTAGTGCAGGATGTTACACGGGCAGTAATGGCTACGAAGGAGAACGACCAGATTATTAAGGAAAATAATTGTGAAACTAAAATGGGTTTGCCATGTGTTCTAGAAGCTTTCACGGCTATTTTCCATATAGGGAGTATTTCTAACAAGTGTTGCGGTGAACTTGTTGTGTTGGGAAAAGTTTGCCACATTAGTAAAGAGGACCCTTGAAAATCCTCTATTCAAAGACCTAAACCCAGCGACAATTATAGTGAAGAGCATTAATACGTGGAATAATTGCCTTGCATTGATCGATTTACCATCTCCGTCTGCTTAAGGAGATAGTATTGCTTAAGCTAACAAACGGTTACAAGACGTAACGGGCCCAAAATTGTTTTTATCTTTATTTTTGATATTGATCCGATTGCTTCCTTAAAATGCGTCATGGGATTTAAGCCAAGTGAAATTATATTTAGTTGAACCAAAATTAAATTGTTCTAGAGAAGCCATTACTTAATACACTATGATTTTATACATGCCATTATTTTTAATTTTATAGCATTGGAACTCGATAACCACCTCAAATCGAGCACTAGATATTGTTTCACATTGGTTAAATTGACACTAATATAATTATTATAAACATTAAGATAATTTCAATAATGTGAAATTGGAATGTTCTAGCGTGGTGTGAAATTCAAACAATCATGATTCCTTGAAAGTCATTATCCAATTTAAACTCACATTGCCTTTCTGGAAAAGAAACCTGGGCTTCTCGAAGTTCTGAAAAGATACATATCATGCCAGGAAATATCCTCCAAGGGACATGCACTATAATTTGTAGTAGTTCATTGCCTATGGACTCCTTGTTTCATTTTTCATTTTCACTTCTTCAATATTAATCTGTTAGTTTTGTCCTCTTTCTTTTCCGTAGAGGAGAGGCAATCTTGAAATCATCTTCGAAAGTGATGTAACGCTTCAAAGTCTTAACTTGATTTTCTTATTCTTCTTTCTTTAGATTACTTTTTTTTATAAATATCGAGAATGAAACTCCAAATATTTCGGTGACGTACATCCCACAGTCTCCCTATTGAAAAAGGCTCAATCTATATAAATTGTAACACCCCCAAACCCGGCCCACAAGTCCTGACCGGATCTGGTTATGTCACTGCGGAAACCGTTTGAAAAATCTTTGACTTTAGAATAAAACTTGAAAATTTTATTAACTTTTGGAAAGTGTGTCCATTAAAAATTTAATAAATAATATAAGCTTGTTGAAAATTTCCGAATTAAAACATTGTTATAAATTACTATAATATGAACCTTTTGTAAAAATATTTCTGAATATAATGTAAACTTCAGCAAAATTAAATAGAGTACTTTAAATAAAAAGGGGCCCTTATTACATCAAATAAAAGTCCAAAATACTGATAATATAAAATACTTAAATAAAGTAAAACATCCTCTGCATGAAAATCCCCTTCTGCATGGGCCACCTTGTATCCACTCCAACCCGGTCCGATCAACATGTCACCTGCGATGTTTGAAAATAATTGGGTGAGTCATAATGACTCAGTGTGTAAGTTAACCACTGAAATCCACCCACATGCTAGCCACATAATATCCCAATTATCAAATGCAACAAGTAATATATATTCATTTTAACAATTACCACAATCTGGGCTTGGCCCACATTCAAATCATACTCAAATACTGGGCTAGGCCCATTTCTCAATAAACCACATATCAACTGGGCTTGGCCCATTTCCACGTATGTTCCCAAAACATACCTATCCACATGTCATATTGGGCTTGGCTGTAACACCCTGGTTTAGGGGCTATGTGGGTTGTGTGTAATTCGGGTGTTGGTAGGTTTTTGGGTGTGTTTGGAGGTGTTTTTGAGGCTTTGTGAATGCTCGAAAAAAAACAAAAAGGGAAGGTTTCGAAAATTTTGGATTTTAGTGTTAAGGGGGGGAGCTTGGAAAAGGGGACTTAAGAGAATTAGTTGGGCGTTTAAAGCACAAGGAAGAGCTTGGCGAAGTGGCTAGCGTGCGCCACTTAGGCGCTGAAGGGGGAGAGAGAGAGAGAGCTGGTTCGAGCAGCGAGCGGCTTTGCGTGTTTTATTTTTCTTATGCGGCTAGGGGCTTGAGTAGGAAGCCTTTAAAAATAAATGTTGGGGCTCTATGGACATGAAAGGCAGGTGGGCGGAGTGGCTGAGGCGCTACTTGAAAAGGCGCTAGGTGCAGGTCGCGAGTTCGAGGCGTAAGGGAGGTGGAGTTTTGATATTTTGCAAGCAGGCGTTAAGTACTGGGAAGGCTTAAAAGAATTTGTTGCGCGCTTCTGTTACAAAACAGCGCCTAGGCCGAATGGCCTGGGGGCGCTTTATGGTCGCTAGTTTCCCAGTGTCGTGTGTTCGAGCCTTGGAGGTCACGCTGGTGGGGTTTTCTTCTTTTGCAGCGATGTGGGTAGGCGATGGGACGGCACATGGGCGGTGGAGGATAAGGATGAGTTGGTTTGTTATTCTTTTTGAATTCGGTGGGATAAGGGATTATATTTTTTATTAGTTTTATTTTGTATTTTTTTTTAAATTGGAGGGGTGGT
The DNA here is from genome assembly GCA_025503065.1 of Gossypium bickii. Classification (NCBI taxonomy): domain Eukaryota; kingdom Viridiplantae; phylum Streptophyta; class Magnoliopsida; order Malvales; family Malvaceae; genus Gossypium; species Gossypium bickii. Next base: position 20,201,913 of record CP106721.1, on the reverse strand, counting down.
GATGGATTAAATGTGGGTTTTATTTTATCTTTTTTTTTTTAATTTAAATTTGAATTGGTTGGCTGGGAGCAGATTTGGGGGTTTGATTAATTCAATTGAGGTTGAATTAGTGGCTAGGAAAAATTGTAGGAAATGGCCGGAGGTTGGAGTCTTCTATTGGAGGGGATGCCGAATGCTTTAAATAGGGGTGTACTCTTCATTTGTTCATTTTTTTCCACCTTTTTCCTCTTGTGTTTTCTCTCCTTGCCGGAAATTACTTCACTATTTCCCTTTGGCCGAAACTTCAAGGTCATATAGCTATCTTCTTCTCCTCATTTCTTTTGAGCCAAAACCACTCCATTTTATCCCTCAAACCTTTATCCTCTTTTCTATTGCCGTAACCCCTATCCCTTTTCATCCGTTTTCCTTCAAGCCGAACCCTTACTTCCTTGGTGGTGGCCGATTCTTGTTAGAGGAAGGGTAGTGGTTAGCAAGGTAAGGGTGTGTTAGTTTTGCTATGGTTTCTTGTCTTGGCCGAATGGCCTTAAGTGTTACTTGTTTTGTGCAAGGTCGATTATAGGGGAGGAGAGCCTAGCGCAGGAGACCTTTCGGGATTTGTTTAGTCAGCCAAGTCAGTGGTATAAGGTTGCGGTCGAGGGTAGATCGGGTGTGCTATCTAGGTGCGTAATCATCGCACTATTTCTTGGTTATGTGCTTGCTAACATTTATACGTATGCATGCATGTGTGTGATAGCCGATTATAACGGCTTAAGTGGTGAATGCTTATTTTGCATAATTGGATATCAGGTGAGTAAGTCTTTCATGATTAATTATTTATGATATATATGATGCGTTAATTAACCTGTGATGTCTACTCTTATGCTATGATTTGACATGTTTACGTACATGCATGGGAGGTGGATCGGAGTTGATCAAGGAAGGAGGGGTGTACACATTGATGTACGTGGTCTAATGTTAGCTTCGGGCTACATTAGCGCTTGATGAGTTGCTGGTGTGCATCATCAAGGGAGATGTTGGCTTGGTGCCCATCTCGGCGGTTGATAGTGAGTGCATCACCGTAGACGGATTACTGTAGGGATCACGATGTGATCGGTGGCTCAGCCACGGCCTTGTGCAAAGGCAGTGCGCCAAGGTAAGATATGTGGGATCACTTCGGTTGTGATCGGTGGGTTAGCCACGCCCTCGGGCGAGTCTGCCGAGGTAGGTGTTTGGATGGATTTTAGGATTGGGTTGTGATGCATGAGTGCATGAATGGATCGTGGATTGTATGAATGTGGGCCAAGCCCATACGTGTGGAAATATGTGTTGTGATTATGCATCGAGTCGGTGGACTCACCTATTTTATTAACCATTTCGGGTGATGGGTAGAATTGGACCGGGTTCGGAGAGGACACAAGGTGGCCCATGCAGAAAAGAGATTATTTTAATTATTTTAAGCAATTTTTTTTTATATTAAGTATTTTGTTTTAATATTGGGTTGTAATAAGGGCCTTACTTTTCTTTTATTATTTTTGGTGTTATTTTTAATTATGGTTGGACAAAAATTTAATTACTTTGGAAAGATGATTTGTTCAAGCAACTGATTTGTTCAAATTATATAAGTATAATTAAGATTTAAATTCGGACATTTCATAAAGTAAAGTTTCACTTACAATTTCAAATAGACATGATTTTTTTTAAAAGACGACAAATTTTAATGTTTTACCTTAAGTCATAAATATTTTTCGATGTTTTCCCCAGTGACATAACCAGATCCGGTCAAGACTCGTGGGCCGGGTTTGGGGGTGTTACATTGGCCCATTTCCATATTATTACAAAAATAATGCAACATGATTCCCAACCCAAACCTAGGCTCCATCCGCTACACACCCCCTTATCCAGCCTACCACACACCAGGGGACTATCGAGTCACCCTCTCCTTTTCCCTCCAAAAAGGCAACCAATGCCATCCACGATGGAGCACATAGCAACCCATCAAGCCATGATATGGCATAAAGCCGATATCAATCAAGGTAACCACGCGAACTAAATCGCAAAGATCCACAACGCGACCTCAGTCAGCGCCAATCCACGATGTAGCATAAAGCTGACATCAACCACGTACTCGAAGTACACCCGTACCTTCTTTCATAACCCACCCATGCACATGCCACATAAAATATAATATTGATAATGCATGCACATGCTTATTAACATCCATAAACATACTCATATACAAGCAAGTAATCACATTGCAACAGGTTCAATACTAACCTGATCATCGCTATACCCTTTAAGGATATATATGGCACACTTATTACTGCATTTGTTAGTAACACATATAACACATAAAACCCGGAAACAGTAGGTTAGTTACACACCTTATAACCTGAAGTTCTAATCCCTCGATTCCGACGCTATCGTTTAACGAGACTACAGCTATCTGCCTATCGTTTTCTGCTGCACGACCACACCCCGGTGGCCAATCCCGAACTGCCGAGACGGCTCTTTTCTTAAACTTCGGGACAGGGACTTTCCCTTTCCCCTCTTGACTGGCACTTGCATCCATCGACACTTAATCAGAATCACACCATTAATCAACAAGTCATAATCTACTTATTAACGAGTCTAAGTCACTTACTAATATCCTTACCGAAATAATCTGAGATCCCGAAGGCTTCCCTTTGCTCTTGTCGATATGCCCCTTGATGAGTAACCGAATTCAAACAGTCCCTAAGTGCTCCCTCGCGCCAGCCTTAAAACCGAATGGAGATGAACCAGGGAGATCACCCTTGCCGATATTCGGCCAACCACACTAGGATGCCAACGATTTCGACAACGGTGCCCAATATTAAAGGAGTTTCGGCCTAGTCCAAAGGTTAAAGAATCAAAGTTGGAGGAAATAAAAAGGTATAGAAAAGGAAGAGAGTGAAAGGAATTCGGCACTGAATTGGTTGACTACAATTTTCGGCAAAACTAAAAGAAAATAAAAGAATAGGGAGAGGGAGTAGAAGAATTCGGCAAAGGTCAAAAGAAATTTATGAAAGAAGGCTGCCCATTTAAATAGAATTTCGGCACATGCTTCCCCCCCTTGAAGACTCCCAAATTTCGGCTGCCACCTTCCTAGCCACTAATTCAATTTAATTTGAATTAGCCAACTAATTTATCCATATCATATTCAAGAGAAAATTAAACCACCAGCACCCATTATCTCCATTTACTAAATAAAATAATCCTATGCTTATCAAAAATAAATAAATAAAACAACTACCCACCAAATTTAATTTAAAACAACTAAACACTAATCTAATAAGCTTCATTTATCCCATATCCTATATTCAAAATAATTAAAATAAAACCAACCTTAGTCTAATCCCTTAATAATAATCTAATAATAATGCTAATATTATCCCCTTTTTTTTTCCTTATCAATAAATAATAAAATAAAGAACCCATGTGCTGTACAAACTCCTCCAAATTAATTCTACAAGAACTAAACAAAGAAGACTTAATCTTTATCCTTTTGGAGCTCCCATGTGCCGTCCAATAAGCCAAAAGCCAAAGAGAAAAAAAATAAAAACCAATTGCACAACCTTGGGTTCGAACCTGGGACCAACTGCTGCACGCCTCCCTCCAAAGCCCCAGGCCATTCGGCCACATTGAATTTCATGCTAGAAACCCACAACAATTATTTTTAAACCCTTCTTATCTCAAATTTATAACCGCACAAAAATAAAAACGCCAAAATGCCGCTTCTACCACTCGAACCAGCGCCCTCACTCACCTCTAGCACCTAAGTGGCGTATGAATGCCACTTCGCCAGTTGGACTTTCATGTCCATCAACCTGGCCATTTATTTTTAAGGCCTACTTAGCCCAGTCCCTTGATGCAAAAATAAAACAACATTGCTGCCCCAGCAACTCGAACCTTTGACCCTTTAGGCGTCACCTTCCCAAGCCCCAAGCAGCACCTCCATGCCACTTTGCCAATTCCTCTCTTGTGTCCTAAACTCCCCCAATTTATTTTAAGGCCTTCCTGCACTATTCCCCTTTTTACACCAAAAATCCAAAATTTTCCAAAGCCTTCCCCTTTCATCCAAGCATTTTTAAAACCTCTAAAACTCATCCAAGCACTCCCAAAAACCTACTAACACTTGATTTATACCCAATATGCACAGCCCCTAAACCAGGGTGTTACAATTCTACCCTCCTTAAAAATAATTTCGTCCTCGAAATTACTTATTACCGAACAATCATAACTCGCTATTCTACACCTCTGCTGCGCACTCTGATCTTACTAAGGCTATTATACTTCCCAAACATAGTTTCTAAGTTCTCATTCAGGATCCAAATCATACAGGAAAGAGCTAACTTACAAACAAGGAAAACAATTAAAGAGTATTCCAAAACAAAGGAGCTTACCCGATATCACATCCTTGGTTGACTTTGACTAGAACCACGACCCTTCGTTGCTCGAGGATAATTCTTAACTAAATGTGCCTTAGATCCGCACCGAAAGGATTCTTTATTATTTCCCCAACACTCTCCGGTGTGAGGCCTTCCACATCGAACACAAGAACGATTCCGATCCACTGGTACAAGTGCACGCACAGGATTCTCGATCCTTGGTCTTTTCTGAACATTACCAAACGATGCTGACGGCTCAACCCTTCTCTTATTCTCATTCCTATTCTTCTCTCGGTTTTCTCTTATAGTCTTTTTAACCTCTTCAGCGATCCGAGCTTTCTCTACCAGAATGGCGAAGTCCCTTTCTCTTTGCGGAGCGATCAACTCCCGTAACTCATCTCGTAGCCCATCTTCGAATCGAACACTCCTTTCATAATCAGTAGCCACGATTCCTTTGGCGTACTGACTTAGTCGCACGAATTCAGCTTCATACTCCGCTATTGACTTATCCCCTTGTACTAGATTTAAAAACGCTTTCCTTTGCGAGTCCAAATAACTGGCTCCTACATACTTCCCTTCAAACTTAGCCTTAAAGTAATCCCAATCCAATCGATCTGCCGGAGCACCTTGTTTGACAGTGAACCACCAACGATAAGCCGTCGTCCGGCGGTAAATAAACAAAGACTTTTAGCTTTTCCTCTGGGGTACAATCTAAGTCGTCCATAATTCTTTCGACTCCTTCTAACCAATATTCCGCTACATTCGGGGCCACTCCAGACACTCCCCTAAAAACTTCAGCCCCGTTCGACCTGAGTCTCTCGGACACTGACTTCCGAGCTCCGCTTCCCATACCAGCTCTTACCACTTGTTGTAGCACGCGTAACATAGCTTGCGACACTGCGTCATCTTCTCCTATCTGATCTTGCTCCTCTACGTCCACTGCTGGCGGCACTTCACTTTCTGACCCATGGCCAGACCCTACCGGTTCCGAAGCTGCCATTCTACCTCTACCGCGTCCCCTAGAACTCATCTCTATCGTCGCGATTTAATCTGATTTAAGAAATTCTATGCATTAGAAATTGTTCCACTATTTTACCGCGAGCAAATTTTTTATGAAAGAAGGGTATTTTAAAGTAGTTCTTTCGATCACACAAAGTCTCAGTTCAAGTTTGCTACCCTAGTTCAAAGAATCACATTTACACACACATTCATTCATCCACAAGAACACATTTCTCCCTCAGTAGAGGCACATTCAGTGGTATCCACCACACATATCCACTATTCAGACCTTTCTACCCGTTTCTACCCCAGGGGTATTTCCGTCATTTTTCCTACAGGGTATTTTCGTAACTTATCAGAAAAATTTTGAAAGCCTTAATAAATCAGGATATTTTGATATTCCAAAACTTTAGGGGTATTTTCAAAAAATTCTCAAATTAAAGGTATGACAGGGTTTTGGAAACCAGGGGTATTTTGGTAATTTGTCAGTTAGGGGTAATTTTGTAAATTTTCAAAGTCAGGGTGTCTTGAATTTTTACAAAATAGCATTTTTGAATACTTTTGCAAAGTAGGGAAATTTTATTAAAATTGGGGTTAAACCGACAATTTTGAAAGTCAGGGGCATTTTAGTAATTTTCAACACAGGGGTATTTTCGTAAACTTCCAAAGTCAGGGTATTATTTTGAAATATAGAATTTTGGATACTTTTACAAAGTATGAGAATTTTATTGAAATTCGAGTAATATGAGAATTTTAAAAATCAAGGGTATTTTCGTAATTTTGCCACTAGGGGCATTTTGGTAATTTTGGTAAGTCGGAAATATTTTGAAAGTTTTCAAAAATAAATTTTCGCTACTATTAGAAGAGATGCTCTAATGATTTTAAAACTAGGGTTTCCATAAAACTTGGCTTATCCCTTTCGGGTTTTATTAAGTGTGTTTGGCCTATGACTGAGTCCTCTTGGTTAGGGCGAACCGAAGCTACGCACCAGGTAGGAATCCCGCGAAGAGGAGGTGAGTCACGAGGACTGCTTAAGTACCAAGCTCTTCCGGATCCAATCCTTGACATGCGCACAGGGGTTACCACACCCTAACTCGGTGACTTAGTCGTAGGTTTGTTTTAGTAACCTTAAGTCTTATGCATAAGTTTGAGTAGACTAGTCCTAGGGTTTAACAGATCCTAGTTCACTAAGCTACGAGCCCAACTAAGCCCATATCAGTTTATATAACAAACTACTTCACAAGTCCAAGTACTTACACCGTGGACTCGGTAGAGGTACAGTGCCATGCCGTAATACTGAAAATATTTCATAAAAACCCATATTTTTGAAAAGCCCACTTTGAAAATGTTTTTGGGCCCAAAAACCCTAAAAGCTGAGTTTTGAACCGGCTCGATACTAAATCAGAACACCCCAAACCCGCCCCACAAGTCCTGACCGGATCTGGTTATGTCACTGCGGAAACTGTTTGAAAAATCTTTGACTTTAGAATAAAACTTGAAAATTTTATTAACTTTTGGAAAGTGTGTCCATTAAAAATTTAATAAATAATATAAGCTTGTTGAAAATTTCCGAATTAAAACATTGTTATAAATTACTATAATATGAACCTTTTGTAAAAATATTTACGAATATAATGTAAACTTCAAAGAAAATTAAATAGAGTACTTTAAATAAAAAGGGGCCCTTATTACATCAAATAAAAGTCCAAAATACTCGATAATATAAAATACTTAAATAAAGTAAAACATCCTCTGCATGAAAATCCCTTCTGCATGGGCCACCTTGTATCCACTCCAACCCTGGCCTCGATCAACATGTCACTGCGATGTTTGAAAATAATTGGGTGAGTCATAATGACTCAAAGGTGTAAGTTAACCACTAAATCCACCCACATGCTAGCCACATAATATCCCAATTATCAAATGCAACAAGTAATATATATTCATTTTAACAATTACCACAATGCAGGCTTGGCCCACATTCAAATCATACTCAAATATCAAGCTAGGCCCATTTCTCAATAAACCACATATCAACTGGCTTGGCCCATTTCCACGTATGTTCCCAAAACATACCTATCCACATGTCATATTGGGCTTGGCCCATTTCCATATTATTACAAAAATAATGCAACATGATTCCCAACCCAAACCTAGGCTCCATCCGCTACACACCCCCTTATCCAAATTTACCTACCACACACGGGGACTATCGAGTCACCCTCTCCTTTTCTCCTCCAAAAGGCAACCAATGCCATCCACGATGGAGCACATAGCAACCCATCAAGCCACGATATGGCATAAAGCCGATATCAATCAAGGTAACCACGCGAACTAAATCGCAAAGATCCACAATGCGACCTTAGTCAGCGCCAATCCACGATGTAGCACAAAGCTGACATCAACCACGTACTCGAAGTACACCCGTACCTTCTTTCATAACCCACCCATGCACATGCCACATAAAATATAATCGTGATAATGCATGCACATGCTTATTAACATCCATAAACATACTCATATACAAGCAAGTAATCACATTGCAACAGGTTCAATACTAACCTGATCATCGCTATACCCTTTAAGGATATATATGGCACACTTATTACTGCATTTGTTAGTAACACATATAACACATAAAACCCGGAAACAGTAGGTTAGTTACACACCCGGAAACAGTAGGCAATCTTGAAATCATCTTCGAAAGTGATGTAACGCTTCAAAGTCTTAACTTGATTTTCTTATTCTTCTTTCTTTAGATTACTTTTTTTTATCAATATCGAGGATGAAACTCTAAATATTTCGGTGACGTACGTCCCATAGTCTCCCTATTGAAAAAGGCTCAATCTATATAAAAACTAAATCCTATCCATTATTTGGGCAATACCTAAGAGAGTTATAGAAACGTAACATCATTTGCTATTTCCGATTTAACTCTCTAAGAGAAATTTTCATTTTCCGATTTCCATTACTTATTCCACTAAAAGCTTCCATTCATATTTCAGTAAAATTGGGTTGAAATGCTTAAACCGAAAACACTTAACGTAGAACGAAGATTACAATAACAAAATTGGAGTCCCACGATAAAGACATACATCGGCTTAATTTCAGAACGGGAAATATTTTTGATTTATTAATTTTGAATTTCAATCATTTAGTTGCCATTTTCCGTTTTACTAATATGATAAGTGTGATAAAAACGTTTTAACAACAACAAGGTTATAAGAATTTACGCTTCGCATAATTATTTCTACATTGTAGCACATGCATATCACTGGTAAAGGAATCTGGCATAGCTCATACAATTTTGAGATACACGTGAATTTTTAACCATCAACATAGCAAGTCCATACACAACTTCAAAATATTAGAAAAAGAGGACGACACACATAACGAATATGTGTGCCTGTAATGCAAGTGTACTATATCTCACATTGCTTTTACCATATGTTATTATCGTCACGGTGTTTGGTTTGGAGTGGGCGTAATGATTCAATCCTGTTTCAACGTAAAAACCCATATGCGACATAATCATCTTTATTGAACCTTACTTTATTGATCCGTTTAAAGCCATTTAAGAATTATAAAGGGAAGTATAAATGTGTGCCTTTGAATTAATATTTAGATTTGTAGTAATTAAAATGAATGCTAATTAAACTGAAATATTTAATGTTTTCTTTTATTGTAACGTATTCTAGTCTAATGTGGTTATAACACTTCCTATAAATGCCGTGTTTTTTCTGCGAATCTTGTTCGAAATTAATTTTACTGAACCAAATTTAACTAGTAACATCAGATTCGCATGATGTGGCAAGCCTTGATGTTTATTCCGTCCTATTGGTTTTATTCTTAACTTGTCGGGCGATGTGGTCATGAAGGAGAACGACTCAGATTATTAAGGAAAATAATTGTGAAACTAAAATGGGTTTGCCATGTGTTCTAGAAGCTTTCATGGCTATTTTCCAGATAGGGAGTATTTCTAACAAGTGTTGCGGTGAACTTGTTGTGTTGGGAAAAGTTTGCCACTCAAAGATTAGTAAAGAGGACCCTTGAAAATCCTCTATTCAAAGACCTAAACCCAAAGTGACAATTATAGCGAAGAGCATTAATACGTGGAATAATTGCCTTGCATTGATCGATTCACCATCTCCGTCTCATTTTAAGGATATAGTATTGCTTAAGCTAACAAACGGTTACAAGACGTGCAGGCCCAAAATTGTTTTTGTCTTTATTTTTGATATTGATCTGAATGCTTCCTTAAAATGCGTCATGGGATTTAAGCCAAGTGAAATTATATTTAGTTGATCCGAAATTAAATGGTTCTAGAGATGCCATTACTTAATACACTATGATTTTATACAAGCCATTATTTTTAATTTTATAGCATTGGAACTCGATAACCACCTCAAATCGAGCACTAGATATTGTTTCATATTGGTTAAACCGACACAAATATAATTATTATAAACATTAAGATAATTTCAATAATGTGAAATTGGAATGTTCTAGCGAGGTGTGAAATTCAAACAATCATGATTCCTTGAAAGTCATTATCCAATTTAGACTCACATTGCCTTTCTGGAAAAAAAACCTTGACTTCTCGAAGTTCTGAAAAGATACATACCGTGCCAGGAAATATCCTCCAAGGGACATGCACTATAATTTGTAGTAGTTCATTGCCTATGGACTCCTTGTTTCATTTTTTCATTTTCACTTCTTCGATATTAATTTGTTAGTTTTGTCCTCTTTCTTTTCCGTAGAGAGAGGCAATCTTGAAATCATCTTCAAAGTGATGTAATGCTTCAAAGTCTTAACTTGATTTTCTTGTTCTTCTTTCTTTAGATTACTTTTTTTATCAATATCGAGAATGAAACTCCAAATATGTTGGTGACGTACGTCCCACATTCTCCCTATTGAAAAAGGCTCAACCTATATAAAAACTAAATCCTATCCATTATTTGGGCAATACCTAAGAGAGTTATAGAAACGTAACATCATTTGCTATTTCCGATTTAACTCTCTAAGAGAAATTTTCATTTTCCGATTTCCATTACTTATTCCACTAAAAGCTTCCATTCATATTTCAAGAAATTGGGTTGAAATGCTTAAACCGAAAAACACTTAACGTAAAGCGAAGATTACAATAACAAAATTGGAGTCCCACGATAAAGACATACATCGGCTTAATTTGAGCGGAAATATTTTTGATTTATTAATTTTGAATTTCAATCATTTAGTTGCCATTTTCCGTTTTACTAATATGATAAGTGTGATAAAAACGTTTTAACAACAACAAGGTTATAAGAATTTACGCTTCGCATAATTATTTCTACATTGTAGCACATGCATATCACTGGTAAAGGAATCTGGCATAGCTCATACAATTTTGAGATACACGTGAATTTTTAACCATCAACATAGCAAGTCCATACACAACTTCAAAATATTAGAAAAAGGACGCGACACACATAACGAATATGTGTGCTGTAATGCAAGTGTACTATATCTCACATTGCTTTTTCCATATGTTATTATCGTCCCGGTGTTTGGTTTGGAGTGGGCGTAATAGATTCAATCCTGGCCAACGTAAAAACCCATATACGACATAATCATCTTTATTGAACCTTACTTTCGTGATCCGTTTAAAGCCATTTAAGAATTATAAAGGAAAGTATAAATGTGTGCCTTTGAATTAATATTTAGATTTGTAGTAATTAAAATGAATGCTAATTAAACTGAAATATTTAATGTTTTCTTTTATTGTAACGTATTCTAGTCTAATGTGGTTATAACACTTCCTATAAATGCCGTGTTTTTTCCTGCGAATCTTGTTCAAATTAATTTCTGAACCAAATTTAACTAGTAACATCAGATTCGCATGCATATGGCAAGCCTTAATGTTTATTCCGTCCTATTGGTTTTATTCTTAACTTGCTTAGGGCGAATGGTGCGAAGGAGAAACGACCAGTTATTAAGGAAAATAATTGTGAAACTAAAATGGGTTTGCCATGTGTTCTAGAAGCTTTCACGGCTATTTTCCAGATAGGGAGTATTTCTAACAAGTGTTGCGGTGAACTTGTTGTGTTGGGAAAAGTTTGCCACTCAGCATTAGTAAAGAGGACCCTTGAAAATCCTCTATTCAAAGACCTAAACCCAGTGACAATTATAGCGAAGAGCATTAATACGTGGAATAATTGCCTTGTATTGATTGATTCACCATCTCCGTCTGTTTAAGGATATAGTATTGCTTAAGCTAACAAACGGTTACAAGACGTAACGGGCCCAAAATTGTTTTTTGTCTTTATTTTTGATATTGATCTGAATGCTTCCTTAAAATGCGTCATGGGATTTAAGCCAAGTGAAATTATATTTAGTTGATCCGAAATTAAATGGTTCTAGAGATGCCATTACTTAATACACTATGATTTTATACAAGCCATTATTTTTAATTTTATAGCATTGGAACTCGATAACCACCTCAAATCGAGCACTAGATATTGTTTCATATTGGTTAAACTGACACAAATATAATTATTATAAACATTAAGATAATTTCAATAATGTGAAATTGGAATGTTCTAGCGAGGTGTGAAATTCAAACAATCATGATTCCTTGAAAGTCATTATCCAATTTAGACTCACATTGCCTTTCTGGAAAAAAAACCTTGACTTCTCGAAGTTCTGAAAAGATACATACCGTGCCAGGAAATATCCTCCAAGGGACATGCACTATAATTTGTAGTAGTTCATTGCCTATGGACTCCTTGTTTCATTTTTCATTTTCACTTCTTCGATATTAATTTGTTAGTTTTGTCCTCTTTCTTTTCTGTAGAGGAGAGGCAATCTTGAAATCATCTTCGAAAGTGATGTAATGCTTCAAAGTCTTAACTTGATTTTCTTGTTCTTCTTTCTTTAGATTACTTTTTTTATCAATATCGAGAATGAAACTCCAAATATGTCGGTGATGTACGTCCCACATTCTCCCTATTGAAAAAGGCTCAATTTATATAAAAACTAAATCCTACCCATTATTTGGGCAATACCTACGAGAGTTATAGAAACGTAACATCATTTATTATTTCTGATTTAACTCTCTAAGAGAAATTTTCATTTTCCGATTTCCATTACTTATTCCACTAAAAGCTTCCATTCACATTTCAGTAAAATTGGGTTGAAATGCTTAAAACGAAAAAACTTAACGTAGAACGAAGAATACAACAACAGAATTGGAGTCCCATGATAAAGACATACATCGGCTTAATTTCAGAACGGGAAATGTTTTTGATTTATTAATTTTGAATTTCAATCATTTAGTTGCCATTTTCCATTTTACTAATATGATAAGTGTAATAAAAACTTTTTAACAACAACAAGGTTATAAGAATTTACGCTTCGCATAATTATTTCTACATTGTAGCACATACATATCACTGGTAAAGGAATCTGGTATAGCTCATTCAATTTTGAGATACCCGTGAATTTTTAACCATCAACATAGCAAGTGCATACACAACTTCAAAATATTAGAAAAAGAGGACGACACACATAACGAATATGTGTGCCTGTAATGCAAGTGTACTATATCTCACATTGCTTTTTCCATATGTTATTATCGTCCTGGTGTTTGGTTTGGAGTGGACGTAACAGTTCAATCTTAGTTTCAACGTAAAAACCCATGTACGACATAATCATCTTTATTGAACCTTATTTTTGTCATCCGTTTAAAGCCATTTAAGAATTATAAAGGGAAGTACAAATGTGTGTCTTTGAATTAATATTTAGATTTGTAGTAATTAAAATGAATGCTAATTAAACTAAAATATTTAATGTTTTCTTTTATTGTAACGCATTCTAGTCTAATGTGGTTATAACACTTCCTATAAATGCCAGTTTTTTTCCCTGCGAATCTTGTTCGAAATTAATTTTACGAACCAAGTTTAACTAGTAACATCAGATTCGCACAGTATGGCAAGCCTTAATGTTTATTCTGTCCTATTGGTTTTATTCTTAACTTGCGGAGCAGTAATGACTTCGAAGGAGAACGACCAGATTATTAAGGAAAATAATTGTGAAACTAAAATGGGTTTGCCATGTGTTCTAGAAGCTTTCACGGCTATTTTCCAGATAGGGAGTATTTCTAACAAGTGTTGAGGTGAACTTGTTGTGTTGGGAAAAGTTTGCCACTCAGCATTAGTAAAGAGGACCCTTGAAAATCCTCTATTCAAAGACCTAAACCCAGCGATAATTATAGTGAAGAGCATTAATACATGGAGTAATTGCCTTGCATTGATCGATTCACCATCTCCGTCTGCTTAAGGATATAGTATTGCTTAAGCTAACAAACGGTTACAAGACGTAACGGGCCCAAAATTGTTTTTTGTCTTTATTTTTGATATTGATCCGAATGCTTCCTTAAAATGCGTCATGGGATTTAAGCCAAGTGAAATTATATTTAGTTGTACCGAAATTAAATGGTTCTAGAGAAGCCATTACTTAATACACTATGATTTCATACAAGCCATTATTTTTAATTTTATAGCATTGGAACTCGATAACCACCTCAAATAGAGCACTAGATATTGTTTCACATTGGTTAAATTGACACAAATATAATTATTATAAACATTAAGATAATTTCAATAATGTGAAATTGGAATGTTCTAGCGTGGTGTGAAATTCAAACAATCATGATTCGTGGAAAGTCAATATCCAATTTAAACTCACATTGCCTTTATGGAAAAAAAACCTTGACTTCTCGAAGTTCTGAAAAGATACATATCGTGCCAGGAAATATCCTCCAAGGGACATGCACTATAATTTGTAGTAGTTCATTGTCGATGGACTCCTTGTTTCATTTTTCATTTTCACTTCTTCAATATTAATCTGTTAGTTTTGTCCTCTTTTTTTTCCGTAGAGGAGAGGCGATCTTGAAATCATCTTCGAAAGTGATGTAACGCTTCAAAGTCTTAACCTGATTTTCTTATTCTTCTTTCTTTAGATTACTTTTTTTATCAATATCGAGAATGAAACTCCAAATATGTCGGTGACGTACGTCCCACATTCTCCCTATTGAAAAAGGCTCAATTTATATAAAAACTAAATCCTATTCATTATTTGGGCAATACCTACGAAAGTTATAGAAACGTAACATCATTTGTTATTTCCGATTTAACTCTCTAAGAGAAATTTTCATTTTCCGATTTCCATTACTTATTCCACTAACAGCTTCCATTCATATTTTAGTAAATTTGGGTTGAAATGCTTAAACTGAAAAAACTTAACGTAGAACGAAGAATACAACAACAGAATTGGAGTCTCACGATAAAGACATACATCGGCTTAATTTCAGAACGGGAAATATTTTTGATTTATTAATTTTGAATTTCAATCATTTAGTTGCCATTTTCCGTTTTACTAATATGATAAGTGTGATAAAAACATTTTAACAACAACAAGGTTATAAGAATTTACGCTTCGCATGATTATTTCTACATTGTAGCACATACATATCACTGGTAAAGGAATCTGGTATAGCTCATTCAATTTTGAGATACACGTGAATTTTTAACCATCAACATAGCATGTAACATCCCGAAATTGGGCCTAGGAGAATTGAGCCCAATGGGCCTTAGGCGTAGTAGCGTTTAAATTTTTGGAGAACAAGAAATCGGCTTAAATGCTAGTTAGACTTATTGGATAAGTGATTTTGGAAGGTTAGAGGGCTTCTATGAAGTCCCGGGATCAAATATTGGCTTTGGGGAAATTTTGGTTTTAGGTGAAAAAAACCCTGGAAGTTGGCAGATAGGCCTTAAGAATAAAATATGAAGGAAAATGACACAAGTGGAGTGTGTGGTGTAGTGGCAAAGTGACGCCCCTTAGGGGACAAGGAAGTGACGCCACAAGGAAGGAAGGAGGTCCAAGGTTCAAGTCTTGGCTTTTGCATTTTGGTTTCTTTTTACTTGGATCTTAGAATTTGGGCCATAGTTTATATTTAGTTGCGCTTGGTTTAAGACACAAGAGGAGCTTGTGGCCAAGTGGTTAGCGGCATGGATTATGTTGTAAGGGAGCCTGGGTTCGAATCTCATGAGAAGCAAGAGAGTATATATTTTGTGGTCTGGATGGTAAGAGTTTCAGTTGAATTTAAACTCTACTGACGAAGGGATCCCACATCGGAAAGACACAAAGAATGAAGGTGAAGAGCTAGCTATATAAGGAGCATCCTAGGAGGAGAGTAAACACATCTTGGAGGGCGTTTGGGCACAAGAGTGGTCGGAGCGCGGATTAGCCCCAGAGTCCTATCAGGTGTGTAACTCTCTCTACTCTAGCTGTAGAGCGGCAAAATGCCGAAATACCGATCACACGGCATTAGTAGCCACACGAGCATGCGAGCGCACGTGTGGGGCTTTGACGCGATAGTTGAGGCCATCAGCAGTATTCTTGTGGGTTGGGGCTGCTTGGGCCTCGATGGGCCGAAGTGGGCCCAATGGGCCCGTGGGCCCATATGAGTAAATTGTGTGATTGTTTAGTATATGTTGAACTAGACAAGGTGGAACTTATATACGTGGCTAGATTTGTGCTAGGTGGGCCACACGAGCGTGTGGGCCCGGATGGGCCGAAATCGGGTTTTAGGCCCAATCGTCCGATATGACCGGAAATGGTAGCTGAGTCGCTAGTGGCCACATTAGGCCTTCGGAAAGGGCATTGCAGGTGTGAATTTACGAAAATACCCTTGGTGGGTAAATTATGAATATGCCCTTGGTAGGTAAAATTACGGTTATACCATTAGAGGTTGATTAGCATGATTATGTTTTTTAGTTTTGGCCGATTGTAGGGGAAGGCTTGATCTCGCATATCTCGGGTTGTGACTAGTGCTCGAAAAGCGTTAAGGAAGGGGGATCTAGTGCGTTAGATCTTGATCTACTGGGATTTGATAGTCGCGTTAGTAACTGTGTGTAAACTTACACACTCTATTACTTAGTAATATGTTTTAATAACTCGAATATGATAAAGTCAAAAAAGCAAGATGGATGTTGATATGATACCCTATGGGTATGAGCAGGGATTCGGGTAAGTCCGTTTCGATATGAATTCTACTATTCGATATGTATGATATTGTGATTTATGACATATATGTATTATGATTCGTAATAAAGCATGATGACATGATTTGCATGATTTACATGAGTATGGCATGACAATGGGTAATATGAGAGGAGGGGGAAGTTGATATCCGTGTCTTTGGGACACCAGAGGTTTGGCACCTCCAGTGGTTTGGTACCACAGATTGATTTAGTGACTTTGGGTCACCAGAGATTTGGCACCTCATAGCGACTTGTCCCAGTGGCTTAGTACCACAGTGGGTTGGCCCCACAGTTGACATATCGGGATCGTCGCCAGTGATTTGGTATCACACGTGGGTTGGCCCCCACACTTGGATATTGATATTTTGTGACTTTGGGTCACCAGAGGTTTGGCACCTCATAGTGACTTGTCCCAGTGGCTTAGCACCACAGTGGGTTGGCCCCACAGTTGATATTACGGGATTGTCGCCAGTGATTTGGTATCACACGTGGATTGGCCCGACAGATGGATTATTCGTGACTTTGGGTCACCAGTGGTTTGGCACCACATTATTGGATATCGTGACTTTGGGTCACCAGTGGTTTGGCACCACCAGTGGTTTGGTACCACACGGGGTAGAAAAAAGAGTTTCGAATGGTTCGGTTATGGGGCTTGCATGATTTGCATGTTTTATCAATGATCTGTGTAAGTACTTGAATTATCGGGTTGGGGATTTATACACTGAGTCTTGGTGACTCACCCCTTCCCTTATATTTTGCAGATGAGGCATAGATCGTGGATATGGAGCCGGGGAGGAGTCGAGGTGGCCATGCATGTTGGTTTTGGGTTTTAACTATAAAATACCTTCTAAGTTTTATTTATTTTCTTTAAATTAGGTATGATTTTTGTAATAAGGCCGCTGGTTGTTATTTTGGGTTTTGGTTATTTGATTTACTTCTGATGTTGTTATGCATGTGATTAGAACTTGTTTGCTTAATTAACCGTTAAATACAACATTTTCAAAACCATACCTCTTCGGGTTTTCCAAACGTTACAAGATAATAAAGGTAACTTGGATGTTTTTATAAACTCTCATTTTCAAATCACTTTAAATGGAAATGGTTCTAAACTTTATTTTTCTTATTGCATTTAGTTCTAACAAGTGTCCAATGTTTTCTAAAATCTGCAATCACAAATGGGTTTTTACTCACGAGTTTTCCAAGTATTACGACAACTACTAAAACGAACTCAGCATCAATTATTACTAAGTTTTCTAAACCCTAAAACAAAACAGAGTCTTCTTTAAACATTTTCGACAAACTTATGATTTTAAGATGTTTTCACACCGTAACATGCCAGATTCGGTCGTAACATTTAGGCCAGGTTTGGGGTGTTACATAGCAAGTGCATACACAACTTCAAAATATTAGAAAAATAGGATGACACACATAACGAATATGTGTGCCTGTAATGCAAGTGTACTATATCTCACATTGCTTTTTCCATATGTTATTATCGTCCTGGTGTTTGGTTTGGAGTAGACGTAACAGTTCAATCCCAGTTTCAACGTAAAAACCCATGCACGACATAATCATCTTTATTGAACCTTATTTTCGTGATCCGTTTAAAGCCATTTAAGAATTATAAAGGAAAGTATAAATGTGTGTCTTTGAATTAATATTTAGATTTGTAGTAATTAAAATGAATGCTAATTAAACTGAAATATTTAATGTTTTCTTTTATTGTAACGTATTCTAGTCTAATGTAGTTATAACACTTCCTATAAATGCCAATTTTTTTCCCTACGAATCTTGTTCGAAATTAATTTTACAAACCAAATTTAACTAGTAACATCAGATTCGTGCAGTATGGCACGCCTTAATGTAACATCCTAAAATTTAGGGCTATTTGAGATTGAATTATTTTTCTTGTGTTTAATTGCTGTGATATTATTTGTGGAATAATAAGGCTTAATTAGGGGCCTTGAGTAGGCTCGAAATGGTAGAAAAATATTTTTGTAAGCTATTTAAGGTAGGGAGCCTTAACAAGTAGGGGTTAGAAGGATAAATGAGGGATTATTTGATACAGAAATGGCCTTGGAAAAGTGGCAAAAGGGAGGCCACTTAAGGGCTGGAAATGACGCCACAAGTGGGAGTAAGGGGAGCCTGGGTTCGAGTCGCGGAGTCTCCCTTTTTACTCTTTAGTATGGACGGTATAGGAGGGGAGAGATTTTCTCTCTTTGAACTCTTTTTAGATAATAAGATAATAAGGATAATATTAGCTTTTAATCAAATTTTATTTTGATTAATCTTAAAAGATGGCAAGGAGGAAAAATAGGCAGTTGAGCATTCAAATTATTTTGAATACTTTGGAATGGTTGGCCAAGAGGAATTTTAGGTAGTGGATGAATTTTGAACTCCTTGAAGGGGGAGTGGACGGCAAGGTGTTAGGGGGAGTGCCGAATTCTCTATTGAGCACTCTTCTATTTTCTTTTCTTTTTCCAAAGGTGTTCAAGTCCAAAACTCCTCTCTTCTGTTCTCTCTCTGGTCGAAACCCCATCTTCCATCTTACTCTTTCTTTTCTTTCCTCAAAAACCGTAGCCGAAACTCTTATTTCACTTCCTTACTTCCTCTTTTTCCATACAAAGCCGAACTTGGGGTGATTGTGTTGATCAACCATAGCCGAATATACTCCTTTGGGTGTGCCGAAACTCTCTTCTCCCATTTAGGAGTACCTTGGCCGAATATCAAGCAAAGGTGACCTTCTCTAATCTCTAATCGGTTCATAAGGTGGGTAAGTGGTTGAAGCCGAATGCCTTATTTTGTTTCTCTTGTTCTTGTCGACTTCTAAAGGAATAAAGAGCCGATTTCGGCACTTGTGAGCAAGGGTGCTAATTGTAAGAGTATGCCCAAAGACCAATCATGAGATGGTTGTAATAACATACTTAATTTACCATGTTTATTAATATAAAGCGTTGTCATTATTATTTCAGTTTTTCTTTACGTGTGTATAAATAAACTGCTTTTATAATAATGTCCTAAGAATAATATGATTATTCTTAAAAGATCCTTAGTCGAGTATTATTGTTGACTAGGACAACAATAATGCATTAAGACTAACATGTAGTTGATTGATGATAAAGAGGTGTCATTGATGTGGATTGTCAAAATCAATGCATGAATATGTGTGTTAGAGAACAACATATTGGATTGACCCGTTATGAGTATGTTTATTGGATTATTATGTAATTGTCACAACATTACTCATAGTGATTAATATGTATATGATCCTCAGACTTGAGATAATTATTATCTCAACATCGTGAGTTGTATATTTTGATACAGTCAAACATACACCGTAATTGGTTGTTCTATAAAGACTGATGTTGGATATACCACAATCTATGTAGAGGATATGGTTGATCAATATAGGATAAGTCCCTCCTACATAATGGGAGTAATATCTTAGGCCACTTGATTGAGTGAGACTAGAAATGCATGGCCATGCTCAAATAAGTTGACATGAGATGTCATACTAATTTTTATATCATAGTCTACTCAAGATATCAAGAAACATGGGATGGACTATACAAGTGTGACTATTCCATGACTTGTGTCCATTCGGAGATAAAGGACTTAAGGATTAATGTATGAAAGGTTAATCACAAAAAGTTATGTGGAATCATGACTTCTTGTAACTTAGGTAGCAATGATGCATTGCTAGATGCCCTCATTGTTTGTGACATTAGAATCGTTCTATTATTATCGCTAACGTTGCAAGAACCTACAAGGTCACACCCTATGGTTTAAAATGAACGGAATAAAATATAATTGGTATTGTTTTTAGTTGTCACATGAATTAAATTAATTAAAGAATTAATTTAATTGGGCAATCAAATATTGAACATATTATATGTACAAGGATGTTGTACACATAATGACAACATAATTCTATTAATATATGAATTTGATTCATATATAAATTTAAATAAATATAGTTTACCGAAATCCTTATTATAATTAATGTAATTATAATTTTCGGATATAATTAATGTAATTATAATTTTCGGTTAAAAACTTTCTTGTATTTATTTTATCTTATGATACATTCAAGAGATACCAATTATAAAAGGGTAGTAAAAGGATACCTAATAATGGGCCCAATGAAAAAGATACCCATTATAAAAGGCCCAATTAAAAGGATACCCAATATAAAAGGTATTTAAAAGAGGCAAAGCTTAGTAAAAACCCTAAGAGATTGCTTGTTAGGTCTAGCAGCCGTCAAGCAAATAAACCTCCAAAATAGTTTTGGAGATTTCTTCCGTTCATAGTCAAACCGGGTGGATCACGTAGAGGCCGACATCAAAAAAGGTTGTGGCTTGATTCGACAGTAGATCAAAACTCTTGTTGCCAAGGCGTCGCTGTCTACTCAGATTGAAGTTTTGGTAATTTCGAAACCTTTATGTCACCCCGATTCGTTCCTCACACATGGATCCATGGTTTGGATCGCCGGATCTAATTTTATTCTGCTGCGCCATGGGGTATCGGCGTTCCAACACTAATTGCTTGTTGTAACCGAATCTGTCTAGGTGCTCCAGGATTTTGAGATCTTCAAACCAAGCCTTCATTCGTTATCAATCGGTTGGTAAGTGGTGGTAAGGATCAGTTTTCATAGATTAAACTTTTAAGTATTCAAAGCCGAAGGCTATTAACTTTAATGATGGCCGATTGTAGGAAGTGAAGCAGGTCGCTAGTACTCAAAAGCGTTTGGGTAAGGTTTTGGGTTCACAAGGAAACCTTTTCAATTAATTTGGTTTGGCCGAATAGGCCATGGCAGTAACCTAGTGTTTGGCCGAATATAGGAGCAGGAAGTCTAGGGTGCCGATTTGATTCTTCGGGACTTAGAACGACTGTTGGTGATAGGTGTGTACATACACACTTTATAATTAATTAATGTACTAAATCTGTTGTGTGCTAATCGGATCTATGTAGATTCGGATTTAATACCATGGATGGTATAAGCAAGGATTTAGGTAAGTCCTTGTTGATTATGAGTTATTTTATGATGCTTTTGGGAAGCATGATATATTTGGTATGTGCAGTGAATACATGACTGATAATAAACCCTGTATGGTTTGGCACCACCAGTGGTTTGGTACCACACGGGGTAGAGAAAGGTGTTACGGACGGTTAGGTTGGGTGCATGACTTAGTGCATGTTAATTTGTTATAAATTGTGTATGATTGTTGCATCAAATCGGGGAAGGGTTACACATTAAGTCTTGGTGACTCACCTTCTCCTTTAATTTTTCAGGTGATCCGTAGATTGCGGATGAGGAGCCGGATGGACTCGAGGTGGCCATGCAGTGGAATTTGAATTAATGGACTTTGAATTTCAGTTTATTTTATTCGATTGTTAGTTTTATTTTAATCAAATTGTAATAAGGCCTCCTAAGAATTATTTTTATTTTACATGTTTCGAATAATTTGTTTAAACTGTTTTAATGAAATTAAAATAAGTACACATGTTTTTCTCAAGTTGTACGCAAAATGTTTTATCGTGCCATCGGGTACATTTAAAATATATAACAATTTGACTTAATAAATATTTTTAAATAAACCTAAGTATGGGTTTTATACATCTCAACTGTTTTTAAACAAGGCACTATCTTCTATTAAAAAGTTAAACCGGTTTTAAGAAATTTTACAAAGCATTTTCTCTGTAGCACACCAAATTCGGTCGTAATGTTTGGGCCTGGTTGGGGTGTTACAAAATTGGTATCAGAGCCCAGTTCAAAGCTCGGCTGTGGGGGACCAAGGCCCAAAAATGTTTTAGTAGGTTTTTTTTTTTTTGGAAATATTTTTGGTTTGGAACAGCATGGCACCTAGTCTCCGGCACCAATCCGCCCAGGTAAGTACCTCTAAACTTCTCGGTGAATTATTACTTGTAGAATGGGTAGGAATGGAACATAGATAGATTTATAGGAACTTGAACCATAGGATTAGACTACTCAAACACAAAAACAAACCATAAGCTTTAATGAACTAAACCAACCTATGGCTAAGTCACTGAGCTAGGGTGTGGTAATCCCTGTACGCATGTCTAGGATTGGATCCTAAGAGCTTGGTATTTAAGCAATCCTAGTGACTCACCTCCTCTTCGTAGGTATCCTGCAGTGCGTAGCCTTCTGCTCACCCTAACTCGGAGGGCTCGGTGGTGTGGCAACCTCATGCGCATGTCTAGGAATGGTTTCGGTGGGAGCTTGGTATTTAAGCAGTCCGCGTGACTCACCTCCTCTCTACTCGAATCCTGCCTGGTGCGTAGCTTTGGTTCACACTAACCAAGAGGGCTCGGTCATAGGCTAAACATAATGACTAAAACCCGAAAGGGAACTAGCCATGTTTTTAGAAAAAGAAGAAAATAACCAACCCTAGTTTTTCAGAACTTTTAAAATCACTCTTTCAAAGTTGAGAACAACCCTCTTTACAACTCTTTCCGGAAAAAAAAAATTTGATTTGTGGAAATTACAAAAATGCCCTTAGGGTAAAATTACCAAAATGCCCTTAGTTCATAAAATATCAACTACTCAATGGTTTTGCCCAAGAATTCATTATTTTATAAACATTCAAAAACCCTACCTTGCAAATTATCAAAAATACTTTGGTTTTGGAAAATTACGAAAATGCCCTCAACTTACAAAATTACCGAAATGACCCTGAGTTCTAAAATTTTTGCAACATCATCGTTTTAAAAAGGGAAACTCTCAAAAAGGAACCTTCAAAGTTTTACAACTGTTAAAATATCCCTGATTTACTAAATTTACAAATTTACCCCTAATTGACAAAATTACCAAAATACCCCTGGTTTCCAAAAATTTTGCTATATCCTTAATTTGCGAAATTCTTCGAAAATACTCTCCAGTCTTGGGAAATTTCAAATGTTTTGATTTATTAAAGTTTTAAAATTTCTTTTATTATGAAAATACCCCTGTAGGAAAATGACGAAAATACCCCTGGGATAGAAACATGACAGAAATGTCCGAAGAGTGAATAAGTATGAAAGATATTAGGGAATGGATGTTCCTCTCTATGTGAACTAGGATAGAGAACTTGAAACTTTGTTTGATCGAAAGAATTCCTATTAAACTTTCCATAAAAATTTCTTCGCGAGTAAAGCAAGTGGAAATAATCACTAATCCATAAAAATTTCTTAATCGAGTTAAAGCGCGGTAGTTAGAATGAGCTCTAGAGGACGTGAGACGCCGTGGGCGCCAGTAGAGCGGGATGACCGTGTGTCGGAACCGTTTAGGTCGGGTCAGGGTTCTGAAAATGAAGTACCACCGCCACCACCTCCCCTAACTTTTGGAGCTGAGGATCAGGATCAGACAGGGGGTGAAGCAGTATCGCAAGCTGCGTTGCGAGTCCTCGAGATGGTGGCCCCGTGCTAGTGGGGAATGGGAGCTCGTAAATCGTTCGAGCGACTCGATCCAACGGAGCTGAGGTATTCCGGGGTGTGTCGGGTGTGGCACCCAGTGCAGCGGAATACTGGTTAGAATCAACTGAGAGAATCATGGACGATCTCGATCTGACAAATGAGGAGAAGTTAAAAGGGGCGGTGTCGCTTCTAAAGGATGAGGCATATCAATGGTGGCTCACGGTTCGGGATGGTGCTACGGCAGATGATCTGACTTGGGAGTACTTCAAAACGGCTTATCAGAAGAAGTATGTGGGTACCAGTTACACTGACGCGCAGAGAAAAGCTTTTCTGGGGTTGGTACAAGGAAATAAGTCAGTGTCGGAGTATGAGGCGGAATTCTCGAGGCTGAGCCGCTATGCTCGGGGGATTGTGTCAACCGAGCATGATCGTTGCGTCCGTTTTAAAGACGAACTTAGGGATAAGTTAAGGTTATTGATTGCTCCACAGCAGGAGCGTGAGTTTGCTGTTCTGGTGGAAAAGGCTAAGGTAGCCGAAGGGGTCAAGGAGTCTGTGAGACAGAACTATGATAGAAACAAGCAGAAGAGAGGCTTTGGGTCGTGCAGGTCGTGTGGTAATGTTCGTAAAAGGGCTAGGCGTAATGGGCCAAATCGAGCGGAAGGCCCATGGCTACTAATAAGAGACCGGCCCAGTGTAATCACTGTGGAAAATCACATTGGGGAGGTTGTTGGACCGGTGAGAGGGGTTGCTTTGAATGTGGGTCTCTGGATCAACGCGTGAGGGATTGTCCTCGGAAGCTAGCTAAGAATCAGCCAGAGGGACAGAACCGTACTCAGGATAGGAATGTGGGACCACAAAGGGGTCGTGGTAATGGTAGAGGAGGCAATGGTCCTAATCGAGGTCGTGGAATTCAGGGCAGAGGCACAGGCAACACTGAGGCAAAGCAGCCTGGCTTAGTCTATGCGGTAAGGCGTCGCGAGAAGGGTGACGCACCGGATACGTTCCTAATTTTCGGTCTTCCATATGTTGCCTTAATTGATGTGGGTTCAACGCATTCATACGTTGCTAGTAGTGTGGTAGAGACTATGAACTTAGACTCTGAGACTGCTTCTAGGGAGATGACTGTAATTAGCCCTTTAGGCCACTCTGTAGCTGTAAACAAGTTTTATAGAGATGTACCCCTAGAACTCCAAGGGGTAGTGTTTGTGGCCGATCTGATGGAACTGCCGTTTGGGGAGTTCGATTTGATCCTTGGAATGGACTGGTTGGTTAAGTATCAGGCGAGATTAGATTGCGTTGCTAAGCGCATGGTTCTTAAGATGGCTGAGGGTGATGAAGTGGTCATGATAGGTAATAGAAGAGATTACCTATCCAATGTGGTGTCTGGCTTGAAGGCAGAGAAGATGGTCATGAAGGGTTGTGAGGCATTTTTGGTTCGAATTTGTGCCTTGGAGGCTAAGGAGTCAGCAGTTGAGAAGGTCCGCATCTTGTAGGGAATTCGCGATGTGTTCCCGAAGAACTTCCGGTCCGCCTCCGTGATCGGAAATTGAATTCGGTATAGACTTGCTACCCGAATGGCACCGTGTCTATAGCACCGTGCGAATGGCACCAAAAGAATTGGTGGAGTGAAGGCTCAAATTCGTGAGCTCTTGGATAGAGGGTTTATACGACCAAGTATATCTCCGTGGGAGCACCGGTCTTTGTTCGTCAAGAAGAAGGACGAGTTCAATGAGGATGTGTATCGATTACGCACAACTAAACAAGTTAACGATCAAGAACAAGTATCCGCTTGCCTCTGATTGATGACTTGTTTGATCAACTGAAGGGTGCATCTATGTTCTCAAAGATAGACCTTAGGTCAGGTTATCATCAACTCAAGGTGAAGGAAGTTGATGTTCACAAGACGGCATTCTGAACTCGGTATGGGCATTACAAGTTCTTGCTGATGCTATTCGGGTTGACTAATGCGCCGGCAGCCTTTATGGACTTAATGAATAGGGTGTTCCAGCAGTATTTGGATCAATTTGTCGTGGTATTTATAGACGACATATTGGTTTACTCAAAGACAGAGGAGGAGCATGACAGGCATCTGCGTATAGTTTTACAAGTACTGAGGGAGAAGCAGTTGTATGCCAAATTCAGTAAATGCGAATTTTGGCTTAGGGAGGTGGCTTTCTTAGGTCACGTAGTATCAGCTGAAGGGATTAGAGTGGACCCTCGCAAGGTTGAAGCGGTATTGGATTGGAAACCGCCTAGGTCAGTGGCAGAAATTCGAAGTTTTCTGGGTTTAGCAGGGTACTACCGAAGATTTGTGGAAGGATTCTCTTTAATTGCAGTGCCGTTAACGAAGTTATTAAGGAAGGGAGTTCCATTTGTTTGGTCGGAGAAGCAGCAAGAAAGTTTCGATAAGCTAAGGAAGATTCGGCGAAGCTCGCTTACGTATAGCTGAAGCAGGGAAGTTGTTTACGGTTTATTGTAATGCATCCCATACTGGTTTGGGATGTGTGTTGATGCAGGAAGGGAAGGTAGTGGCCTATGCGTCCCGTCAGTTAAGACCGCATGAGGTTAACTATCCAACTCACGACTTGGAGTTAGCGGCAGTAGTCTTCGCATTGAAAATATGGAGACACTACTTGTATAGGGAGAAGTCGATAGTCTATACGGATCACAAAAGTTTGAGGTATCTTTTGACTCAGAAGGATCTAAATTTAAGGCAACTTCGATGGATTGAACTGTTGAAGGACTACGACTGTTCAATTGAATACCATCCGGGCAAGGCTAACGTGGTGGCTGACGCATTAAGCCGGAAGGTCGTGACAGACTTAAGAGCGATGTTCGCTCACCTCAGTCTATATGACGATAGGAGACTTTTGGCAGAGCTACAAGTTAAGCTAACTTGGATCGAGGAGATTAAGGAAAAGCAATTGATGGACGATAGCTTGAATGCTCGGAGGTTGCAAGAGCAAGATGATGGTTTGGAAGGGTATAGTTTGACTGAGGATGGCGTATTATGTTTTCAAGGACAGCCTTGTATGCCGTAGGATGTGGAGTTGAGGCAAAGAATTCTTCAAGATGCACATAGCAGCCCATACGCTATGCATCCTGGAGGTAGTAAGATGTATGGGGATTTACTAAACAGATTACGTGGCTGTGGTTGAAACGTGAGGTAACTGAGTTCGTGGGAAGATGTCTGACGTGTCAGCAGGTTAAGGCTGAATACCAGTTGCCATCAGGGTTACTTCAACCAGTAAAGATCCCTCAATGGAAATAGGAGAGGATCACTATGGATTTCGTCAGTGGGCTACCCCTCACACCCAGCAAGAAGGACGCAGTTTGGGTAATTGTGGATCGTCTGACTAAGTTAGCTCACTTCATACCGGTGAGAGTGGATTATTCCTTCCAGAGGCTAGCAAAGTTGTATGTAGCGTAGATAATAAGATTGCATGGTGTGCCAGTGTCAATTATCTCGGATAGGGATCCGAGGTTCACGTCAAGATTCTAGAAAGCGTTGCATCAGGCTTTGGGTACACGATTGGATTTTAGCACAGCTTTCCATCCACAGTCTAACAGGCAATCGAAAAGGGTTATACAGATCTTAGAGGATATGCTGAGAGGGTGTGTATTGGATTTCATTGGTAGTTGGGAAGAGTATCTACCGTTGGCGGAATTCGCTTATAACAATAGTTATCAAGCAAGTATCCAAATGGCACCATATGAAGCACTATATGGATGAAGGTGTCGAACTCCTACGTGTTGGACAGAATTGGCTGAACGACAAGTTTTGGGTCCCGAGTTAGTAACAGAAACTGAGGATAAGGTTAAGGTGATTCGGGCTCGTCTCAAGGAAGCATCAGATAGGCAGAAATCTTATGCTGGTATCAAGCGTAAAGAACTGGAGTATGCGGTAGGAGATAAGGTTTTTCTAAAGGTGTCACCTTGGAAGAAGGTATTGAGATTTGGGCGAAAAGGGAAGCTAAGCCCAAGGTTCATCGGCCCATATACGGTGTTAAAACGAGTGGGACTAGTAGCTTATCAGCTCGAGCTACCGGCGGAATTGAGTCAGATTCATGACGTCTTTCATGTGTCGATGCTGAGACGGTACCGGTCAGATCCATCACACGTTGTACCAGTAGCTGAGATTGAGGTGAACACGGATTTATCTTTTGAGGAAGAACCAGTGCAGATCTTGAACCGAGATGTCAAAGTTTTGCGCAGGAAGTCAGTACCTTTGGTGAAAGTGCTATGGCGGAACCATGGTGTAGAGGAAGCTACGTGGGAACTCGAGGATGTAATGCGGCAGCAATACCCCCACCTCTTCTAATCAGGTAATTTCGAGGCCGAAATTATTTTTAAGGGTGGTAGAACTGTAACATCCTAAAATTTGGGGCTATTTGAGATTGAATTATTTTTCTTGTGTTTAATTGCTGTGATATTATTTGTGGAATAGTAAGGCTTAATTAGGGGCCTTGAGTAGGCTCAGAATGGTAGAAAAATATTTTTGTAAGCTATTTAAGGTAGGGAGCGTTAACAAGTAGGTGTTAGATGGATAAAAGAGGGATTATTTGACACAGAAATGGCCTTGGAAAAGTGGCAAAAGGGAGGCCACTTAAGGGCTGGAAATGACGCCATAAGGGGGAGCAAGGGGAGCCTGGGTTCGAGTCGCGGAGTCTCCCTTTTTACTCTTTAGTATGGACGGCATAGGAGGGGAGAGATTTTCTCTCTTTGAACTCTTTTTAGATAATAAGATAATAAGGATAATATTAGCTTTTAATCAGATTTTATTTTGATTAATCTTAAAAGGTGGCAAGGAGGAAAAATAGGCAGTTGAGCATTCAAATTATTTTGAATACTTTGGAATGGTTGGCCAAGAGGAATTTTAGGTAGTGGATGAATTTTGAACTCCTTGAAGGGGGAGTGGACGGCAAGGTGTTAGGGGGAGTGCCGAATTCTCTATTGAGCACTCTTCTATTTTCTTTTCCTTTTTCCAAAGGTGTTCAAGTCCAAAACTCCTCTCTTCTGTTCTCTCTCTAGCCGAAATCCCATCTTCCATCTTACTCTTTCTTTTCTTTCCTCAAAAACCTTGTCCGAAACTCTTATTTCACTTCCTTACTTCCTCTTTTTCCATACAAAGCCGAACTTGGGGTGATTGTGTTGATCAACCATAGCCGAATATACTCCTTTGGGTGTGCCAAAACTCTCTTCTCCCATTTAGGAGTACCTTGGCCGAATATCAAGCAAAGGTGACCTTCTCTAATCTCCAATCGGTTTATAAGGTGGGTAAGTGGTTGAAGCCGAATGCCTTATTTTGTTTCTCTTGTTCTTGTCGACTTCTAAAGGAATAAAGAGCCGATTTCAGCACTTGTGAGCAAGGGTGCTAATTGCTTGTTGTAACCAAATCTGTCTAGGTGCTCCAGGATTTTGAGATCTTCAAACCAAGCCTTCATTCGTTATCAATCGGTTGGTAAGTGGTGGTAAGGATCGGTTTTCATAGATTAAACTTTTAAGTATTCAAAGCCGAAGGCTATTAACTTTAATGATGGCCGATTGTAGGAAGTGAAGCAGGTGGCTAGTACTCAAAAACGTTTGGGTAAGGTTTTGGGTTCACAAGAACCCTTTTCAATTAATTTGGTTTATTGAATAGGCCCATGACACTAACCTAGTGTTTGGCCGAATATAGGAGCAGGAAGTCTAGGGTGCCGATTTGATTCTTCGGGACTTAGAACGACCGTTGGTGACAGGTGTGTACATACACACTTTATAATTAATTAATGTACTAAATCTATTGTGTGCTAATCGGATCTATGTAGATTCGGATTTAATACCATGGATGGTATAGGCAAGGATTCAGGTAAGTCCTTGTTGATTATGAGTTATTTTATGATGCTTTTGGGAAGCATGATATATTCGGTATGTGCAAAGTGAATACATGACTGTAATAAACCCCAGATGTGATATCAAGTAAACATGGTTAGCATGATTCTATTAAATGCATCTTATAAATATGTGGGTCTGATGAGAGGAGGGGGATTGATATTCGTGTCGACGGACACCAAAGGTTTTGGAACCACATTGTGACTACGGTCACGGAGGTTTGGCACCTCCGCAGGTTTGGCACCTCATAGCGTCTCGTCCCGGTGGCTTAGCACCACAAAGGGGTTGGCCCCACGGATTATATTAAGGGATTGACACCAGTGATTTGGTATCACACGATGGGTTGGCCCCATCAATCGATTTGTGTCTTTGGACACCAGAGGTTTGGCACCTCCAGTGATTTGGCATCACATCTGTGACTTTAAGTCACCAGTGGTTTGGCACCACCAGTGTTTGGTACCACACGGGTAGAGAAAGGTGTTACGGACGGTTAGGTTGGGTGCATGACTTAATGCATGTTAATTTGTTATAAATTGTGTATGATTGTTGCATCAAATCGGGGAAGGGTTACACATTAAGTCTTGGTGACTCACCTTCTCCTTTAATTTTTCAGGTGATCCGTTGATTGCGGATGAGGAGCCGGATGGACTCGAGGTGGCCATGCAGTGGAATTTGAATTAATGGACTTTGAATTTCAGTTTATTTTATTTGATTGTTAGTTTTATTTTAATCAAATTGTAATAAGGCCTCCTAAGAATTATTTTTATTTTACATGTTTCGAATAATTTGTTTAAACTGTTTTAATGAAATTAAAATAAGTACACATGTTTTTCTCAAGTTGTACGCAAAATGTTTTATCGTGCCATCGGGTACATTTAAAATATATAACAATTTGACTTAATAAATATTTTTAAATAAACCTAAGTATGGGTTTTATACATCTCAACTGTTTTTAAATAAGGCACTATCTTCTATTAAAAAGTTAAACCAGTTTTAAGAAATTTTACAAAGCATTTTCTCTGTAGCACATCAAATTCAGTCGTAATGTTTGGGCCGGGTCTGGGGTGTTACACTTAATGTTTATTCCGTCCTATTGGTTTTATTCTTAACTTGCGGGGCAGTAATGGCTATGAAGGAGAATGACCAGATTATTAAGGAAAATAATTGTGAAACTAAAATGGGTTTGCCATGTGTTCTAGAAGCTTTCAAGGATATTTTCCAGATAGGGAGTATTTCTAACAAATGTTGCGGTGAACTTGTTGTGTTGGGAAAAGTTTGCCACTCAGCATTAGTAAAGAGGACCCTTGAAAATCCTCTATTCAAAGACCTAAACCCAGCGACAATTATAGTGAAGAGCATTAATACGTTGAATAATTGCCTTGCATTAATCGATTCACCATCTCCGTCTGCTTAAGGATATAGTATTGCTTAAGCTAACAAACGGTTACAAGACGTAACGGGCCCAAAATTGTTTTTTGTCTTTATTTTAGATATTGATCCGAATGCTTCCTTAAAATGCGTCATGGGATTTAAGCCAAGTGAAATTATATTTAATTGTACCGAAATTAAATGGTTCTAGAGAAGCCATTACTTAATAACTATGATTTTATACAAGCCATTATTTTTAATTTTATAGCATTGGAACTCGATAACCACTTCTAATCGAGCACTAGATATTGTTTCACATTGGTTAAATTGACACAAATATAATTATTATAAACATTAAGATAATTTCAATAATGTGAAATTGGAATGTTCTAGTGTGGTGTGAAATTCAAACAATCATGATTCCTTGAAAGTCATTATCCAATTTAAACTCACATTTCCTTTACGGAAAAAAAACCTTGACTTCTTGAAGTTCTGAAAAGATACATATCGTGCCAGGAAATATCCTCGAAGGGACATGCACTATAATTTGTAGTAGTTCATTGCCTATGGACTCCTCGTTTCATTTTTCATTTTCACTTCTTCGATATTAATCTGTTAGTTTTGCCCTCTTTCTTTTCCGTAGAGGAGAGGCAATCTTGAAATCATCTTCGAAAGTGATGTAACGCTTCAAAATCTTAACTTGATTTTCTTATTCTACTTTCTCTAGATTACTTTTTTTTATCAATATCGAGAATGAAATTCCAAATATGTCGATGACGTACGTCCCACATTCTCCCTATTGAAAAGGGCTTAATTTATATAAAAACTAACTCCTATCCATTATTTGGGCAATACCTACTAGAGTTATAGAAACGTAACATCATTTGTTATTTCCGATTTAACTCTCTAAGAGAAATTTTCATTTTCCGATTTCCATTACTTATTCCACTAAAAGCTTCCATTCATATTTCAGTAAAATTGGGTTGAAATGCTTAAACCAAAAAAACTTAACGTAGAACGAAGAATACAACAACAGAATTGGAGTCCTACAATAAAGACATACATCGGCTTAATTTCAGAACGGGAAATATTTTTGATTTATTAATTTTGAATTTCAATCATTTAGTTGCCATTTTCCGTTTTACTAATATGATAAGTGTGATAAAAACTTTTTAACAACAACAAGGTTATAAGAATTTACGCTTCGCATAATTATTTTTACATTGTAGCACATATATATCACTGGTAAAGGAATCTGGTACAGCTCATTCAATTTTGAGATACACGTGAATTTTTAACCATCAACATAGCAAGTGCATACACAACTTCAAAATATTAGAAAAAGAGGACGGCACACATAACAAATATGTGTGCCTGTAATGCAAGTGTACTATATCTCACATTGCTTTTTCCATATGTTATTATCGTCCTGGTGTTTGGTTTGGAGTGGACGTAATGATTTCAATCCTGGGCCAACGTAAAAACCCATGTACGACATAATCATCTTTATTGAACCTTATTTTCGTGATCCGTTTAAAGCCATTTAAGAATTATAAAGGAAAGTATAAATGTGTCTCTTTGAATTAATATTTAGATTTGTAGTAATTAAAATGAATGCTAATTAAACTGAAATATTTAATGTTTTCTTTTATTGTAACGTATTCTAGTCTAATGTGGTTATAACACTTCCTATAAATGCCAATTTTTTCCCTGCAAATCTTGTTCGAAATTAATTTTACGAACCAAATTTAACTAGTAACATCAGATTCGCGCTGTATGGCAAGCCTTAATGTTTATTCTGTCCTATTGGTTTTATTCTTAACTTGCGGGGCAGTAATGGTTACGAAGGAGAACGACCAGATTTTTAAGGAAAATAATTGTGAAACTAAAATGGGTTTGCCATGTGTTCTACAAGCTTTCACGGCTATTTTCTAGATTGGGAGTATTTCTAACAAGTGTTGCGGTGAACTTGTTTTATTGGGAAAAGTTTGCCACTCAGCATTAGTAAAGAGGACCCTTGAAAATCCTCTATTCAAAGTCCTAAACCCAACGACAATTATAGTGAAGAGCATTAATACGTGGAATAATTGCCTTGCATTGATCGATTCACCATCTCCGTCTGCTTAAGGATATAGTATTGATTAAGCTAACAAACAGTTACAAGACGTAACGGGCCCAAAATTGTTTTTTATCTTTATTTTTGATATTGATCTGAACGCTTCCTTAAAATCCGTCATGGGATTTAATCCAAGTGAAATTATATTTAGTTGTTCCGAAATTAAATGGTTATAGAGAAGCCATTACTTAATTCACTATGATTTTATACAAGCCATTATTTTTAATTTTATAGCATTGGAACTCGATAACCACCTCAAATCGAGCACTAGATATTGTTTCACATTGGTTAAATTGACACAAATATAATTATTATAAACATTAAGATAATCTCAATAATATGAAATTGGAATGTTCTAGCGTGGTGTGAAATTCAAACAATCATGATTCCTTGAAAGTCATTATCCAATTTAAACTCACATTGCATTTATGGAAAAAAAACCTTGACTTCCCGACGTTCTAAAAAGGTACATATCGTGCCAGGAAATATCCTCCAAGTGACATGCACTATAATTTCTAGTAGTTCATTGCCTATGGACTCCTTGTTTAGTTTTTCATTTTCACTTCTTCGATATTAATCTGTTAGTTTTGTCCTCTTTCTTTTCCGTAGAGGAGAGGCAATCTTGAAATCATCTTCGAAAGTGATGTAACACTTCAAAGTCTTAACTTGATTTTCTTATTCTTCTTTCTTTAGATTACTCTTTTTATCAATATCGAGAATGAAACTCCAAATATGTCGGTGACGTACGTCCCACATTCTCCCTATTGAAAAAGGCTCAATTTATATAAAAACTAAATCCTATCCATTATTTGGGCAATATCTACGAGAGTTATAGAAACGTAACATCATTTGTTATTTCCGATTTAACTCTCTAAGAGAAATTTTCATTTTTCGATTTCCATTACTTATTCCACTAAAAGCTTCCATTCATATTTCAGTAAAATTGGGTTGAAATGCTTAAACTGAAAAAACTTAACGTAGAACGAAGAATACAACAACAGAATTGGAGTCCCACGATAAAGACATACATCGACTTAATTTCAGAACAGGAAATATTTTTGATTTATTAATTTTGAATTTCAATCATTTAGTTGCCATTTTCCGTTTTACTAATATGATAAGTGTGATAAAAACTTTTTAACAACAACAAGGTTATAAGAATTTATGCTTCGCATAATTATTTCTACATTGTAGCACATACATATCACCGGTAAAGGAATCTGGTATAGCTCATTCAATTTTGAGATACGCGTGAATTTTTAACCATCAACATAGCAAGTGCATACACAACTTCAAAATATTAGAAAAAGAGGACGACACACATAACGAATATGTGTGCCTGTAATGCAAGTGTACTATATCTCACATTGCTTTTTCCATATGTTATTATCGTCCTGGTGTTTGGTTTGGAGTGGACGTAACAGTTCAATCCCAGTCTCAACGTAAAAACCCATGTACGACATAATCATCTTTATTGAACCTTATTTTTGTGATCCGTTTAAAGCCATTTAAGAATTATAAAGGGAAGTATAAATGTGTGTCTTTGAATTAATATTTAGATTTGTAGTAATTAAAATGAATGCTAATTAAACTGAAATATTTAATGTTTTCTTTTATTGTAACATATCCTAGTCTAATGTGGTTATAACACTTCCTATAAATCCCAGTTTTTTTCCCTGCGAATCTTGTTCGAAATTAATTTTACGAACCAAATTTAACTAGTAACATCAGATTCGCGCAGTATGGCAAGCCTTAATGTTTATTCCGTCCTATTGGTTTTATTCTTAACTTGCGGGGCAGTAATGGCTACGAAGGAGAACGACCAGATTATTAAGGAAAATAATTGTGAAACTAAAATGGGTTTGCCATGTGTTCTAGAAGCTTTCACGGCTATTTTCTAGATAGGGTGTAACATCCTGACAAGGGCCTATGCATTTTCGGTTTTATTGTACGAAATGACAAGTCTTAAGTATTATGAATAAATTTTTGAATATTTTGGAAACCTAGAAATGCTTGGAAATGGAAATGAACATTTTGGAAACTCGAACATTTTTGGAAACTCAACATTTTTGGAAATGATTCAAAAATGGAAAGTAAACATTTCTGGAAACTTGGAAATGTAAGAAAATGGCAAGTTTACAGAGCCGATCGAAAATTTTAGGAAACTTAGAAATGATGCATAAATGTCAAATTTTAAAGTTTAAAATAGGAAATAAGGGCAAGATGGCCTTAAAAGAAAAAGTTGGAGAAATTTGACACACAAACGGGCTTGGAAAAGTGGCTTGAAGATGCCACTTAGGGCCTAAAGAAATGGCGCCACCTGCAAGGTGTTGGGCCTGAGTTCGAGTCACTTGGGAAGCAAATAAATAAGGTTTTATTTTTGCTTCCAAGGCTAAGGGGTGGACGGCACTGGTTTCTGGAACAAGGAAGTGTTTTATTTTCACAAATATGTGAATAATAAGTGATAAATATAGGATTATTTTTAATATGGTTTTTGAGGAGATAAAGAATGGATTAAACACTTTTTATTTTTAAATAAAAGAAAGGATATCATCACAAAGGAAGAGTGGTGGCCAAGTCAAGGACTCTTGGCCTGATAATTTCAGCTAAAGGAGGAGAGTTAAGGCTATTCACTCATCTCTCTGCTGAAAATTCCCTAGCCCCTCTCCTCTGTCAAATTTTCTCTAGCAAAGTAGCTTCTCTTTCATCCATATTTTCCTCTCCAAAATTCTTCTATTCTCCTCTCTGTTTCTATTATCAAAGCCGAATCTTTGTGACCCCAAGCAAGGGTGCAGTCGACTGAGGCATTAAGATTCAAGGAATTTCAGCTAATCAGGAAGAGAGATTCGGGATTCAAGGATTTAAGATCCATAGTCAAGAGGAGTTTTCGGGAACTTAGATCCACAAGGAGTTAAAGATCTAGATCGGTAGATCGTTCTTCGGAGTTTCAAGGAATCTATTAAGCGAATCAGGTGTGTACCCATACTAACCTTCAATACGTTATATGGCAATTATTAATTATATGAATATGCATAAGAATGTGAATGTGGCTATGTGCCCTAATGTGGTACAAAAAGTACTCAGGTACGTTTTCCTACTTCTGATAGGATTATGAATATGTTATATTTTTAACATGTGAATAGTAATATGAATGAGAAAAATAAGTATGTTGTGCATGATAAAATATGTGGGGCATTTCGGGCTATATGTGAAAGGGGAAGAAGGTGTTGACTTCGTTCTCACCAACGGAATATGGTGACTATGGTCACATAATTTGAATATGGTAACTTCGGTTACATTATCTGAATTTGGTAACTTCGGTTACATTATTTGAATATGGTGTCTAATGACACAAATTATATGGGCGATGAGCACATCGATCGCAATGATCGCCTTCGATGGTGGTGTGTAGCGGATGGAGGGTTGACTTAGTAGTCCCCACGATGTGATTGGCAGGTACGAGTGGTGTGTAGCGGATGGACAAATAGGCTTGGGTTTGGGTTGCATCATCATTTATTTGTATATGAATATGAATTTGATATGAACATGTATGCCTGATTTGTTGAATGTTAGTATTGTGTGCACATTGAGTCTGTTGACTCACCCCTTTGTGGGACTATTTTTCAGGTAATGAGCAATAATGGACCGGGTCGGTAGGAGCTAAAGGTGGCCATGCACAGCAAGAAAGGATTTTATTATTTGGGACTTTATTTCTATTAAGTATTTTTAAGTTTTTAAGTTTGGAAATTATTGATGTGATAAGGCCGAAAAGGCCATAGTTTCTATTTCGTTACTTTTATTTTCTTTTAACCACTATGTTATGAATTAATTTATATTTTAAGTTTAAGTAAGAAATATTTTTTTTAAGTAAACCCTAAATTATTTTGTCACCTTAAAATAAATAGATTTCCAAACATAGTTAATGGGTTTTCAACCTAAGCCCAACTCGAATTGATAACTTCTTTAAAAATTTCACGAACTTTCGCAAGTAACAAAGAATTTTGAAACCGATTTTTCTTAAGGAACATGCCAGATCCGGTTCAGGCTTGTGGGCCGGGTGTGGGGTGTTTTGGTTTGGTATCAGAGCCCAGTTTTCAACTCTCGGCCTGTGGGCTAAGGCCCAAAGCGTTTTTAATTCGAGCCTAAATGATTTTCTTTGAAATAAAGCAGTGTTCGGCATGGCACCTAAGTCTCCGACCATGCATCCACCGTAAGTACCCTAACTTTATGTGTGATTACGTGAGTTATGAATCAGCGTATAAGGGTAGAAAAGGCATGGAACGTAGAATAGAATGATAGGAACATGAACCCTAGGGCTAGATTACTCAAACACAAAACCACATAAGATTTAATGCACTAAACAAACCTATGGCTAAGTCACTGAGATAGGGTGTGGTAACCCCTGTACGCATGTCTATGATTGGATCTAGAAGAGCCTGGTATTTAAGCAGTCCTAGTGACTCACCTCTTCTTCACAGGAATCCTACCTGGTGCGTAGCTACGGTTCACCTTAACTCAGAGGGCTCAGCGGTGTGGCAACCTCTGTGCGCATGTTTAGGAATGGTTTCGATGGAAGCTTGGTATTTAAGCAATCCACGTGACTCACCTCCTCTCCATTCGAATCCTGCCTGGTGCGTAGCTTTGGTTCACCCTGACCAAAGAGGGCTCGGTCATAGGCTAAACATAATGACTAAAACCCGAAAGGGAACTAGCCATGTTTTTTTTTTTAAAAAAGAACAAAACAACAAACGCTAGTTTTAAAATTCTTACGATTTTTCTTTTAATTTTGTGAAAACTATCCTTACGATGTTTTTTTTTCCGAAAAATTTCTGATTTGTGAAAATTACAAAAATGCCCTTAGGGGTGAAATTACCAAAATGCCCTTGGTTTATAAAAGGTTCAACTACTCAACAGCTTTACCAAAATTTCATTATTTTATAAACATTCAAAAACCCTAATTTGTAAAATATCAAAATACCTTGATTTTAAAAAATTACAAAATTGCCCCTAACTTACAAAATTACCAAAATGACCCTGATTCCCAAAATTTTTGCAACATCTCCATTTTGGAAGGAACAATTCTAAAAAAGAACCCTCAAAGTTTTACAACTTCTAAAATATCCCTGATTTGTTAACTTTTACAAATTTACCCCGGTTTGCGAAAAATTACCGAAATACCCCTGAGGTCAAAAATTACCGAAATACCCCCGAATTTTAAAATTTTTCCAAATTACCCCGGGACTTTCAAATTACCAAAATACTTCTTGACGAAATCACCAAAGAACTTTTTCTTTTGAAAAAAATTACGAAAATGCCCCTGTAGGACAAAATTACGAAAATACCACTGGGTAGTGGAAAAACAACAACGATGAAAATTACAACGTTTCTCTGAATGAACGAAAGTTCATACTTGTTTGATGGATGAATGAATGAATGGAAAAGACTGTGTGTTTGTATGAATACAAAAGAACCACTCTTAAATCCCTTTTCATAAAACTCCTTCGCGGGTAAATAAGTGGAACAATGACTAATCCATAAAATTCCTTAATCAGATCTCGAAGCTAGGAAATGAGATCTAGAGGACGTGGTCACCGTGGACGAGGTAGAGGAAGGATGACCGTGTCGGAACCCGTTAGATCGGGTCAGGGGTCCGACAATGAAATACCACCGCCACCACCACCCCCAGCTATTAATGTTAAGCAGCAAGCTCAGACGGGGGAAGATGTTGTGTCGCAGGCTGTGCTGCGAGTCTTGGAATTGGTGGCTGGTGCAGGAGGAAATTCAGGAAATCGTAAGTCTATGCCTGAACGGCTCCGAGCTAATGGAGCTGAAATATTTCGTGGAGTGTCTGGAGTAGCACCCAGTACAGCTGAGTACTAGTTGGAAACGACGAAGCGCATCATAGATGAGCTCGATCTGACTCCAGAGGAAAAGTTGAAAGGGATGGTGGCTTTATTACGCGATGAAGCGTATCAGTGGTGGTTAACTGTGCGGGATGGTGCCATGGCGGAGGATCTGACCTGGGGAATATGTTAAGGAGGCATTCTAGAAGAAATATGTGGGAACCAGGTATGCAGACGAGCAAAGAAAAGCTTTTCTGGGGCAAGTTTAAGGGAACAAGTCCGTAGCAGAATATGAGGCAGAATTTCTGAGGTTGAGCCGTTATGCTCGAGGTGTAGTGGCGACTGAACATGAACGCTGTGTCCGTTTTGAGGACGGACTGAGAGACGACCTGAGACTGTTGATAGCACCGCATCAAGAGTGGGAGTTCTCTTCTTTGGTGGAAAAGGCCAAGGTGGCTGAGGGAATAAAGGATGCTACCAAGCAGGCTGTGGACAAGAATAAGCCTAAGAGAGGTTTTGGACCATCTGGAAAGGGTCATAAGAGGCCTAGGGTTGACGGGCCACGAAATCAACAAGCCGGCACGGCCGCGATGACGCCTCTTATGAGCATTGTGGAAAGAAGCACTTGGGACAGTGCCGGAGAAAGACGGGAGGATGTTTCAAGTGTGGGTCCGAGGACCATATGCTTAATGATTGTCCCAAACAACCAGATGAGAGCCGACCGCGAGCTCGTAATGCTAGCCGACCGGTAGAGCGAGCATGCCAGCCTCAACGGGTCGTGGTTCGGCTAATAGAGGTAATGGTGCCGCAGAGGCCGTAGAGCACGCAGTGGCCGCTTGCTAATCACGCGTAGCAAGGCAACCGGTTTAGTTTATGCGGTTCGCCGGCGGAAGATGGTGACGCACCTGGATGTAATAACCTGTGACGCTTTTTATTTCTGACAAACCCTATTCTGCTCTTATTGATGTGGGCTCGACCCATTCCTATGTTGCATGTAGTGTAGCGGAAACACTAGGCCTAGACTCAGAACTCTCTGATAGACAGATGACTGTAGGAAGCCCATTAGGCCAAACCGTAGTGGTAGACAAGATATTTCGGAATGTACCTTTAGAGATTCAGGGAGTGAACTTTCGAGCTGATTTAATGGAGTTACCTTTCAGAGAGTTTGAACTTATACTTGGAATGGATTGGTTAGTAGAACACCGAGCCGTGTTGGATTGTGCAGCTAAACGGATGGAACTAAGAACCCCGGAGGATAAAGTGGTAGCAATGATCGGGGAAAGGAGGAACTACTTGTCTAACGTGGTTTCGGCGCTGAAGGCCGAGAAGATGGTTAAGAAGGGGTGTAAGGCATTCTTAGCCTTCGTTAGTACGATAGGTGGGAAGGAGGAAGGTATTAATGGAGTTAGGACGGTAAGGGACTTTGCGGATGTATTTTCAGAGTAATTACCAAGAATACCCCCAGACACGGAGGTGGAATTTGGGATAGATTTGCTACCAGGAACAGCTCCTGTGTCAATCGCTCCATACCATATGGCGCCAAAGGAGTTAGTGGAGCTCAAGGCTCAAATCCAAGAACTGTTGGATCGTGGGTTCATCCGACCCAGAGTGTCTCCGTGAGGAGCACCGGTCCTATTTGTGAAGAAGAAGGACGGAACTATGCGTATGTGCATAGACTACCGTCAGTTGAATAAGCTGACCATTAAGAATAAGTATCTTTTGCCAAGGATCGATGACTTGTTCGATCACCGAAGAAATCGCAGATATTTTCAAAGATCGACTTAAGGTCGGGATATCATCAGTTGAAGGTGAAGGAGGCTGATATCCATAAGACCGCTTTTAGGACAAGATATGGCCACTTTGAGTTTGTAGTGATGCCGTTTGGGTTAACGAACGCTCCAGCTGCGTTCATGGACATGATGAATCGGGTTTTCCAAACCTACCTGGATAGGTTCGTCGTTGTGTTCATCGACGATATTTTGGTGTATTCATGGACTGCAGCGACTGCTTTCGATGGTGTGTAGCGGATGGAGGGTTGACTTAGTTGTCCCCACGGTGTGATTGGCAGGTACGGGTGGTGTGTAGCGGATGGACAAATAGGCTTGGGTTTGGGTTGCATCATCATTTATTTGTATATGAATATGAATTTGATATGAACATGTATGCCTGATTTGTTGAATGTTAGTATTGTGTGCACATTAAGTCTGTTGACTCACCCCTTTGTGGGACTATTTTTCAGGTAATGAGCAATAATGGACCGGGTCGGCAGGAGCTAAAGGTGGCCATGCACAGCAAGAAAGGATTTTATTATTTGGGACTTTATTTCTATTAAGTATTTTTAAGTTTTTAAGTTTGGGAATTATTGATGTAAAACCCAGCGACAATTATAGTGAAGAGCATTAATACGTGGAATAATTGCCTTGCATTGATCGATTCACCATCTCCATCTGCTTAAGGATATAGTATTGCTTAAGCTAACAAACGGTTACAAGACGTAATGGGCCCAAAATTGTTTTTTGTCTTTATTTTTTATATTGATCCGAATGCTTCCTTAAAATGCGTCATGGGATTTAAGCCAAGTGAAATTATATTTAGTTGTACCGAAATTAAATGGTTCTAGAGAAGCCATTACTTAATAACTATGATTTTATACAAGCCATTATTTTTAATTTTATAGCATTGGAACTCGGTAACCACCTCAAATCGAGCACTAGATATTGTTTCACATTGGTTAAATTGAAACAAATATAATTATTATAAACATTAAGATAATTTCAATAATGTGAAATTGGAATGTTCTAGCGTGGTGTGAAATTCAAACAATCATGATTCCTTCAAAGTCATTATCCAATTTAAATCACATTGCCTTTATGGAAAAAAAAAACCTTGACTTCTCGAAGTTCTGAAAAGATACATATCGTGCCAGGAAATATCCTCCAAGGGACATGCACTATAATTTGTAGTAGTTCATTGCCTATGGACTCCTTGTTTCATTTTTCATTTCCACTTCTTCGATATTAATCTGTTAGTTTTGTCCTCTTTCTTTTCCGTAGAGGAGAGGCAATCTTGAAATCATCTTCGAAAGTGATGTAACGCTTCAAAGTCTTAACTTGATTTTCTTATTCTTCTTTCTTTTGATTACTTTTTTTTATCAATATCGAGAATGAAACTCCAAATATGTCGGTGACGTACGTCCCACATTCTCCCTATTGAAGAAGGCTCAATTTATATAAAAACTAAATCCTATCCATTATTTGGGCAATACCTACAAGAGTTATAGAAACGTAACATCATTTGTTATTTCCGGTTTAACTCTCTAAGAGAAATTTTCATTTTCCGATTTCCA
This sequence comes from Gossypium bickii, assembly GCA_025503065.1. Lineage (NCBI taxonomy): Eukaryota > Viridiplantae > Streptophyta > Magnoliopsida > Malvales > Malvaceae > Gossypium > Gossypium bickii. The sequence goes on along the minus strand of CP106721.1, from coordinate 20,159,491 downwards.
TTACTTATTCCACTAAAAGCTTCCATTCATATTTCAGTAAAATTGGGTTGAAATGCTTAAACCAAAAAAACTTAATGTAGAACGAAGATTACAACAACAGAATTGGAGTCCCACGATAAAGACATACATCGGCTTAATTTCAGAACGGGAAATATTTTTGATTTATTAATTTTGAATTTCAATCATTTAGTTGCCATTTTCCGTTTTACTAATATGATAAGTGTGATAAAAACTTTTAACAACAACAAGGTTATAAGAATTTACGCTTATAATTATTTTTCTACATTGTAGCACATACATATCATCGTAAAAGGAATCGTATAGCTCATTCAATTTTTAGATACACGTGACTTTTTAACCATCAACATAGCAAGTGCATACACAACTTCAAAATATTAGAAAAAGAGGACGACACACATAACGAATATGTGTGCCTGTAGTGCAAGTGTACTATATCTCACATTGCTTTTTCCATATGTTATTATCGTCCCGGTGTTTGGTTTGGAGTGGACGTAATAGCTCAATCCTGGCCAACGTAAAAACCCATATGTACGACATAATCATCTTTAATGAACCTTATTTTCGTGATCCGCTTAAAGCCATTTAAGAATTATAAAGGAAGTATAAATGTGTGTCTTTGAATTAATATTTAGATTTGTAGTAATTAAAATGAATGCTAATTAAACTGAAATATTTAATGTTTTCTTTTATTGTAACATATTCTAGTCTAATGTGGTTATAACACTTCCTATAAATGCCATTTTTTCCCTGCGAATCTTGTTCGAATTAATTTTACGAACCAAATTTAACTAGTAACATCGATTCGCATGCAAAGATGGCAAGCCTTAATGTTTATTCCGTCCTATTGGTTTTATTCTTAACTTGCGGGCCAGTTAATGGCTACGAAGGAGAACGACCAGATTATTAAGGAAAATAATTGTGAAACTAAAATGGGTTTGCCATGTGTTCTAGAAGCTTTCACGGCTATTTTCTAGATAGGGAGTATTTCTAACAGGTGTTGCTGTGTTGGGAAAAGTTTGCCACTCCGCATTAGTAAAGAGGACCCTTGAAAATCCTCTATTCAAAGACCTAAACCCAGCGACAATTATAGTGAAGAGCATTAATACGTGGAATAATTACCTTGCATTGATCGATTCACCATCTCCGTCTGCTTAAGGATATAGTATTGCTTAAGCTAACAAACGGTTACAAGACGTAACGAGCCCAAAATTGTTTTTTATCTTTATTTTTGATATTTGTAACACCCCAAACCCGGCCCAAACATTACGACTGAATCTGGGTTGTTACAAGGTGAACATTTTGGTAAAAATCCCTTTAGGCCGATTTAAGTTTTGTCGAAAACCTTTCATTTTCAATTGTCTTGCTAAAACCATACATAGTATGTTTAAAAATATTTATTAAGTCAAGTTGTTATAGATTTCAAATGTACCCGATGGCACGATAAAACATGTTGCGATTGAAATGAGAAACCATGTGTACTTATTTTAATATCATAAAATAGCTTAACCAAATTATTCAAAACATGTAAAATAATAAAATAAAAACAATTCTAGGAGGCCTTATTACAACTTGATTAAAATAAAACCAACAATAAAATACGATAAAATAAGATTCAAAGTTCGTTTAATTCAATTTTCCACTGCATGGCCACCTCGAGTCCATCCGGCTCCTCATCCGCGATCTACGTGTCACCTGAAAAATGTTAAAGGAGAAGGTGAGTCACCAAGACTCAATGTGTAACCCTTCCCCCGGTTTAAAGCAATCTCATACACAATTTATAACAAATTAACATGCACAGGCTCAATATGTACCCAACCTAACCATCCAAACACCTTTCTCTACCTCGTGTGGTACCAAACCACTGGTGGTGCCAAACCACTGGTGACTTATAGTCACGATATCCGTCAATACTTGTGGTGCCAAACCACTAGTGACACGAAGTCACAATCAAATGATGGGACCAACCCATCGTGTGATACCAAATCACTGGCGTCAATCCCTTAATATATTCTGTGGGGCCAACCCACTGTGGTGCTAAGCCACTGGGACGAGACGCTATGAGGTGCCAAACCTCTGGAGGTGCCAAACCTCTGGTGACCGTAGTCACGAAATGTGGTACCAAACCACTGGTGTCCGTCGACACGAATATCACTGCCCCCTCCTCTCATCAACCCATAGTAATCAATTATGTACATATACAGAAATCATGCCAATAGGTTTATTTAACAACATCCAACAGATTTATCATTGGCCATATATTATATGCCACACATACAAATGTTTCATCCTTCCCAAAAGCATCAAAAGAACTCATAACGACAAGGACTTACCTGATTCCTTGCTTATACCATTATGGTATTAAATCCAAATCTACATCATTCCCGATTAACACACACAATGAATTTAGCATAGTTAATTAATTATAAAGTGTGTATGTACACACCTGATGCCAATCGACAGCCCTAAATCCCAAAGAATCAAATCGGCCACACTAGACTTCCTTGTCCTATAATCGGCCAAACACAAGGTTAGTGCCATGGCCTATTCGGCCAAACCAAATTAATTCTAAAGGGGTTTCTTGTGAACCCGAAACCTTACCCAAATGCCTTTGAATATTAGCCACCACACTCCAAGTGTTTCTGCTTCCCTAAAATCGGCAATCACATCCCATGTTAATAGCCTTCGACTTTCGAACACTAAATAAACAACTTACTAAAATAAATCCTTACCACCACCTACCAAGTTCGATTGACCGAGAATGAAGGATCAGATCTACTGCTTTGAGACCCCGGAGTCCTAGGTGAAATCGGTTTCGACAAAAAGATTAGCCAACCATCAGTATATATTGGCCCTTTTTCATTCAACCAATTCGACAGAGAACAAGAATTATAAGAGGAGAGTTTCGGCACTTCTTACCTTCACCAAATCGATTGACAACGGGAATCCAAAGAGATCTATACTACTTTTAATATTCGGCGAAGGTGCTTCAAAATAGGAGAAAGGAATTTCGGCACAAAGATGAGAAGTATATTCGGCTAGAGGGGAAGAAAAATAAATTAAAAGGGGATAGGAGGTTCGGTCACCAAGGGTGGAGAGTATTCGACCAATGGAGGAAGAAAAGAGAAGGAGAGAAGGAGATGGGGATTTGGCAAAGACTAAGAAAATAAAATGGTTTTCGGCTTGAGAGAATGAGAAGGGAGAGGAAAAATCGAAGATGCAAAAGCTAGAGAATTTCGGCTACTTGCAAAATGAAGAAAAGAAAAAAAAAACTAAAAGATGAATAGATGGTTTAAGGAAAATTCGGCACTCCCCCCCTATGCTTGCCGTCCACTCTTCCCATGAAGAGTTCAAAATTTCGGCAACCTCCTTGAATTGCTCTTGACCAATTGTTTAAAATTATTCAAAATAATTTGAATACTCAAATGCCTACTTTTCTCCTTGCCATCTTCTTAAGATTAATCAAAATTAAATCTAATTAAATCCAAATAATATCTTAATAATATCCTTATTATCCTTGAGTTTAAAATGAGAAAATCTCTCCCCCCTATTGCCGTCCAACATAAAGACCAAAAAGAGAATTTCCGTAACTCGAACATAGACTCCCCCTTGCTCCTTGTGGCGTCAACTCTAGCACCTAAATGGCCTCCCTTTTGCCACTTTTCCAAGGCCTTTTTAGTGTCAAAAGTTCCCTCTTTTAACCTTGAAACCCTTACTTACTAAGGCTTCCTATCCTTAAAGCTTCCAAATAAAATTTTCTACTATTCTGAGCCTACTCAAGACCCCTAATCAAGTCTTATTACACCACAAATAATATCATAGCAATTCAAACACAAGAAAAATAATTCAAACCCAAATAACCCAATTTTAGGATGTTACAGTTCTACCCCCTTAAAATAATTTCGACCTCGAAATTACCTGATTAGAAGAGGTGGGGGTACTGCTGCCGCATCACATCCTCGGGTTCCCATGTGGCTTCCTCTGCACCATGGTTTTGCCATAGCACTTTCACCAAAGGTACTGACTTCCTATGTAGAACCTTTACATCTCGATCTAAGATCTGAACTGGTTCTTCCTCGAAAGATAAATCTGAGTTTACCTCAATCTCTGCCACTGGCACAACGTGCGATGGATCTGACCGATACCGTTTAAGCATTGACACATGAAAGACGTCATGAATCTGACTCAACTCTACCGGCAGCACGAGCTGATAAGCTACCGGTCCTACCCGCTTCACTACTGTATATGGGCCGATGAACCTTGGGCTTAGCTTCCCTTTCCTCCCAAATCTTAATACCTTCTTCCAGGGCGACACCTTCAGAAAAACTTTATCGCGACACCTTCAGAAAAACTTTATCTCATACCGCATACTCCATTTCTTTACGCTTAAGATCAGCATAAAACTTTTGCCTATCTGACACTTCCTTGAGACGAGCCGGAATCACCTTAACTTTGTCCTCAGTTTCTGTCACCAACTCTGGACCCAAAACTTGTCGTTCTCCCAACTCCGTCCAACATGTAGAAGTACGGCATTTCCGTCCATACAGTGCTTCGTATGGTGCCATCTGAATACTCGCTTGATAACTATTGTTATAAGCGAATTCCGCCAACGGTAGATATTCTTCCCAACTACGACTGAAATCCAAAATGCATCCTCTTAGCATATCTTCCAAAATCAGATGACCTTTTTCTCGCCGCCCGCCGATTTGTGGATGAAAAGTCATCTCAAATCCAACCGTGTACCCAAAGCCTGATGCAACGTTTTCCAGAACCTTGACGTGAACCTTGGATCCCTATCCGAGATAATTGACACTGGCACACCATGCAATCTTACTATCTCAGCCACATACAACTTAGCTAGCCTCTGAAGGGAATAATCCACTCTCACCGGTATGAAGTGAGCTGATTTAGTCAGTCGGTCCACAACCACCCAAACTGCGTCCTTCTTGCTGGGCGTGAGGGGTAGCCCACTGACGAAATCCATAGTGATCCTCTCCCATTTCCACTGAGGGATCTTCACTGGTTGAAGTAACCCTGATGGTAACTGATGTTCAGCCTTTACCTGCTGATACGTCAGACACCTTCCCACAAATTCAGTTACCTCACGCTTCAACCCTGGCCACCAAAACTACTTCTGCAAATCTCTATACAGCTTGCTTCCTCCAGGATGCATAGCGTATAGGCTGCTATGTGCATCTTGAAGAATTCTTTGTCTTAAATCCACATCCTTTGGCATACAAGCTCGCTCTTGAAAACATAGCACACCATCACCAGTCAAACTATACCCTTCTAACCCACTATCTTGAACTTGCACCCTCCGTGCATTCAAACTGTCATCCACCAATTGTTTTTCCTTAATCTCCTTGATCCAGGTCGGCTTAACTTGCAGCTCTGCCAAAAGACTTCCATCGTCGTATAGACTGAGGTGAGCAAACATCGCTCTTAAATCTGTCACGACCTTCCGTCTCAACGCGTCAGCCACCACGTTAGCCTTACCCCGATGGTACTCAATTGAACAGTCGTAGTCCTTCAACATTTCAATCCATCGGCGCTGCCTTAAATTCAGATCCTTCTACGTCAAAAGATACCTCAAACTTTTGTGATCTGTGTAGACTATCAGCTTCTCCCTATACAAGTAGTGTCTCCATATTTTCAAAGCGATGACTACTGCCGCTAACTCCAAGTCGTGAGTTGGATAGTTAACCTCATGCGGTCTTAATTGACGGGATGCATAGGCCACTACCTTCTCTTCCTGCACCAACACACATCCCAAACCAGTATGGGACGATCACGATGGCTTCGTAAACAACTTCCCCTTCAGTATCAGTGCGAACTGGAGCTTCCGTCAGAATCTTCCTTAACTTATCGAAACTTTCTTGCTGCTTCTCCGACCATACAAATGGAACTCCTTTATTTAATAACTTAGTCAATGGCACTGCAATTAAAGAGAATCCTTCTACAAATCTCCGATAGTACCCTACTAGACCAAGAAAACTTCGAATTTCTGCCACCAACATAGGCGGTTTCCAATCCAACACAGCTTCCACCTTGCGAGAGTCCACTCTAATCCCTTCCACTGACACTACGTGACCTAAGAAAGCCACCTCCCTAAGCCAAAATTCGCAGTTACTGAATTTGGCATATAACTGCTTCTCCCTCAATACTTGTAGAACTATACGCAGATGCCTGCCATGCTCCTCCTCCGTCTTTGAGTAAACCAATATGTCGTCTATAAACACCACGACAAATTGATCCAAGTACTGCTGAAATACCCGATTCGTTAAGTCTATGAACGCTGCAGGCGCGTTGGTCAACCCAAATGGCATCACTAGAAACTCGTAATGCCTATACCGAGTTCAGAATGTCGTCTTGTGAACATCAACCTCCTTCACCTTAAGTTGATGATAACCCGACCTAAGGTCTATCTTCGAGAATACCGGTGCACCCTTCAGTTGGTCAAACAAGTCGTCAATCCGAGGCAATGGATACTTGTTCTTGATCGTCAACTTGCTTAGTTGGCGGTAGTCGATACACATCCGCATTGAACTGTCCTTCTTCCTGACAAAAAGCACAGGTGCTCCCCACAGAGACATACTCGGTCGAATAAATCCTCTATCCAAGAGCTCCTGAATTTGAGCCTTCAGCTCCACCAATTCCTTTGGTGCCATTCGGTACGGTGCTATAGACATAGGTGTCGCTCTGGGTAGCAAGTCTATACCGAATTCAACTTCCCGATCTGGAGGCAGACCCAGAAGTTCCTCTAGAAACACATCAGCGAACTCCCCTACCGTTCGAACCTTCTCCACTGCTGACTCCTTAGCCTCCAAGGCATAAATTTGAACCAAAAACGCCTCACATCCTTTCTTGACCATTTTTTCCGCCTTCAAGGCAGACACCACGTTGGATAGGTAATCTCTTCTATTACCTATCATGACAACTTCATCACCTTCAGCCATCTTAAGAACCATGCGCTTAGCAGCGCAATCCAACCTTGCCTGATACTTAACCAACCAGTCCATTCCAAGGATCAAATCGAACTCCCCAAACGGCAGTTCCATCAGATTAGCCACAAACACTACCCCTTGGAGTTCTAGGGGTACATCTCTATAAAGCTTGTTTACAACTACTGAGTGACCTAAAGGGCTAATTACGCCATCTCCCTAGTAGCGCGTCTCAAAGTCTAAGTTCATAGTCTCTACCACACTACTAGCAACGTATGAATGCGTCGAACCCACATCAATTAATGCAACATATGGAAAACCAAAAATTAGGAACGTACCGGTTATGACATCCGGTGCGTCACCCTCCTCGCGACACCTCGCCGCGTAGACTAAACCAGGTTGCCTTGCTTCTGTATTGCCTGCCCCTCTTCCCGGAATTCCGCGACCTCGATTAGAACCATTGCCTCCTCTACCATTACCACGACCCCTCTGTGGTGGTCCTATATTTCTAACCCGAGCACGGTTCTGACCCTCTGGCTGATTCTTAGCTAACTTCCGAGGACAGTCTCTTACACGGTGATCCAAAGATCCACATTCAAAACATCCCCTTTCACCGGTCCAACAACCTCCCCAATGTGACTTCCCACAACGATCACACTGAGCTGGTCTCTGATTAGTAACCATGGGCCTTCTTGCCTGATTTGGCCCACTATGCCTAGCCTGTTTCGGTGCATTACTACACGATCCAGACGACCCAAAGCCTCTTTTCTGCTTGTTCCTATCATAATTCTGTCTCACGGACTCCTTGACCCCTTCGGCTACCTTAGCCTTTTCCACCAGAACAGCAAACTCACGCTCCTGCTGTGGAGCGATCAACAGTCTTAACTCATCCCTAAGTCCGTCTTCGAAGTGGACACAACGATCATGCTCGGTTGACACAATTCCCCATGCATAGCGGCTCTGCCTCAAGAACTTTGCCTCATACTCAGATACTGACTTATTTACTTGTACCAATCCCAGAAAGGCTTTCCTCTGAGCATCAGTGTAGCTGGTGCCCACATACTTCTTTTGATAAGCAGCTTTGAAGTACTCCCACGTAAGATCATCTGCCGTAGCACCATCCCGAACCGTAAGCCACCACTGATATGACTCATCCTTAAGAAGAGATACCGCTCCTTTTAGCTTCTCCTCATTTGTCAGATCGAGATCGTCCATGATTCTCTCAGTCGATTCTAACCAGTACTCCGCCGCACTGGGTGCCACGCCCGACACACCCCGGAATACCTTAGCTCCATTGGATCGGAGTCGCTCGGGAATAGATTTCCGAGCTCCCATTCCTCCACTGGCCCCAGCCACCATCTCAAGAACTCGCAACACAGCTTGCGATACTGCCTCACCCCCTGTCTGATCCTGTTCCTTAGCTCCAAAAGTTGGGGGTGGCGGTGGCAGTGGTACCTCATTCTCCGACCCCTGACCCGACCTAACGGGCTCTGACACGGTCATCCTGCCTCTACCGCGTCCACGACGTCCACGTCCTCTAGAGCTCATTCTAACTATCGCGCTTTAATCTGATTAAGAGATTTTTATGGATTAGTACTTTGTTTCACTTGGTTATTCGCGAAGACATTTTATGATAAGAGTTTAACAGGGATTCTTTCGAGCAATCAAAGTTTTAAGTCTTCTATCCTAGTTCACAGAGAAGAGCACATCCATTCCCTAATACCTTTCATACTTATTCACTCTTCGGCCATTTCTGTCCGTTTCTATTCCCAGGGGTATTTTCGTCATTTTCCTACAGGGGCATTTTCGTAATAATTTGAAGAAATTTTAAAACTTTAATAAATCGAGGCATTTTGAAATTTCCTAAGACTGGAGGGTATTTTCGAAATTTCGCAAATTAAAGGTATAGCAAATTTTTTTTGAAACCAGGGGAATTTTGGTAATTTTGTCACTCAGGGGTAATTTTGTAAATTCAATAAATCAGGGATATTTTAACAGTTGTAAAACTCTGAGGGTTCCTTTTTGAGGGTTTCCCTTCTTAAAATGATGGTGTTACAAGAATTTTAGAAATCAGGGTCATTTTGGTAATTTTGCAAGTTGAGGGCATTTTCGTAATTTTCCAAAGCCAAAGTATTTTTGATAATTTACACAGTAGGGTTTGTGGATATTTATAAAATAATGAAATTTTGGGCAAAACCATTGAGTAGTTGGCATTTTATGAGCCAACGGCTTTTTGGTAATTTTACCCCCTAAGGGCATTTTTGTAATTTTCACAAATCAAATTTTTCAGAAAATGTTGTAAAGATGGTTGTTCTCAACTTGAAAGAGTGATTTTAAAAGTTTTGAAAAACTAGGGTTTTGTTGTTTTCTTCTTTTTCCCCAAAAACATGGCTAGTTCCCTTCCGGGTTTTAGTCATTATGTTTAGCCTATGACCGAGCCCTCTTAGTCAGGGTGAACCAAAGCTACGCACCAGTAAGGATTCGAGTGGAGAGGAGGTGAGTCACGCGGACTGCTTAAATACTAAGCTCCCACCGAAACCATTCCTAGACATGCGCACAGAGGTTGCCACACCACTGAGCCCTTTGAGTTAGGGTGAACCGAAGCTACACACCAGGTAGGATACCTGCGAATAGGAGGTGAGGCACTAGGACTGCTTAAATACCAGGCTCTTCCGGATCCAATCCTAGACATGCGTACAGGGGTTACCACACCCTAGCTCAGTGACTTAGTCATAGGTTGGTTTAGTGCATTAAATCTTATGTGCTTCGTGTTTGAGTATTCTAATCCTAGAGTTTAAGGTCCTAACAGACTATTCTACGTTCCATTCCTACCCGTTCTACAAGTAATAATTCATACAGAAGTTAAAGGTACTTACCTGGGCGGAGTGGTGCCGGAGACGGTGCCATGCTGTTCAAGATCAAAAATGTTTCACAAAGGCCTACCAAAACATTTTGGGCCTTGGCCCCCACAGCCGAGCTTTGAACTGGGCTCTGATACCAATTTTGTAACACCCCAAACTCGGCCCAAACATTACGACCGAATCTGGGTTGTTACAAGGTGAACATTTTGGTAAAAATCCCTTTAGGCCGATTTAAGTTTTGTTAAAGGAGAAGGTGAGTCACCAAGACTCAATGTGTAACCCTTCCCCCGGTTTAAAGCAATCTCATACACAATTTATAACAAATTAACATGCACAGGCTCAATATGTACCCAACACCATTCTCTACCCCGTGTGGTACCAAACCACTGGTGGTGCCAAACCACTGGTGACTTATAGTCACGATATCCGTCAATACTTGTGGTGCCAAACCACTAGTGACCCGAAGTCACAATCAAATGATGGGGCCAACCCATCGTGTGATACCAAATCACTGGCGTCAATCCCTTAATATATTCCGTGGGGCCAACCCACTGTGGTGCTAAGCCACTGGGACGAGATGCTATGAGGTGCCAAACCTCTGGAGGTGCCAAACCTCTGGTGACCGTGGTCACGAAATGTGGTACCAAACCACTGGTGTTCGTCGACACGAATATCACTGCCTCCTCCTCTCATCAACCCACAGTAATCAATTATGTGCATATACAGAAATCATGCCAATAGGTTTATTTAACAACATCCAACAGATTTATCATTGGCCCTATATTATGTGCCACACATACAAATGTTTCATGCTTCCCAAAAGCATCAAAAGAACTCATAACGACAAGGACTTACCTGATTCCTTGCTTATACCATTATGGTATTAAATCCAAATCTACATCATTCCCGATGAACACACACAATGAATTTAGCACAGTTAATTAATTATAAAGTGTGTATGTACACACCTGATGCCAATCGACAGCCCTAAATCCCGAAGAATCAAATCGGCCACACTAGACTTCCTTGTCCTATAATCGGCCAAACACAAGGTTAGTGCCATGGCCTATTCGGCCAAATCAAATTAATTCTAAAGGGGTTTCTTGTGAACCCGAAACCTTACCCAAATGCCTTTGAATATTAGCCACCACACTCCAAGTGTTTTTGCTTCCCTAAAATTGGCAATCACATCCCATGTTAATAGCCTTCGGCTTTCAAACACTAAATAAACAACTTACTAAAATAAATCCTTACCACCACCTACGTGGTTCGATTGACCGAGAATGAAGGATCAGATCTACTGCTTTGAGACCCCGGAGTCCTAGGTGAAATCGGTTTCGATAGAAAGATTAGCCAACCATCAGTATATCTCAGCCCTTTTTATTCAACCAATTCGACAGAGAACAAGAATTATAGGAGGAGAGTTTTGGCACTTCTTACCTTCACCAAATCGATTGACAACGGGAATCCAAAGAGATCTATACTACTTTTAATATTCGGCCAAGGTGCTTCAAAATAGGAGAAAGGAATTTCGGCACAAAGATGAGAAGTATATTCGGCTAGAGGGGAAGAAAAATAAATTAAAAGGGGATAGGAGGTTCGGTCACCAAGGGTGGAGAGTATTCGGCCAATGGAGGAAGAAAAGAGAAGGAGAGAAAGAGATGGGGATTCGGCAAAGACTAAGAAAAAAAAATGGTTTTCGGCTTGAGAGAATGAGAAGGGAGAGGAAAAATCAAAGATGCAAAAGCTAGAGAATTTCGGCTACTTGCAAAATGAAGAAAAGAAAAAAAAACTAAAAGATGAATAGATAGTTTAAGGAAAATTCGGCACTCCCCCCTATGCTTGCCATCCATTCTTCCCATGAAGAGTTCAAAATTTCGGCAACCTCCTTGAATTGCTCTTGACCAATTGTTTAAAATTATTCAAAATAATTTGAATACTCAAATGCCTACTTTTTCTCCTTGCCATCTTCTTAAGATTAATCAAAATTAAATCTAATTAAATCCAAATAATATCTTAATAATATCCTTATTATCCTTGAGTTTAAAATGAGAAAATCTCTCCCCCCGATTGCCGTCGAACATAAAGACCAAAAAGAGAATTTTCGCAACTCGAATATAGGCTCCCCCTTGCTCCTTGTGGCGTCAACTCTAGCACCTAAATGGCCTCCCTTTTGCCACTTTTCCAAGGCCTTTTTAGTGTCAAAAGTTCCCTCTTTTAACCTTGTAACCCCTACTTACTAAGGCTTCCTATCCTTAAAGCTTCCAAATAAAATTTTCTACTATTCCGAGCCTACTCAAGACCCCTAGTCAAGTCTTATTACACCACAAATAATATCACAGCAATTCAAACACAAGAAAAATAATTCAAACCCAAATAACCCCAATTTTAGGATGTTACAATATTGATCCGAATGCTTCCTTAAAATGCGTCATGGGATTTAAGCCAAGTGAAATTATATTTAGTTGTTTTGAAATTAAATGGTTCTAGAGAAGCCATTACTTAATACACTATGATTTTATACAAGCCATTATTTTTAATTTTATAGCATTGGAACTCGATAACCACCTCAAATCGAGCACTAGATATTGTTTCACATTTGTTAAATTGACATAAATATAATTATTATAAACATTAAGATAATTTCAATAATATGAAATTGGAATGTTCTAGCGTGGCGTGAAATTCAAACAATCTCGATTCCTTGAAAGTCATTATCCAATTTAAACTCACATTGCCTTTAAGGAAAAAAAAAACTTGACTTCTCAAAGTTCTAAAAAGACACATATCGTGCCAGGAAATATCCTCCAAGGGACATGCACTATAATTTGTAGTAGTTCATTGCCTATGGACTCCTTGTTTCATTTTTCATTTTCACTTCTTCGATATTAATCTGTTAGTTTTGTCCTCTTTCTTTTCCGTAGAGGAGAGGCAATCTTGAAATCATCTTCGAAAGTGATGTAACGCTTCAAAGTCTTAACTTGATTTTCTTATTCTTCTTTCTTTAGATTACTTTTTTTATCAATATCGAGAATGAAACTCCAAATATGTCGGTAACGTACGTCCCACATTCTCCCTATTGAAAAAGGCTGAATTTATATAAAAACTAAATCCTATCCATTATTTGGGTAATACCTACGAGAGTTATAGAAACGTAACATCATTTGTTATTTCCGATTTAACTCTCTAAGAGAAATTTTCATTTTCCGATTTCCATTACTTATTCCACTAAAAGCTTCCATTCATATTTCAGTAAAATGGGGTTGAAATGCTTAAACCGAAAAAACTTAACGAAGAACGAAGAATACAACAACAGAATTGGAGTCCCACGATAAAGACATACATCGGCTTAATTTCAAAATGGGAAATATTTTTGATTTATTAATTTTGAATTTCAATCATTTAGTTGCCATTTTCTGTTTTACTAATATGATAAGTGTGATAAAAACTTTTTAACAACAAGGTTATAAGAATTTACGCTTTGCATAATTATTTCTACATTGTAGCACATACATATCACTGGTAAAGGAATCTGGTATAGCTCATTCAATTTTGAGATACACGTGAATTTTTAACCATCAACATAGCAAGTGCATACACAAATTCAAAATATTAGAAAAAGAGGACGACACACATAACTAATATGTGTGCCTGTAATGCAAGTGTATTGAATCACCCCAGACCCAGCCCACGAGCCTTGACCGGATCTGGTATGTTCCTCGAAGTAAACCGGTTCAAAATTCTTTTGTTACTTTGGAAAAACTGTGTGTTTTGAAGAAAGTTTGTTTGTGGGTTGGGCTCGAGTTGAAAACAAGCTTGTTTTATATTGGAAACCCATTTATTTCAGGTGGCAAAACATTTGGAGTTTATTTTAAATGAAATTAACTTAACCTTTAATAAATAAAGTTTCGTAACATAATAAATAAAACAGTAATAAAATAGTGCACTATGGCCTTATTACATCAAATTAAAACCCAAAATAAAATTCAAGGTACTAAGAAATAAATGAAAGTCCGGAATAAAATAAAATCTGAATTTTCGCATGGCCACCCCTAAGCTTCTGTCGACCCGGTCCATCACTGATCATCACCTGAAAAAATATTCCCTAACGGGGTGCGTCAACTAGACTCATTGTGTACACAACACTAAATCATAATAGAATCAGGCATAACAAATATTACACATTCATATCATAGCATACATATTATGATGCATTCCCAAACCCAAACCTAATAAGCCATCCGCTACACTCCCCGTACCAACCTTGTACACCGTGGGGACTACTAAGTCGACCCTCCTTCCGCTACACTCCATATCACGGTCTTAGGTCACCGCATTTGTGGTCTTAGGTCATTACATTCAGATATCGCGGTCTTAGGTCACCGCATTCAGATTATTGTGGTCTGAGGTCACCACATTCAGATACTGCGGTCTTAGGTCACCGTGTTCGTGGTCTTAGGTCACCACATTCAGATATCACGGTCTTAGGTCACCACATTCAGATATCACAGTCTTAGGTCATCGTGTTCGTGGTCTTAGGTCACCACATTCACTTCCCCTTTCAATAACCCATATGCCCCATTTTGTAATATGCATTAATATGCCAAAGTTCACATTCTTATTCTCATGTTACAAATAACATATTTCATATTCCTAGTAGGAGTAGGAAACGTGCACAGTACTTAGTACCATAACTTTGTACCTTAGCCACTTTCTTATTCTTAATATCACATATTTTAATTAGACATAGCCATAAAACATATTATGAAATAGTGTGGGGTACACACTGATTCGATTAGCAGCAAATTCCTTGAGATCTTGAAATCGATCTATCGCTTAGATCCTTAATCCCTACATTTGATTAATCACTTACTAATTTAATAAAAAGCCATTCGGCCATAAATCCAAATCCTAGTAGGACTAGTATACTAAAACTTACCTTGTTGCCGATTTGATAATTAATCAAATCCTGGAAACTTGTATTCTTCCCCTTTGAAATCGGCTAATCACTAGATCCCTTGAATCGGTTAGTTTTCGGCTTAAAACACATAAAAATAGATCTAACTACTAAAGTAGGCCTTGGCCGAATATTCATAGTCACTTACCTTAAGGATCTTAAATCCCAAAATAATCCTTCCAAATTTCGGCAAATAAGAATATTGATGGGATTAGTCCTAGATTTCGACAAATCTAAAAGAGAAGAATAGAAATCAAAACTTGTTCTTACCCTTTCTTGAAGAAATCGACAAAGACCTATGCTTGAAGCCCTCAAAGATTCGGCTTTTGATGGATTGGAAAGAAAAGAAATTGGCTAATGGTGATATCTTTATTTTCTAAACTTTGGCTAACAAAAAGAAGAAGAACAAATGCTCTAGGAAATTTGGCAGAGAGAAGGGTTGAGAGAAAGAATGATGAATGGCCCTCTTTTCTTTATATAGCCGAATTTACTAACTTAGAATCCCTTACTTGGCCATCACTCTTCTATTTTGATAGCTTTATCTCTTTAATTATCTCCTAAAATAAAAGATAATTCAGCAACTATCCTTACTTAGCTGAAATTATTAAACTCAAAGTCCCTTAATTGGCCATCACTTCTCCCTTATTTTCCTAATTAAAGAATAATTCCTCATTTATCTCTTGAAAATAATCTAAAATAAATCCATTATTTATCCCTTATTTATCCACTATTTATCTCTTAAAAATAAAAGAATAAAGGCTCCTAAATTATAGCCTTGTGCCGCCCACCTCACTTCTTCTGGAAGCAAAATAAAATTTCTTTTATCTGCTTTCCCTGTGACTCGGACTCAGGCCCAATCCCCTTGCATGTGGCGCCATTTCCAGATGCCCTAAGTGGCATCTCCAGGCCACTTTTCAAGCTTTGTTTGCGTGCCAAATTTCACATACTTTTTCTCTTAAGGCCACCTTGCCTTAATTTCCTCTTTTAAACTTTAAAACTCGACATTTCTAAGTCATTTCTAAGTTTCCAAAAATTTTCGTTTACCTCTTTAAACTTGACATTTCCTTACATTTCCAAGTTTCCAGAAATGTTCACTTTCCACTTTTGAATCATTTCCAAATCATATCCTTACATTTCCAAGACAAGACATTTCCTTCCATTTCCAAGTCATTTCCTTACATTTCCAAGACAAGACATTTCCTTCCATTTCCAAGTCATTTCCTTACATTTCCAAGACAAGACATTTCCTTACATTTCCAAGTCATTTCCTTACATTTCCAAGTTTCCAAAAATATTCACCATACATTCATAACACATAAGACATGCCATTTCGTATAATTAAATCAAAAATGCATAGGCCCATTTCCAGGATATTACATGTACTATATCTCACATTGCTTTTTCCATATGTTATTATCGTCCTGGTGTTTGGTTTGGAGTGGACGTAACAGTTCAATCCCAATTTCAACGTAAAAACCCAAGTACGACATAAGCATCTTTATTGAACCTTATTTTTGTGATCCGTTTAAAGCTATTTAAGAATTATAAAGGGAAGTATAAATGTGTGTCTTTGAATTTATATTTAGATTTGTAGTAATTAAAATGAATGCTAATTAAACTGAAATATTTAATGTTTTATTTTATCATGAACGTATTCTAGTCTAATGTGGTTATAACACTTCCTATAAATGCCGCTTTTTTCCTGCGAATCTTGTTCAAATTAATTTTACGAACCAAATTTAACTAGTAACATCAGATTTATGCAAATGGGCAAGCCTTAATGTTTATTCCGTTCTATTGGTTTTATTCTTAACTTGCGAGCGAATGGCTACTGAAGGAGAACGGCGGTTATTAAGGAAAATAATTGTGAAACTAAAATGGGTTTGCCATGTGTTCTAGAAGCTTTCACGACTATTTTCCAGATAGGGAGTATTTCTAACAAGTGTTACGGTGAACTTGTTGTGTTGGGAAAAGTTTGCCACTCAGCATTAGTAAAGAGGACCCTTGAAAATCCTCTATTCAAAGACCTAAACCCAGCGACAATTACAGTGAAGAGCATTAATACGTGGAATAATTGCCTTGCATTGATCGATTCACCATCTCCTTCTGCTTAAGGATATAGTATTGCTTAAGCTAACAAACGGTTACAAGACATAACGGGCCCAAAATTGTTTTTTATCTTTATGTTCGGTATTGATCCGAATGCTTCCTTAAAATGCGTCATGGGACTTAAGCTAAGTGAAATTATATTTAGTTGTACCGAAATTAAATGGTTCTAGAGATGTAACATCCTGAAAAGTGGCTATGCATTTTCGGTTTAATTGTATGAAATGACATGTTTTATGTGTTATGAATATATTTTGAACATTTTTGGAAACCTGGAAATGTATGGAAATGTTAGGTTTAAAAGAGGCAAGTGAACATTTTTGGAAACCTGGAAATGTAAGGAAATGACTTGGAAATGTGAGGAAATGACTTGGAAATGTAAGGAAATGTCTTAGAAATGTCAAGTTTAATGTCTTAGAAATGTCAAGAAATGTCTTGTCTTGGAAATGTAAGGAAATGTCTTGGAAATGTAAGGAAATGTCTTGTCTTGGAAATGTCTTAGAAATGTAAGGAAATGCTTTAGAAATGTCAAGTTTAAAGTTTAAAAAAGGGACATGAAGCAAGGTGGTCTTAAGAGAAAATGTATGTGAAATATGACATATAAATAGCCTTGGTAAAATGGCTACAAGACGCCACTTAAAGGCCTAGCAAGTGACGCCACATACATAGGCAAATGGGCCAAGGATCGAGTCGCATGGGAAGCAAATAAAGAATTTTATTTTGCTGCAAGGATGGACAAAAGTGGACGGCACATAGGCTATATTTTAGGAGTTTAAGATCCTTTTATTTTTATTATTATTTAGAGATAAAAGGTGTGCTAATAAGGATAAAAGATGATAAATGAGGAATTATTCTTTAATAAGGAAAATAAGGAGAAGTAATGGCTAAGTAAGGGACTTTGAGTTTAATAATTTCGGCTAAGTAAGGATAGTTGCTGAATTATCTTTTATTTTAGGTGATAATTAAAGAGATAAAGCTATCAAAATAGAAGAGTGATGGCCAAGTAAGGGATTCTGAGTTAGTAATTTCGGCTACTAAAGGAAAAGAGGGCCATTCATCATTCTTTCTCTCAACTCTTTTCTCTCTGCCGAATTTTCTAGTGCAACTCTTCTTTTTGCTCTTCTTTTTTTCTTTAGCTGAAATATTCCTCTCCCTGAATCCACCATTAACAATTTTCTCTAAAGCCTCATACACTCTCTTCTCCTCTCCTTTTTGATTCTCCAAAAGCCAAAACCAAGTTCCTTTAGCCATATCCGAATCTTTGAGGGGCTTCTAGCAAAGGTGCTGCCGATTTCTTCAAATAAGGGTAAGATCCAAATTTGGTTTCCATTCTGTTATATTTTAGACTATCGAAACTTAGGGACTAATCCCTATTATTAATTTGGCCAAACTATGGAAGGGAGGTTTCAGGATTTAGGTGATTGTCGACTTCAAGAGAAGATCTTTCGGGATTTTTAAGATTCAAGGTAAGATGAGATTCGGCCATAGGCCATTCTTAGTGTGTTTCAATGTTAGGAATTGATCTAACATATATCCATGGGGATTTTGACAGACACCTAAGGCAAGGGATACTTTTCGGGATTTGATTTATAGTGAAATCGGCATCAAGGGACTAAGGATCTAAGGCTTTAGATCGGATTTTCGGGATTTGAAGTGAAGTTGCTAAGTTAATCAGGTGTGTACCCTACACTAATCTTAATAGATTTATGGCTTACACTTGATATATGTGTTTATATGAAAGTGTAATAATGTGGCTAAGGTACCATGATATGGTACAAAGTACTCAGGTACGTTTCCTACTCCTACTAGGATTATGAAATATGTTATATTTAACATGTGATAAGTGATAAGAATGTGAAATTTGGCATGTTAATGCATAATATGTATGATATGGGGCATATGGGTTATTGAAAAGGGGAAGTGAATGTGGTGACCTAAGACCACGATATTTGAATATGGTGACCTAAGACCACGAGATCTGAATGTGGTGACCTAAGACCACGATATCTGAATGTGGTGACCTAAGACCACGATATCTGAGTGTGGTGACCTAAGACCACGAATACTCATAAGGGCGATGAGCACGTCGACTGCAGCGACTGCCTTCGATGGTGTGTAGTGGATGGAGGGTTGACTTAGTAGTCCCCACGGTGTGCAGGATGGTACGGGTGATGTGTAGCGGATGGCATCTAGGTTTGGGTTCAGGTTGCATCATTTTTAATTTAATGATATATGAATATGTATGATATGAAATGCCTGAATTTATTTGGACTTAGTGTTTGTGTACACATTGAGTCTGTTGACTCACCCCGTTGTGGGAACATTTTTCAGGTGATGATCAGTAATGGACCGGGTTGGTAGGAGCTTAAAGGTGGCCATGCTCAGTAAGGAATTTTATTTGGACATTTTATTTTTATTTAAGTATTTTAATTTATTTGGGTTTATTTGATGTAATAAGGCCATAGTCGAACTATTTTACATTTATTTTTATTTATTATGTTTACAAATTTTTACCAAGTGAAGTTTAAGTAGATTTATTTTAAAACAAAGCCTAAATGTTTTGTCACCTAAAGTAAAGGATTTTAATAATGAAATAAACTTGTTTTCAACTCAAGCCCGACCCAACACACTCTTTCTTCCAAGACACACAAGTTTTTCCTAAGTAACAAAAGAATTTGAACCGGTTTACTTCGAGGAACATACCAGATCTGGTCCAGGCTCGTGGGCCGGGTGTGGGGTGTTTCAAGAGAAGCCATTACTGAATACACTATGATTTTATACAAGCCATTATTTTTAATTTTATAGCATTGGAACTCGATAACCACCTCAAATCGAGCACTAGATATTGTTTCACAGTGGTTAAATTGACACAAATATAATTATTATAAACATTAAGATTGTAACATCCTTAAAATCAGGGTCTTTGCATTTTGTGTGTTTGCATGTGAATAGTACAGGGGAGCTGAAAGAGTTAGGTGTTAAGGATAATTGTTAGCAAGTTCTGACACAAGAAGTGCCTTGGAATAGTGGCAAGGAGGCGCCACTTGAGGCCAAGGGAAGTGACACCTTAGGTATGTAGGAGAGCCTTGGTTCGAGCTGCGAAGATCCCTTTCTGCTTATTCTTTTTGACGCCAGGACCTGGAGGAGGTGTGCTCAGGATGGACTCTGGTGGATAGCTGTTGAAGAAGTCAACAGATTCAAATAAGTGAAGGAGAGAAGTTTGTGGAGTTTGAAGTATTCAAACTCGTTTGGATAAGTGGTCAAGAGAAAAGCAAGGAGAAAAAGAAGGGATTGAAAGGGGAGTGTGTTTAGCTGAATTTTTGAAGGTAGTTTAGGCAAGGGGAGTATTCGGTTTTGAGGTGCTAGCTAGGGAGGTGGTCGAATGTGGTATAGGCATTGGTGGGGTTACTCTTTTGGGCCTTGAAAGGGAAGTGTGCTAGCTAGTTGGAAGCACTTAGGGCCTTACTCTTTTATTTTCTTTTGGTGCCTAATTGTGCTACTTTCGTAGTTCACATTTTACATTTGTTGTTTCTTTTCTTCTCTGCTCAAAAAGCCATAGCCGAATCTCTTTTACTTTCTTTTTTTCATTTTGGTACCAAAGCCGAAAGCATCATTCCACCTATCTTTCGATTTCTTTTCTTTTCCCAATCTTTCTTGTGCCGAAATACCTAAACTTGTCTTCTCTTTTCTCATCTCTTGACCATAGCCGAACCCCTCGATTCTCATCACCTTGACTTAGATTTTTTTTCAATCACTATAAGCCGAAGACCATACCTTTTATTGTTCTTAGCCGAATTATTGCAGGATTGGTAAGATCTCTGTCGTTTCTTCATTGCAATATCTCTTTCTTTCTCATCTTCATTCCAAATCGAATCACTTTCTTATTATCTGGATGGTTGGTTCTTTCTTTTCACTCTTTAATCTTAGAAGCCGAATATTCTTGTGGTGTCTGCCTTGCCGAATTTTCTCCTCTTCTGGGATAGTGCCGAATTCTCTTAAGTGCCAAAGGGATCTCTTGTGATTAAGGCTAGTGATGTTCTTTTGAATCGATTATCTTCTTTTCTGGGATTTCCATGCCAAAGCCGAATGGCTAATTGGCTTAATGTGTGGGTGTTTGGCCGATTGTAGGAGGAAATGTTGCCGAATTCTTTTGATCTTCGGGATTCATTTGGCTTGTGAATTAAGCCTAAAAGCTTCAAGAGTTGTCGATTTAGGTAAGGACTTTAGCTTAAATTGTTAATATCTTTTGGTTCATTTTCTCTACTTTGATTCAGTTAGTGACTAAGGTGTGTTATGGACTCGAAGGCTAGCCAAACGTTAGGAGGGGTTGGATCTGAGACCCCAGCCCCTAAGTTCAAGAAGAGGGCTGTGTCAGCTATTCGCGATTGGCCACCAGGCTGTGGGCGGGCACCCGAGCAAAGCAATAGGCAGATAGCAGTAGTGTCGATTAACGATAGTGCTGACGTAGAAAGCGTAGTCTTGCGGGTAATTAAGTGTGCAACTTTTACACACTTCTTTAGTTAATCTGTTTTTCATGTATTTTGTCAAAAGCCAGATTTACTGATGAAACTGTTATATTACTCTTATGGGTAAGAGCGAGGACTTCGGGTAAGTCCACTATTGATTGATTAACGATAAATGCCTCTATAATATTTGCATATGCCATGCCATGTGATGATAGTATATTAAGCATGTTTGTTATGCCATGAATAGTATGTTCATAAAGTTGGGTATGATGAGAGGAGGGGGAAGGCATGATTTCAAACTGCCACCAGTGGTTTTGAGCACCAGTGGTTTTGACCACATATTGCTATCTTTGTGACTCGTCTCAGTGGTTTGGTACCACAGTGGGTTGGCCTCACATATCAAAATACGGGATTGTCACCAGTGGTTTTGACCACAAGGTAGGTTGGCCCCACCCATACTATTTGTGACTACGGTCACCAGTGGTTTTGACTACACATACATTATTTGTGACTACGGTCACCAGTGGTTTTGACCACCAGTGGTTTTGACTACACGGGGTAGATTCTGGAGTTTCGGATGGCTAGGTTTTGGGTTGCATGACATACTTATTGACTTATGAAATTGTGTAAGAGCATCAATATCTTCGGGATGAGGAATTATACACAGAGTCTCGGTGACTCACCCTTTTCTTTACATTTTGTAGATGATGCATAGATTGCGGATACGTAGCTGGGGCGGACTCGAGGTGGCCATGCATAATTTCTTTTTCGAGTTTTGTTTTAACTACCATTTCAATTTTAATTTACTTTAAATTTGGTTTTGGGTTGTAACAAGGCCACTAGTTTTATTTCTGGGATTATTTATCTGTTTTAAATTTTCACTGAATTTTGCCTAAGCTAAAATAAAACGGTATGACTAAATAACCTATAAAATGAGTGTTTTCTAAACTTTCACCAATCATCGAGTTTTTCCTAAAACATTACCATCGGGTAACGGCAGACCAGTGGTAAC
This sequence comes from Gossypium bickii, assembly GCA_025503065.1. NCBI lineage: Eukaryota > Viridiplantae > Streptophyta > Magnoliopsida > Malvales > Malvaceae > Gossypium > Gossypium bickii. The sequence continues at coordinate 20,137,130 of CP106721.1, read as the reverse complement.
AACAAGTTAACTCAATTTTCTTTAAGACTAAATTTGAAACGATTTTTAGCAACGTTACTCAAACAAATCGGCTTTTCATAAAATCAGAAGTTTTCCTGAAATGAGAGACGACAACTTGTTTTCAATAACGTTTCTTCACAAATTTAAATCAACAATTTGTTTTATTCAAAAACATTTTCCCTGTGACATGCCAGATTCGGTAGTAGCGTTTTGACCGAGTTTCGGGTGTTACAATTTTGGTATCAGAGCCAGGATCAAAAGCTCGGCTGTGGGCCCGAGGCCTAAAAAGTTTTTAAGGGGTTCGGGAATGATTTTGATGGAAAACGCATGATTTGGGAAAGCATAGCACCGAGTCTCTGGCACTGATCCGCACTTGTAAGTTCCCCTAACTGCTGTTTATGTGATTACAATGATTATGATATGACTGATATTAATAGGAAATTACTTTAGAGAATGAAACCTGTAGGGTTGTGTGAACTTGCGAAAACAATCCCTATAACAAACTGTTCATAAAACTGTGCTGTAATAACAGTGGAACCAATTTAACGCATAAAATTCTTAAATCAGATTAAATCGTAAAAGGTAGTCATGAACACTTGAGGACATAGGCGTAATATGCGTGGACGTGGTAGAGGTAGGATGATTATGTCGGAACCGGTAGAGTCCGAATATGGGTCAAAGAACGAGGTACCGTCGCCGCCAGCTGAGGCCGCAGAGTTCCAAGGTCAGACGGATGGTGATGACGTAGTGTCACAGGTGATGCTGTGGGTTCTAGAGAGAGTCGCAGGTGCAGGCGTTGGAACGGGCGCTCGGAAATCTGTGTCATAACGACTCTGGGCTAATGGTACAGAGGTATTCAGGGGTGTATCCGGTGTGGCTCCCAATACAGCGGAGTATTGGCTGGAAGCGACAGAACGTATAATGGATGATTTGGACTTTACGGCTGAGGAGAAGCTGAAGAGGATGGTGTCTCTTCTCCAGGATGAGTCTTATCAGGGGTGGCTCATGGTCAGGGATGGAGCAATGGCTGATGACATCACTTGGGATTTCTTTAAGGCAGCTTATCAGAGGAAGTACGTCGGGGCTAGTTACATTGATGTACAGCACAAGGCGTTCTTGAATTTGGTCCAGGAGAGTAAGTCAGTATCGGAGTATGAGGTAGAGTTTCTTCGGTTAAGTCGCTATGCTTTGGGTATTATGGCTACGGAGCAGGAACGCTGTGTCAGATTTGAAGACAGGTTAAGAGATGAGCTGTGGATGTTGATTGCTCCACAACAGGAGAGAGAATTTGTGGTCTTGGTAGAGAAGGCCAAAATTGCGGAAGAAGTAAAACAATCGGTGAGACGAAATCAGGATAGGCACTGGAATAAGAGGAGTTCTGGGTCATCAGGGTCCGTCGAGAATTCACAAAAAAGGGCTAGATATAGTGGGCCGAGTCAAGCTGCAAAGCCTGCTGCTACTACTCAGTGGCTGCCACGGTGTGCTCGGTGAGGGAAGTCTCATGCGGGAGAGTGTTGGACCGAAAACATAGGGTGTTTCGAGTGTGGGTTAATAGGGCACCGAGTAAGGGATTGTCCGTAGAGGTCATCTAGGATCCAGTCTGAGGGTCAAGGTCGTACACAGTTCAGGAGGGATGGTCAGCAACCACAGAGGGGTCGCGGTTCGGTCAGGGGAGGTAATGATTCTGGACGAGGCCGTGGAGCACCGGGCAGAGGTACTGGGAGCTCAGAGGCAAGACAGCCTGGTTTGGTCTATGCAGCGAGGCGTCGAGAGGAGGGTGACGCACCGGATGTTATAACCAGTACGTTCTTAAGTTTTGGACTACCTTATACTGCTTTGATAGATGTTGGTTCGACACACTCTTATGTTGCCAGTAGCATATTGGGAACTATGAACCTAGTCTATGAGATTTCTTCTAGGGAGATAACAGTAATTAGTCCTCTAGGTCACTTTGTAGAAGTAAACAAACATTATAAGGATGTACCCCTAGAACTTCAAGGGGTAGTATTTTCGGCTGATCTAATGGAACTGCCATTCGGGGAGTTCGATTTGATCCTTGGGATGGGCTGGCTAGTGAAGTACCAGGCAAGTTTGGACTGCGCAGCTAAGCGCATAGTATTGAGAACAGTTAAGGGTGAAGAGGTGGTGATGATAGGTAATAGAAGAGATTATCTATCCAATGTTGTATATGCTATGAAGGCAGAGAAAATGGTAAGGAAGGGTTGTGAGGCGTTCAAGGTTCATGTTTGTGCACTAGAGGCCAAGGAATCAACTGTAGGGAATGTCCAAATGATGAAGGAATTTACCGATGTATTTCCATAAGAACTTTCGGGTCTGCCTCTGAATCGTGAAGTTAAGTTTGGCATAGATCTGTTACCTGGAACCGCGCCTGTATCTATTGCTCCATATAGGATGGCACCGAAGGAGTTGGTGGAATTAAAAGTACAGATCCAGGAATTGTTGGACCCGAGTTTTATCCAGCTGAGTGTATCACTTTGGGGAGCACCTGTGCTTTTTGTTAAGAAGAAAGATGGTACAATACGGATGTGTATAGACTATCGTCAACTGAATAAGTTGACAACCAAGAACAAGTACCCGTTGCTGAGGATAGACGATCTGTTCGATCAACTTAAAGGTGCATCAGTCTTCTACAAGATTGATTTAAGGTCGGGGTATCATCAACTTAAGGTAAAGGAGGTCGATATCCATAAGACGGCGTTTCTCACTCGTTATGGGCACTACAAGTTCTTAGTGATGCCGTTTGGGTTGGCCAATGTGCCGGTAGCATTCATGGACGTGATGAACCGTGTGTTCCAGCCATATTTAGACCGATTCGTCGTGGTGTTTATAGACGACATATTGGTGTACTCGAAATCTGAGGAGGAGCATGATGCGCATGTACGTGTGGTTTTGCAGATTCTGAGGGAGAAGCAATTATTCGTAAAGGTTTGTAAGTGTGAGTTCTGGCTTAAAGAGGTAACTTTCTTGGGTCATGTGGTGTCAGCTGAGGGGACTAGAGTGGACCCTCAGAAAATTGAAGCAGTATTGGACTGGAAACCACCTAAGTCGGTGGTAGAGATTCGGAGATTTCTGGGTTTGGCAGGATATTATAGAAGATTTGTGGAAGGGTTTTCTTTGATTGCAGCGCCATTGACCAAGTTGCTGAGGAAAGGGGTTCCATTTGTATGGTCAGGTAAACAACAAGAAAGTTTTGGCAAGTTAAAGAGGGTTACGGCGAAGCTCGGTTTGATTCGACTGAAGCAGGGAAGGAGTTTACGGTGTATTGTGATGCGTCGCATACTGGGTTAGGATGTGTGCTGATGCAAGAAGGGAAAGTAGTGGCGTATGCGTCTCGACAGTTGAGACCTCACGAAATGAACTACCCAATACATAATCTGGAGTTGGCTATAGTGGTTTTCGCCTTGAAAATTTGGAGGCATTACTTGTATGGGGAGAAGTCTATAGTCTACATGGATCATAAGAGCCTGAAGTACCTCTTGACTCAGAAGGAATTGAACTTAAGGCAGCGGAGGTGGATCGAGTTGTTGAAGGACTACGATTGCTCGATTGAATACCATCCAGGTAAGGCTAACGTTGTGGCAGACGTGTTGAGGCGCAAAGTGGTAGCGAACTTAAGAGCAATGTTTGCCCATCTTAGTTTGTATGATGACGGAAGTCTGTTAGCTGAATTGCAAGTGAAGCCGACATGGGTAAATCAAGTTAAGGAGAAACAGCTAGTGGATGGAGACTTAAGTACTCGATATTTGCAAGTGCAGAATGATGGAATGGAGGGTTATAGTTTGAACAGCGATGGGGTGCTGTGTTTCCAAGGGAAAGTTTGTATGCCGAGAGATGTTGAGTTAAGGCAGAGGATTCTTCAGGTAGCTCATAGCAGCCCATACGCTATGCATCCTAGTGGTAGTAAAATGTGCTAGGATTTGAGGGAACAGTTTTTATGGTCGGGCCTGAAGCGAGAGGTAACGGAATTTGTAGGTAAGTGTCTGATGTGTCAGCAGGTCAAAGCTAAACATCAGTTACCTTCGAGTCTGTTGCAACCGGTAAAGATTCCACAGTAGAAATGGGAAAGGATTACGATGGATTTTGTCAGTGGGCTCCCCCCTACGCCTGGCAGGAAGGACTCGGTCTGGGTGATTATTGATCATCTGACAAAATTAGCTCACTTTATACCGGTTCGAGTTGATTACTGACTCCAAAAGTTGGCTAAGTTGTATGTGGTAGAAATAGTGAGACTACATGGAGTGCCGGTGTCGATTATCTCGTATAGGGACCCCAGATTCATATCAAGGTTTTGGAAAGCATTGCATCAGGCATTAGGTACAAGATTGGATTTCAGCACGGTATTTCATCCGCAGTCAGATAAACAATCAGAAAGGGTGATTCAGATCTTGGAAGATATGTTAAGGGGTTGTATTTTGGATTTTAGAGGTAGTTGGAAAGAATTTCTACCGCTGGTAGAGTTTGCACACAACAATAATTATCAGGCCAGTATCCAGATGGCACAGTATGAAGCGCTGTATGGGCGGAAGTGTCGCACTCCTACGTGTTGGACAGAGTTTGGTGAGTGTCAGTTGTTGGGTCCAGAGTTGGTTGTAGAAACGGAGGACAAGGTTAAGCTGATCCGAGCTCGTCTGAAGGAAGCTTCGGACAGGCAGAAATCTTATGCCGATCTCAAGCAGAGGGATATAGAGTTTGCAGTGGGTGACAAACTTTTCCTAAAAGTGTCGCCGTGGAAGAAGGTGTTGAGATTTGGTAGGAAGGGCAAGCTGAGCCCTAGGTTCATCGGGCCGTATAGAGTATTGAAGCGGGTAGGACCAATGGCTTATCAGCTCGAGTTGCCAGCAGAATTGAGTCAGATCCATGACGTATTTCTTGTTTCCATGCTTAGACGCTATCCTTCAGGTCTGTCGCATGTTGTGCCAGTGGAAGAGATAGAAGTAAGCCCAGATTTGTCTTTTGAGGAGGAGCCAGTGCAGATCCTGGATCGAGATGTTAAAGTTTTGCGTAGGAAGTCAGTTCCTTTGGTGAAGGTATTATGGCGGAACCATGTAATATCCTAGATTTAGGGGTTATGCGTTGGATGCATAATTCATAGGTTAGTAGGCTCAGGCTATAGTTGACTGTGTTTTAAGGGTTTTGAATGTAACATCCTAGATTAGGGGTTATGCGTTTGGAGCATAACGCAAGTGCTAGTGGGTTTTAAGGGTATTTGGAAATGTTTTAAGAGTTTTTAGAACTTTAGAATGAAGGTGAAAGCTTTGGAAAAAATTTTGGATTTAAATGTAAAAAGAGGAAATTAGGCTGAAGAGGCCTTAAGAATAATTTGTGGGCGTTTTAGATCATGAAAGGGGGCTTGGTAAAGTGGCTTAGGGACGCCACTTAAGGCCTGGGAATGACGCCAACAAGGGTCTGGAGTTCAAGTCTTGAGGGCAGCATGGGAGTGTTTTATTTTTGCATTTTGCGTCAAGAAGGGAGGTTGGACTGAAGACGGCCTTAAGGAAATATGCTGTGGTCTTTGGACATAAAGCAGGCCTTGGTAAAGTGGCTGCAAGGCGCCACTTAAGGGCCTGGAGGTGACGCCTGGCGCAGGTCTTTGGTTCGAGTTGCAGAGGAAGCGAATGGGATTTTATTTTTATGCGTCAAATAGGAGCTTGGCTTGGGAGGTCTTAAAAGAAGTTGTGGCGGGTTTATGTCATAAAAACCGCCACGGCAGAGTGGCTTGGAGCGCTATATGCGGCTTGCGGCAACAAGGGCCTTAGTTCGAATCCCATTGGCAGCACGGGGCGTGTTTTTATTTTGCTTTGGCGCTAAGACAAGGGGGAGCTTGGGAAAGAGGTGTTAAAAGAAGTTCAGGGTGAATTATAACACAATCAGCGCCTTGGTAAAGTGGCAGGGACATTACCTGCAGTTAAGGGTTCCAACAGGTCCCGGGTTCAAGGCGTGGGAGCAGCAGTTGGGTGTTTTTATTTTGGCTTTTGGCGCCAAGAGAGAAGGAAGCATTAGACAGCAATTGGACTTTTAATTGAAAGAGGATTAAGCTTTTTATCCTCTTAAAATTCAACTGGAGTAAGGATAATTGCTAGATTTATTTTTGTTATTTGTTTATTTTGAATAGGTAGAGATAATGGTTGTATTATTTATTTTAGATAATAAAGGAGTTATTTTATTTAGTTTAAATGTGGAGATAAGAGATAAAGAGGAGATAGAGTTTTATTTTATTTTATTTATTGTGAATATGTGTTCAAGAGTTATTATAGGAGAAGGAAGTGGAATTTGAGAGGAGGTAGGAGTGTCGAATTTGAGTAGTATAAATAGGGGTGACCATCCTTTAGCTATTCTTTTCTTCATTTTTATTTTCCTTGGCCGAAAGTTGTTCCTCTAATTCTCTTTTTGAGCTGAATTGTTTCTCACTTCTTCTCCCTATTCTTTCTCTTTTCTTCAACTTTAATTCTCTATCTTTTCTTGTATGGGCAAATACCCCACTCGAGTTGCCAGCAGAATTGAGTCAGATCCATGACGTATTTCTTGTTTCCATGCTTAGACGCTATCCTTCAGGTCTGTCGCATGTTGTGCCAGTGGAAGAGATAGAAGTAAGCCCAGATTTGTCTTTTGAGGAGGAGCCAGTGCAGATCCTGGATCGAGATGTTAAAGTTTTGCGTAGGAAGTCAGTTCCTTTGGTGAAGGTATTATGGCGGAACCATGTAATATCCTAGATTTAGGGGTTATGCGTTGGATGCATAATTCATAGGTTAGTAGGCTCAGGCTATAGTTGACTGTGTTTTAAGGGTTTTGAATGTAACATCCTAGATTAGGGGTTATGCGTTTGGAGCATAACCCAAGTGCTAGTGGGTTTTAAGTGTATTTGGAGATGTTTTAAGAGTTTTTAGAACTTTAGAATGAATGTGAAAGCTTTGGAAAAAATTTTGAATTTAAGTGTAAAAAGAGGAAATTAAGCTGAGGAGGCCTTAAGAATAATTTGTGGGCGTTTTAGGTCATGAAAGGGGGCTTGGTAAAGTGGCTTAGGGACGCCACTTAAGGCCTGGGAATGATGCCAACAAGGGTCTGGAGTTCGAGTCTTGAGGGCAGCATGGGAGTGTTTTATTTTTGTATTTTGCGTCAAGAAGGGAGGTTGGACTGAAGACGGCTTTAAGGAAATATGCAGTGGTCTTTGGACATAAAGCAGGCCTTGGTAAAGTGGCTGCAAGGCGCCACTTAAGGGCCTGGAGGTGACGCCTGGCGCAGGTCTTTGGTTCGAGTTGCAGAGGAAGCGAATGGGATTTTATTTTTATGCGTCAAGTAGGAGCTTGGCTTGGGAGGTCTTAAAAAAAGTTGTGGCGGGTTTATGTCATAAAAACCGCCACGGCAGAGTGGCTTGGAGCGCTATATGCGGCTTGCGGCAACAAGGGCCTTGGTTCAAATCCCGTTGGCAGCATGGGGCGTGTTTTTATTTTGCTTTGGCGCTAGGACAAGAGGGAGCTTGGGAAAGAGGTGTTAAAAGAAGTTCAGGGTGAATTATAACACAATCAGCACCTTGGCAAAGTGGCAGGGACGTTATCTGCAGTTAAGGGTTCCAACAGGTCCCGGGTTCAAGACGTGGGAGCAGCAGTTGGGTGTTTTAATTTTGGCTTTTGGCGCCAAGAGAGAAGGAAGCATTGGACGACAATTGGACTTCTAATTGAAAGAGGATTAAGCTTTTTATTCTCTTAAAATTCAACTGGAGTAAGGATAATTGTTGGATTTATTTTTGTTCTTTGTTTATTTTGAATAGGTAGAGATAATGGTTGTATTATTTATTTTAGATAATAGAGGAGTTATTTTATTTAGTTTAAATGTGGAGATAAGAGATAAAGAAGAAATAGAGTTTTATTTTATTTTATTTATTGTGAATATGTGTTCAAGAGTTATTATAGGAGAAGGAAGTGGAATTTGAGAGGAGGTAGGAGTGCCGAATTTGAGTAGTATAAATAGGGGTGACCATCCTTTAGCTATTCTTTTCTTCATTTTTATTTTCCTTGGCCGAAAGTTGTTCCTCTAATTCTCTTTTTGAGCCGAATTGCTTCTCACTTCTTCTCCCTATTCTTTCTCTTTTCTTCAACTTTAATTCTCCATCTTTTCTTATATGGCCAAATACCCCATTTGCCATTAGTGCCATAATGAACCTAGTAGCTTCTCTTTGTTTGAAACTCTAAAGAAACACCATCACTACCTTGATTCTCAAAAGCCGAAGATCAAGCGTTTTCTCTCTTTTGTCGAATACACCCTCTCTTGCACTTCAACGGGTGATTGTGGTAAGTGTTTTCTGTCCTAGCAATCGGTTATAGGTTCTCTTCCATTTGTGTGCCGAAAGTAAGTGTTTAAAGCCTTGGTTTTGGTTGGGCCGAGTGTAATAATTGTTTAATAGGGATTTCAATAGTCTAAGAGCAAGAAAGTAGGCAAATAGCCGTAGTGTCGCTTAGCGATAGCATCGGGATCGAAAGCGTAGTTCTTCAAGTAATAAGGTGTGTGATTAACCCACCGTTTTTCAGGTTTTTGCTATAATTGCATGTGTGATTTGTGTGCTAACCAGTGCAGTGGCAGTTATGTGGTAATTACCCTAAAAAGGGGTATGTCAATATTCAGGTTAGAATTATCTGTTGATAAGAATGTGAAAGTGCCGATGTGACTGTGACTATGCCTATAGAAATATGATTGATTGCCTTAATAACATGTGCATGCATTTATTATTATGCCGTTATTACAAGTGCATGTGCATGGGGTGGGATATGAAAGAAGGTACGGGTGTACTTCGAGTACGTGGTTTGATGTTAGCCTTGAGCTCCATCGTGGATTGACGTTGACTGAGGTCACGTTGTAGATTAATTGCGATTTAGTTCGCGTGGTTTGATGAGTAGCTGCGTGCCTCATCGTGGTTGATATCGGCTATGTGCCATATCTTGGTTGATGAATGACTATGTGTCCCATCGTGGTTTTGGTGTTAGCTACGGCTACATCGTGGATTGGCGCTGACTGAGGTCGCGTTGTGGATTATTGTGCTTAATTGCACGTGGACGGTATTGATTGCCTTTTGGAGTGAAAAGGAGAGGGTGATTTAATAATCCTCTGGTGTGTGGTAGGCTGGATACGGGGGTGTGTAGCGGATGGACCCTAGGTTTGGGTTGGGCTTCATAATTGCATAATTTTGTATGTGAACATATGTGAAAATAGGCCAGGCCTAGTATGATATGTTGATTATTAATAAAGGGGCCAAGCCCAGTATATGAATGTGAATCAGTGTGGAAATGGGCTAAGCCCAGTGCGTGGAAATTATGTGGTTATCTACTCTATTATATGAATGTGATATGAATATGGGCCAAGCCCAGAATGTGGTAATATGTGAATATGATATTTGTTATCTGATATAAGTGGTTAACATGTGGGTGGAATTCAGTGGCGTAATTGCACACTGAGTCTGTTAGACTCACCCAAAATTTTACTAAATATCACAGGTGATCGTGATTTTCGGACCGGGTTGGAGTGGATACAAAGGTGGCCATGCAGAAGTAGATTTCTATGCAGAAGTTGTTTTCCTTATTTAAAAAAATTTATCATTTTCACTATTTGAGTATTTGAATAAGTATTTATTATAATAAGGCCCACTTAAAGTATTGGAATTTTGTTATGTTTAAGTTAGATTTATAATTAAGTTAATACTTTGTAAGTTAAATTTTTAAAAGCTATGTATATCTCAAAAGGCATATTAAAGTTTTGAATCCAGTACTTTTATAATAATTTGAATTTTATTTTCCTAGGATGTTTTAAATTACAAAAATGTTTTATTAAAGGAAACAATTTTTAACGATTTTTACTTTTAAGTAAGAATATTTTCGAACGTGTTCCGCAGTGGCATTTCAAATTTGGTCTTAGTGAATGGGCCGGGTTTCGGGTGTTACATTGAGAATCCAAGGATGTAGGAGGAAGTCTTGGAAAATATTGGAATTTTAAGTCTAAAGGAGAGGCTAGGCTGAAGAGGTCTTAAGAGAAATTATGGGGAGTTTATGACACAAAGATAGCATTGGAAAAGTGGCTTGGGACGCTACCTTAGGGGCTTGGAAGGTTGCGCCAAAGGGAGTTTCAAGGGATGAGGTTCGAACCACGTTGACAGCATGGGAGTGTTATTTTATTTTGCAAGTTTGCGTCAAGAAGGGGAAGTTGGGCTAAGGAGGCCTTAAGAATATATGTAGGGGTTTTTGGACAGGAAAGTGAGCTTGGTAAAGTGGCTGCAAGGCGCCACTTCGGGCATTGGTGAATGACGCCATGACCAGGGAGGAAGGGCTCGGGTTCGAGTCTTGGTGATGGCATGGAAGTGTGCTTTATTATTTTGCATTTTGGCGTTAAGGGAGAGGGGGAGTGATGGACGGCTTTGGACTTGCAAATGGATAAGGATAAGTCTTGTTATTTCTTTTTAATTTCGGCTAAAAGAGTTGGATATATATGGTTTATTTTATTTATTTTAAATGGGAAGATAAGGGATAATGTGATGGATTATTTTTATTTTATTAATTGAGAATATAATGGGAGAAAAGTGTGGGATATGATAGGAGAAGATGGGGTGGCCGAATGTGAGTCTCTTTGGGTTGGTAAATTCGGCCATGAAAGGGGGGAGTAGCCGAATTCTTTATAAAGGGTCTAGATGTTCTTTTTTGGTTCTTTTCCTTCTTCAGTATTTTCTTTTTCGACATTTTCTTTCCACTCTTATGCTTGCCGAAATTTGCACTCCATTTCTTGACGAAAAGCCGAACCCTCCTTGACATCATTGCCAAAATACTTCAAACTCTTCCCTTTTACTTTCTCTATTTACTCTTAGCCGAACCTATATCTCTTGTTCAAGCTCTCTCTTTTATGTTGTTGTTAGCAGAGTGTTCATCATTGTTTGGAGGCCATAGCCGGTTGCATCTCTTCCTTTGGGGCCGATTTATTCTTAGATTAAAAGCCAAAAATCAAGCACTCTTTCCTTGTTGTCGACTACTCTTTCCAAATCTCTTCAAACGTGGGTGGTGGTAAGTAGATTCTTCCTTAGTAATCAGTTCAGGTTCTTTTTCTAAGGGTGGCCGAATATATTTAGGGCCATATTAATGTGTGTTTCTTTTATGCCAACGTTAGGGTGCATTAAAGGAGATTTCTCGGGTTTTAAACATCAATGTAAGTAGTTGCTAATATTCGGCCAAGGGCCATTTTTCTAGATTTTATGTGTAAGCCGATCCTAACATTTACTAAGTAGAGAGGTCGACAACTTCAGGAGCAAGTGACAGATTCGGGACTTCAACCTAGGTAAGGGTTAGTTTCGGCCAAGAGTTATACCATAAGGTGTTCATGTGTTAAAACCGAAACTAACACTGAGTTTATAAGGATTCCGACAGGAAGGAAGTAAGCGAATATTTCGGGATTCAGATAAGCAGGTAAGTGGTTGTAAACATTCGGCCAAAGGCCATTTTATGGGTTTAAGTGCTGACTAATTGTGATTATTGCTTTTAGGGGCATCTCGACAGGAATAAAGAGTTTCGTGATTATAGATTGTGTTAGGTTCATATAGTTCGGGATTTCGCTAAATAGTGAGGTGCGTAGTTATCGCACTGTTCTCTTTATTGTTTAATGTGTTGCTATATATATGTGATATGATGTGAATGGTAGCCGAAATAAGGGGCTAAGATGGTGGATACCCATGATGGGTAATCGAGTAACCAGGTCAGTATTTTGTGACGTTAATTTACATATGGTATGTGCATGTAGATGTGATGGCATGTGATGTATATCTGTTCCAGTGATATGTTGTCATGATACATTTATATGCATAGGGCCTGGGATATGATTAAAGAAGGACATGGTGTACATATTTATGTACGTGGTCTAATGATAGCCTTGTGCTACATTGGCGCTTGATGATAGCTATGTGCTTCATCAAGGTGGGGTGTTGGCAATGTGCCACCTTCTAGCGGATGATGGCTGTGTGCATCACCGTGGATTGAGGATGACCTCAAGTCACCTCGTGGATATTGACATGTGGGGTCACTTAGGTGATTGGTGGATTAGCCACGGCCTTGAGCAGCAGGTCTGCTAAGGTAGGTGTAGCGGATGGACACTAGGTGGGGCAGGGCTTCATAAGAGCACAATTTTGTATGTGCACTGTGTGGATATGGGCCAAGCCCATATGTGTGGAGACATGTGAAATAACTATGCACTGAGTCTGTTGACTCACCCAAATTTTATCAACATCGCAGGTGATACGTGAATTTTGGACCATGTTGGAGTGGATACAAAGGTGGCCATGCATAAATTATTTTTACGCTATGCAGAAGACATTATATTTATTTAACTCAGATAATTTTTAAGTACTTGTGATTAATTATTTATTGTAATAAGGGGCTCCTAAAGTATTTAAGGATTTTTATTATTATGTTGAATTGACATTTAAATTATTATTTGAAAATGTTTTATTTTCGGCAACTTATATATTTTAAATTTACATTAAGGTTTCCAATTCGGTTATTTTGTAACAGTAAAGTTTTACTTAAAATTTTAAATATACCATGCTTTATAAACGATGGCAAACTTTTACGATTTTATTTACAAGTGAAACTCTTTTCAAACGTTTTCCGCAGTGACACACTAGATCCGGTCAAGACTCGTGGGCCGAGTTTGGGGGTGTTACAGTGTGGTATCAGAGCCTGATTCAAAACTCGGCTTTGAGGTTTTGGGCCTGAAAACAGTTTTCAAAGATGGGTTTTTCAAAATATGGACTTTTATTTCAGGTATTCTGGCATGGCACCTGTATCTTTGACCCGAAGTCCACAGGTAAGTACTTCTGACTTCTAAAGTGAATTGAGTATGTGAATTGTATGGGCTTATATGGGAACATAGAATAGTAGAATAGGGCTACTAAACCCTAGGACTAGTCTATTCCAAACACAAGATTCATAAGATTTAAGAACCACTAAACAAACCTGTGACTAAGTCGCCAAGCTAGGGTGTGGCAACCATTGTGTGCATGTCTAGGAGTGGATTCAGTAAGAGCTTCGTACATAAGCAATCGTAGCGACTCACCTCCTCTTTACTCGAATCCTACTTGGTGCATAGCTTTGGTTCACCTTAACCAAGAGGACTCAGTCACGGGCTAAACCCAATAACTAAAACCTGGAAGGGACTAGCCACATTTTCGTGGAAACCCTAATTTTTTAAAAGTCAACAAACTACTCTTTGAATTGTGAAAATTTTTATTTTCTAAAAATTTTTTAGGTTACAAAATTACCTAAATACCCCTGGCTGTAAAATTACAAAAATGTCCTTGGCTTATAAAATGTCCATACTACCTATAGTTTTATTAAAATTTTCATTACCTTATAACATGTCCAAAAACCCTAATTTGCAAAATATCAAAATTCCCTGATTTGGAAAAAATTTACTAAAATAACCCTGACTTACAAAATTACCAAAATGACCCCAATTTCTAAATTTTCTGCAACACCATTGATTTGGAAAACAAATTTTTAAAATAACCCCGAGTTTTTGTAAATTTTGAAATATCTTTGATTTGTCAAGATTTTCAACTTGACCCCAATTTATTACCAAAATACCCTATAGGACAAATGACGAAAATACCCCTGGGGTAGGAATAGACAAAATATAGAAATAGCGAATGTGTGTGATAGATGCTACTGAATGAATGTTTGAATGAATGTGCTCCTCTGAATTAGGATAGAAGACTTGAAACTCTGAGTGATCGAAAGAACTACTATTAAACCTCTGTCATAAAATTTCTTTGCGGATAATCAGGGGAACAAAATTCTGATGCATAAAACTTTTTAATCAGATTAAATCTCAACGTTAAAAATGAGTTCTAGAGGACGTGGTCGTCGTGGGCGTGGTTGAGGTAGAATAAATGTATCGGAACCCGTTTGGTCGGGTCAAGGATCTGAGAATGAAGTACCACCACTAGCAGCTTTTGGTGTTGAGCAGCAAGATCAGATGAGGGATGATGCTGTATCGCAGGCTTTGCTGCGAGTTTTGGAGATGGTGGCTGGAGCAGGTGGAAATATGAGAGCTAGGAAGTCCGTACTCGAGCGACTCCGAGCCAATGGAGCTGAGGTGTTCTGAGGTGTATCTGGTGTGGCACCCAGTATGGCTGAGTATTGGTTGGAAGTAACCGAACGAATTATGGATGAGCTGGATTTGACCGCTGAAGAGAAAGTGAAGGTAATGGTGGCGCTACTTCGCGACGAGGAGTATCAATGGTGGCTAACAGTTCGAGATGGTGCCACAGCCGAGGATCTCATTTGGGAGTATGTTAAAGCGGCATACCAGAAAAAGTATGTTGGTACTCAGTACATTGATGCACAGAGGAAAGCATTTCTGGGGCTCGTTCAAGGGAACAAGTCTATAGCGGAGTACGAGGTTGAATTCTTGAGGTTAAGCCAATACGCTCGAGGAGTGGTGGCTACGGAGCATGCACGATGTGTCCGGTTTGAGGACAGATTAAGGGACGACCTAAGGTTGTTGATAGCTCCACATCAGGAGCGGGAGTTCGCTGTGTTAGTAGAGAAGGCTAAGGTAGCCGAGGGGATTAAGGACTCTGTGAGACAGAATAGAGATTAGGATAGGAACCGGGATAAGAGGAGTTTTGGACCGCCAGAATCACCTGAGAGTCTTCAGAAAAGACCGAAGGTTGAGAATTCTGTTCGTGTTACTAAGCCAGCTACCGGAACTCCGGACCGTCCGTGTGCTCAGTGTGGAAGGTATCATGTTGGCAAGTGCTGGAACCGGGATCGAGAGTGTTTTAGGTGTAAGTCCAAGACTCATTTGATTAAAAACTGTCTGCAGGATCCGAATAGGGTTCTGGACAAAGAGTCAAGATTATGTGCGACCAGCGTAGAAGGGGGTCGCGACAAGGGGTCATGGTCAGAACCATGGAGGGAATGGTTCCGGCCAAGGTCATGGAACACCAAGCAGATGTGACGTCGGGTACGTTCCTTATTTCTGGAATACACCCTTAATTGTTTTGCTTATTATAGGGTAGCTTATTCTTGTATTTCTAGTGAAGTGTATGGAATTTTGAATGTGAACTTTGAGTTTGTGCATAGGAAATGTGTTAGTTTTTCTTTTTATCAGAGTGCACAGCCGTAGCATAGTGTAGTGAGATAGGATGTACGATTGTTCGTTAGTAAGTAATTTCGGGGAAGAAATTATTTTAAGGAGGGTAGAACTGTAATACCCTAGATTTAGGGGTTATGCGTTGGATGCATAATTCGTAGGCTAGTAGGCTCAGGCTATGGTTGAGTGTGTTTTAAGGGTTTTGAGAATCCAAGGATGTAGGAGGAAGTCTTGGAAAATATTAGAATTTTAAGTCTAAAGGAGAGGCTAAGCTGAAGAGGTCTTAAGAGAAATTATGGGGAGTTTATGACACAAAGATAGCATTGGAAAAGTGGCTTGGGACGCTACCTTAGGGGCTTGGAAGGTTGCGCCAAAGGGAGTTTCAAAGGGATGGGGTTCGAACCAAGTTGACAGCATGGGAGTGTTATTTTATTTTGCAAGTTTGCGTCAAGAAGGGGAAGTTGGGCTAAGGAGGCCTTAAGAAAATATGTAGGGGTTTTTGGACATGAAAGTGAGCTTGTTAAAGTGGCTGCAAGGCGCCACTTAGGGCATTGGTGAATGACGCCATGAGCAGGGCGGAAGGGCTCGGGTTCGAGTCTTGGTGACGGCATGGAAGTCTGCTTTATTATTTTGCAATTTAGCGTTAAGGGAGAGGGGGAGTGATGGACGGCTTTGGACTTGCAAATGGATAAGGATAAGTCTTGCTATTTCTTTTTAATTTCGGCTAAAAGAGTTGGATATATATGGTTTATTTTATTTATTTTAAATGGGAAGATAAGGGACAATGTGATGGATTATTTTTATTTTATTAATTGAGATGATAATGGGAGAAAAGTGTGGGATATGATAGGAGAAGATGGGGTGGCCGAATGTGAGTCTCTTTGGGTTGGTAAATTCGGCCATGAAGGGGGGAGTAGCCGAATTCTTTATAAAGGGTCTAGATGTTCTTTTTCGGTTCTTTTCCTTCTTCAGTATTTTCTTTTTCGACATTTTCTTTCCACTCTTGTGCTTGCCAAAATTTGCACTCTATTTCTTGACCAAAAGCCGAACTCTCCTTGACATCATTGCCAAAATACTTCAAACTCTTCTCTTCTACTTTCTCTATTTACTCTTAGCCGAACCTACATCTCTTGTTCAAGCTCTCTCTTTTATGTTGTTGTTAGCCAAGTGTTCATCATTGTTTGGAGGCCATAGCCGATTGCATCTCTTCCTTTGGGGCCGATTTATTCTTAGACTAAAAGCCGAAAATCAAGCACTTTTTCCTTGTTGTCGACTACTCTTTCCAAATCTCTTCAAACGTGGGTGGTGGTAAGTAGATTCTTCCTTAGTAATCAGTTCAGGTTTTTTTTTCTAAGGGTGGCCGAATATATTTAGGGCCATATTAATGTGTGTTTCTTTTATGCCAACGTTAGGGTGCATTAAAGGAGATTTCTCGGGTTTTAAACATCAATGTAAGTAGTTGCTAATATTCGGCCAAGGGCCATTTTTCTAGATTTTATGTGTAAGTCGGTCCTAACATTTACTAAGTAGGGAGGTCGACAACTTTAGGAGCAAGTGATGGATTCGGGACTTCAACCTAGGTAAGGGTTAGTTTCGGCCAAGGGTTATACCATAAGGTGTTCATGTGTTAAAACCGAAACTAGCACTGAGTTTATAGGGATTTCGACAGGAAGGAAGTAAGCAAATATTTCGGGATTCAGATAAGCAGGTAAGTGCTTGTAAACATTGGCCTAAGGCCATTTTATGGGTTTAAGTGCTGACTAATTGTGATTATGGCTTTTAGGGCATCTCGACAGGAATAAAGAGTTTCAGGATTCTAGATTGTGTTAGGTTCATATAGTTCGGGATTCCGATAAATAGTTAGGTGCGTAGTTATCGCACTGTTCTCTTTATTGTTTAATGTGTTGTTATATATATGTGGTATCATGTGAATGGTAGCCGAAATAAGGGGCTAAGATGGTGGATACCCATGATGGGTAATTGAGTAACCATGTCAGTATTTTGTGACGTTAATTTACATATGGTATGTGCATGTAGATGTGATGGCATGTGATGTATATTTGTTCCAGTGATATGTTGTCATGATACATTTATATGCATATGGCCTGAGATATGATCAAAGAAGGACAGGGTGTACATATTTATGTACGTGGTCTAATGATAGCCTTGTGCTACATTGGCGCTTGATGATAGCTATGTGCTTCATCAAGGTGGGGTGTTGGCTATGTGCCACCTCCTAGCGGATGATGGCTGTGTGCATCACCGTGGATTGAGGATGACCTCGAGTCACCTCGTGGATATTGACATGGGGGGTCACTTAGGTGATCGGTGGATTAGCCACGGCCTTGATCAGCAGGTCTGCTAAGGTAGGTGTAGCGGATGGACACTAGGTGGGGCAGGGCTTCATAATAGCATAATTTTGTATATGCACTGTGTGGATATGGGCCAAGCCCATATGTGTGGAGACATGTGAAATAACTATGCACTGAGTCTGTTGACTCACCCAAATTTTGTCAACATCGCAGGTGATACGTGAATTTTGGACCGGGTTGGAGTGGATACAAAGGTGGCCATACAGAAATTATTTTTACGCTATGCAGAAGACAGTATATTTATTTAACTCAGATAATTTTTAAGTACTTGTGATTAATTATTTATTGTAATAAGGGCCTCCTAAAGTATTTAAGGATTTTTATTATTATGTTGAATTGACATTTAAATTATTATTTGAAAATGTTTTATTTTCGGCAACTTATATATTTTAAATTTACATTAAGGTTTCCAATTCGGTTATTTTGTAACAGTAAAGTTTTACTTAAAATTTCAAATATACCATGCTTTATAAACGATGGCAAACTTTTACGATTTTATTTACAAGTGAAACTCTTTTCAAACGTTTTCTGCAGTGACACACTAGATCCGGTCAAGACTCGTGGGCCGGGTTTGAGGGTGTTACAGACCATGGTACAGAAGAGGCCACATGAGAGCCAGAGGATGTGATGCGGCAGCAATACCCTCAACTCTTTTGACCAGGTAATTTCGAGGCCGAAATTATTTTTAAGGAGGGTAGAACTATAACATCCTTAAAATTGGGGTCTTTGCATTTTGTGTGTTTGCATGTGGATAGTATGGTTGTTGTGTTAGTTTAGCCTATTTTAGGGTCTAGGTGTGGGCTTTGGGGTAGGCTAGAACCTTAGCAAAAATTTGTTTTTGAGTACTTGGAAAGGGGAGCTGAAGGAGTTAGGTGTTAAAGATAATTGTTAGCATGTTCTGACACAAGAAGTGCCTTGGAAAAGTGGCAAGGATGCGCCACTTGAGGCCAAGGGAAGTGACGCCTCAGGTATGTGGGAGAGCCTTGGTTCGAGCTGCGAAGATACCTTTCTGCTTATTCTTTTTGACGCCAGGACCTGGAGGAGGTGTGCTTAGGATGGACTCTAGTGGATAGCTGTTGAGGAAGTCAACAGATTCAAATAAGTGGAGGAGAGGAATTTATGGAGTTTGAAGCATTCAAACTCGTTTGAATAAGTGGTCAAGAGAAAAGCAAGGAGAAAAAGAAGGGATTGAAAGGGGAGTGTGATTCACCCAATTTTTGAAAGTAGTTTGGGCAAGGGGAGCATTTGGTTTTGAGGTGCTAGCTAGGGAGGTGGCCGAATGTGGTATAGGCCTTGGTGGGGTTGTGGTATTCAGCTAGTTGGAAGCACTTAGGACCTTACTCTTTTATTTTCTTTTGGTGCTGAATTGTGCTACATTCCTAGTTCACATTTTACATTTGTTATTTCTTTTTTTCTCCTCTCAAAAAGCCATAGCCGAATCTCTTTTACTTTCTTTTCTTCATTTTGGTTCCAAAGCCAAAAACATCATTCCACCTCTCTTTCGATTTCTTTTCTTTTCCCAATCTCTCTTCTGCCGAAATACCTAAACTTGTCTTCTCTTTTCCAATCTCTTGACCATAGCCGAAACCCCTTGATTCTTATCACCTTGACTTAGATTTTCTTCAATCACTAGAAGCCGAAGACCATACCTTCTGTTATTCTTAGCTGAATCATTGCAGGTTTTGTAAGATCTCTGTCGTTTCTTCATTGTAATATCTCTTTCTTTCTTATCTTCATTCCAAATCGAATCACTTTCTTATTATCTGAATGGTTGATTCTTTCTTTTCACTCTTTAATCTTAGAAGCCGAATATTCTTGTGGTGTCTACCTTGTCGAATTTTCTCCTCTTCTGGGATAATGCCGAATTCTCTTAAGTGCCAAAGGGATCTCTTGTGATTAAGGTTAGTGATGTTCTTTTGAATCGATTATCTTCTTTTCTGGGATTTCCATGCCAAAGTCGAATGGCTAATTGGCCTAATGTGTGGGTGTTCGGCCGATTGTAGGAGGAAGTGTTGCCGAATTCTTTTGATCTTCGGGATTCGTTTGGCTTGTGAATCAAGCCTAAAAGCTTCAAGAGTTGTCAATTTATGTAAGGGCCTTAGCTTAAATCGTTAATCTCTTTTAGTTCGTTTTCTCTGCTTTGATTCGGTTAGTGACTAAGGTGTGTTATGGACTCGAAGACTAGCCAAACGTTAGGAGGGGTTGGATCTGAGACCCCACCCTAAGTTCAAGAAGAGGGTGTGTGTCACTGCTCGCGATTGGCTACTAGGGTGTGGGCGGGCATCCGAGCAAAGCAAGAGGCGGATAGCGATGAGTGTCGATTAACGACGATCTTGGACGTAGAAAGCGTAGTCTTGCGGGTAATCAGGTGTGTAACTCTTACAGACTTCATTAGTTAATCTGTTTATCATGTATTTTGTCAAAAGCCAGATTTACTGATGAAACTGTTATGTTACTCTTGTGGGTAAGAGCGAGGACTTCGGGTGAGTCCACTATTGATTGATTAACAATAAATGCCTCTTTAATATTTGCATATGCCATGCCATGTGATGATAGTATATTAAGCATGTTTGTTATGCCATAAAAAGTATGTTCATAAAGTTGGGTATGATGAGAGGAGGGTGAAGGCATGATTTCAAATTGTCACCAGTGGTTTTGACCACACAGTGGGTTGGCCCCACTTTCTACACTATTGTGATTAGTCTCAGTGGTTTTGACCACCAGTGATTTTGACCACATATTGCTATCTTTGTGACTCGTCCTAGTGGTTTGGTACCACAATGGGTTGGCGCTACATATCGATATACGGGATTGTCACCAGTGGTTTTGACCACGAGGTGGGTTGGCCCCACCCATACTATTTGTGACTACGGTCACCAGTGGTTTTGACCACACATACATTATTTGTGACTACGATCACCAGTGGTTTTGACCACACGGGGTAGATTCAGGAGTTTCAGATGGCTAGGTTTTGGGTTGCATGACATACTTATTGACTTATGAAATTGTGTAAGAGCATTAATGTATTCGGGATGGGGAATTATACACTGAGTCTCGGTGACTCACCCCTTTCTTTACATTTTGCAGATGATGCATAAATTGTGGATACGTAGCCGGGGCGGACTCGAGGTGGCCATGCACAATTTCTTTTTCGAGTTTTGTTTTAACTACCATTTTGGTTTTAATTTATTTTAAATTTGGTTTTGGGTTGTAATAAGACCACTAGTTTTATTTCTGGGATTATTTATTTGTTTTAAATTTTTACTGAATTTTACCTAAGCTAAAATAAAACGGTATGACTAAATAACCTATGAAATGAGTGTTTTCTAAACTTTCACCAATCATCGGGTTTTTCCTAAAACATTACCATCGGGTAACGGCAAACCAGTAGTAACAACAAGTTAACTCAATTTTCTTTTAAACGGTTTTTAGAACCGTTACTCAAACAACTCGACTTTTCATAAAATCAGAAGTTTCCCTAAAATGAGAGACGACAAATTGTTTTCAATAACGTTTCTTCACAAAATTAAATCAACAACTTGTTTTCTTCAAAAACGTTTTCCCTGTGACATGCCGGATTCAGTCGTAGCGTTTTCACCAGGTTTGGGGTGTTACAAAGATAATTTCAGTAATGTGAAATGGAATGTCCTAGCGTGGTGTGAAATTCAAACAATCTCGATTCCTTGAAAGTCATTATCCAATTTAAACTCACATTGCCTTTAAGGAAAAAAAACCTTGATTTCTCTAAGTTCTGAAAAGACACATATCGTGCCAGGAAATATCCTCCAAGGTACATACACTATAATTTGTAGTAGTTCATTGCCTATGGACTCCTTGTTTCATTTTTCATTTTCACTTCTTCGATATTAATCTATTAGTTTTTTCCTCTTTCTTTTCCGTAAAGGAGAGGCAATCCTGAAATCATCTTCGAAAGTGATGTAACGCTTCAAAGTCTTAACTTGATTTTCTTATTCTTCTTTCTTTAGATTACTTTTTTTATCAATATCGAGAATGAAACTCCAAATATGTCGGTGACGTACATCCCACATTCTCCCTATTAAAAAAGGCTCAATTTATATAAAAACTAAATCCTATCCATTATTTGGGCAATACCTACGAGAGTTATAGAAATGTAACATCATTTGTTATTTCCGATTTAACTCACTAAGAGAAATTTTCATTTTCCGATTTCCATTACTTATTCCACTAAAAGCTTCCATTCATATTTCAGTAAAATTGGGTTGAAATGCTTACATTGAAAAAGCTTAATGTAGAACGAAGAATACAACAACAGAATTGGAGTCCCATGGTAAAGACATGCATCGGCTTAATTTTAGAAATGGAAATATTTTTGAGTTATTAATTTTGAATTTCAATCATTTAGTTGCCATTTTCTGTTTTACTAATATGATAAGTGTGATAAAAACTTTTTAACAACAACAAGGTTATAAGAATTTACGCTTCGCATAATTATTTCTACATTGCAGCACATACATATCACTGGTAAAGGAATCTAGTATAGCTCATTCAATTTTGAGATACACGTGAATTTTTAACCATCAACATAGCAAGTGCATACACAACTTCAAAATATTAGAAAAATAGGACGACTATAACATCCTGGAAAGGGCCTATGCATTTTCGGTTTAATTGTACGAATAAATTTCTAATATTTTTGGAAACCTAGAAATGCATCGAAATGAAAATGGAAATGAACATTTTTGGAAACCTAGAAATGCACGGAAATGAAAATGGAAATGAATATTTTTGGAAACCTAGAAATGCATGGAAATGAAAATGGAAATGAACATTTTTGGAAACCTAGAAATGCATGGAAATGAAATTGGAAATGAACATTTTTGGAAACCTGGAAATGTAGGGAAATGATTCAAAAATGGAAAGTAAACATTTCTGGAAACTTGGGAACGTAAGGAAATGGCAAGTTTACAGAGCCGATCGAAAATTTTTGGAAACTTAGAAATGACCTAGAAATGTCGAGTTTTAAGGTTTAAAAGAGGAAATAAAGGCAAAGTGGCCTTAAAAGAAAAAATTTGTCAAATTTGACACACAAACAGGCTTGGAACAATGGCCTGGAGATGCCATTTAGGGCCTATGGAAATGGCGCCATACGCAAGAAGAATGGGCCTAGGTTCGAGTCACTTGGGAAGCAAATAAAAAGGAGTTTTATTTTTGCTTCCAGAAGACTGGAGTGGACGGCAAGGCTTCTAGAAAAAGGGAGTTTTATTCCCTTTAAATTTCGGCAATTAATGGGATAAATAAACGATTTTTTAAATTTGGATTATTTTGAAGAGATAATTAAATGCTTTTAATTTAAATAAAGTGATAATTAAAGGATAATATTATCACCAAGGAAGAGTGGTGGCCAAGTAGGGGACTCTAGCTTGGTAAATTCGGCTAAGGGAGGAAAAGTGAGGCCATTCTTCCATCTTTTCTAAGTGATTGCCGAAAATTCCCTAGCCCCCTCTTTCTCTCTGCCGAAATTTTCCTTAAGCAAAAATCCATATTTTCTTTTTCTTTTCTCTTCTATTGTCAAGCCGAAGCCTCTTTGATCCCTGTCTAAGTCTCCATAGCCGAATTCCTCTGAGGATCTAAGTAAGGGAGCAATCAACTACAGCATCAAAAGGGTAAGATCTGTGGTTAATCGATTTTTATTCCTTTTCTTTTACCGAAATCAAGGTACTAATCTTAATAGCAATTTTGGCCGAATCTACAAGGGATCTCTCGGATTTCTACAATTGTCGAATACAAGGAAGAATCTTCCGGGAATTCAAGGATCTAAGGTAAGAAATATGAATATTCGGTCAAAGGTTATGTTTTATGTCTTAATATTAGATTAAATCTAACATGAAGTTATAGGGATTTCGACAGACATACAAGGCAAGGAATACTTTCGGGATTTGGAAATTGTAAGGTAAGTGCATAGATCCAATCGGCCAAGGCTTATTTTGGTATTTAGAATTATTTCCCATTTATTCAAAAGTCAGAAACTGACATGATTACATGGTTTGGTGGCTAGCCGATTTTAAGGGAGGAATACTAGAAATTTCAGGATTTGATTATCAATCAAATCGGCAAACAAGGTAAGTTTTAGTAATACTATTCCTACTAGGATTTGGTTTTAAAGCTGAAAAGGGTTATTAATGTTTAAACGATTGGCTGAATATAGGAGTTAAAGATCTAAATCTGTAGATCAGTTCTCGGGATTTCAAGGACTTCGTTAAGCGAATCAGGTGTGTACCCCACACTATCTTTTAATACGATGTATGGCTTAAACTTGTTATATGTTCTAATATGAAAATATAAGAATGTGTCTAATGTACCATGTTATGGTACAAAGTACTCAGGTACGTTTTCTACTCCTACTAGGATTACGAAATATGTTATATTTAACATGTGAAAAGTGACATGAATGTGAATTTAAGTATGATATGCATAATATGATTAATATGGGGCATTCGGGTTATATGAAAAGGGGAAGTGAAGGTGATGACTTCGGTCTCCCTATCTGAATGTGGTGACTTCGGTCACGTTATCTGAATGTGGTAACTTCAGTTACGTTATCTGAATGTGGTGTCTTATGACACAATTATCCGGTGGCTATGCCACGAATTTATATGGGCGATGAGCACGTCGACTGCAGCGACTGCCTTCGAAGGTGTGTAGCGGATGGAGGGTCGACTTAGTAGTCCCCACGGTGTGCAGGTTGGTACGGGGATGTGTAGCGGATGGCATCTAGGTTTGGGTTTGGGTTGCATCATCATTTTTATCTGTTATATGAATAAGTAATTGATGTGAAAATGTATGCCTGATCTATTGAATTTTAGTGTTGCGTACACATTGAGTCTGTTGACTCACCCCGTTGTGGGACTACTTTTCAGGTGTCGAATAGTGATGGACCGGGCCGGTAGATCTTGTGGTGGCCATGCTCAGCTAGAAGTTTTGATTCAATTTGGACACTTTATTTTATTTAAGTACTTTGAAATTTTATTTTGGGATTTTACTTGTTGTAATAAGGCCATGGTTACATTTCTTTACTTTTATTTTCTTTTATTACTATGTTACGAACTATTTTAAATTAAGGTTCAAATAAAATTATTTCTTTAAAAATAAACCCTAAATTGTTTTGTCACCTTAATTAATTGGATTTTAAAATAAGATAAATGGGTTTTTAACTCAAGCCCAACCCAAAACGTTATTTTCTTAAATTCGCACAAGTTTTTCCCAAGAAACAAACGAACTTTGAATCGGTTTACTTGAGGAACATATCAGATTCGGTCCAGGCTCGTGGGCCAGGTGTGGGGTGTTTCACTTTGGTATCAGGGCCCAGTTTTAAACTCTCGGCCTCTGGGCTAAGGCCTAAAACATTTTTCAAGACGAGCCCAATGATTTTCTTATGAAATAAGCAGGTTTTCTGGCATGGCACCTAAGTCTCCGACCCGCAGTCCACCAGGTAAGTACCCCTAACTATTTGGGTGATTATATAAATTATGAACTGTGGAAGGGTAGAAAAGGAATGGAACGTAGAATAGCATGATAGGAACTTGAACCCTAGGACTAGTCTGCTCAAACACAAACACGTAAGACTTAATGCACTAAACAAACCTATGGCTAAGTCACTGAGCTAGGGTGTGGTAACCCCTGTGCGCATGTCTAGGATTGGATCCGGAAGAGCTTGGTATTTAAGCAGTCCTAGTGACTCACCTCCTCTTCGCAGGAATCCTACCTGGTGCGTAGCTTCGGTTCACCCTAACTCAAAGGGCTCAGTGGTGTGGCAACCTCTGTGCGCATGTCTAGGAATGGTTTCGGTGGGAGCTTGGTATTTAAGCAGTCCGCGTGACTCACCTCCTCTTCACTCGAATCCTGCCTGGTACGTAGCTTTGGTTCACCCTGACCAAGAGGGCTCGGTCATAGGCTAAATACAATAAAACCCGAAAGGGAACTAACCGTGTTTCTGAAACAACAAAACCCTAGTTTTAAAACTCTTAAAAACTTTCTTTTAAACTTATGAGAACCATCTTTACAAAATTTTCCGAAAATTTTTCGATTTATGAAAATTACAAAAATACCCTTAGTGGTAAAATTACCAAAATGCCCTTGGCTTATAAAATGTCCAACTACCCGACAGTCTTACCAAAATTTCATTATTTTATAAGTATTCAAAAACCCTGATTTGCAAACTATCAAAAATATCTTGAGTTTGGAAAATTACAAAATTGCCCCTAACTTACAAAAATGACCAAAATGGCCCTGGTTTCCGAAATTTTTGCAAACATCATTATTTCGAAGGTAAAACTCCCAAAAAGAACCCACAAAGTTTTACAACTTTTAAAATATCCCTGATTTATTAAATTTTACAAATTTACCCTGGTTTGTGAAAAATTACCGAAATACCCCCGTATTTTAACATTTTTCCAAAATACCCCGGGAATTCAAAATTACCAAAATACTTTTTGACGAAATCACCAAGGAACTTTTCTTTTGAAAAATTACGAAAATGCCCTTGTAGGACAACTTACGAAAATACCCCTGGGTAGTGGAAAAACAACAACGATGAAAACTACAACGTTTCTCTGAATGAACGAAAGTTGATACTTGTTTGATGGATGAATGGATGAATGGAAAGACTGTGTGTTTGTATGAATACGAAAGAACCACTCCTAAATTCTTTTTCATAAAATTTCTTCGCGAGTAATCAAGTGAAACAAAAGTACTAATGCATAAAACTTCTTAATCAGATCTCGACGTTAGTAATGAGCTCTAGAGGACGTGGTCGTCGTGGACGAGGTAGAGGAAGGATGACAGTGTCAGAACCCGTTAGATCGGGTCAAGGTTCTGACAATGAGATACCACCGCCACCACCACCCCTAGCTGTGGGTGTTGAGCAACAAGCTCAGACGGGGGAAGATGCTGTGTCGCAGGCTGTGCTATGAGTTTTGGAATTGGTGGCCGGTGCAGGAGGAAATTCGAGAACACGTAAGTCTATGCCGGAACGGCTCCGAGCTAATGGAGCGAAAATGTTTCGAGGAGTATCTAGAGTAGCACCTAGTACAGCTGAGTACTGGTTGGAAGCAACGGAGCGCATCATGGATGAGATTGATTTGACCCCTGAGGAAAAGTTGAAAGGGATGGTGGCACTGTTACGCGATGAAGCGTATCAGTGGTGGTTAACTGTTCGGGATGGTGCCACGGCTGAGGATCTGACCTGGGAATATGTTAATGAGGCATTTCGGAGAAATATATGTAGACCAGTATACTGAGATGAGCAAAGGAAGGCTTTTAAGGGCGTGGTGCAAGGGAGCAAGTCTGTTGCGGAATATGAAGCTGAATTCCTGAGGTTGAGTCGCTATGCTCGAGGAGTAGTGGCAACTGAGCATGAGCGTTGTGTCCGTTTTGAGGACAGATTGAGGGACGATCTGAGACTGTTGGTAGCACCGCATCAGGAGCGGGAGTTCTCTGCTTTGGTAGAAAAGGCCAAGGTGGCCGAGGGAATTAAGGATTCTACCAAGCAGGCTGTGGATAGGAATAAGCCCAAAAGAGGTTTTGGACCATCTGGAAAGGTTTATAAGAGGCCTAGAATTGATGGGCCGCGAAATCAGCAAGCTAGTACAGGATGGCAGTATCGTCCTTGTGAGCATTGTAGAAAGAAGCACTTAGGGGAGTGCTGGAAAAAGACGGGAGGATGGTTTCGGTGTGGGTCCAAGGACCATATGCTCAAGGATTATCCCAAGAAACTAGATGAGAGTCGACTGGCAGCTCAGACTGTTAGTCGGGCTGATAGAGGCGGACAGCAGCCTCAACAGGGTCGTGGTTCGGACAACAGAGGTAATGGTGCTGACAGAGGCCGTGTAACATAGGGCCGAGGTGCTACTAATGCTGAGGCAAGGCAACCGGGTTTGGTTTATGCGGTTCGCCGGAGGGAGGATGGTGACGCGCCGGATGTTATAACCGGTACGTTCTTTATTTTTGACAAGCCCTATTTTGCTCTAATTGATGTGGGCTCGACCCATTCATATGTTGCATGTAGTGTAGTGGAAACACTAGACCTAGACTCTGAACTCTCTGATAGGCAGATGACTGTAGTAAGCCCATTAGGCCAAACTGTAGTGGTAGATAAGATCTCTCGGAATGTACCCCTAGAGATTCAGGGAGTGAACTTTCGGGCTGACTTAATGGAGTTACCCTTCGGAGAGTTTGAACTTATACTCGGAATAGACTGGCTAGTAGAACACCAAGCCGTGTTGGATTGTGCGGCTAAACGAATGGAACTAAGGACCTCGGAGGATGAAGTAGTAGTAATGGTTGGAGAAAGGAGGAACTACTTGTCTAACGTAGTTTCGGCGCTGAAGGCTAAGAAAATGGTTAAGAAAGGGTGTAAGGCATTCCTACCCTTCGTAAGTGCGTTGGGTGGAAAGGAAGAAGGTGTTAGTGGAGTTAGAACGGTCAAGGACTTTGAAGATGTATTTTCGGAGGAATTACCAGGAATAACCCCAGATAGGGAGGTGGAATTTGGAATAGATTTACTACCGGGAATAGCTCTTGTGTTAATCGCTCCATACCGAATGGCACCAAAGGAGTTAGTGGAGCTCAAGGCTCAAATCCAAGAGTTGTTGGGTCGTGGGTTCATTCGACCCAGTGTTTCTCCATGGGGAGCACCGGTCCTATTTGTGAAGAAGAAGGACAGAACTATGCGTATGTGCATAGATTACCGTCAGTTGAATAAGCTGACCATTAAGAACAAGTATCCTTTGCCAAGGATTGATGACTTGTTCGATCAGCTGCAGGGCACCGTAGTGTTTTCAAAGATCAACTTAAGGTCGGGATATCATCAGTTGAAGGTGAAGGAGGTTGATATCCATAAGACCGCTTTTAGGAAAAGATACGGCCATTTTGAGTTTGTGGTGATGCCGTTTGGGTTGACGAACGTTCCAGCCGCGTTCATGGACATGATGAATCGGGTTTTCCAACCCTATTTGGATAGGTTTGTCGTTGTGTTCATCGATGATATCTTGGTGTACTCTAAGTCTGAAGAGGAGCATGATGAACATCTCCGAGTTGTGCTGCAACTGTTAAGGGACAAATTCAGCAAGTGTGAATTTTGGCTTAAGGAGGTGGCATTCTTAGGACATGTGGTATTCGCAGAGGGAATAAGAGTGGACCCTAGGAAGATCGAAGCAGTGTTGGATTAGAAACCACCTAGGTCCGTGGCTGAAATCCGAAGTTTCTTAGGTTTGGCAGGCTATTACAGAAGGTTTGTGGAAGGGTTCTCGTCTATAGTCGCGCCTTTGACAAAGTTGCTAAGGAAGGAAGTACCCTTTTGAATGGACTAATAAGCAGCAGGAGAGCTTTGAAAAGCTTAAAAAGGTGTTGACAGAAGCTCCAGTGTTAATTTAGCCGGAGGCAGGAAAAGATTTTGTGGTGTACTGTGTATGCTTCGCATACGGGGTTAGGCTGTGTTCTAATGCAAGATGGAAAAGTGGTCGCTTATGCGTCTCGGCAGTTAAGGCCTCATGAGGTTAACTACCCAACTCATGACTTGGGCCGGCAAAGATGGTTTTCGCCCTTAAGGTTTGGAGGCACTACCTTTATGGAGAAAGGTCAGTTATCTACACAGACCACAAAAGTCTTAAGTACTTGTTGACTCAAAAGGAGTTGAACTTGAGGCAACGAAGGTGGGTGGAATTGTTGAAAGACTACAATTGTTCGATAGAATATCATCCGGGCAAGGCGAATATGGTAGCTGATGCCCTAAGTAGGAAGGTTGTGACGGATCTAAGGGCTTTGTTCGCTCACTTAAGTCTGTATGATGATGGAAGCCTGTTGGTAGAGTTGTAAGTCAAGCCCACATGGCTGAAGTAAGTAAAAGAGGGACAGTTGGCTGATAAGGACCTAAGTGCTAAGTTACAGCAAGTACAGAATGGAGAATTAAAGGATTATGGCGTCAATGATGAAGGAGTATTGTGCTACAAAGGAAAAGTCTGTATGCCGAAGGATGAGGAGTTAAGACAAAGGATTCTTCGGGAGGCGCATGGTAGCCCTTATACTATGCATCCCGGAGGCATTAAGCTGTATAGAGAGCTAAGGGAACAATTTTGGTGGTCTAATCTTAAACAAGAAGTTACTGAATTCGTGGGAAAATGTCTGACGTGTCAGCAAGTTAAGGCTGAACACCAAGTCCCATCGGGATTGCTTCAACCAATCGAAATTCCACAATGGAAGTGGGAGAGAATTACCATGGACTTTGTTAGTGGGCTTCCCCTTACGCCTATTAAGAAGGACTCGGTATGGGTGATAGTGGACCATTTGACCAAATCCGTGCACTTTATTCCGGTGAGAGTCAACTATTCTCTTCAGAAGTTAGCCAAGTTATATGTGGCGGAGATCGTAAGGTTACATAGAGTACCAGTATCAATCATCTCTGATAGGGACCCAAGGTTTACGTCTCGATTTTGGAAGGCACTTCATCAAGCTTTAGGCACTAAGTTGGACTTCACTACGACTTTTCATCCACAATCAGACGGGCAGTCTGAACGGGTTATACAAGTGTTGGAGGATATGTTGAGAGGCTGTGTGATGGATTTCCGAGGAAGTTGGGAAGATTACTTGCCTTTAGCTGACTTCGCCTACAACAACAACTATCAGGCTAGCATTCGGATGGCACCATATGAAGCATTGTATGGTAGGAAGTGTACAACACCTACTTGTTGGTTTGAGTTAGGATAACGTCGAGTTTTGGGTCCAGAGTTAGTGGCAGAAACTGAAGAGAAGGTTGAGTTAATTCGGGCACGGTTGAAGGAAGCCTCTAATAGGCAGAAGTCGTACGCAGACCTCAAGCAGAAGGACATAGAGTTTGAAGTTAGAGACCGAGTGTTCGTGAAAGTCTCACCTTGGAAGAAGGGTATGAGGTTCGGTCGCAAAGGGAAGTTAAGCCCAAGGTTTATAGGGCCCTATCGAGTACTGAAGCGAGTTGGGCCAGTGGCATACCAATTGGAGTTGCCACCAGAGTTGCAGCAGATGCACGACGTGTTCCATGTATCCATGCTATGTCGCTACTGATCGGATCCATCTCATGTGGTACCTGTTGAAGAGGTGGAGCTAAGGACAGACTTATCGTACGAGGAAGAGCTGATTCGAATATTGGAACGTGATGTGAAAGTGCTACGAAGAAAGTCAGTTCCTCTAGTCAAAGTGTTATGGCACAATCATGGATCGGAAGAAGCTTCGTGGGAGTCAGAAGAGACAATGCGACTGCAATACCCTCAATTATTTTAGTTAGGAAATTTTGAGGACGAAATTATCTTAAGGGGTAGAACTGTAACATCCTGGAAAGGGCCTATGCATTTTCGGTTTAATTGTACGAAATGACAAGTCTTAAGTACTATGAATAAATTTCTAATATTTTTGGAAACCTAGAAATGCATGGAAATGAAAATGGAAATGAACATTTTTGGAAACCTAGAAATGCATGGAAATGGAAATGGAAATGAATATTTTTGGAAACCTAGAAATGCATGGAAATGAAAATGGAAATGAACATTTTTGGAAACCTAGAAATGCATGGAAATGAAATTGAAATGAACATTTTGAAACACAAAAATGTAAGGAAATGATTCAAAAATGGAAAGTAAACATTTCTAGAAACTTGGAAATGTAAGGAAATGGCAAGTTTACAGAGCCGATCAAAAATTTTTTGAAACTTAGAAATGACCTAGAAATGTCGAGTTTTAAGGTTTAAAAGAGGAAACAAAGGCAAGGTGGCCTTAAAAGAAAACGTTTGTGAAATTTGACACACAAACAGGCTTGGAAAAGTGGCCTGGAGATGCCACTTAGGGCCTATGGAAATGGCGCCATATGCAAGAAGAATGGGCCTGGGTTCGAGACACTTGGGAAGCAAATAAAAAGGAGTTTTATTTTTGCTTCCAGAAGACTGGAGTGGACGGCAAGGCTTCTAGAAAAAGGGAGTTTTATTCCCTTTAAATTTCGGCAATTAATGGGATAAATAAAGGATTTTAAATTTTGATTATTTTGAAGAGATAATTAAATGCTTTTAATTTAAATAAAGTAATAATTAAAGGATAATATTATCACAAAGGAAGAGTGGTGGCCAAGTAGGGGACTCTAGCCTGGTAAATTCGGCTAAGGGAGGAAAAGTGAGGCCATTCTTCCATCTTTTCTAAGTGATTGCCAAAAATTCCCTAGCCCCCTCTTTCTCTCTGCCGAAATTTTCCTTAAGCAAAAATCCATTTTTTCTTTTTCTTTTCTCTTCTACTGTCAAGCCGAAACCTCTTTGACCCCTGTCTAAGTCTCCATAACCGAATTCCTTTGAGGATCTAAGTAATGGAGCAATCAACTACAGCATCAAAAGGGTAAGATCTGTGGTTAATCGATTTTTATTCCTTTTCTTTTACCGAAATCAAGGTACTAATCTTATTAGCAATTTTGGCCGAATCTACAAGGGATCTCTCGGATTTTTACAATTGTCGAATACAAGGAGGAATCTTCCGGGAATTCAAGGATCTAAGGTAAGAAATATGAATATTCGATCAAAGGTTATGCTTTATGTCTTAAAATTGGATTAAATCTAACATGAAGTTATAGGGATTTCGACAGACATACAAGGCAAGGAATACTTTCGGGATTTGGAAATTGTAAGGTAAGTGCATAGATCCAATCGGCCAAGGCTTATTTTGGTATTTAGAATTATTTCCCATTCATTCAAAAGTCAGAAACTGACATGATTACATGATTTGGTGGCTAGCCAATTTTAAGGGAGGAATACTACAAATTTCGGCATTTGATTATCAATCAAATCGGCAAACAAGGTAAGTTTTAGTAATACTATTCCTACTAGGATTTGGTTTTAAAGCTGAAAAGGGTTATTAATGTTTAAACGATTGGCCGAATATAGGAGTTAAAGATCTAAATCTGTAGATCGGTTCTCGGGATTTCAAGGACTTCGTTAAGCGAATCAGGTGTGTACCCCACACTATCTTTTAATACGATGTATGGCTTAAACTTGTTATATGTTCTAATATGAAAATATAAGAATGTGGCTAATGTACCATGTTATGGTACAAAGTACTCAGGTACGTTTCCTACTCCTACTAGGATTATGAAATATGTTATATTAACATGTGAAAAGTGACATGAATGTGAATTTAAGTATGATATGCATAATATGATTAATATGGGGCATTCGGGTTATATGAAAAGGGGAAGTGAAAGTGATGACTTCGGTCTCACTATCTGAATGTGGTGACTTCGATCACGTTATCTAAATGTGGTAACTTCAATTACGTTATCTGAATGTGGTGTCTTATGACACAATTATCTGGTGGCTATGCCACGAATTTATATGGGCGATGAGCACGTCGACTGCAGCGACTGCCTTCGAAGGTGTGTAGCGGATGGAGGGTCGACTTAGTAGTCCCCACGGTGTGCAGGTTGGTACGGGGATGTGTAGTGGATGGCATCTAGGTTTGGGTTTGGGTTGCATTATCATTTTTATCTGTTATATGAATAAGTAATTGATGTGAAAATGTATGCCTAATCTATTGAATTTTAGTGTTGCGTACACATTGAGTCTGTTGACTCACCGGGACTACTTTTCAGGTGTCGAAAAGTGATGGATCGGGCCGGTAGATCTTGTGGTGGCCATGCTCAACTAGAAGTTTTGATTCAATTTGGACACTTTATTTTATTTAAGTACTTTGAAATTTTATTTTGGGATTTTACTTGTTGTAATAAGGCCATGGTTACATTTCTTTACTTTTATTTTCTTTTATTACTATGTTACGAACTATTTTAAATTAAGGTTCAAATAAAATTATTTCTTTAAAAATAAGCCCTAAATTGTTTTGTCACCTTAATTAATTGGATTTTAAAATAAGATAAATGGGTTTTTAACTCAAGCCCAACCCAAAACGATATTTTTCTTAAATTCGCACAAGTTTTTCCCAAGAAACAAACGAACTTTGAATCGGTTTACTTGAGGAACATACCAGATTCAGTCCAGGCTCGTGGGCCGAGTGTGGGGTGTTTCGACGACACACATAACGAATATGTGTGCCTATAATGCAAGTGTACTGTATATCACGTTGCTTTTCCATAAGATATTATCGTCCTGGTGTTAGGTTTGGAGTGGACGTAACAGTTCAATCCCAGTTTCAACGTAAAAACCCATGTACGACATAATCATCTTTATTGAACCTTATTTTCGTGATCCGTTTAAAGCCATTTAAGAATTATAAAGGGAAGTATAAATGTGTGTCTTTGAATTAATATTTAGATTTGTAGTAATTAAAATCAATGCTAATTAAACTGAAATATTTAATGTTTTCTTTTATTGTAACGTATTCTAGTCTAATGTGGTTATAACACTTCCTATAAATGCCAGTTTTTTTCCCTGCGAATCTTGTTCAAAATTAATTTTACGAACCAAATTTAACTAGTAACATCAGATTCGCGCAGTATGGCAAGCCTTAATGTTTATTCCGTCCTATTGGTTTTATTCTTAACTTGCGGGGCAGTAATGGCTACGAAGGAGAACGACCAGATTATTAAGGAAAATAATTGTGAAACTAAAATGGGTTTGCCATGTGTTCTAGAAGCTTTCACAGCTATTTTCCAGACAGGGAGTATTTCTAACAAGTGTTACGATGAACTTGTTGTGTTGGGAAAAGTTTGCCACTCAGCATTAGTAAAGAGGACCCTTGAAAATCCTCTATTCAAAGACCTAAACCCAGCGACAATTATAGTGAAGAGCATTAATACGTGGAATAATTGCCTTGCATTGATCGATTCACCATCTCCGTTTGCTTAAGGATATAGTATTGCTTAAGCTAACAAACGGTTACAAGACGTAACGGGCCCAAAATTGTTTTTTGTCTTTATTTTTTATATTGATCCGAATGCTTCCTTAAAATGCGTCATGGGATTTAAGCCAAGTGAAATTATATTTAGTTGTACCGAAATTAAATGGTTCTAGAGAAGCCATTACTTAATACACTATGATTTTATACAAGCCATTATTTTAATTTTATAGCATTGGAACTCGATAACCACCTCAAATTGAGCACTAGATATTGTTTCACATTGGTTAAATTGACACAAATATAATTATTATAAACATTAAGATAATTTCAATAATGTGAAATTGGAATGTTCTAGTGTGGTGTGAAATTCAAACAATCATGATTCCTTGAAAGTCATTATCCAATTTAAACTCACATCGCCTTTATGGAAAAAAAACCTTGACTTCTCGAAGTTCTGAAGAGATACATATCGTGCCAGTAAATATCCTCCAAGGGACATGCACTATAATTTGTAGTAGTTCATTGCCTATGGACTCCTTGTTTCATTTTTCATTTTCACTTCTTCGATATTAATCTGTTAGTTTTGTCCTCTTTCTTTTCCGTAGAGGAGAGGCAATCTTGAAATCATCTTCGAAAGTGATGTAACGCTTCAAAGTCTTAACTTGATTTTCTTATTCTTATTTCTTTAGATAACTTTTTTTATCAATATCGAGAATGAAACTCCAAATATGTCGATGACGTACGTCCCACATTCTCCCTATTGAAAAAGGCTCAATTTATATAAAAACTAAATCCTATCCATTATTTGGGCAATACCTACGAGAGTTATAGAAATGTAACATCATTTGTTATTTCCGATTTAACTCTCTAAGAGAAATTTTCATTTTCTGATTTCCATTTCTTATTCCACTAACAGCTTCCATTCATATTTCAGTAAAATTGGGTTGAAATGCTTAAACCGAAAAAACTTAACGTAGAACGAAGAATACAACAATAGAATTGGAGTCCCACGATAAAGACATACATCGGCTTAATTTCAGAACGGGAAATATTTTTTATTTATTAATTTTGAATTTCAATCATTTAGTTGCCATTTTCTGTTTTACTAATATGATAAGCGTGATAAAAACTTTTTAACAACAACAAGGTTATAAGAATTTACGCTTCGCATAATTATTTCTACATTGTAGCACATACATATCACTGGTAAAGGAATCTGGTATAACTCATTCAATTTTGAGATACACATGAATTTTTAACCATCAACATAGCATGTAACATCCCGAAATTGGGCCTAGGAGAATTTAGCCCAATGGGCCTTAGGCGTAGTAGCGTTTAAATTTTTGGAGAACAAGAGATCGGCTTAAATGCTAGTTAGACCTATTGGATAAGTGATTTTGGAAGGTTAGAGGGCTTCTATGAAGTCCCGGAATCAAATTTTGGCTTTGGGGAAATTTTGGTTTTAGGTGAAAAAAACCCTGGAAGTTGGCAGATAGGCCTTAAGAATAAAATATGAGGGAAAATGACACAAGTGGAGTGTGTAGTATAGTGGCAAAGTGACGCCACTTAGGGGACAAGGGAGTGACGCCACAAGGAAGGAAGGAGGTTCAAGTCTTGGCTTTTGCATTTTGGTATTTTTTTACTTGGATCTTAGAATTTGGGCCACTTGGTTTAAGACACAAGAGGAGCTTGTGGCCAAGTGGTTAGCGGCATGGATTATGTTGCAAGGGAGCCTGGGTTCGAATCTCATGAGAAGCAAGGGAGTATTTATTTTGCGGTCTGGACGGTAAGAGTTTCAGTTGAATTTAAACTCTACTAACGAAGGGATCCCACATCGAAAAGACACAAAGAATGAAGGTGAAGAGCTAGCTATATAAGGAGCATCCTAGGAGGAGAGTAAACACATCTTGGAGGGCATTTGGGCACAAGAGTGGTCGGAGCGCGGATTAGCCCCAGAGTCCTATCAGGTGTGTAACTCTGTCTACTCTAGCTGTAGAGCGGCAAAATGCCGAAATGCCAGTCACACGGCATTAGTAGCCACACGAGCGTGCGAACGCACGTGTGGGGCTTCGACGCGATAGTTGAGGCCATCAGTAGTATTCTTGTGGGTTGGGGCTGCTTGGGCCTCGATGGGCCGAAGTGGGCCTAATAGGCCCGTGGGCCCATATGAGTAAATTGTGTGATTGTTTAGTATATGTTGAACTAGACTAGGTGGAACTTATATACGTGGCTAGATTTGGGCTAGGTGGGCCACACGAGCGTGTGGCCCCGGATGGGCCGAAATCGGGTTTTAGGCCCAATCGTCCGGTATGACCGAAAATGGTAGCTGAGTCGCTAGTGGCCACATTAGGCCTTCGGAAAGGCCATTGCAGGTGTGAATTTACGAAAATACCCTTGGTGGGTGAATTACGAAAATGCCCTTGGTAGGTAAAATTACGATTATACCCTTAGAGGTTGATTAGCATGATTATGTTTTTTAGTTTTGGCCGATTGTAGGGGAAGGCTTGATCTCGCATATCTCGAGTTGTGACTAGTGCTCGAAAAGCGTTAAGGAAGGGGATCTAGTGCGTTAGATCTTGATCTACGGGATTTGATAGTCGCGTTAGTAACCACGTTTGGCACCTCATAGCGACTTGTCCCAGTGGCTTAGTACCACAGTGGGTTGGCCCCACAGTTGACATATCAGGATCGTCGCCAGTGATTTGGTATCACACGTGGGTTGGCCCCACATTTAGATATTGATATTTTGTGACTTTGGGTCACCAGAGGTTTGGCACCTCATAGCGACTTGTCCAGTGGCTTAGCACCACATTGGGTTGGCCCCACAGTTGATATTACGGGATTGTCGCCAGTGATTTGGTATCACACGTGGGTTGGCCCCACAGGTGGATTATTCGTGAGTTTGGGTCACCAGTGGTTTGGCACCACATTATTGGATATCGTGACTTTGGGTCACCAGTGGTTTGGCACCACCAGTGGTTTGGTACCACACGGGGTAGAAAAAGGAGTTTCGGATGGTTAGGTTATGGGGTTTGCATGATTTGCATATTTTATCAATGATCTGTGTAAGTGCTTGGATTATCGGGTTGGGGATTTATACACTGAGTCTTGGTGACTCACCCCTTCCCTTATATTTTGCAGATGAGGCATAGATCGCGGATATGGAGCCGGGGAGGAGTCGAGGTGGCCATGCATGTTGGTTTCGGGTTTTAGCTATAAAATACCTTCTCAGTTTTATTTATTTTCTCTAAATTTGGTATGATTTTTGTAATAAGGCCGCTGGTTGTTATTTTGGGTTTTGGTTATTTGATTTACTTCTGATGTTGTTATGCATGTGATTAGAACTTGTTTGCTTAATTAACCATTAAATACAGCGTTTTCAAAACCATACCTCTTCGGGTTTTCCAAACGTTGCAAGATAATAAAGGTAACTTGGATGTTTTTATAAACTCTCATTTTCAAATCACTTTAAAGGGAAATGGTTCTAAACTTGATTTTTCTTATCGCGTTTAGTTTTAACAAGTGTCCAATGTTTTCTAAAATCGGCAATCACAAATGGGTTTTTACTCACGAGTTTTCCAAGTATTACAACAACTCCTAAAACAAACTCAGCATCAACTATTACTATGTTTTCTAAACCCTAAAACAAAACAGAGTCTTCTTTAAACATTTTCGACAAACTTATGATTTTAAGATGTTTTCACACCGTAACATGGCAGATTCGGTCGTAACGTTTAGGCCGGGTTTGGGGTGTTACATAGCAAGTGCATACACAACTTTAAAATATTAGAAAAATAGGATGACACACATAACGACTATGTGTGCCTGTAATGCAAGTGTACTATATGTCACATTGCTTTTTCCATATGTTATTATCGTCCTGGTGTTTGGTTTGGAGTGGACGTAACAGTTCAATCCCAGTTTCAACATAAAAACCCATGTACGACATAATCATCTTTATTGAACCTTATTTTCGTGATCCATTTAAAGCCATTTAAGAATTATAAAGGGAAGTATAAATGTGTGTCTTTGAATTAATATTTAGATTTGTAGTAATTAAAATGAATGCTAATTAGACTGAAATATTTAATGTTTTCTTTTATTGTAATGTATTCTAGTCTAATGTAGTTATAACACTTCCTATAAATGCCAGTTTTTTTCCATGCGAATCTTGTTCGAAATTAATTTTACAAACCAAATTTAACTAGTAACATCAGATTCGTGCAGTATGGCAAGCCTTAATGTAACATCCTAAAATTTGGGGTTATTTGAGATTGAATTATTTTTCTTGTGTTTAATTACTGTGATATTATTTGTGGAATAATAAGGCTTAATTAGGGGCCTTGAGTAGGCTCGGAATGGTAGAAAAATTTTTTTGTAAGCTATTTAAGGTAGGGAGCCTTAACAAGTAGGGGTTACAAGGATAAATGAGGGATTATTTGACACAGAAATGGCCTTGGAAAAATGGCAAAAGGGAGGCCACTTACGGGCTAGAAATGACGCCACATGGGAGAGCAAGGGGAGCCTGGGTTCGAGTCGCGGAGTCTCCCTTTTTACTCTTTAGTATGGACGGCATAGGAGGGGAGAGATTTTCTCTCTTTGAACTCTTTTTATATAATAAGATAATAAGGATAATATTAGCTTTTAATCAGATTTTATTTTGATTAATCTTAAAAGGTGGCAAGGAGGAAAAATAGGCAGTTGAGCATTCAAATTATTTTGAATACTTTGGAATGGTTGGCCAAGAGGAATTTTAGGTAGTGGATGAATTTTGAACTCCTTGAAGGGGGAGTGGACGGCAAGGTGTTAGGGGGAGTGCCGAATTCTCTATTGAGCACTCTTCTATTTTCTTTTCTTTTTCCAAAGGTGTTCAAGTCCAAAACTCCTCTCTTACTGTTTCTCTCCGCCAAAACCCCATCTTCCATCTTACTCTTTCTTTTCTTTCCTCAAAAACCTTAGCCGAAACTCTTATTTCACTTCCTTACTTCCTCTTTTTCCATACAAATCCAAACTTGGGGTGATTGTGTTGATCAACCATAGCCGAATATACTCCTTTGGGTGTGCCAAAACTCTCTTCTCCCATTTAGGAGTACCTTGGCCGAATATCAAGCAAAAATGACTTTCTCTAATCTCCAATCGGTTCATAAGGTGGGTAAGTGGTTGAAGCCGAATGCCTTATTTTGTTTCTCTTGTTCTTGTCGACTTCTAAAGGAATAAAGAGCCGATTTCGGCACTTGTGAGCAAGGGTGCTAATTGCTTGTTGTAACCGAATCTGTCTAGGTGCTCCAGGATTTTGAGATCTTCAAACCAAGCCTTGATTCGTTATCAATCGGTTGGTAAGTGGTGGTAAGGATCGGTTTTCATAGATTAAACTTTTAAGTATTCAAAGGCGAAGGCTATTAACTTTAATCATGGCCGATTGTAGGAAGTGAAACAGGTGGCTAGTACTCAAAAACGTTTGGGGTAAGGTTTTGGGTTCACAAGGAACCCTTTTCAATTAATTTGGTTTGGCCGAATAGGCCATGGCACTAACCTAGTGTTTGGCCGAATATAGGAGCAGGAAGTCTAGGGTGCCGATTTAATTCTTCGGGACTTAGAACGACCGTTGGTGACAGGTGTGTACATACACACTTTATAATTAATTAATGTACTAAATCTGTAGTGTGCTAATCGGATCTATGTAGATTCGGATTTAATACCATGGATGGTATAAGCAAGGATTCAGGTAAGTCCTTGTTGATTATGAGTTATTTTATGATGCTTTTGGGAAGCATGATATATTTGGTATGTGCAGTGAATACATGACTGATAATAAACCCTGTATGTGATATCAAGTAAACATGGTTAGCATGATTCTATTAAATGCATCTTATAAATATGTGGGCTGATGAGAGGAGGGGGAATTGATATTCGTGTCGAAGGACACTGTAACACCCCAAACCCGACCCAAACACTACGACCGAAGTTGGTTTGCTACAGAGAAAACATTTTGAAACCCTTTTAAAATCGATTTGAGTTTTGTCGAAAACCTCTCATTTTAAAGTCTCTTGTTAAAAACCACACTTAGTGTTGTTTAAAAAAAATATTTATTAAGTCGGGTTGTTTATAGATTGCAAATGTGCCCGATGGCATTTTAAAACATTTTACGTTTGATTTGGAAAAACACATGAACCCGTTTTTAACATAATTAAATAGTTTAAACGAAATATTCAAAACACGTAACATAATAACAATAATTCTAAAGGAGGCCTTATTACAACTTGATTGAAATAAACCATCAATGAAATAAAATAAGCCAAAGTTTAAAGTTCATTTATATTAAATATCCACTGCATGGCCACCCCGAGTCCATCTGGCTCCACATCCGCTATCTACGTGTCACCTGAAAAAGTAAAGAAGAAGGTGAGTCACCAAGACTCAGTATGTAACCCTTCACCCGGTTAAATGCCACATCATACACATTTTATAACAAATTAACATGCACTAATCATGCACCCAACCTAGCCATCCAAACGCCTTTCTCTACCCCGTGTAGTACCAAACCACTGGTGGTGCCAAACCACTGGTGACTTAAAGTCACAATTGTGATACCAAATCACTAGAGGTGCCAAACCTCTGGTGTCTGAAGACACAAATCGGATGATGGGGCCAACCCATCGCGTGATACCAAATCACTGGCGTCAATCCCTTATTATAATCTATGGGGCCAACCCACTGTGGTGCTAAGCCACTGGGACGAGACGTTATGAGGTGCCAAACCTCTGGAGGTGCCAAACCTCTGGTGACCGTAGTCACAATGTGGTACCAAACCACTGGTGTCCGTCGACACGAATATCACTGCCCCCTCCTCTCATCAACCCACATCAAATAATTATATAACAGAATAAATGCCAACATATATTTAATCACATATATCAGATTTATCATCAGCCATATGCCACGCATATCAAATATACCATGCTTCCCAAAAGCATCATAAAATAACTCATAATCAACAAGGACTTACCTGAATCCTTGCTTATACCATTCATGGTATTAAATCTGAATCTACATAGATTCGATTAGCACACAATAGATTTAGTACATTAATTAGTTATAAAGTGTGTATGTACACACTTGTCACCAACAGTCGTTCTAAATCCCGAAAAATCAAATCTGCACCCTAGACTTCCTGCTCCTATATTCGGCCAACCATGTAAGTTAGTACCAAGGCCATTCGGCCAACCAAAATAATCTCAAGGGTTTATCTTTTGAACCCGAAACCTTACCTACACGCTTTTGAGTACTAACGGGGCACACGATACCCGATCACTTCACCAAACTACAATCGGCAATCCCATGTTAGTAGCCTTCACTTTCGATTACAAAAGAATACCTATTAAAAATAGATCCTTACCACCACTTACCAAACGGTTTGACAAAGAATGGAAGATCAAATTTATCGCTTTGAGATCCCTGAGTTCCTAAAAATCGATTTCAAAAGAGTATTAACACCCTCGCTAACAAATCATCAAATCACTCTTACTACCCTGTGAATGTCAACAGAGAAAGAAAAGAAGGGAAAGAATAAACATTCGGCCATGCTCCTTTACTTCCAAAATCGATTAAAAGAAAGCCTCTACCCTTGTTCAATATTCAAACAAAGCAAGAAGAGGAAGAAGAGATTCACTAAATACAATTAAAAGAAAAGGAGGAAATCGACTATGGTTGCTTAAGATTTAGTTTGAGTGGAAAAAGAGAATGAAGAAGAAGTGGGATAGGAATTTCGGCTAAGGGTTTGAGAAGAGAAAAGAAAGAAATAGATGGGAGATTAAGGTATAGAAGATTCGGCCAAGGTTTTAGAAGAAAAAGGTAAATGATAATGGTGTTTCGGTTTGAAAGAACATGAAGAAGAAAAATCAAAAGATGAACTAGCCGAAAATTATGAAGAAAAAGCTAAGAAAATTCGGCACTAACCCCCTATAGTTGCCGTCCACTCTTCCTTTGAAGAGTTTAAAACTCACAATTTCCTCAATTCACTCTAGGCCATATATTCAAATGAATAAAAACAAAAACATCAATTATCCCTACTAATATCCCATTTAATCCATTATCACCTCTTCAAAATAAAATAATAAAAAAATAAATTAATAGCTATCCCCCCCCCACTCCAGCCGAATTCTAAATCAAAACAATTACTAAAGCTCATCCTTATCTTCTAATAAATAAAATAATTATTATCCCACTCTTCCAATAAAATAATAATTATAATAAAATAATTCCCATCTGCATGCTTCAAAACCGCCCATGAAAACCCCCATAGGAACTCCACATTCGGCCATCACCCCAATATGATAAAAACACCATAAAACATTTCTTAATAATATTCCCATCTTCCATGCATTAAAATAAAACTAACCCATGCATAAAATAACTAACAAAAAATATAACCCATACTCCAACAGTAATAAAATAAAACTCCCCATCTTTCTATCCCATTTTCCTATAACATATAATAATAAAACAAAATAAAATACTAAAACTAGCCCATACACTCTAGCAGAAAATAATAAATAAAACAAGGTAGCATGCCTTCATGCATTAAATGCCCATGCAGGCCATTAATCACGCTGGCATAAAAAGAAAACCCAACCTGCTGCCCCCAGGTCTCGAACCTGAGACCTGGAGCAAACACCCCAAGCCTCTAGCCACTCGGCCACTGTGCAATTCATGACATAGACGCATCAAAAATTCCTTATAACCGTTCTTTCCTTGGCTCCCTCATGCAATAACACCAAAGGCCAGAAAAATAAAACTCATTGCTTCCTTCATGTCTCGAACCCGAGACCTCATACCAAGGCCCTTAAGCCACGCCCCATGCCACTCCACTGAACCTAACTTTCATGCCACAAACCTCCTTTATTTAATTATAAGGCCTCCCTAGCCCTAACGCCCAAAAAGCCCAAAAGGAAAAACATTTCCCCCTTGTTACTTCCACGGATCGAACACAAGACCTCCCTTGCATCATCCTAAGGTGCACCAAGCCAATTGTACCAAGCCCATTTCTTTGTCATATTTCGCCCAAAATTTTATTTAAGCCCTAACTCACCTAGCTCCCTCCTTTTAGGTACTTAAAAAAAAAAATTTAACACTAAGTCAGACCTAGCTCGGGGTTATTTCTAGACCCTAAAACATACCAAATGATCCTAGTATTTAATTCCTCAAGCACACACATGGGAGAATAATTAAATTACAAACAACCCCCAACTTAAGGTGTTACAAACACCAGTGGTTTGGAACCACATTGTGACTACGGTCACCAGAGGTTTGGCACCTCCAGAGGTTTGACACCTCATAGCGTCTCGTCCCAGTGGCTTAGCACCATAGTGGGTTGGCCCCACGGATTATATTAAGGGA
This sequence comes from Gossypium bickii, assembly GCA_025503065.1. Lineage (NCBI taxonomy): Eukaryota > Viridiplantae > Streptophyta > Magnoliopsida > Malvales > Malvaceae > Gossypium > Gossypium bickii. Next base: position 20,093,392 of record CP106721.1, on the reverse strand, counting down.
TTGACGCCAGTGATTTGGTATCACACGATGGGTAGGCCCCATCAATCGATTTGTGTCTTCGGACACCAGAGGTTTGGCACCTCCAGTGATTTGGCATCACATCTGTGACTTTAAGTCACCAGTGGTTTGGCACCACCAGTGGTTTGGTACCACACGGGGTAGAGAAAGGTGTTACGGACGGTTAGGTTGGGTGCATGACTTAGTGCATGTTAATTTGTTATAAATTGTGTATGATTGTTGCATCAAATCGGGGAAGGGTTACACATTGAGTCTTAGTGACTCACCTTCTCCATTAATTTTTCAGGTGATCCGTAGATTGCGAATGAGGAGCCGGATGGACTCGAGGTGGCCATGTAGTGGAATTTGAATTAATGGACTTTGAATTTCAGTTTATTTTATTCGATTGTTAGTTTTATTTTAATCAAATTGTAATAAGGCCTCCTAAGAATTATTTTTATTTTACATGTTTCGAATAATTTGTTTAAACTGTTTTAATGAAATTAAAATAAGTACACATGTTTTTCTCAAGTTGTACGCAAAATATTTTATCGTGCCATCGGGTACATTTAAAATATATAACAATTTGACTTAATAAATATTTTTAAATAAACCTAAGTATGGGTTTTGTACATTTCAACTGTTTTTAAACAAGACACTATCTTCTATGAAAAAGTTAAACCGGGTTTAAGAAATTTTACAAAGCATTTTCTCTGTAGCACACCAAATTCGGTCGTAATGTTTGGGCCGGGTTGGGGTGTTACAAAATTGGTATCAGAGCCCAGTTCAAAGCTCGGCTATGGGGGCCCAAGGCCCAAAAATGTTTTAGTAGGGTTTTTTTTGGAAATATTTTCGGTTTGGAACAGCATGGCACCGAGTCTCCGGCACCAATCTACCCAGGTAAGTACCTCTAAACTTCTCGGTGAATTATTACTTGTAGAATGGGCAGGGAGGGAACGTAGATAGATTTATAGGAACTTGAACCCTAGGATTAGACTACTCAAACACAAAAACAAACCATAAGCTTTAATGAACTAAACCAACCTATGGCTAAGTCACTGAGCTAGGGTGTGGTAATCCCTGTACGCATGTCTAGGATTGGATCCGGAAGAGCTTGGTATTTAAGCAGTCCTAGTGACTCACCTTCTCTTCGCAGTATCCTCTACCAGTGCGTAGCTTCCAGTTCACCCTAACTCGAGAGGGCTCAGTGGTGTGGCAACCTCTGTGCGCATGTCTAGGAATGGTTTCGGTGGGAGCTTGGTATTTAAGCAGTCCGCGTGACTCACCTCCTCTCTACTCGAATCCTGCCTGGTGCGTAGCTTTGGTTCACCCTAACCAAGAGGGCTCGGTCATAGGCTAAACATAATGACTAAAACCCGAAAGGGAACTAGCCATGTTTTTAGAAAAAGAAGAAAACAACCAACCCTAGTTTTTCAGAACTTTTAAAATCACTCTTTCAAAGTTGAGAACAACCCTCTTTACAACTCTTTCCGAAAAAAAAATTTGATTTCTGGAAATTACAAAAATGCCCTTAGGGGTAAAATTACCAAAATGCCCTTAGTTCATAAAATATCAACTACTCAATGGTTTTGCCCAAAATTTCATTATTTTATAAACATTCAAAAACCCTACCTTGCAAATTATCAAAAATACTTTGGTTTTGGAAAATTACGAAAATGCCCTCAACTTGCAAAATTACCGAAATGACCCTGAGTTCTAAAATTTTTGCAACATCATCGTTTTAAAAAGGGAAACTCTGAAAAAGGAACCTTCAAAGTTTTACAACTGTTAAAATATCCCTGATTTACTAAATTTACAAATTTACCCCTGATTGACAAAATTACCAAAATACCCCTGGTTTCCAAAAATTTTGCTATATCCTTAATTTGCGAAATTTTTCAAAAATACTCTCCAGTCTTGGGAAATTTCAAATGTTTTGATTTATTAAAGTTTTAAATTTTCTTTTATTATGAAAATACCACTGTAGGAAAATGACGAAAATACCCCTGGGATAGAAACAGGACAGAAATGTCCGAAGAGTGAATAAGTATGAAAGATATTAGGGAATGGATGTTCCTCTCTGTGTGAACTAGGATAGAGAACTTGAAACTTTGTTTGATCAAAAGAATTCCTATTAAACTTTCCATAAAAATTTCTTCCCGAGTAAGCAAGTGGAACAGTCACTAATCCATAAAAATTTCTTAATCAGATTAAAGCGCGGTAGTTAGAATAAGCTCTAGAGGACGTGGACATCGTGGACGCGGTAGAGGCAGGATGACCGTGTCAGAACTCGTTAGGTCGGGTCAGGGTTCTGAAAATGAAGTACCACCGCCACCACCACCCCCAACTTTTGGGCGAGGATCAAGATCGGGACGGGGTGAGGCGATGCTCATAGTCGTGTTGCGAGTCCTCGAGATGGTGGCTGGTGCTAGTGGGGGAATGGGAGCTCGGTAATCTGTTCCCGAGCGACTCCGATCCAACGGAGCTGAGGTATTCCGGGGTGTGTCGGGCGTGGCACCCGGTCTGTGGAATCTTTAGTTAGAATCAAGCCGAGAATCATGGGCGATCTCGATCGACAAATGAAGAGAAGTTAAAAAGGGCGGTGTCGCTTCTAAAGGATGAGGCATATCAATGGTGGCTCACGGTTCGGGATGGTGCTACGGCAGATGATCTGACTTGGGAGTACTTCAAAACGGCTTATCAGAAGAAGTATGTGGGTATCAGTTACACTGACGCGCAGAGAAAAGCTTTTCTGTGGTTGGTACAAGGAAATAAGTCAGTGTCGGAGTATGAGGCGGAATTCTTGAGGCTGAGCCGCTATGCTCGGGGGATTGTGTCAACCGAGCATGATCGTTGCGTCCGCTTTGAAGACGAACTTAGGGATGAGTTAAGGTTATTGATTGCTCCACGCGGGGGCGTGAGTTCTTTGTTACAGTGGAAAAGGCTAAGGTAGCCGAAGGGATCAAGGAGTCTGTGAGACAGAACTATGATAGAAACAAGTAGAAGAGAGGCTTTGGGTCGTCTGGGTCAGGTGGTAATGTTTAGAAAAAGGCTAGGCAGAATGGGCCAAATCAGGCAGGAAGGCCCATGGCTACTAATCATAGACCGGCCCAGTGTAATCGCTATGGAAAATCACATTGGGGAGGTTGTTGGATCGGTAAGAGGGGTTGCTTTGAATGTGGGTCTCTGGATCACCGCGTGAGGGGTTGTCCTCGGAAGCTAGCTAAGAATCAGCTAGAAGGGCAGAACCGTACTCAGGATAGGAATGTGGGACCACAGAGGGGTCGTGGTAATGGTAGAGGAGGCAATGGTCCTAATCGAGGTCGTGGAATTAAGGGCAGAGGCGCAGGCAACACTGAGGCAAGGCAGCCTGGCTTAGTCTATGCGGCAAGGCGTCGCGAGGAGGGTGACGCACCGGACGTCATAACCGGTACGTTCCTAATTTTCGGTCTTCCATATGTTGCCGTAATTGATGTGGGTTCAACGCATTCATACGTTGCTAGTAGTGTGGTAGAGACTATGAACTTAGACTCTGAGACTGCTTCTAGGGAGATGACTGTAATTAGCCCTTTAGGCCACTCTGTAGTCGTAAACAAGTTTTATAGAGATGTACCCCTAGAACTCCAAGGGGTTGTGTTTGTGGCCGATCTGATGGAACTGCCGTTTGGGGAGTTTGATTTGATCCTTGGAATAGACTGGTTGGTTAAGTATCAGGCGAGATTAGATTGCGCTGCTAAGCGCATGGTTCTTAAGATGGCTGAGGGTGATGAAGTGGTCATGATAGGTAATAGAAGAGATTACCTATCCACTGTGGTGTCTGCCTTGAAGGCAGAGAAGATGGTCAAGAAGGGTTGTGAGATATTTTTGGTTCGAATTTGTGCCTTGGAGGCTAAGGAGTCAGCAGTTGAGAAGGTTCGTACTGTAGGGGAATTCGCTGATGTGTTCCCAGAAGAACTTCCGGGTCTGCCTCCAGATCGGGAAGTTGAATTCGAGTATAGACTTGCTACCCGAGCGGCACTGTGTCTATAGCACCGTGCGAATGGCACCAAAAGAATTGGTGGAGTCAAGGCTCAAATTCGGGAGCTCTGGATAGAGGGTTTATACGACCAAGTATATCTCCGTGGGGAGCACCAGTGCTGTTCGTCAAGAAGAAGGACGGTTCAATGAGGATGTGAATCGATTACCGTCAACTAAACAAGTTAACGATCAAGAACAAGTATCTGTTGCCTCGGATTGATGACTTGTTTGATCAACTAAAGGGTGCATCTGTGTTCTCGAAGATATACCTTAGGTCAGGTTATCATCAACTCAAGGTGAAAGAAGTTGATGTTCACAAGATGGCATTCCGAACTCGGTATGGGCATTACGAGTTCTTGGTGATGCCATTCGGGTTGACTAATCGCCATGGCGACCTTTATGGACTTAATGAATAGGGTGTTCCAGCGAAGATTTGGATCAATTTGTCGTGGTGTTTATAGGCGACATATTGGTTTACTCAAAGACGCAGAGGAGGAGCATGAGCGAGCATCTGCGTCTGATTTTACAAATCTTGAGGAGAAGCGGTTGTATGCCAAATTCGATGAAATGCAAATTTTGGCTTAGGAGGTGGCTTTCTTAGGTCACGTAGTATCACCAAAGGATTAGAGTGGACCCTCGCAAGGTTGAAGCGGTATTGGATTGGAAACCGCCTAGGTCGATGGCGGAAATTGATGTTTTCTGGTTTAGCAGGTACTACATAAGATTTGTGGAAGGATTCTCTTTAATTGCGCCACATGACGAAGTTATTAAGGAAGGGAGTTCCATTTGTTTGGTCGGAGAAGCGGCAAGAAAGTTTCGATAAGCTAAGGAAGATTCTCGGCGAAGCTCTAGTGCAGTACGACTTGAAGCGGGGAAGTTGTTTACGGTTTATTGTGATGCATCCCATCTTGGTTTGGGATGTGTGTTGATCTGAGGAAGGAAGGTAGTGGCCTATGCATCCCGTCGATTAAGACCGCATGAGGTTAACTATCCAACTCACGACTTGGAGTTAGCGCGATGAGTCTCTTGGCGTTGAAAATATGGAGAAACTACTTGTATGGGGAAAAGTCGATAGTCTATACGGATCACAAAAGTTTGAGGTATCTTTTGACTTAGAAGGATCTGAATTTAAGGCAACATCGATGGATTGAACTGTTGAAGGACTACGACTGTTCAATTGAATACCATCCAGGCAAGGCTAACGTGGTGGTGGCGCGATAAGCTCGAAGGTCGTGATGCACTTAAGAGCGATGTTCGCTCACCTCAGTCTATATGACGATGGGAGTCTTTTGGCAGAGCTACAAGTTAAGCCAACTTGGATCGAGGAGATTAAGGAAAAGCAATTGATGGATGATAGCTTGAATGCTCGGAGGTTGCAAGAGCAAGATGGTGGTTTGGAAGGGTATAGTTTGACTGAGGATGGCGTATTATGTTTTCAAGGGCGGCCTTGTATGCCGAAGGATGTGGAGTTGAGGCAAAGAATTCTTCAAGATGCACATAGCAGCCCATACGCTATGCATCCTAGAGGTAGTAAGATGTATGGGGATTTGCGAAAACAGTTCTGGTGGCCAGGGTTGAAACGTGAGGTAACTGAGTTCGTGGGAAGATGTCTGACTTGTCAGCAGGTTAAGGCTGAACACCAGTTGCCATCAGGGTTACTTCAACCAGTAAAGATCCCTCAATGGAAATAGGAGAGGATCACTATGGATTTCGTCAGTGGGCTACCCTCACGCCCAGCAAGAAGGACGCAGTTTGGGTAATTGTGGATCGTCTGACTAAGTCAGCTCACTTCATACCGGTGAGAATGGATTATTCCCTCCAGAGGCTAGCAAAGTTATATGTGGCAGAGATAGTAAGATTGCATGGTATGCCAGTGTCAATTATCTCGGATAGGGATCCGAGGTTAACGTCAGGATTCTGGAAAGCGTTGCATCAGGCTTTGGGTACACGATTGGATTTCAGCACAGCTTTCCATCCACAGTCTGACGGGCAATCAGAAAGGGTTATACAAATCTTAGAGGATATGCTGAGAGGGTGTGTATTGGATTTCAGTGGTAGTTGGGAAGAGTATCTACCGTTGGCGGAATTCGCTTATAACAATAGTTATCAAGCAAGTATCCAAATGGCACCATATGAAGCACTGTATGGACGAAGGTGTCGAACTCCTACGTGTTGGACAGAATTGTCTGAACGACAAGTTTTGGGTCCCGAGTTAGTAATGGAAACCGAGGATAAAGTTAAGGTGATTCGCTCGCCTCAAGTCTCGAGGAGGCGTCGGATAGCGAAAATCTTATGCGATCTCAAGCGTAAAGAAATGGAGTATGCGGTAGGAGATAAGGTTTTTCTAAAGGTGTCACCTTGGAAGAAGGTATTGAGCTTTGGGCGAAAAGGGAAGCTAAGCCCAAGGTTCATCGGCCCATATACGGTGTTAAAATGAGTGGGACCGGTAGCTTATCAGCTCGAGCTACCGGTGGAATTGAGTCAGATTCATGACATCTTTCATGTGTCGATGCTGAGACGGTACCGGTCAGATCCATCACACGTTGTACCAGTAGCTGAGATTGAGGTGAACACGGATTTATCTTTTGAGGAATAACCAGTGCAGATCTTGGACCGAGATGTCAAAGTTTTGCGCAGGAAGTCAGTACTTTTGGTGAAAGTGCTATGGTGGAACCATGGTGTAGAGGAAGCTACGTGGAAACCCAAGGATGTGATGCGGCAGCATTGCCCCACCTCTTCTAATCAGGTAATTTCGAGGCTGAAATTATTTTTGAGGGGGGTAGAACTGTAACATCCTAAAATTTAGGGCTATTTGAGATTGAATTATTTTTCTTGTGTTTAATTGCTGTGATATTATTTGTGGAATAATAAGGCTTAATTAGGGGCCTTGAGTAGGCTCGGAATGGTAGAAAAAAATTTTTGTAAGCTATTTAAGGTAGGAAGCCTTAACAAGTAGGGGTTACAAGGATAAATGAGGGATTATTTGACACAGAAATGGCATTGGAAAAGTGGCAAAAGGGAGGCCACTTAAGGGCTGGAAATGACGCCATAAGGGGGAGCAAGGGGAACCTGGGTTCGAGTCGCGGAGTCTCTCTTTTTACTCTTTAGTATGGACGGCATAGGAGGGGAGAGATTTTCTCTCTTTGAACTCTTTTTAGATAATAAGATAATAAGGATAATATTAGCTTTTAATTAGATTTTATTTTGATTAATCTTAAAAGGTGGCAAGGAGGAAAAATAGGCAGTTGAGCATTTAAATTATTTTGAATACTTTGGAATGGTTGGCCAATAGGAATTTTAGGTAGTGGATGAATTTTGAACTCCTTGAAGGGGGAGTGGACAGCAAGGTCTTAGGGGGAGTGCCGAATTCTCTATTGAGCACTCTTCTATTTTCTTTTCTTTTTCCAAAGGTGTTCAAGTCCAAAACTCCTCTCTTACATTCTCTCTCTCAGTAAAACCCCATCTTCCATCTTACTCTTTCTTTTCTTTCCTCAAAAACCTTAGCTGAAACTCTTATTTCACTTCCTTACTTCCTCTTTTTTCCATACAAAGCCGAACTTGGGGTGATTGTGTTGATCAACCATAGTCGAATATACTCCTTTGGGTGTGCCGAAACTCTCTTCTCCTATTTAGGAGTACCTTGGCCGAATATCAAGCAAAGGTGACCTTCTCTAATCTCCAATCGGTTCATAAGGTGGGTAAATGGTTGAAGCCGAATGCCTTATTTTGTTACTCTTGTTCTTGTCGACTTCTAAAGGAATAAAGAGCCGATTTCGGCACTTGTGAGCAAGGGTGCTAATTGCTTGTTGTAACCGAATCTGTCTAGGTGCTCCAGGATTTTGAGATCTTCAAACCAAGCCTTGATTCGTTATCAATCGGTTGGTAAGTGGTGTTAAGGATCAGTTTTCATAGATTAAACTTTTAAGTATTCAAAGCCGAAGGCTATTAACTTTAATGATGGCCGATTGTAGGAAGTGAAGCAGGTGGCTAGTACTCAAAAACGTTTGGGTAAGGTTTTGGGTTCACATGGAACCCTTTTCAATTAATTTGGTTTGGCCGAATAGGCCATGGCACTAACCTAGTGTTTGGCCGAATATAGGAGCAGGAAGTCTAGGGTGCCGATTTGATTCTTCGGGACTTAGAACGACCGTTGGTGACAGGTGTGTACATACACACTTTATAATTAATTAATGTACTAAATCTATTGTGTGCTAATCGGATCTATGTAGATTCGAATTTAATACCATGGATGGTATAAGCAAGGATTCAGGTAAGTCCTTGTTGATTATGAGTCATTTTATGATGCTTTTGGGAAGCATGATATATTTGGTATGTGCAGTGAATACATGACTGATAAGAAACCCTGTATGTGATATCAAGTAAACATGGTTAGCATGATTCTATTGAATGCATCTTATAAATATGTGGGCTGATGAGAGGAGGGGGAATTGATATTCGTGTCGACGGACACCAGTGGTTTGGAACCACATTGTGACTACGGTCACCAGAGGTTTGGCACCTCCAGAGGTTTAGCACCTCATAGCGTCTCGTCCTAGTTGCTTAGCACCACAGTGGGTTGGCCCCACGGATTATATTAAGGGATTGACGCCAGTGATTTGGTTTCACACGATGGGTTGGCCCCATCAATCGATTTGTGTCTTCGGACACCAGAGGTTTGGCACCTCCAGTGATTTGGCATCACATCTGTGACTTTAAGTCACCAGTGGTTTGGCACCACCAGTGTTTGGTACCACACAGGGTAGAGAAAGGTGTTACGGACGGTTAGGTTGGGTGCATGACTTAGTGCATGCTAATTTGTTATAAATTGTGTATGATTGTTGCATCAAATCGGGGAAGGGTTACACATTGAGTCTTGGTGACTCACCTTCTCCTTTACTTTTTCAGGTGATCCGTAGATTGCGGATGAGGAGACGGATGGACTCGAGGTGGCCATGCAGTGGAATTTGAATTAATGGACTTTGAATTTCAGTTTATTTTATTCGATTGTTAGTTATATTTTAATCAAATTGTAATAAGGCCTCCTAAGAATTATTTTTATTTTACATGTTTCGAATAATTTGTTTAAACTGTTTTAATGAAATTAAAATAAGTACACATGTTTTTCTCAAGTTGTACGCAAAATGTTTTATCGTGCCATCGGGTACATTTAAAATATATAACAATTTGACTTAATAAATATTTTTAAATAAACCTAAGTATGGGTTTTATACATCTCAACTGTTTTTAAGCAAGACACTATCTTCTATTAAAAAGTTAAACCGGTTTTAAGAAATTTTACAAAGCATTTTCTCTGTAGCACATCAAATTCGGTCGTAATGTTTGGGCCGGGTCTGGGGTGTTACACTTAATGTTTATTCCGTCCTATTGGTTTTATTCTTAACTTGCGGGGCATTAATGGCTACGAAGGAGAATAACCAGATTATTAAGGAAAATAATTGTGAAACTAAAATGGGTTTGCCATGTGTTCTAGAAGCTTTCACGGATATTTTCCAGATAGGGAGTATTTCTAACAAGTGTTGCGGTGAACTTGTTGTGTTGGGAAAAGTTTGCCACTCAGCATTAGTAAAGAGGACCCTTGAAAATCCTCTCTTCAAAGACCTAAACCCAGCGGCAATTATAGTGAAGAGCATTAATACGTGGAATAATTGCCTTGCATTAATCGATTTACCATCTCCGTCGCAGCTTAGGATATAGTATTGCTTAAGCTAACAAGCGGCTACAAGGCGTATGCAGCCCAAAATTGTTTTTGTCTTTATTTTAGATATTGATCCGAATGCTTCCTTAAAATGCGTCATGGGATTTAAGCCAAGTGAAATTATATTTAGTTGTACCGAAATTAAATGGTTCTAGAGAAGCCATTACTTAATAACTATGATTTTATACAAGCCATTATTTTTAATTTTATAGCATTGGAACTCGATAACCACCTCAAATCGAGCACTAGATATTGTTTCACATTGGTTAAATTGACACAAATATAATTATTATAAACATTAAGATAATTTCAATAATGTGAAATTGGAATGTTCTAGTGTGGTGTGAAATTCAAACAATCATGATTCCTTGAAAGTCATTATCCAATTTAAACTCACATTGCCTTTATGGAAAAAAACCATGAGTTCTTGAAGTTCTGAAAAGATACATATCGTGCCAGGAAATAACAAGGTTATAAGAATTTACGCTTCGCATAATTATTTCTACATTGTAGCACATACATATCACTGGTAAAGGAATCTGGTATAGCTTATTCAATTTTGACATATATCTAAATTTTTAACCATCAACATAGCAAGTGCATACACAACTTCAAAATATTAGAAAAATAGGACGAGACACATAATGAATATGTGTGCCTGTAATGCAAGTGTACTATATCTCACATTGCTTTTTCCATATGTTATTATCGTCCTGGTGTTTGGATTGGAGTGGACGTTACAGTTCAATCCAAATTTCCACGTAAAAACCCATGTACGACATAATCATCTTTATTGAACCTTATTTTCGTGATCCGTTTAAAGCCATTTAAGAATTATAAAGGGAAGTAGAAATGTGTATCTTTGAATTAATATTTAGATTTGTAGTAATTAAAATGAGTGCTAATTAAACTGAAATATTTAATGTTTTCTTTTATTGTAACGTATTCTAGTCTAATGTGGTTATAACACTTCCTATAAATGCCAGTTTTTTTCCATGCGAATCTTGTTCAAAATTAATTTTACGAACAAAATTTAACTAGTAACATCAGATTCGCGCAGTATGGCAAGCCTTAATGTTTATTCCGTGCTATTGGTTTTATTCTTAACTTGCGGGGCAGTAATGGCTATGAAGGAGAACGAGCAGATTATTAAGGAAAATAATTGTGAAACTAAAATGGGTTTGCCATGTGTTCTAGAAGCTTTCACGGCTATTTTCCAGATAAGGAGTATTTCTAGCAAGTGTTGCGGTGAACTTGTTGTGTTGGGAAAAGTTTGCCACTCAGCATTAGTAAAGAGGACCCTTGAAAATCCTCTACTCAAAGACCTAAACCTAGCGACAATTATAGTGAAGAGCATTAATACGTGGAATAATTGCCTTGCATTGATCGATTCACCATCTCCGTTTGCTTAAGGATATAGTATTGCTTAAGCTAACAAACGGTTACAAGACGTAACGGGCCCAAATTTGTTTTTATCTTTATTTTTGATATTGATCCGAATGCTTCCTTAAAATGCGTCATGGGATTTAAGCCAAGTGAAATTATATTTAGTTGTACTGAAATTAAATGGTTCTAGAGAAGCCATTACTTAATACACTATGATTTTATACAAGCCGTTATTTTTAATTTTATAGCATTGGAACTCGATAACCACCTCAAATCGAGCACTAGATATTGTTTCACATTGGCTAAATTGACACAAATATACATTAAGATAATTTCAATAATGTGAAATTGGAATGTTCTAGCGTGGTGTTAAATTCAAACAATCATGATTCCTTGAAGGTCATTATCCAATTTAAACTCACATTGCCTTTAAGGAGAAAAAACCTTGACTTCTCGAAGTTCTAAAAAGACACATATCGTGCCAGGAAATATCCTCCAAGGGACATGCACTATAATTTGTAGTAGTTCATTGCCTATGGACTCCTTATTTCATTTTTCATATTCACTTCTTCGATATTAATCTGTTAGTTTTGTCCTCTTTCCTTTCCGTAGAGGAAAGGCAATCTTGAAATCATCTTCGAAAGTGATGTAACGCTTCAAAGTCTTAACTTGATTTTCTTATTCTTCTTTCTTTAGATTACTTTTTTTTTATCAATATCGAGAATGAAACTCCAAATATGTCGGTGACGTACGTCCCACATTCTCCCTCTTGAAAAAGGCTCAATTTATATAAAAACTAAATCCTATCCATTATTTGGGCAATACCTACTAGAGTTGTAACACCCCAAACCCGGACAAGACACCACATCCGAATCTGGTATGTTACGGGGAAAACGTTTTTGAGAGGTTAGATTTTTTTTTTCACTTAAAAGCAGGGTGAAAACATAATGTATTTGAAGAAAAGTTGAGTAGAGTTGTTTGAAATCAAATGGTGTATTTGAAACCCGGAAGTCTTGAAAACTTAACCAAAATGTGTAGTTAAAACGAGTTCATTCCATTAGGAATTCAATAGTTTCTTAGTATTACTTAAAGCATTTTTTGAACTTAATAGAAAATCGAGTTTGATTTGGAAATCATTTGAGTTTACTTTATATCAAAACATAGTGTGATACCCGATGGTATAGTTTAAAACACATTGCGTTATAATTTTGAAATCATTGTCTTTCCAAATTTTAGTAAAATTCATACCAAATTATTTTGTTAAGGCATATGAAAATCTAATTAAAACATAAACATCATAAAACATAAATCAAAGGCCTTTTACAAATCCAAATTTAAAACCCAAATAAAGTAGATAGCTAAAGTACCCAAATTGAATAGTCTGAGCAAAACTTTTATTAAAGCATGGCATGTGCACCCCGAGTCCATCCCGGCTCCATGTCCGCATCTACGAGTCACCTGAAATGTCAAAGGAGAGGGTGAGTCGAATGACTCGATGCATAAATCCGCCTCCGATAAAACAACATGCTAACACACATCATACATAGCAACATGATTAATGCAACCCGATCCTAACCATCCGTATCTCCTTTTCTACCCCGTGTGGTACCAAACCACTGGTGGTGCCAAACCACTGGTGACCCAAAGTCACGATATCCAAAGTTGAGTAGAGTTGTTTGAAATCAAATGGTGTATTTGAAACCCGGAAGTCTTGAAAACTTAACCAAAATGTGTAGTTAAAAGCGAGTTCATTCCATTAGGAATTCAATAGTTTCTTAGTATTACTTAAAGCATTTTTGAACTTAATAGAAAATCGAGTTTGATTTGGAAATCATTTGAGTTTACTTTATATCAAAACATAGTGTGATACCCGATGGTATAGTTTAAAACACATTGCGTTATAATTTTGAAATCATTGTCTTTCCAAATTTTAGTAAAATTCATACCAAATTATTTTGTTAAGGCATATGAAAATCTAATTAAAACATAAACATCATAAAACATAAATCAAAGGCCTTTTACAAATCCAAATTTAAAACCCAAATAAAGTAGATAGCTAAAGTACCCAAATTGAATAGTCTGAGCAAAACTTTTATTAAAGCATGGCATGTGCACCCGAGTCCATCCCGGCTCCATGTCCGCATCTACGAGTCACCTGAAATGTCAAAGGAGAGGTGAGTCGAATGACTCAGTGCATAAATCCCGCTCCCGATAAAACAACATGCTAACACACATCATACATAGCAACATGATTAATGCAACCCGATCCTAACCATCCGTATCTCCTTTTCTACCCCGTGTGGTACCAAACCACTGGTGGTGCCAAACCACTGGTGACCCAAAGTCACGATATCCATAAGTGTGGTGCCAAACCACTGGTGACCCAAAGTCACGAATAATCCAATGATGGGGCCAACCCATCTCGTGATACCAAATCACTAGCGACAATCCCGTATCTCTCAAGTGGGGCCAACCCACGGTGGTGTCAAACCACAGGGACGAGTCGCAATGAGGTGCCAAACCTCTGGTGTCCCAAAGACACAATGTGGTACCAAACCACTGGTGACCGCAGTCACATATCCGATGATGGGGCCAACCCATCGTGTGATACCAAATCACTGGCGTCAATCCCGTATAATCAACTGTGGGGCCAACCCACCGTGGTACTAAGCCAGCTTTGGGGCGAGACGCCGAGGTGCCAAACCTCTGTGACCCAAAGTCACAAAAATATCACTGTGGTACCAAACCATTGGAGGTGCCAAACCTCTGGTGTCCCAAAGACACAGTGTCCCAAAGACACGGATATCATCATCCCCCTCCACTCATATCACCCATACATGTCATACTAACTTATGTACCATATACAATCATGTAACTCATACTAGCATGCCCAATATTGTAATCTCCATGCATACATATCATAAAACATGCTATTAAATGTATCAATCAACAGAACTACACAGAACTTACCCAGTATCCATGATCATACCCAAAAGGGTATCATATCCATCCATCAATCTGTCTTAATTTGTTAATCAATCGGGTTTATCATATATTACTAGATATAAAGTGTGTTAGTTTACACACACGAAAACAAAGCCTTAACCCCAGAATCGATCTAAGCCCCTTGATTATCTTGCTCCTATAATCGGCCAAATAAGAGCATTAGACAACTTATCCCATTCGGCCAAGACCATCTCACCCCAAAAGAATCAATATCAAACCCCTACCTTTATACGATTTGGTTTCCTACCAAATCTCGAATCAACGATGATTCCCTTTGACAATCGGCCACCCCTAAAAGAGAGAAATGAGTTAAACCTAAATAATCTTGACTTAATCGAAACCAAAAGATTGAGCGATTAATGCTAAACCAATCACTTACCACAACCACTTTGCATTACCAACCTCTCTAACAGTAAAGGCCTCACTTGATTCCCACCACAAATCAAAGATCCCAACACCAACTAAAATTCGGCCAACACCACACTAGAAGGGAATGGAGATTCGGCCTTACTCACAAAAAGAGAACGCAAGAAAAGGTGAAGAAAGGAGGGGTTGATATTCGGCCAAGACTTCAAAAGAAAGAAAGGAAATTCGGCTTTAGGTGTTTAACACCCTTGAATTGACTACAAACTAGAAAAGAAAATAATAAAAGAAATAGATGTGGTTTAAGAGAAGAAAGAAATCGGTCAATGGTTGAAGAGATATTCGGCTCAAGTGCTTCAAGAAATGGGAGAAAATAAATGGAAATTCGGCTAAGAGGGCAATGTGAATTCGGCACTAGTGTATTAAGAGAAAAGAAACGAAAATATGATAAGAAAAGGTATTAGTTTCGGCTATCAATATTTTTAAGAATGAAAGAAAACAAAAATGCAAGAAGAGAGATTAGAGGTTTCGGTTTTTCACACTTGAAAAGAAAAAGAAGAAATGGGAAGAGAAAATACCATTCGGTTTACACAAATGACAACAAGAAAAGAACATGAAGAGGGGGATATTCGGCTACCAAGAAAACTTAGGAGAAAACAGGCAAATTTTGGTTGTATGCTCTTGAACTCTCGGTTTCAAAAAGGAAAAGAAAGAATTTGTTTTGACAAAGGGTGACCGAAAAACCAAAGTTGCCCAAAATGAAATTCGGCTACCAACTCCCCCACACCAAGCCGTCACTTCCCCACTCCACACACCCCCAAAAATTCGGCCATAATCCCCCCAATAGCTCCCCACCACTCATTTCAAATGAGTTTACCAAGTCTTACTCCACTATTTGCTCTCCACCCTACATTTGAACGGTTTGACCAAGTCCATGGTAGAATTTGATTTGCTCTCTACCTCTTCCTCCATGCCGTCCAAAAAGAAGCCAAAATGGGGACTTTGCAGCTTGAACTCTGGACCTCCACCCTAAATAAATGACGCCACACCTAGCTCCCCAAGTAACGCATGCTTGCCACCTTGCCAACTCACTTTTTGTGCAACAAAACAACAATTAAAATTCTTAAACCCCAGCTTCCTCAGCTTCCTTCGCTTAACACCCAAAAACCAAAATTTTCCTACCTACTCAGGCACACTCCTAGCCCACAATTAAACCCCGACACTACACAAATAGCAACACAGCATACCAACACATGCAATATCATGCAACAACAAAATAGCCCCTAACCCGGGATATTACAGTTCTACCCCCCTTAAAAATAATTTCGGCCTCAAAATTACCTGAGCAGAAGAGTTGCGGGTATTGCTGTTTCATCATATCCTCGGGTTCCCACGTGGCTTCCTCCACGCCATGATTCCTCCAAAGTACCTTAACCAAAGGCACAGACTTCTTACGCAGAACCTTCACATCCCGATCAAGAATCTGCACAGGTTCTTCTTCCATAGTCAAGTCTGGATTTACCTCGATCTTTTCCACCGCTACTACATGTGATGGATCTGAACGATAACGCCGAAGCATCGAAACGTGAAAAACGTCGTGAATCTGACTTAGCTCTGCGGCAACTCAAGGCGATCGCTCCATCGGTCCTACTCGTCTCGGTTACCTTATATGGCCCAATAAACCTCGGACTTAGCTTGCCTTTCCTCCCAACCTCAACACCTTCTTCCACGGCGAGACCTTTCGAGAAAAACTTGATCCCCACAAAGAAACTCTATATCTCTCCGCTTAAGATCGACATAAGACTTACTGCGGTCAAAGCTTCCTTCAATCGAGCCTGAATCAACTTAACCTTATCTTCTGTCTCGGCAACCAACTCAGGTCCCAACGACTGACGTTCACCCAACTCCGTCCAACACGTAGGTGAGCGACACTTCCTACCATACAATGCCTCGTATGGTGCCATCTTAATGCTTGCTTGATAACTGTTGTTATAGGCGAACTCACAACTAACGAAACTCTCCCAACTACCCCTGAAGTCCAGAACACAACCTCTCAGCATATCCTCCAAGATCTGAATAACCCTCTCCGACTGCCCGTCGGACTGCGGATGAAAAGCTGTGCTGAAATCCAACCGAGTACCCAGAGCTTGATGCAATACTTTCCAGAACCTTGACGTAAACCTGGGATCCCTATCCGAGATTATCGAAACTGGTATACCATGCAGCCTCACTATCTCTGACACATACAGCTTTGCCAATCTCTGAAGTGAATAATCCACTCTCACTGGGATGAAATGAGCTGACTTAGTCAGACGGTCCACAATAACCCAAACTGAATCTTTCTTGCTTGGCGTAAGCGGTAACCCATTGACGAAATCCATGGTTATCCTTTCCCACTTCCACTGAGGAATCTTCACAGGCTGAAGCAAACCCGACAGCAACTGATGTTCAACCTTGACCTGCTGACATGTCAGACACTTCCCAACAAACTCTGTCACCTCTTTCTTCAAACCAGGCCACCAAAACTGCTCTCTAAGATCCTTATACATCTTGCTACCTCCAGGATGCATAGCATAAGGACTGCTATGTGCGTCCTGAAGAATCTTCCGCCTCAGCTCAACATCTTTAGGCATACAAGCCTTACCTTGGAAACACAGAACCTCATCACTAGACAAGCTGTAACCCTCCAACCCACCATCCTGCACTTGTACTCTTCGCACACTCAGAACCTCATCCTCTAACTGTTTCTCTCTGATCTGCTCAACCCAAGTAGGCTTAACCTGCAGCTCTGCCAGAATACTCCCGTTGTCATACAGACTCAAATGGGCAAACATCGCTCTTAAGTCCGAAACAACCTTACGGCTCAACGCGTCTGCCACCACGTTAGCCTTCCTTGGATGATACTCAATCGAGCAGTCGTAATCTTTTAGCAACTCAACCCACCTACGCTGCCTCAAATTCAAATCCTTCTGAGTCAGGAGATACTTTAAACTCTTATGATCCGTGTAAACTATCGATCTCTCTCCATATAAGTAGTGCCTCCAAATCTTTAAGGCGAAGATTACAGCCGCTAGTTCCAAATCGTGCGTCGGATAGTTGACCTCATGTGGCCTCAGCTGTCGAGAAGCGTAAGCCACAACCTTACCTTCCTGCATCAGCACACAACCCAAGCCCGTATGTGATGCATCGCAATATACTGTGTATTCCTTACCCGCCTCAGGTTGAATTAAAACCGGAGCCTCAGTCAAAATCTTCTTCAACTTATCGAAGCTTTCCTGCTGTTTCTCAGTCCAAACAAAAGGAACCTCTTTTCTTAACAACTTGGTCATTGGCGCTGCTATCAACGAGAAACCCTCTACAAACCTTCGGTAGTATCCAGCCAAACCCAGAAAACTCCGAATCTCAGCTACTGACTTAGGCGGCTTCCAATCCAAAACTGCCTCAATCTTACGAGGATCTACCCTAATCCCCTCAGCTGATACTACATGACCCAAGAACGTCACTTCCTGGCGAACTTCGCACTTGCATCGAACTTAGCATAAAGTCGCTTTTCCTCAAAATCGCAACACCACTCTCAAGTCGCATCATGCTCTTCTTCCGACCTTGAGTACACCAAGATGTCATCAATAAAAACCACGACGAATCGATCCAGGTCTTCGTTGAAACACCCTATTCATCATATCCATGAAAGCTGCCGGAGCATTAGTCAACCCGAACGGCATTACCAGAAATTCGTAGTGCCTATACCGAGTCCAAAACGCTGTTTTATGGATATCCGCCTCCTTCACCTTTAACTGGTGATACCCAGACCTCAAGTCGATCTTGAAAATACCGCAGCACCGCCACCGATCAAACAAGTCGTCTATCCGTGGCAGCGGATGATACTTGTTTTTAATCGTCAGCTTATTCAACTGGCGGTAGTCTATGCACATCCGCATCGTACCATCTTTCTTCTTGACAAAGAGTACCGGCGCACCCCACGGCGAAACACTTGGCCTGATAAAACCTCGATCCAATAACTCCTGGATCTGAGCCTTAAGCTCCACCAATTCTTTTGGTGCCATCCTATACTGGAGCGATAGACACTTTAGCGCGATCCGGGTATGAGATCTATCCCAAACTCTACCTCACGATCCGGCGGCAAACCCTAAGCTCCTCGAAACACATCAAGAAATTCCCTAACGATGCGAACCTTCTCTCTACAATGCAGACTCTTTAGCCTCCAAGGCATACACATGAACCACATACGCTTCACACCCTTCCCCGACCATCTTCTCCGCTTTGAGGCGAGATACCACATTAGATAGGTAATCTCTCCTATTACCTATCATAGCCACCTCATCACCCTCCACCGTCTTAAGAACCATGCGTTTAGCCGCACAATCCAACTTCGCCTGGTACTTGACCAACCAGTCCATCCCAAGAATCAGATCGAACTCCCCAAACGGCAGTTCCATCAGATCAGCAGCAAACACTACCCCTTGGAGTTCTAGGGGTACCTCTCTAAACAGTTTATCTACTACTACAGAGTGACCTAAAGGGCTAATTACAGTCATCTGCCTAGAAGATATTTCAGAGTCTAAATCCATGGTCTCTACTATACTACAGGCAACATAAGAGTGCGTTGAACCCACATCAATCAAAGCAGTATAAGGAGAACCAAAGATCAAAAATGTACCGGTTATGACGTCCGGTGCGTCGCCCTCCTCTCGGCGCCTCGCTGCATACACTAATCCAGGCTGTCTGGCCTCAAAACTACCCGCACCTCTGCCCGGTGCTCCACGGCCCCGACCAGAACCATTTCCATTTCTGCCATTACCACGGCCCCTCTGCGGTGGCGGTCCATTACCTCTGAACTGATTACGGCCCTGACTCTCAGACTGAATCCTGGCCAACTTACGCGGACAGTCCCTCACGCGATGCTCCAGAGAACCACACTCAAAGCAACCTTTTCCTCCAGTCCAGTAGCCACCCCAATGAGATTTTCCACACTGATTGCACTGCGGCGGTCCCTGCCTAGCAGCAACAAACCTAGCAGGCTGATTCGGCCCACTCGGTCTAGCCCTTTTCTGCGGATTACCCGACGATCCAGACGACCTAAAGCTCCTCTTATGCCTATTTCTGTCTAGATTTTGCCTCACGGACTCCTTAACACCCTCGGCTACCTTAGCCTTTTCAACTAAGACAGCAAACTCGCGCTCCTGCTGAGGAGCAATCAGCAGCCTCAACTCGTCTCGCAGACCATCCTCGAAACGAACACACCTCTCATGCTCAGTGGCTACAATACCCCTGGCATACCTACTTAGCTTCAAGAACTCAGCCTCGTACTCAGTAACAGATTTACTCCCCTGAACAAGCCTCAGAAATGCCTTTCGCTGGGAGTCAATATAACTAGCTCCGATGTACTTCTTTTGATATGCAGCCCTGAAATAATCCCATGTCAGATCCTCTGTTGCCACACTGTCTCGAACCGTGAGCCACCACTGGTATGACTCATCCCGGAGAAGCGATACGATACCCTTCAGCTTTTCTTCAGCCGTTAAATCCAGATCATCCATGATCCGCTCAGTTGCCTCGGCCCAATATTCAAAGATGCTTAGGAGCAACACCAGATACACCTCGAAAAATTCGGCCCGTTTGCGGTGAGTCGCTCAGAATAGATTTCCTAACTCTGCGCCACACCTATACCGGCTACCCTTTCTAACACTCGCAGCATCGCCTGCGACACTGCGTCATCCCCAGTCTGATCTTGGAACTCACCACCTCCAACTGGTGGCGGAACCGGTACCTCATTTTTCGACCCACGACCGGATCCTACGGGCTCGAAAATCTGTCATCCTACCCCTACCTCTACCACGAGTATTACGACCACGTCCGCCTCGAGTGCTCATGTCTAATATCGCTACGTATCTGGTTAAAGAGTTTTATGCATCAGTATTTATTCCACTGTTTTAAAGCAAGTCTTATGAATATTTAAGGAGATTTGTTCTCGCGAGTTCACAGAGTCCTATCAGTTTCAATTTCTAAAGTAGTCCTACTATTGCTAAGCATACAATCACAGTACATGAAACCATAAGCAGTAGTAAGGGTACTTACCTGGGCGAACTGGTGCCGGAGACTCGGTGCCATGCCTTTCAAACCATACTTTAAAACAAAAGACTATCAAAACAAACTTTTAAGACATTTTTGGGCCTCGGGCCCACAGCCGAGCCTTTGAACTTAGCTCTGATACCACAATTGTAACACCCCAAACCCGGACAAGACACCACATCCGAATCTGGTATGTTACGGGGAAAACGTTTTTGAGAGGTTAGATTTTTTTTTCACTTAAAAGCAGGGTGAAAACATAATGTATTTGAAGAAAAGTTGAGTAGAGTTGTTTGAAATCAAATGGTGTATTTGAAACCCGGAAGTCTTGAAAACTTAACCAAAATGTGTAGTTAAAACGAGTTCATTCCATTAGGAATTCAATAGTTTCTTAGTATTACTTAAAGCATTTTTTGAACTTAATAGAAAATCGAGTTTGATTTGGAAATCATTTGAGTTTACTTTATATCAAAACATAGTGTGATACCCAATGGTATAGTTTAAAACACATTGCGTTATAATTTTGAAATCATTGTCTTTCCAAATTTTAGTAAAATTCATACCAAATTATTTTGTTAAGGCATATGAAAATCTAATTAAAACATAAACATCATAAAACATAAATCAAAGGCCTTTTACAAATCCAAATTTAAAACCCAAATAAAGTAGATAGCTAAAGTACACAAATTGAATAGTCTGAGCAAAACTTTTATTAAAGCATGGCATGTGCACCCAGTCCATCCGGCTCCATGTCCGCATCTACGAGTCACCTGAAATGTCAAAGGAGAGGGTGAGTCGAATGACTCAGTGCATAAATCCCGCTCCCGATAAAACAACATGCTAACACACATCATACATAGCAACATGATTAATGCAACCCGATCCTAACCATCCGTATCTCCTTTTCTACCCCGTGTGGTACCAAACCACTGGTGGTGCCAAACCACTGGTGACCCAAAGTCACGATATCCATAAGTGTGGTGCCAAACCACTGGTGACCCAAAGTCACGAATAATCCAATGATGGGGCCAACCCATCTCGTGATACCAAATCACTAGCGACAATCCCGTATCTCTCAAGTGGGGCCAACCCACGGTGGTGTCAAACCACAGGGACGAGTCGCAATTTGGTGCCAAACCTCTGGTGTCCCAAAGACACAATGTGGTACCAAACCACTGGTGACTGCAGTCACATATCCGATGATGGGGCCAACCCATCGTGTGATACCAAATCACTGGCGTCAATTCCCGTATAATCAACTGTAGGGCCAACCCACCGTGGTACTAAGCCATCGGGGCGAGACGGCGAGGTGCCAAACCTCGGTGACCCAAAGTCACAAAATATCACTGTGGTACCAAACCACTGGAGGTGCCAAACCTCTGGTGTCCCAAAGACACAGTGTCCCAAAGACACGGATATCATCATCCCCCTCCACTCATATCACCCATACATGTCATACTAACTTATGTACCATATACAATCATGTAACTCATACTAGCATGCCCAATATTGTAATCTCCATGCATACATATCATAAAACATGCTATTAAATGTATCAATCAACAGAACTACACGAACTTACCCGTATCCATGATCATACCCAAAAAGGGTATCATATCCATCCATCAATCTGTCTTAATTTGTTAATCAATCAGGTTTATCATATATTACTAGATATAAAGTGTGTTAGTTTACACACCTAGAAAACAAAGCCTTAACCCCCCGAACTGATCTAAGCCCCCTTGATTATCTTGCTCCTATAATTGGCCAAATAAGAGCATTAGACAACTTATCCCATTCGGCCAAGACCATCTCACCCCAAAAGAATCAATATCAAACCCCTACCTTTATACCTGATTTGGTTTCCTACCAAATCTCTAATCAACGATGATTCCTTTGACAATCGGCCACCCTAAAAAAGAGAACGATTAAACCTAAATAATCTTGACTTAATCGAAACCAAAAGATTGAACGATTAATGCTAAACCAATCACTTACCACAACCACTTTGCTTACTGCCTGGTCTCTAACAGTAAAGGCCTCACTTGATTCCCACCACAAATCAAAGATCCCAACACCAACTAAAATTCAGCCAACACCACACTAGAAGGGAATGGAGATTCGGCCTTACTCACAAAAGAGAACGCAAGAAAAGGTGAAGAAAGGAGGGGTTGATATTCGGCCAAGACTTCAAAAGAAAGAAAGGAAATTCGGCTTTAGGTGTTTAACACCCTTGAATTCGGCTACAAACTAGAAAAGAAAATAATAAAAGAAATAGATGTGGTTTAAGAGAAGAAAGAAATCGGTCAATGGTTGAAGAGATATTCGGCTCAAGTGCTTCAAGAAATGGGAGAAAATAAATGGAAATTCGGCTAAGAGGGCAATGTGAATTCGGCACTAGTGTATTAAGAGAAAAGAAAAAAATATGATAAGAAAAGGTATTAGTTTCAACTATCAATATTTTTAAGAATGAAAGAAAACAAAAATGCAAGAAGAGAGATTAGAGGTTTCGGTTTTTCACACTTGAAAAGAAAAAGAAGAAATGGGAAGAGAAAATACCATTCGGTTTACACAAATGACAACAAGAAAAGAACATGAAGAGGGGGATATTCGGCTACCAAGAAAACTTAGGAGAAAACAGGCAAATTTCGGTTGTATGCTCTTGAACTCTCGGTTTCAAAAAGGAAAAGAAAGAATTTGTTTTGACAAAGGGTGACCGAAAAACCAAAGTTGCCCAAAATGAAATTCGGCTACCAACTCCCCCACACCAAGCCGTCACTTCCCCCACTCCACACACCCCAAAAATTCGGCCATAATCCCCCCAATAGCTCCCCACCACTCATTTCAAATGAGTTTACCAAGTCTTACTCCACTATTTGCTCTCCACCCTACATTTGAACGGTTTGACCAAGTCCATGGTAGAATTTGATTTGCTCTCTACCTCTTCCTCCATGCCGTCCAAAAAGAAGCCAAAATGGGGACTTTGCAGCTTGAACTCTGGACCTCCACCCTAAATAAATGACGCCACACCTAGCTCCCCAAGTAACGCATGCTTGCCACCTTGCCAACTCACTTCTTGTGCAACAAAACAACAATTAAAATTCTTAAACCCCAGCTTCCTCAGCTTCCTTCGCTTAACACCCAAAAACCAAAATTTTCCTACCTACTCAGGCACACTCCTAGCCCACAATTAGACCCCGACACTACACAAATAGCAACACAGCATACCAACACATGCAATATCATGCAACAACAAAATAGCCCCTAACCCGGGATATTACAAGAGTTATAGAAACGTAACATCGTTTGTTATTTCCAATTTAACTCTCTAAGAGAAATTTTCATTTTCTGATTTCCATTACTTATTCCACTAAAAGCTTCCATTCATATTTCAGTAAAATTGGGTGGAAATGCTTAAACCGAAAAAACTTGAGGTAGAACGAAGAATACAACAACAGACTTGGAGTCCTACGATAAAGACATACATCGGCTTAATTTCAGAATGGGAAATATTTTTGATTTATTAATTTTGAATTTCAATCATTTAGTTGCCATTTTCCATTTTACTAATATGATAAGTGTGATAAGAACTTTTTAACAACAACAAGGTTATAAGAATTTATGCTTTGCATAATTATTTCTACATTGTAGCACATACATATCACTGGTAAAGGAATCTGGTATAGCTCATTCAATTTTGAGATACACGTGAATTTTTAACCATCAACATAGCAAGTGCATACACAACTTCAAAATATTAGAAAAAGAGGACGACACACATAACGAATATGTGTGCCTGTAATGCAACTGTACTATATCTTACATTGCTTGTTCCATATGTTATTATTGTCCTGGTGTTTGGTTTGGAGTGGACGTAACAGTTCAATCCCAGTTTCAACGTAAAAACCCATGTAAGACATAATCATCTTTATTGAACATTATTTTCGTGATCCATTTAAAGCTATTTAAGAATTATAAAGGGAAGTATAAATGTGTGTCTTTGAATTAATATTTAGATTTGTAGTAATTAAAATGAATGCTAATTAAAACTGAAATATTTAATGTTTTCTTTTATTGTAACGTATTCTAGTCTAATGTGGTTATAACACTTCCTATAAATGCCAGTTTTTTTCCCTGCGAATCTTGTTCGAAATTAATTTTACGAACCAAATTTAACTAGTAACATCAGATTCGCGCAGTATGGCAAGCCTTAATGTTTATTCCGTCCTATTGGTTTTATTCTTAACTTGCGGGGCAGTAATGGCTACGAAGCAGAACGACCAGATTATTAAGGAAAATAATTGTGAAACTAAAATGGGTTTGCCATGTGTTCTAGAAGCTTTCACGGCTATTGTCCAGATAGGGAGTATTTCTAAAAAGTGTTGCGGTGAACTTGTTGTGTTAGGAAAAGTTTGCCACTCAGCATTAGTAAAGAGGACCCTTGAAAATCCTCTATTCAAAGACCTAAACCCAGCGATAATTATAGTGAAGAGCATTAATACGTGGAATAATTGCCTTGCATTGATCGATTCACCATCTCCGTCTGCTTAAGGATATAGTATTGCTTAAGCTAACAAACGGTTGCAAGACGTAACGGCCCCAAAATTTTTTTTGTCTTTATTTTTGATATTGATCCGAATGCTTCCTTAAAATGCGTCATGGGATTTAAGCCAAGTGAAATTATATTTAGTTGTATCCAAATTAAATGGGTCTAGATAAGCCATTACTTAATACACTATGATTTTATACAAGCCATTATTTTTAATTTTATAGCATTGGAACTCGATAACCACCTCAAATCGAGCACTAGATATTGTTTCACATTGGTTAAATTGACACAAATATAATTATTATAAACATTAAGATAATTTCAATAATGTGAAATTGGAATGTTCTAGCGTGGTGTGAAATTCAAACAATCATGATTCCTTGAAAGTCATTATCTAATTTAAACTCACATTGCCTTTATGGAAAAAAAACCTTGACTTCTCGAAGTTCTGAAAAGATACATATCGTGCCAGGAAATATCCTCCAAGGGACATGCACTACAATTTGTAGTAGTTCATTGCCTATGGACTCCTTGTTTCATTTTTCATTTTCACTTCTTCGATATTAATCTGTTAGTTTTGTCATCTTTCTTTTCCGTAGAGGAGAGGCAATCTTGAAATCATCTTCGAAAGTGATGTAACGCTTCAAAGTCTTAACTTGATTTTCTTATTCTTCTTTCTTTAGATTACTTTTTTTATCAATATCGAGAATGAAACTCCAAATATGTCGGTGACGTACGTCCCACATTCTCCCTATTGAAAAAGGCTCAATTTATATAAAAACTAAATCTTATCCATTATTTGGGCAATACCTACAAGAGTTATAGAAACGTAACATCATTTGTTATTTCCGATTTAACTCTCTAAGAGAAATTTTCATTTTTCGATTTCCATTACTTATTCCACTAAAAGCTTCCATTCATATTTCAGTAAAATTGGGTGGAAATGCTTAAACCAAAAAAACTTAACGTAGAACGAAGAATACAACAACAGAATTGGAATCCCACGATAAAGACATACATCGGCTTAATTTCAGAACGGGAAATATTTTTGATTTATTAATTTTGAATTTCAATCATTTAGTTGCCATTTTCCGTTTTACTAATATGATAAGTGTGATACAAACTTTTTAACAACAACAAGGTTATAAGAATTTACGCTTCGCATAATTATTTCTACATTGTAGCACATACATATCACTGGTAAAGGAATCTGGTATAGCTCATTCAATTTTGAGATACACGTGAATTTTTAACCATCAACATAGCAAGTGCATACACAACTTCAAAATATTAGAAAAAGAGGACGACACACATAACGAATATGTGTGCCTGTAATGCAAGTGTACTATATCTCACATTGCTTTTTCCATATGTTATTATCGTCCTTGTGTTTGGTTTGGAGTTGACGTAACAGTTCAATCCCAGTTTCAACGTAAAGACCCATGTACGACATAATCATCTTTATTGAACCTTATTTTCGTGATCCGTTTAAAGCCATTGAAGAATTATAAAGGGAAGTAGAAATGTGTGTCTTTGAATTAATATTTTGATTTGTAGTAATTAAAATGAATGCTAATTAAACTGAAATATTTAATGTTTTCTTTTATCGTAACGTATTCTAGTCTAATGTGGTTATAACACTTCCTATAAATGCCAGTTTTTTTCCCTGCGAATCTTGTTCGAAATTAATTTCTGAACCAAATTTAACTAGTAACATCAGATTCGCGCATGATATGGCAAGCCTTAATGTTTATTCCGTCCCTATTGGTTTTATTCTTAACTTGCATGGCGATGTGGCTACTGAAGGAGAAACGACCAGATTATTAAGGAAAATAATTGTGAAACTAAAATGGGTTTGCCATGTGTTCTACAAGCTTTCACGGCTATTTTCTAGATTGGGACTATTTCTAACAAGTGTTGCGGAGAACTTGTTGTGTTGGGAAAAGTTTGCCACTCAGCATTAGTAAAGAGGACCCTCGAAAATCCACTATTCAAAGACCTAAACCCAGCGACAATTATAGTGAAGAGCATTAATAAGTGGAATAATTGCCTTGCGTTGATCGATTCAACCTCTCCGTCTGCTAAAGGATATAGTATTGCTTAAGCTAACAAACGGTTACAAGATGTAACGGGCCCAAAATTATTTTTTGTCTTTATTTTTTATATTAATCCGAATGCTTCCTAAAAATGCGTCATGGGATTTATGCCAAGTGAAATTATATTTAGTTGTACCGAAATTAAATGGCTCTAGAGAAGCCATTACTTAATAACTATGATTTTATACAAGCCATTATTTTTAATTTTATAGCATTGGAAATCGGTAACCACCTCAAATCGAGCACTAGATATTGTTTCACATTGGTTAAATTGACACAAATATAATTATTATAAACATTAAGATAATTTCAATAATGTGGAATTGGAATGTTCTAGCGTGGTGTGAAATTCAAACAATCATGATTCCTTGAAAGTCATTATCCACTTTAAATCACATTGCCTTTATGGAAAAAAAACCTTGACTTCTCGAAGTTCTGAAAAGATGCATATCGTGCCAGGAAATATCCTCCAAGGAACATGCACTATAATTTGTAGTAGTTCATTGCCTATGGACTCCTTGTTTCATTTTTCATTTTCACTTCTTTGATATTAATCTGTTAGTTTTGTCCTCTTTCTTTTCCGTAGAGGAGAGGCAATCTCGAAATCATCTTTGAAAGTGATGTTACGCTTCAAAGTCTTAACTTGATTTTCTTATTCTTCTTTCTTTAGATTACTTTTTTTATCAATATCGAGAATGAAACTCCAAATATGTCGGTGACGTACGTCCCACATTCTCCCTATTGAAAAAGGCTCAATTTATATAAAAACTAAATCCTATCCATTATTTGGGCAATACCTACAAGAGTTATAGAAACGTAACATCATTTGTTATTTCCGATTTAACTCTCTAAGAGAAATTTTCATTTTCCGATTTCCATTACTTATTCCACTAAAAGCTTCCATTCATATTTCAGTAAAATTGGGTTGAAATGCTTAAACCGAAAAAACTTAACGTAGAACGAAGAATACAACAACAGAATTGGAGTCCCACGATAAAGACATACATCGGCTTAATTTCAAAACAGGAAATATTTTTGATTTATTAATTTTGAATTTCAATCATTTAGTTGCCATTTTCCGTTTTACTAATATGATAAGTGTGATAAAAACTTTTTAACAACAACAAGGTTATAAGAATTTACGCTTCGCATAACTATTTCTACATTGTAGCACATACATATCACTGGTAAAGGAATCTGGTATAGCTCATTCAATTTTGAGATACACGTGAATTTTTAATCATCAACATAGCAAGTGCATACACAACTTCAAATTATTAGAAAAAGAGAACGATACACATAACGAATATGTGTGCCTGTAATGCAAGTGTACTATATCTCACATTGCTTTTTCCATATGTTATTATCGTCCTGGTGTTTGGTTTGGAGTGGACGTAAGAGTTCAATCCCAGTTTCAACGTAAAAACCCATGTACGACATAATCATCTTTATTGAACCTTATTTTCGTGATCCGTTTAAAGCCATTTAAGAATTATAAAGGGAAGTATAAATGTGTGTCTTTGAATTAATATTTAGATTTGTAGTAATTAATATGAATGCTAATTACACTGAAATATTTAATGTTTTCTTTTATTGTAACGTATTCTAGTCTAATGTGGTTATAACACTTCCTATAAATGCCAGTTTTTTCCCTGCGAATCTTGTTCGAAATTAATTTTACGAACCAAATTTAACTAGTAACATCAGATTCGCGCAGTATGGCAAGCCTTAATGTTTATTCCGTCCTATTGGTTTTATTCTTAACTTGCGGGGCAGTAATGGCTACGAAGGAGAACGACCAGATTATTAAGGAAAATAATTGTGAAACTAAAATGGGTTTGCCATGTGTTCTAGAAGCTTTCACGGCTATTTTCCAGATAGGGAGTATTTCTAACAAGTGTTGCGCTGAACTTGTTGTGTTGGGAAAAGTTTGCCACTCAGCATTAGTAAAGAGGACCCTTGAAAATCCTCTATTCAAAGACCTAAACCCAGCGACAATTATAGTGAAGAGCATTAATACGTGGAATAATTGCCTTGCATTGATCGATTCACCATCTCCGTCTGCTTAAGGATATAGTATTGCTTAAGCTAACAAACGGTTACAAGACGTAACGGCCCCAAAATTATTTTTTGTCTTTATTTTTGATATTGATCCGAATGCTTCCTTAAAATGCGTCATGGGATTTAAGCCAAGTGAAATTATATTTAGTTGTACCGAAATTAAATGGTTCTAGAGAAGCCATTACTTAATACACTATGATTTTATACTAGCCATTATTTTTAATTTTATAGCATTGGAACTCGATAACCACCTCAAGTCGAGCACTAGATATTGTTTAACATTGGTTAAATTGACACAAATATAATTATTATAAACATTAAGATAATTTCAATAATGTGAAATTGGAATGTTCTAGCGTGGTGTGAAATTCAAACAATCATGATTCCTTGAAATTCATTATCCAATTTAAACTCACATTGCCTTTATGGAAAAAAAACCTTGACTTCTTGAAGTTCTGAAAAGATACATATCGTGCCAGGAAATATCCTCCAAGGGACATGCACTATAATTTGTAGTAGTTCATTGCCTATGGACTCCTTGTTTCATTTTTCATTCACTTCTTCGATATTAATCTGTTAGTTTTGTCCTCTTTCTTTTCCGTAGAGGAGAGGCAATCTTGAAATCATCTTCGAAAGTGATGTAACGCTTCAAAGTCTTAACTTGATTTTCTTATTCTTCTTTCTTTAGATTACTATTTTTATCAATATCGAGAATGAAACTCCAAATATGTCGGTGACGTACGTCCCACATTCTCCCTATTGAAAAAGGCTCAATTTATATAAAAACTAAATCTTATCCATTATTTGGGCAATACCTACGAGAGTTATAGAAACGTAACATCATTCGTTATTTCCGATTTAACTCTCTAAGAGAAATTTTCATTTTCCGATTTCCATTACTTTTTCCACTAAAAGCTTCCATTCATATTTCAGTAAAATTGGGTTCAAATGTTGAAAGCGAAAAAACTTAACGTAGAACGAAGAATACAACAACAGAATTGGAGTCCCACGATAAAGACATACATTGGCTTAATTTCAGAACGGGAAATATTTTTGATTTATTAATTTTGAATTTCAATCATTTAGTTGCCATTTTCCGTTTTACTAATATGATAAGTGTGATAAAAACTTTTTAAGAACAACAAGGTTATAAGAATTTACGCTTCGCATAATTATTTCTACATTGTAGCACATACATATCACCGGTAAAGGAATCTGGTGTAGCTCATTCAATTTTGAGATACACGTGAATTTTTAATCATCAACATAGCAAGTGCATACACAACTTCAAAATATTAGAAAAAGAGGACGACACACATAACGAATATGTGTGCTTATAATGCAAGTGTACTATATCTCACATTGCTTTTTCCATATGTTATTATCGTCCTGGTGTTTGGTTTGGAGTGGACGTAACAGTTCAATCCCTGTTTCAACGTAAACACCCATATACGACATAATCATCTTTATTGAACCTTATTTTCGTGATCCGTTTAAAGCCATTTAAGAATTATAAAGGGAAGTATAAATGTGTGTCTTTGAATTAATATTTAGATTTGTAGTAATTAAAATGAATGCTAATTAAACTGAAATATTTAATGTTTTCTTTTATTGTAACGTATTCTAGTCTAATGTGGTTGTAACACTTCCTATAAATGCCAGTTGTTTCCCTGCGAATCTTGTTCGAAATTAATTTTACGAACCAAATTTAACTAGTAACATCAGATTCGCGCAGTATGGCAAGCCTTAATGTTTATTCCGTCCTATTGTTTTATTCTAACTTGCGGGGCAGTAATGGCTACGAAGGAGAACGACCAGATTATTAAGGAAAATAATTGTGAAACTAAAATGGGTTTGCCATGTGTTCTAGAAGCTTTCACGGCTATTTTCTAGATAGGGAGTATTTCTAACAAGTGTTGCAGTGAACTTGTTGTGTTGGGAAAAGTTTGCCACTCAGCATTAGTAAAGAGGACCCTTGAAAATCCTCTATTCAAAGACCTAAACCCAGCGACAATTATAGTGAAGAGCATTAATACGTGGAATAATTGCCTTGCATTGATCGATTCACCATCTCCGTCTGCTTAAGGATATAGTATTGCTTAAGCTAACAAATGGTTGCAAGACGTAACGGGCCCAAAATTTTTTTTGTCTTTATTTTTGATATTGATCCGAATGCTTCCTTAAAATGCGTCATGGGATTTAAGCCAAGTGAAATTATATTTAGTTGTATCCAAATTAAATGGGTCTAGAGAAGCCATTACTTAATACACTATGATTTTATACAAGCCATTATTTTTAATTTTATAGCATTGGAACTCGATAACCACCTCAAATCGAGCACTAGATATTGTTTCACATTGGTTAAATTGACACAAATATAATTATTATAAACATTAAGATAATTTCAATAATGTGAAATTGGAATGTTCTAGCGTGGTGTGAAATTCAAACAATCATGATTCCTTGAAAGTCATTATCTAATTTAAACTCACATTGCCTTTATGGAAAAAAAACCTTGACTTCTCGAAGTTCTGAAAAGATACATATCGTGCCAGGAAATATCCTCCAAGGGACATGCACTACAATTTGTAGTAGTTCATTGCCTATGGACTCCTTGTTTCATTTTTCATTTTCACTTCTTCGATATTAATCTGTTAGTTTTGTCATCTTTCTTTTCCGTAGAGGAGAGGCAATCTTGAAATCATCTTCGAAAGTGATGTAACGCTTCAAAGTCTTAACTTGATTTTCTTATTCTTCTTTCTTTAGATTACTTTTTTTATCAATATCGAGAATGAAACTCCAAATATGTCGGTGACGTACGTCCCACATTCTCCCTATTGAAAAAGGCTCAATTTATATAAAAACTAAATCTTATCCATTATTTGGGCAATACCTACAAGAGTTATAGAAACGTAACATCATTTGTTATTTCCGATTTAACTCTCTAAGAGAAATTTTCATTTTTCGATTTCCATTACTTATTCCACTAAAAGCTTCCATTCATATTTCAATAAAATTGGGTGGAAATGCTTAAACCAAAAAAACTTAACGTAGAACGAAGACTACAACAACAGAATTGGAATCCCATGATAAAGACATACATCGGCTTAATTTCAGAACGGGAAATATTTTTGATTTATTAATTTTGAATTTCAATCATTTAGTTGCCATTTTCCGTTTTACTAATATGATAAGTGTGATACAAACTTTTTAACAACAACAAGGTTATAAGAATTTACGCTTAATATAATTATTTCTACATTGTAGCACATACATATCATCGGTAAAGGAATCGGTATAGCTCATTCAATTTTGAGATACACGTGAATTTTTAACCATCAACATAGCAAGTGCATACACAACTTCAAAATATTAGAAAAAGAGGACGACACACATAACGAATATGTGTGCCTGTAATGCAAGTGTACTATATCTCACATTGCTTCTTCCATATGTTATTATCGTCCTTGTGTTTGGTTTGGAGTTGACGTAATAGTTCAATCCCAGTTTCAACGTAAAGACCCATGTACGACATAATCATCTTTATTGAACCTTATTTTCGTGATCCGTTTAAAGCCATTTAAGAATTATAAAGGGAAGTAGAAATGTGTGTCTTTGAATTAATATTTTGATTTGTAGTAATTAAAATGAATGCTATTTAAACTGAAATATTTAATGTTTTCTTTTATCGTAACGTATTCTAGTCTAATGTGGTTATAACACTTCCTATAAATGCCAGTTTTTTTCCCTGCGAATCTTGTTCGAAATTAATTTTACGAACCAAATTTAACTAGTAACATCAGATTCGCGCAGTATGGCAAGCCTTAATGTTTATTCCGTCCATTGGTTTTATTCTTAACTTGCGGGCGATGAATGGCTACTGAAGGAGAACGACAGTTATTAAGGAAAATAATTGTGAAACTAAAATGGGTTTGCCATGTGTTCTACAAGCTTTCACGGCTATTTTCTAGATTGGGAGTATTTCTAACAAGTGTTGCGGAGAACTTGTTGTGTTGGGAAAAGTTTGCCACTCAGCAATAGTAAAGAGGACCCTCGAAAATCCTCTATTCAAAGACCTAAACCCAGCGACAATTATAGTGAAGAGCATTAATAAGTGGAATAATTGCCTTGCGTTGATCGATTCACCCTCTCCGTCTGCTAAAGGATATAGTATTGCTTAAGCTAACAAACGGTTACAAGACGTAACGGGCCCAAAATTATTTTTTGTCTTTATTTTTTATATTGATCCGAATGCTTCCTAAAAATGCGTCATGGGATTTATGCCAAGTGAAATTATATTTAGTTGTTCCGAAATTAAATGGCTCTAGAGAAGCCATTACTTAATAACTATGATTTTATACAAGCCATTATTTTTAATTTTATAGCATTGGAAATCGGTAACCACCTCAAATCGAGCACTAGATATTGTTTCACATTGGTTAAATTGACACAAATATAATTATTATAAACATTTAGATAATTTCAATAATGTGAAATTGGAATGTTCTAGCGTGGTGTGAAATTCAAACAATCATGATTCCTTGAAAGTCATTATCCAATTTAAATCACATTGCCTTTATGGAAAAAAAACCTTGACTTCTCGAAGTTCTGAAAAGATGCATATCGTGCCAGGAAATATCCTCCAAGGAACATGCACTATAATTTGTAGTAGTTCATTGCCTATGGACTCCTTGTTTCATTTTTCATTTTCACTTCTTCGATATTAATCTGTTAGTTTTGTCCTCTTTCTTTTCCGTAGAGGAGAGGCAATCTTGAAATCATCTTTGAAAGTGATGTTACGCTTCAAAGTCTTAACTTGATTTTCTTATTCTTCTTTCTTTAGATTACTTTTTTTTATCAATATCGAGAATGAAACTCCAAATATGTCAGTGACGTACGTCCCACATTCTCCCTATTGAAAAAGGCTCAATTTATATAAAAACTAAATCCTATCCATTATTTGGGCAATACCTACGAGAGTTATAGAAACGTAACATCATTTGTTATTTCCGATTTAACTCTCTAAGAGAAATTTTCATTTTCCGATTTCCATTACTTATTCCACTAAAAGCTTCCATTCATATTTCAGTAAAATTGGGTTGAAATGCTTAAACCGAAAAAACTTAACGTAGAACGAAGAATACAACAATAGAATTGGAGTCACACGATAAAGACATACATCGGCTTAATTTCAGAACGGGAAATATTTTTGATTTATGAATTTTGAATTTCAATCATTTAGTTGCCATTTTCCGTTTTACTAATATGATAAGTCTGATAAAAACTTTTTAACAACAACAAGGTTATAAGAATTTACGCTTCGCATAATTATTTCTACATTGTAGCACATACATTGGTAAAGGAATCTGGTATAGCTCATTCAATTTTGAGATACACGTGAATTTTTAACCATCAACATAGCAAGTGCATACACAACTTCAAATTATTAGAAAAAGAGAACGACACACATAACGAATATGTGTGCCTGTAATGCAAGTGTACTATATCTCACATTGCTTTTTCCATATGTTATTATCGTCCTGGTGTTTGGTTTGGAGTGGACGTAACAGTTCAATCCCAGTTTCAACGTAAAAACCCATGTACGACATAATTATCTTTATTGAACCTTATTTTCGTGATCTGTTTAAAGCCATTTAAGAATTATAAAGGGAAGTATAAATGTGTGTCTTTGAATTAATATTTGGATTTGTAGTAATTAATATGAATGCTAATTAAACTGAAATATTTAATGTTTTCTTTTATTGTAACGTATTCTAGTCTAATGTGGTTATAACACTTCCTATAAATGCCAGTTTTTTTCCCTGCGAATCTTGATCGAAATTAATTTTACGAACCAAATTTAACTAGTAACATCAGATTCGTGCAGTATGGCAAGCCTTAATGTTTATTCCGTCCTATTGGTTTTATTCTTAACTTGCGGGGCAGTAATGGCTACGAAGGAGAACGACCAGATTATTAAGGAAAATAATTGTGAAACTAAAATGGGTTTGCCATGTGTTCTAGAAGCTTTCACAGCTAATTTCCAGATAAGGAGTATTTCTAACAAGTGTTGCGGTGAACTTGTTGTGTTGGGAAAAGTTTGCCACTCAGCATTAGTAAAGAGGACCCTTGAAAATCCTCTATTCAAAGACCTAAACCCAGCGACAATTATAGTGAAGAGCATTAATACGTGGAATAATTGCCTTCCATTGATCGATTCACCATCTCCGTCTGCTTAAGGATATAGTATTGCTTAAGCTAACAAACGGTTACAAGACGTAACGGGCCCAAAATTGTTTTTTGTCTTTATTTTTGATATTGATCCGAATGCTTCCTTAAAATGCGTCATGGGATTTAAGCCAAGTGAAATTATATTTAGTTGTACCGAAATTAAATGGTTCTAGAGAAGCCATTGCTTAATACACTATGATTTAATTCTAGCCATTATTTTTAATTTTATAGCATTGGAACTCGATAACCACCTCAAGTCGAGCACTAGATATTGCTTCACATTGGTTAAATTGACACAAATATAATTATTATAAACATTAAGATAATTTCAATAATGTGAAATTGGAATGTTCTAGCGTGGTGTGAAATTCAAACAATCATGATTCCTTGAAAGTCATTATCCAATTTAAACTCACATTGCCTTTATGGAAAAAAAACCTTGACTTCTCGAAGTTCTGAAAAGATACATATCGTGCCAGGAAATATCCTCCAAGGGACATGCACTATAATTTGTAGTAGTTCATTGCCTATGGACTCCTTGTTTCATTTTTCATTCACTTTTTCAATATTAATCTGTTAGTTTTGTCCTCTTTCTTTTCCGTAGAGGAGAGGCAATCTTGAAATCATCTTCGAAAGTGATGTAACGCTTCAAAGTCTTAACTTGATTTTCTTATTCTTCTTTCTTTAGATTACTTTTTTTATCAATATCGAGAATGAAACTCCAAATATGTCGGTGACGTACGTCCCACATTCTCCCTATTGAAAAAGGCTCAATTTATATAAAAACTAAATCTTATCCATTATTTGGGCAATACCTACGAGAGTTATAGAAACGTAACATCATTTGTTATTTTCGATTAAACTCTCTAAGAGAAATATTCATTTTCCGATTTCCATTACTTTTTCCACTAAAAGCTTCCATTCATATTTCAGTAAAATTGGGTTGAAATGTTTAAACTGAAAAAACTTAACGTAGAACGAAGAATACAACAATAGAATTGGAGTCCCACGATAAAGACATACATCGGCTTAATTTCAGAACGGGAAATATTTTTGATTTATTAATTTTGAATTTCAATCATTTAGTTGCCATTTTCCATTTTACTAATATGATAAGTGTGATAAAAACTTTTTAACAACAACAAGGTTATAAGAATTTACGCTTCGCATAATTATTTCTTCATTGTAGCACATACATATCACTGGTAAAGGAATCTGGTATAGCTCATTCAATTTTGAGATACACGTGAATTTTTAACCATCAACATAGCAAGTGCATACACAACTTCAAAATATTAGAAAAAGAGAACGACACACATATCGAATATGTGTGCCTGTAATGCAAGTGTACTATATCTCACATTTCTTTTTCCATATGTTGTTATCGTCCTGGTGTTTGGTTTGGAGTGGACGTAACAGTTCAATCCCAGTTTCAACGTAAAAACCCATGTACGACATAATCATCTTTATTGAACCTTATTTTCGTGATCCGTTTAAAGCCATTTAAGAATTATAAAGGGAAGTATAAATGTGTGTCTTTGAATTAATATTTAGATTTGTAGTAATTAAAATGAATGCTAATTAAACTGAAATATTTAATGTTTTCTTTTATTGTAACGTATTCTAGTCTAATGTGGTTATAACACTTCCTATAAATGCCAGTTTTTTTCCTGCGAATCCTGTTCGAAATTAATTTTACGAACCAAATTTAACTAGTAACATCAAATTCGCGCAGTATGACAAGCCTTAATGTTTATTCCGTCCTATTGGTTTTATTCTTGACTTGCGGGCGATAATGGCTACTGAAGGAGAACGACCAGATTATTAAGGAAAATAATTGTGAAACTAAAATGGGTTTGCCATGTGTTCTAGAAGCTTTCACGGCTATTTTCTAGATAGGGAGTATTTCTAACAAGTGTTGCGGTGAACTTGTTGTGTTGGGAAAAGTTTGCCACTCAGCATTAGTAAAGAGGACCCTTGAAAATCCTCTATTCAAAGACCTAAACCCAAATGACAATTATAGTGAAGAGCATTAATACGTGGAATAATTGCCTTGCATTGATCGATTCACCATCTCCGTCTCTTTGAAGGATATAGTATTGCTTAACCTAACAAACGGTTACAAGACGTAATGTGCGCCCAAAATTGTTTTTTGTCTTTATTTTTATATCGATCCGAATGCTTCCTTAAAATGCGTCATGGGATTTAAGCCAAGTGAAATTATATTTAGTTGTACCGAAATTAAATGGTTCTAGAGAAGCCATTACTTAATAACTATGATTTTATACAAGCCATTATTTTTAATTTTATAGCATTGGAACTCGGTAACCACCTCAAATCGAGCACTAGATATTGTTTCACATTGGTTAAATTGACACAAATATAATTATTATAAACATTAAGATAATTTCAATAATGTGAAATTGGAATATTCTAGCGTGGTGTGAAATTCAAACAATCATGATTCCTTGAAAGTCATTATCCAATTTAAACTCACATTGCCCTTATGGAAAAAAAACCTTGACTTCTCGAAGTTCTGAAAAGATACATATCGTGCCAGGAAATATCCTCCAAGGGACATGCACTATAATTTGTAGTAGTTCATTGCCTATGGACTCCTTGTTTCATTTTTCATTTTCACTTCTTCGATATTAATATGTTAGTTTTGTCCTCTTTCTTTTCCGTAGAGGAGAGGCAATCTTGAAATCATCTTCGAAAGTGATGTAACGCTTCAAAGTCTTAACTTGATTTTCTTATTCTTCTTTCTTTAGATTACTTTTTTTATCAATATCGAGAATGAAACTCCAAATATGCTCTGACGTCGTCCCCACATTCTCCCTATTGAAAAAGGCTCAATTTATATAAAAACTAAATCTTATCCATTATTTGGGCAATACCTACGAGAGTTATAGAAACGTAACATCATTTGTTATTTCCGATTTAACTCTCTAAAAGAAATTTTCATTTTCTGATTTCAATTACTTATTCCACTAAAAGCTTCCATTCATATTTCAGTAAAATTGGGTTGAAATGCTTAAACCGAAAAAACTTAACGTAGAACGAAGAATACAACAACAGAATTGGAGTCCCATGATAAAGACATACATCAGCTTAATTTTAGAAAGGGAAATATTTTTGATTTATTAATTTTGAATTTCAGTCATTTAGTTGCCATTTTCCGTTTTACTAATATGATAAGTGTGGTAAAAACTTTTTAACAACAACAAGGTTATAAGAATTTACGCTTCGCATAATTATTTGTACATTGTAGCACATACATATCACTGGTAAAGGAATCTGGTATAGCTCATTCAATTTTGAGATACACGTGAATTTTTAACCATCAACATAGCAAGTGCATACACAACTTCAAAATATTAGAAAAGGAGAACGACACACATAACGAATATGTGTGCCTGTAATGCAAGTGTACTATATCTCACATTGCTTTTTCCATATGTTATTATCGTCCTGGTGTTTGGTTTGCAGTGGACGTAATAGTTCAATCCCAGTTTCAACGTAAAAACCCATGTACGACATAATCATCTTTATTGAACCTTATTTTCGTGATCCGTTTAAAGCCATTTAAGAATTATAAAGAGAAGTATAAATGTGTGTCTTTGAATTAATATTTAGATTTATAGTAATTAATATGAATGCTAATTAAACTGAAATATTTAATGTTTTCTTTTATTGTAACGTATTCCAGTCTAATGTGGTTATAACACTTCCTATAAATGCCGCTTTTTCCATGCGAATCTTGTTCAAAATTAATTTTACTGAACCAAATTTAACTAGTAACATCAGTTCACAAGAAGATATGGCAAGCCGTAATGTTTATTCCGTCCTATTGGTTTTATTCTTGACTTGCGGGGCAGTAATGGCTACGAAGGAGAACGACCAGATTATTAAGGAAAATAATTGTGAAACTAAAATGGGTTTGCCATGTGTTCTAGAAGCTTTCACGGCTATTTTCCAGATAGGGAGTATTTCTAACAAGTGTTGTGGTGAACTTGTTGTGTTGGGAAAAGTTTGCCACTCAGCATTAGTAAAGAGGACCCTTGAAAATCCTCTATTCAAAGACCTAAACCCATCGACAATTATAGTGAAGAGCATTAATACGTGGAATAATTGCCTTGCATTGATCGATTCACCATCTCCGTCTGCTGAAGGATATAGTATTGCTTAAGCTAACAAACGGTTACAAGACGTAACAGGGCCAAAATTGTTTTTTGTCTTTATTTTTTATACTGATCCGAATGCTTCCTTAAAATGCGTCATGGGATTTAAGACAAGTGAAATTATATTTAGTTGTACCGAAATTAAATGGTTCTAGAGAAGCCATTACTTAATAACTATGATTTTATACAAGCCATTATTTTTAATTTTATAGCATTGGAACTCGGTAACCACCTCAAATCGAGCACTAGATATTGTTTCACATTGGTTAAATTAACACAAATATAATTATTATAAACATTAAGATAATTTCAATAATGTGAAATTGGAATGTTCTAGCGTGGTGTGAAATTCAAACAATCATGATTCCTTGAAAGTCATTATCCAATTTAAACTCACATTGCCCTTATGGAAAAAAAACCTTGAGTTCTCGAAGTTCCGAAAAGATACATATCGTGCCAGGAAATATCCTCCAAGGGACATGCACTATAATTTGTAGTAGTTCATTGCCTATGGACTCCTTGTTTCATTTTTCATTTTCACTTCTTCGATATTAATATGTTAGTTTTGTCCTCTTTCTTTTCCGTAGAGGAGAGGCAATCTTGAAATCATCTTCGAAAGTGATGTAACGCTTCAAAGTCTTCACTTGATTTTCTTATTCTTCTTTCTTTAGATTACTTTTTTTATCAATATCGAGAATGAAACTCCAAATATGTCGGTGACGTACGTCCCACATTCTCCCTATTGAAAAAGGCTCAATTTATATAAAAACTAAATCTTATCCATTATTTGGGCAATACCTACGAGAGTTATAGAAACGT
This sequence comes from Gossypium bickii, assembly GCA_025503065.1. Classification (NCBI taxonomy): domain Eukaryota; kingdom Viridiplantae; phylum Streptophyta; class Magnoliopsida; order Malvales; family Malvaceae; genus Gossypium; species Gossypium bickii. The sequence continues at coordinate 20,052,883 of CP106721.1, read as the reverse complement.
AACATCATTTGTTATTTCCGATTTAACTCTCTAAGAGAAATTTTCATTTTCTGATTTCAATTACTTATTCCACTAAAAGCTTCCATTCATATTTCAAAGAAAATTGGGTTGAAATGCTTAAACCGAAAAACTTAACGTAGAACGAAGAATACAACAACAGAATTGGAGTCCCACGATAAAGACATACATCGGCTTAATTTTAGAACGGGAAATATTTTTGATTTATTAATTTTGAATTTCAATCATTTAGTTGCCATTTTCCGTTTTACTAATATGATAAGTGTGGTAAAAACTTTTTAACAACAACAAGGTTATAAGAATTTACGCTTCGCATAATTATTTGTACATTGTAGCACATACATATCACTGGTAAAGGAATCTGGTATAGCTCATTCAATTTTGAGATACACGTGAATTTTTAACCATCAACATAGCAAGTGCATACACAACTTCAAAATATTAGAAAAGGAGAACGACACACATAACGAATATGTGTGCCTGTAATGCAAGTGTACTATATCTCACATTGCTTTTTCCATATGTTATTATCGTCCTGGTGTTTGGTTTGTAGTGGACGTAACAGTTCAATCCCAGTTTCAACGTAAAAACCCATGTACGACATAATCATCTTTATTGAACCTTATTTTCGTGATCCGTTTAAAGCCATTTAAGAATTATAAAGAGAAGTATAAATGTGTGTCTTTGAATTAATATTTAGATTTATAGTAATTAATATGAATGCTAATTAAACTGAAATATTTAATGTTTTCTTTTATTGTAACGTATTCTAGTCTAATGTGGTTATAACACTTCCTATAAATGCCAGTTTTTTTCCATGCGAATCTTGTTCGAAATTAATTTTACGAACCAAATTTAACTAGTAACATCAGATTCGCGCAGTATGGCAAGCCTTAATGTTTATTCCGTCCTATTGGTTTTATTCTTGACTTGCGGGGCAGTAATGGCTACGAAGGAGAACGACCAGATTATTAAGGAAAATAATTGTGAAACTAAAATGGGTTTGCCATGTGTTCTAGAAGCTTTCACGGCTATTTTCCAGATAGGGAGTATTTCTAACAAGTGTTGCGGTGAACTTGTTGTGTTGGGAAAAGTTTGCCACTCAGCATTAGTAAAGAGGACCCTTGAAAATCCTCTATTCAAAGACCTAAACCCAGCGACAATTATAGTGAAGAGCATTAATACGTGGAATAATTGCCTTGCATTGATCGATTCACCATCTCCGTCTGCTGAAGGATATAGTATTGCTTAAGCTAACAAACGGTTACAAGACGTAACAGGCCCAAAATTGTTTTTTGTCTTTATTTTTTATACTGATCCGAATGCTTCCTTAAAATGCGTCATGGGATTTAAGCCAAGTGAAATTATATTTAGTTGTACCGAAATTAAATGGTTCTAGAGAAGCCATTACTTAATAACTATGATTTTATACAAGCCATTATTTTTAATTTTATAGCATTGGAACTCGGTAACCACCTCAAATCGAGCACTAGATATTGTTTCACATTGGTTAAATTAACACAAATATAATTATTATAAACATTAAGATAATTTCAATAATGTGAAATTGGAATGTTCTAGCGTGGTGTGAAATTCAAACAATCATGATTCCTTGAAAGTCATTATCCAATTTAAACTCACATTGCCCTTATGGAAAAAAACCTTGACTTCTCGAAGTTCAAAAGATACATATCGTGCCGAAATATCCTCCAAGGGACATGCACTATAACTTGTAGTAGTTCATTGCCTATGGACTCCTTGTTTCATTTTTCATTTTCACTTCTTCGATATTAATATGTTAGTTTTGTCCTCTTTCTTTTCCGTAGAGAGAGGCAATCTTGAAATCATCTTCAAAAGTGATGTAACGCTTCAAAGTCTTCACTTGATTTTCTTATTCTTCTTTCTTTAGATTACTTTTTTTATCAATATCGAGAATGAAACTCCAAATATGTCGGTGACGTACGTCCCACATTCTCCCTATTGAAAAAGGCTCAATTTATATAAAAACTAAATCTTATCCATTATTTGGGCAATACCTACGAGAGTTATAGAAACGTAACATCATTTGTTATTTCCGATTTAACTCTCTAAGAGAAATTTTCATTTTCTGATTTCAATTACTTATTCCACTAAAAGCTTCCATTCATATTTTAGTAAAATTGGGTTGAAATGCTTAAACCGAAAAAACTTAACGTAGAACGAAGAATACAACAACAGAATTGGAGTCCCACGATAAAGACATACATCGGCTTAATTTTAGAACGGGAAATATTTTTGATTTATTAATTTTGAATTTCAATCATTTAGTTGCCATTTTCCGTTTTACTAATATGATAAGTGTGGTAAAAACTTTTAACAACAACAAGGTTATAAGAATTTACGCTTAGCATAATTATTTGTACATTGTAGCACATACATATCACTGGTAAAGGAATCTGGTATAGCTCATTCAATTTTGAGATACACGTGAATTTTTAACCATCAACATAGCAAGTGCATACACAACTTCAAAATATTAGAAAAGAGAACGACACACATAACGAATATGTGTGCACATAATGCAAGTGTACTATATCTCACATTGCTTTTTCCATATGTTATTATCGTCTCCGGTGTTTGGTTTCTTTGTGGGCGTAATGAGTTCAATCCCGGTTTCAACGTAAAAACCCATGTACGACATAATCATCTTTATTGAACCTTATTTTCGTGATCCGTTTAAAGCCATTTAAGAATTATAAAGGGAAGTATAAATGTGTGTCTTTGAATTAATATTTAGATTTGTAGTAATTAATATGAATGCTAATTAAACTGAAACATTTAATGCTTTCTTTTATTGTAACGTATTCTTGTCTATTGTGGTTATAACACTTCCTATAAATGCCAGTTTTTTTCCATGCGAATCTTGTTCGAAATTAATTTTACGAACCAAATTTAACTAGTAACATCAGATTCGCGCAGTATGGCAAGCCTTAATGTTTATTCCGTCCTATTGGTTTTATTCTTAACTTGTGGGGCAGTAATGGCTAGGAAGGAGAACGACCAGATTATTAAGGAAAATAGTTGTGAAACTAAAATGGGTTTGCCATGTGTTCTAGAAGCTTTCACGGCTATTTTCCAGATAGGGAGTATTTCTAACAAGTGTTGCGGTGAACTTGTTGTGTTGGGAAAAGTTTGCCACTCAGCATTAGTAAAGAGGACCCTTGAAAATCCTCTATTCAAAGACCTAAACCCAGTGACAATTATAGTGAAGAGCATTAATACGTGGAATAATTGCCTTGCATTGATCGATTCACCATCTCCGTCTGCTTAAGGATATAGTATTGCTTAAGCTTACAAACGGTTACAAGGCGTAACGGGCCCAAAATTGTTTTTTGTCTTTATTTTTGATATTGATCCGAATGCTTCCTTAAAATGCGTCATGGGATTTAAGCCAAGTGAAATTATATTTAGTTGTACCGAAATTAAATGGTTCTAGAGAAGCCATTACTTAATACACTATGATTTTATACTAGCCATTATTTTTAATTTTATAGCATTGGAACTCGGTAACCACCTCAAATCGAGCACTAGATATTGTTTCACATTGGTTAAATTAACACAAATATAATTATTATAAACATTAAGATAATTTCAATAATGTGAAATTGGAATGTTCTAGCGTGGTGTGAAATTCAAACAATCATGATTCCTTGAAAGTCATTATCCAATTTAAACTCACATTGCCCTTATGGAAAAAAAACCTTGACTTCTCGAAGTTCCGAAAAGATACATATCGTGCCAGGAAATATCCTCCAAGGGACATGCACTATAATTTGTAGTAGTTCATTGCCTATGGACTCCTTGTTTCATTTTTCATTTTCACTTCTTCGATATTAATATGTTAGTTTTGTCCTCTTTCTTTTCCGTAGAGGAGAGGCAATCTTGAAATCATCTTCGAAAGTGATGTAACGCTTCAAAGTCTTCACTTGATTTTCTTATTCTTCTTTCTTTAGATTACTTTTTTTATCAATATCGAGAATGAAACTCCAAATATGTTGGTGACGTACGTCCCACATTCTCCCTATTGAAAAAGGCTCAATTTATATAAAAACTAAACCTTATCCATTATTTGGGCAATACCTACGAGAGTTATAGAAACGTAACATCATTTGTTATTTCCGATTTAACTCTCTAAGAGAAATTTTCATTTTCTGATTTCAATTACTTATTCCACTAAAAGCTTCCATTCATATTTCAGTAAAATTGGGTTGAAATGCTTAAACCGAAAAAACTTAACGTAGAACGAAGAATACAACAACAGAATTGGAGTCCCACGATAAAGACATACATCGGCTTAATTTTAGAACGGGAAATATTTTTGATTTATTAATTTTGAATTTCAATCATTTAGTTGCCATTTTCCGTTTTACTAATATGATAAGTGTGGTAAAAACTTTTTAACAACAACAAGGTTATAAGAATTTACGCTTCGCATAATTATTTGTACATTGTAGCACATACATATCACTGGTAAAGGAATCTGGTATAGCTCATTCAATTTTGAGATACACGTGAATTTTTAACCATCAACATAGCGAGTGCATACACAACTTCAAAATATTAGAAAGGAGAACGACACACATAACGAATATGTGTGCACATAATGCAAGTGTACTATATCTCACATTGCTTTTTCCATATGTTATTATCGTCCCGGTGTTTGGTTTGCGATGGGCGTAACGATTCAATCCTGGTTTCAACGTAAAAACCCATATACGACATAATCATCTTTATTGAACCTTATTTTCGTGATCCGTTTAAAGCCATTTAAGAATTATAAAGAGAAGTATAAATGTGTGTCTTTGAATTAATATTTAGATTTATAGTAATTAATATGAATGCTAATTAAACTGAAATATTTAATGTTTTCTTTTATTGTAACGTATTCTAGTCTAATGTGGTTGTAACACTTCCTATAAATGCCAGTTTTTTTCCATGCGAATCTTGTTCGAAATTAATTTTACGAACCAAATTTAACTAGTAACATCAGATTCGCGCAGTATGGCAAGCCTTAATGTTTATTCCGTCCTATTGGTTTTATTCTTGACTTGCGGGGCAGTAATGGCTACGAAGGAGAACGATCAGATTATTAAGGAAAATAATTGTGAAACTAAAATGGGTTTGCCATGTGTTCTAGAAGCTTTCACGGCTATTTTCCAGATAGGGAGTATTTCTAACAAGTGTTGCGGTGAACTTGTTGTGTTGGGAAAAGTTTGCCACTCAGCATTAGTAAAGAGGACCCTTGAAAATCCTCTATTCAAAGACCTAAACCCAGCGACAATTATAGTGAAGAGCATTAATACGTGGAATAATTGCCTTGCATTGATCGATTCACCATCTCCGTCTGCTGAAGGATATAGTATTGCTTAAGCTAACAAACGGTTACAAGGCGTGCAATGTGCCCAAAATTGTTTTTTGTCTTTATTTTCTATACTGATCCGAATGCTTCCTTAAAATGCGTCATGGGATTTAAGCCAAATGAAATTATATTTAGTTGTACCGAAATTAAATGGTTCTAGAGAAGCCATTACTTAATAACTATGATTTTATACAAGCCATTATTTTTAATTTTATAGCATTGGAACTCGGTAACCACCTCAAATCGAGCACTAGATATTGTTTCACATTGGTTAAATTAACACAAATATAATTATTATAAACATTAAGATAATTTCAATAATGTGAAATTGGAATGTTCTAGCGTGGTGTGAAATTCAAACAATCATGATTCCTTGAAAGTCATTATCCAATTTAAACTCACATTGCCCTTATGGAAAAAAAACCTTGACTTCTCGAAGTTCCGAAAAGATACATATCGTGCCAGGAAATATCCTCCAAGGGACATGCACTATAACTTGTAGTAGTTCATTGCCTATGGACTCCTTGTTTCATTTTTCATTTTCACTTCTTCGATATTAATATGTTAGTTTTGTCCTCTTTCTTTTCCGTAGAGGAGAGGCAATCTTGAAATCATCTTCGAAAGTGATGTAACGCTTCAAAGTCTTCACTTGATTTTCTTATTCTTCTTTCTTTAGATTACTTTTTTTATCAATATCGAGAATGAAACTCCAAATATGTCGGTGACGTACGTCCCACATTCTCCCTATTGAAAAAGGCTCAATTTATATAAAAACTAAATCTTATCCATTATTTGGGCAATACCTACGAGAGTTATAAAAACGTAACATCATTTGTTATTTCCGATTTAACTCTCTAAGAGAAATTTTCATTTTCTGATTTCAATTACTTATTCCACTAAAAGCTTCCATTCATATTTTAGTAAAATTGGGTTGAAATGCTTAAACCGAAAAAACTTAACGTAGAACGAAGAATACAACAAATGTAATTGGAGTCCCATAATAAAGACATACATCGGCTTAATTTTAGAACGGGAAATATTTTTGATTTATTAATTTTGAATTTCAATCATTTAGTTGCCATTTTCCGTTTTACTAATACGATAAGTGTGGTAAAAACTTTTTAACAACAACAAGGTTATAAGAATTTACGCTTCGCATAATTATTTGTACATTGTAGCACATACATATCACTGGTAAAGGAATCTGGTATAGCTCATTCAATTTTGAGATACACGTGAATTTTTAACCATCAACATAGCAAGTGCATACACAACTTCAAAATATTAGAAAGGAGAGAACGACACACATAACGAATATGTGTGCACCAGTAATGCAAGTGTACTATATCTCACATTGCTTTTTCCATATGTTATTATCGTCACGGTGTTTGGTTTGCGAGTGGGCGTAACGATTTCAATCCCAGTTTCAACGTAAAAACCCATGTACGACATAATCATCTTTATTGAACCTTATTTTCGTGATCCGTTTAAAGCCATTTAAGAATAATAAAGGGAAGTATAAATGTGTGTCTTTGAATTAATATTTAGATTTGTAGTAATTAATATGAATGCTAATTAAACTGAAACATTTAATGTTTTCTTTTATTGTAACGTATTCTTGTCTAATATGGTTATAACACTTCCTATAAATGCCAGTTTTTTTCCATGCGAATCTTGTTCGAAATTAATTTTACGAACCAAATTTAACTAGTAACATCAGATTCGCGCAATATGGCAAGCCTTAATGTTTATTCCGTCCTATTGGTTTTATTCTTAACTTGCGGGGCAGTAATGGCTAGGAAGGAGAACAACCAAATTATTAAGGAAAATAATTGTGAAACTAAAATGGGTTTGCCATGTGTTCTAGAAGCTTTCACGGCTATTTTCCAGATAGGGAGTATTTCTAACAAGTGTTGCGGTGAACTTGTTGTGTTGGGAAAAGTTTGCCACTCAGCATTAGTAAAGAGGACCCTTGAAAATCCTCTATTCAAAGACCTAAACCCAGTGACAATTATAGTGAAGAGCATTAATACGTGGAATAATTGCCTTGCATTGATCGATTCACCATCTCCGTCTGCTTAAGGATATAGTATTGCTTAAGCTTACAAACGGTTACAAGGCGTAACGGGCCCAAAATTGTTTTTTGTCTTTATTTTTGATATTGATCCGAATGCTTCCTTAAAATGCGTCATGGGATTTAAGCCAAGTGAAATTATATTTAGTTGTACCGAAATTAAATGGTTCTAGAGAAGCCTTTACTTAATACACTATGATTTTATACTAGCCATTATTTTTAATTTTATAGCATTGGAACTCGATAACCACCTCAAGTCGAGCACTAGATATTGTTTCACATTGGTTAAATTGACACAAATATAATTATTATAAACATTAAGATAATTTCAATAATGTGAAATTGGAATGTTCTAGCGTGGTGTGAAATTCAAACAATCATAATTCCTTGAAAGCCATTATCCAATTTAAACTCACATTGCCTTTATGGAAAAAAAAACCTTGACTTCTCGAAGTTCTGAAAAGATACATATCGTGCCAGGAAATATCCTCCAAGGGACATGCACTATAATTTGTAGTAGTTCATTGCCTATGGACTCCTTGTTTCATTTTTCATTTTCACTTCTTCGATATTAATCTGTTAGTTTTGTCCTCTTTCTTTTCCATAGAGGAGAGGCAATCTTGAAATCATCTTCGAAAGTGATGTAACGCTTCAAAGTCTTAACTTGATTTTCTTATTCTTCTTTCTTTAGATTACTTTTTTTTATCAATATCAAGAATGAAACTCCAAATATGTCGGTGACGTACGTCCCACATTCTCCCTATTGAAAAAGGCTCAATTTATATAAAAACTAAATCTTATCCATTATTTGGGCAATACCTACGAGAGTTATAGAAACGTAACATCATTTGTTATTTATGATTTAACTCTCTAAGAGAAATTTTCATTTTCCGATTTCCATTACTTTTTCCACTAAAAGCTTCCATTCATATTTCAGTAAAATTGGGTTGAAATGCTTAAACCGAAAAAACTTAACGTAGGACGAAGAATACAACAACAGAATTGGAGTCCCACGATAAAGACATACATCGGCTTAATTTCAGAACGGGAAATATTTTTGATTTATTAATTTTGAATTTCAATCATTTAGTTGCCATTTTCCGTTTTACTAATATGATAAGTGTGATAAACACTTTTTAACAACAACAAGGTTATAAGAATTTACGCTTCGCAAAATTATTTCTACATTGTAGCACATACATATCATTTGGTAAAGAAATCGTATAGCTCATTCAATTTTGAGATACACGTGAGTTTTTAACCACCAACATAGCAAGTGCATACACAACTTCAAAATATTAGAAAAAGAGGACGACACACATAACGAATATGTGTGCCTGTAATGCAAGTGTACTATATCTCACATTGCTTTTTCCATATGTTATTATCGTCCTGGTGTTTGGTTTGGAGTGGACGTAACAGTTCAATCCCAGTTTCAACGTAAAAACCCATGTACGACATAATCATCTTTATTGAACCTTATTTTCGTGATCCGTTTAAAGCCATTTAAGAATTATAAAGGGAAGTATAAATGTGTGTCTTTGAATTAATATTTAGATTTGTAGTAATTAAAATGAATGCTAATTAAACTGAAATATTTAATGTTTTCTTTTATTGTAACGTATTCTAGTCTAATGTGGTTATAACACTTCCTATAAATGCCAGTTTTTTTCCATGCGAATCTTGTTCAAAATTAATTTTACGAACCAAATTTAACTAGTAACATCAGATTCGCGCAGTATGACAAGCCTTAATGTTTATTCCGTCCTATTGGTTTTATTCTTGACTTGCGGGCGCGAATGGCTACTGAAGAGAACGACTGTGATTATTAAGGAAAATAATTGTGAAACTAAAATGGGTTTGCCATATGTTCTAGAAGCTTTCACGGCTATTTTCTAGATAGGGAGTATTTCTAACATGTGTTGCGGTGAACTTGTTGTGTTGGGAAAAGTTTGCCACTCAGCATTAGTAAAAAGGACCCTTGAAAATCCTCTATTCAAAGACCTAAACCCAGCGACAATTATAGTGAAGAGCATTAATACGTGGAATAATTGCCTTGCATTGATCGATTCACCATCTCCGTCTGCTTAAGGATATAGTATTGCTTAAGCTAACAAACGGTTACAAGACGTAGCAGGCCCAAAATTGTTTTTTGTCTTTATTTTTTATATTGATCCGAATGCTTCCTTAAAATGCGTCATGGGATTTAAGCCAAGTGAAATTATATTTAGTTGTACCGAAATTAAATGGTTCTAGAGAAGCCATTACTTAATAACTATGATTTTATACAAGCCATTATTTTTAATTTTATAGCATTCGAACTCGGTAACCACCTCAAATCGAGCACTAGATATTGTTTCACATTGGTTAAATTGGCACAAATATAATTATTATAAACATTAAGATAATTTCAATAATGTGAAATTAGAATGTTCTAGCGTGGTGTGAAATTCAAACAATCATGATTCCTTGAATGTCATTATCCAATTTAAATAACATTGCCTTTATGGAAAAAAAACCTTGACTTCTCGAAGTTCTGAAAAGATAGATATCGTGCCAGGAAATATCCTCCAAGGGACATGCACTATAATTTGTAGTAGTTCATTCCCTATGGACTCCTTGTTTCATTTTTCATTTTCACTTCTTCGATATTAATCTATTAGTTTTGTCCTCTTTCTATTCCGTAGAGGAGAGGCAATCTTGAAATCATCTTCGAAAGTGATGTAACGCTTCAAAGTCTTAACTTGATTTTCTTATTCTTCTTTCTTTAGATTACTTTTTTTATCAATATCAAGAATGAAACTCCAAATATGTCGGTGACGTACGTCCCACATTCTCCCTATTGAAAAAGGCTCAATTTATATAAAAACTAAATCCTATCCATTATTTGGGCAATACCTACGAGAGTTATAGAAACGTAACATCATTTGTTATTTCCGATTTAACTCTCTAAGAGAAATTTTCATTTTCTGATTTCCAATACTTATTCCATTGCTTATTCCATATGTTATTATCGTCCTGGTGTTTGGTTTGGAGTGGACGTAACAGTTCAATACCAGTTTCAACTAAAAACCCATGTACGACATAATCATCTTTATTGAACCTTATTTTCGTGATCCGTTTAAAGCCATTTAAGAATTATAAAGGGAAGTATAAATGTGTGTCTTTGAATTAATATTTAGATTTGTAGTAATTAAAATGAGTGCTAATTAAACTGAAATATTTAATGTTTTCTTTTATTGTAACGTATTCTAGTCTAATGTGGTTATAACACTTCCTATAAATGCCAGTTTTTTTCCATGCGAATCTTGTTCAAAATTAATTTTACGAACCAAATTTAACTAGTAACATCAGATTCGCGCAGTATGGCAAGCCTTAATGTTTATTCCGTGCTATTGGTTTTATTCTTAACTTGCGGGGCAGTAATGGCTATGAAGGAGAACGAGCAGATTATTAAGGAAAATAATTGTGAAACTAAAATGGGTTTGCCATGTGTTCTAGAAGCTTTCACGGCTATTTTCCAAATAGGGAGTATTTCTAACAAGTGTTGTGGTGAACTTGTTTTGTCGGGAAAAGTTTGCCACTCTGCATTAGTAAAGAGGACCCTTGAAAATCCTCTATTCAAAGACCTAAACCCAGCGACAATTATAGTGAAGAGCATTAATACGTGGAATAATTGCCTTGCATTGGTCGATTCACCATCTCCGTCTCCGCTTAAGGATATAGTATTGCTTAAGCTAACAAACGGTTACAAGACGAATCGCCCAAAAATTATTTTTATCTTTATTTTTGATATTGATCCAATGCTTCCTTAAAATGCGCTATGGGATTTAAGCCAAGTGAAATTATATTTAGTTGTACCAAAATTAAATGGTTCTAGAGAAGCCATTACTTAATACACTATGATTTTATACAAGCCATTATTTTTAATTTTATAGCATTGGAACTCGATAACCACCTCAACTCGAGCACTAGATATTGTTTCACATTGGTTAAATTTAATTATTATAAACATTAAGATAATTTCAATAATGTGAAATTGGAATGTTCTAGCGTGGTGTGAAATTCAAACAATCATGATTCCTTGAAAGTCATTATACAATTTAAACTCACATTGCCTTTATGGAAAAAAAACCTTGACTTCTCGATGTTCTGAAAAGATACATATCGTGCCAGGAAATATCCTCTAAGGGACATGCACTATAATTTGTAGTAGATCATTGCCTATGGACTCCTTGTTTCATTTTTCATTTTCACTTCTTCGATATTAATCTGTTAGTTTTGTCCTCTTTCTTTTCCGTAGAGGAGAGGCAATCTTGAAATCATCTTCGAAAGTGATGTAACGCTTCAAAGTCTTAACTTGATTTTCTTATTCTTCTTTCTTTAGATTACTTTTTTTATCAATATCGAGAATGAAACTCCAAATATGTCTGACGACGTCCCACATTCTCCCTATTGAAAAAGGCTCAATTTATATAAAAACTAAATCTTATCCATTATTTGGGCAATACCTACGAGAGTTATAGAAACGTAACATCATTTGTTATTTCCGATTTAACTCTCTAAGAGAAATTTTCATTTTCCGATTTCCATTACTTTTCCACTAAAAGCTTCCATTCATATTTCAGTAAAATTGGGTTGAAATGCTTAAACCGAAAAAACTTAACGTAGAATGAAGAATACAACGACAGAATTGGAGTCTCACGATAAAGACATACATTAGCTTAATTTTAGAACGGGAAATATTTTTGATTTATTAATTTTGAATTTCAATCATTTAGTTGCCATTTTCCGTTTTACTAATATGATAAGTGTGATACAAACTTTTTAACAACAACAAGGTTATAAGAATTTACGCTTCGCATAATTATTTCTACATTGTAGCTCATTCAATTTTGAGATACACGTGAGTTTTTAAACATCAACATAGCAAGTGCATACACAACTTCAAAATATTAGAAAAAGAGGACGACACACATAACGAATATGTGTGCCTGTAATGCAAGTGTACTATATCTCACATTGCTTTTTCTATATGTTATTATCGTCCTGGTGTTTGGTTTGGAGTGGACAAAACAGTTCAATCCCAGTTTCAACGTAAAAACCCATGTACGACATAATCATCTTTATTAAACCTTATTTTCGTGATCCGTTTAAAGCCATTTAGGAATTATAAAGGGAAGTATAAATGTGTGTCTTTGAATTAATATTTAGATTTGTAGTAATTAAAATGAATGCTAATTAAACTAAAATATTTAATATTTTCTTTTATTGTAACGTATTCTAGTCTAATGTGGTTATAACACTTCCTATAAATGCTAGTTTTTTTCCCTGCGAATCTTGTTCGAAATTAATTTTACGAACCAAATTTAACTAGTAACATCAAATTCGCGCAGTATGACAAGCCTTAATGTTTATTCCGTCCTATTGATTTTATTCTTGACTTGTGGGGTAGTAATGGCTACGAAGGAGAACGACCAGATTATTAAGGAAAATAATTGTGAAACTAAAATGGGTTTGCCATGTGTTCTAGAAGCTTTCACGGCTATTTTCTAGATAGGGAGTATTTCTAACATGTGTTGCGGTGAACTTGTTGTGTTGGGAAAAGTTTGCCACTCAGCATTAGTAAAGAGGACCTGTAACATCCTGCACTACAGTTGTTTGCAATGTATTTTATTTATTGCATGTTTGCTTAAATAAATGCATATATTATGGTTTAGCCAAAATCCTGAATTAGTCGGGTATAGGGTTAAAAAGTTCCTTAAGTACTTGGGATGAAAAGGCTAAGTGTATAAGCCTTATTATTTAATTTGGGGCGAATTTTGACACAAGGGAATGGCTGGCGGAGAGGTTAGGGAGCTGCTAAGAAGGCTAGAAGGTGCGACTAGGCGAGGGTTCGAGTCGCGTGGAGGAAGTTTATTTTGGCATGTAGAAGGGCTTATTGAGAAAGGGTTTAAATAATAATTTTAGCAGGCTTGTGGCATAATGAACGCCCTGACCAAGTGGCGTAGGGGGGGACGTGATGTCCAATTGTTACCTCAAGGACCCGTGTTCGAGTCCTGACAATAGCGCAAGGAGAGTTTAATTTCGATTTTGACGCCGACGCGAAGGAAGGCTCAAAAGGAATTTGGTGACAAGTTGTGTCACAGATAAACGCCTGGGCCGAGTGGCAAGAGGCGCTAGGGAAGGACTACGGCATAGAGGTCCCGTTTCGAGCCCTATGAACCGCACTTAGGGCATTTTAAGTTTTTGCTCTTAGCGCTTAATCTAGAAAAGCCATTGGGGAAGGATTAAAAGGAATGTGCGACGCAATCTTGACATGAAAGTCAAGCTGGCCGAGTGGCTGAGGCTTGGAGAGGAGTGTCTCGGGTCCGGGGTTTGAAACCCATGTGCAGCACCTGGGAAGCATTATTTTTGCTATGGCCGGCGTGTTTTGGTAATTTCATGCACATGCACGCGTGGAAACAAAGATTGTTGGCTGCATATTTCTTTTGTTCTTTTATTATGATTATCTTATTTTATTGGAAGCATAAGTTAATTTGTTTTCCTTTTATTTTTTTTTAATTGTTGAAAATAGAGAGCATATTATGGGAGCATTAAATAATAATAAGGGTGCACTCTTTTCTTTCAATGAAGATGGGAGAATGTTTTAACAATAAGGTTTTATTATTTCTATGGTGTTTTATTATTTTAATGCATGGAAGATTGGTCTTATGCGTGGGGAATGAAGCATGCTTAAGGATTCCCTTGGTCGGCCTTGTAGTTGAAGAAGCATGGCCGAAAATTTCTTCTTGGAATTTTCCTTTCTCTCCAATGTGAACATGGCCGAATGGAGCATTGCTTTGGGGGAGTTGCTCGATCGGTTTTGAGAGCTTGAGAGTGCTGAAAATTTCTTGGGGTTGGTTCTACTTTCCTTCAAGCCGTTTCTTGGCGAACTTGGGGACCTTGAGAACGTGAGCTTCCGGTTTGGAGAGTGTATTAGGGTGTAGATTCAGTTATCACACCTCTCCTTTACCTTTTCCTCTTGTTGTGGGAACTAAAAACCCCTCCTCCATCTTTGCCGAATATCCCTCACCACAGGGAGCAAATAGTTGCTGTCGTTTTCAAGCTCGGTAAGTGTCTTTAGTCAGCATTCGTGTTCTTTTCTTGAAATTTGAGGGTGCCGAATCTTTTGTTTGACCTTAGGGATGGCCGAATACCCCTTTAAGATATTCGTGGTGTCTCTTTTAAAGGTAGCCGACGCTAAGGTACTTTGAAGGAGCTTTGAAGGAGTGGCTTTCCGGGACTTCGTTTCGTTTTGGTAAGGTGACATGTAATTTTGGCCAAGGCCATTTGTCAAAGATTGGTACTTAAGCCGAACTAATATGTGCCATATAGGGTTTTCAACGATCTCGGGAATAGGTGCGCTTTGAGGTTTGGTAGAAGACCAAATCGGCACTCAAGGTAGGTGTTCTTCGGGCACTACATACTTTTTGCAAGATTATCGACATAGCCGAATGGCCATTAGACCTTAAGTGAGGGTGTTGTCCGAATGTAGGGGGGACTATATCACGAGATTTTGCTAGTATAGCTCGGATTCGCTAGTCTCGCAAGAAATAGGTGTGTAAGCTCTTACACACTTTATTAGTATAAACTGTTATTTGATGATATTATAACCTCTCACGTGGTAACTTTGCTTAGTGGGCATAAGCTTGGTTTTCGGGTAAGTCCCCTATTAATCGATTTACGATATATGTTGTATATGCCATCATATGCTGTTAAATGCTATGCTATATACGATTGCATGATATATGGGATCATGATACTTGTGATGTGAGCATGATGATGGTGGGATCGACGAGAGGGAGTAATATTCATGTCGACGGACACCAGTGTTTTGGTAACACATTGTGACTACGGTCACCAGAGGTTTGGTACCTCCAGAGGTTTGGCACCTCATAGCGTCTCGTCCCTGTGGCTTAGTGCCACCGTGGGTTGGCCCCACATTTGAGATACGGGATCGACACCAGTGATTTGGTATCACACGATGGGTTGGCCCCATCATTTGATTGTGACTTCGGGTCACCAAAGGGTTTACCACCACCGGGTTTGGCACCACACGTATTGACGGATATCGTGACTTTAAGTCACCAGTGGTTTGGCACCACCAAAGGTTTTGGTACCACACGGTAGAAAAAAGGAGCATGGATGGCTAGGTCGGGTTGCATAATTGCATGTCATACTAATATCTTGTGTATGAGTGGTATTTTCGGGTTAGGGATTTACACACTGAGTCTTGGTGACTCACCCTTTCCTTTATCATCTTGCAGGTGAGTAGAGCGCGGATGCGGAGCCGGGGAGAGCTCGAGGCGGCCATGTTTGTTTTGTGGACTTCAAATTTTATTTTGCCCCGCTTTAAGTTTATCATTCACAAAAATTTGATTGGGTTGTAATATGGCCGCTTATTATTATTTTGGATGTTTAGGTAGTTGTTTTGCTTTATTATATAACTGATGAACTTATGAACTGTCAAGCAAATCGGTTAAAGATAACGTTTTCAAAATAAGTACTCGTAGGTGTTTTCAAAAATGTTATTATCGGGTAACAAATCGATGACTCTAATGTTTTAAAACCTAAGTGATTAAATGGTTTCAAAGGAAAAAGGAAAAGTTTTCAACTCAATCGTATTTATCAAGCCAACCCATCTAAGTTTTAGCAAACACCATTTTATTACCCCCATAAATTGAAAATTTCCATCAAACTTGTCAAAACGTTTTTACTCCGTGACATACCAGATCCGGTCAAGGCTTGTGGGCCGGGTTTGGGGTGTTACAGGACCCTTGAAAATCCTCTATTCAAAGACCTAAACCCAGCGACAATTATAGTGAAGAGCATTAATACGTGGAATAATTACCTTGCATTGATCGATTCACCATCTCCGTCTGCTTAAGGATATAGTATTGCTTAAGCTAACAAACGGTTACAAGACGTAACGGGCCCAAAATTGTTTTTTGTCTTTATTTTTTATATTGATCCGAATGCTTCCTTAAAATGCGTCATGGGATTTAAGCCAAGTGAAATTATATTTAGTTGTAGCGAAATTAAATGGTTCTAGAGAAGCCATTACTTAATAACTATGATTTTATACAAGCCATTATTTTTAATTTTATAGCATTGGAACTCGGTAACCATCTCAAATCGAGCACTAGATATTGTTTCACATTGGTTAAATTGGCACAAATATAATTATTATAAACATTAAGATAATTTCAATAATGTGAAATTGGAATGTTCTAGCGTGGTGTGAAATTCAAACAATCATGATTCCTTGAAAGTCATTATCCAATTTAAATAACATTGCCTTTATGGAAAAAAAACCTTGACTTCTCGAAGTTCTGAAAAGATACATATCGTGCCAGGAAATATCCTCCAAGGGACATGCACTATAATTTGTAGTAGTTCATTGCCTATGGACTCCTTGTTTCATTTTTCATTTTCACTTCTTCGATATTAATCTGTTAGTTTTGCCCTCTTTCTTTTCCGTAGAGGAGAGGCAATCTTGAAATCATCTTCGAAAGTGATGTAACGCTTCAAAGTCTTAACTTGATTTTCTTATTCTTCTTTCTTTAAATTACTTTTTTTATCAATATCGAGAATGAAACTCCAAATATGTCGGTGACGTACGTCCCACATTCTCCCTATTGAAAAAGGCTCAATTTATATAAAAACTAAATCCTATCCATTATTTGGGCAATACCTACGAGAGTTATAGAAACGTAACATCATTTGTTATTTTCGATTTAACTCTCTAAGAGAAATTTTCATTTTCCGATTTCCATTACTTTTTCCACTAAAAGCTTCCATTCATATTTCAGTAAAATTAGGTTGAAATGCTTAAACCGAAAAAACTTAACGTAGAACGAAGAATATAACAACAGAATTGGAGTCCCACGATAAAGACATACATCGGCTTAATTTCAGAACGGGAAATATTTTTGATTTATTAATTTTGAATTTCAATCATTTAGTTGCCATTTTTCGTTTTACTAATATGATAAGTGTGATAAAAACTTTTTAACAACAACAAGATTATAAGAATTTACGCTTCGCATAATTATTTCTACATTGTAGCACATACATATCACTGGTAAAGGAATCTGGTATATAGCTCATTCAATTTTGAGATACACGTGAATTTTTAACCGGCAACATAGCAAGTGCATACACAACTTCAAAATATTAGAAAAAGAGGACGACACACATAACGAATATGTGTGCCTGTAATGCAAGTGTACTATATCTCACATTGCTTTTTCCATAAGTTATTATCGTCCTGGTGTTTGGTTTGGAGTGGACATAACAGTTCAATCCCAGTTACAACGTAAAAACCCATGTACGACATAATCATCTTTATTGAACCTTATTTTCGTGATCCGTTTAAAGCCATTTAAGAATTATAAAGGGAAGTATAAATGTGTGTCTTTGAATTAATATTTAGATTTGTAGTAATTAAAATGAATGCTAATTAAACTGAAATATTTAATGTTTTCTTTTATTGTAACGTATTCTAGTCTAATGTGGTTTTTTTTCCCTGCGAATCTTGTTCGAAATTAATTTTACGAACCAAATTTAACTAGTAACATCAAATTCGCGCAGTATGACAAGCCTTAATGTTTATTCCGTCCTATTGGTTTTATTCTTGACTTACGGGGTAGTAATGGCTACGAAGGAGAATGACCAGATTATTAAGGAAAATAATTGTGAAACTAAAATGGGTTTGCCATGTGTTCTAGAAGCTTTCACGGCTATTTTCTAGATAGGGAGTATTTCTAACATGTGTTGCGGTGAACTTGTTGTGTTGGGAAAAGTTTGCCACTCAGCATTAGTAAAGAGGACCCTTGAAAATCCTCTATTCAAAGACCTAAACCCAGCGATAATTATAGTGAAGAGCATTAATACGTGGAATAATTGTGAAACACCCCACACCCGGCCCACGAGCCTAAACTGGATCTGGTATGTTCCTTAAGAAAATCGGCTTCAAATTCTTTTGTTACTTAGAAAATTTTTGTGAATTTTTTTTAGAAAGATATTGGTTTTGGATTGGGCTTAGGTTGGAAACCCATTTATTTAATTTAGAAAACATTTAATTTTGGTGACAAAACAATTTAGGGTTTATTTCTAAAATAAATTTAATTAAACTTAGTCAAAAATAATTCATAACGTAACAATCAAAAATAAAAGCGAAAATAACACCATCCAACTTGGGCCTTATGGCCTTATTACATCATTCAAACTCAAAGGTAAAATTGAAAATACTAAAATTGAGTAAAGTCCAAATTCTAATAAATTCTTCAAGTGATGCATGGCCACCTTTAGCTCCCGCCGACACAGTCAAGATCCATTCTCGCTCATTTCTGAAAAATAGTCCCACAAAGGGTGAGTCAACAGACTCAATGTGTACCCAAACTAACAATCAACATTCCAGGCATACATATTCATATCAAAGCATATTCAAATCAAATAATGATGCAACCCAAACTCAAACCTAAAGGTCCATCCGCTACACACCACCCGTACCAACTCGCACACCGTGGGGACTACTAAGTCGACCCTCCATCCGCTACTCACCATCGAAGCGCCGCCGCAATGACGGCGTGCTCATCGCCCATATACGTTGTGTCATTAGACACTATGTTCGATAATGTAACCGTAGTTATCATGTTTACGCGATGGGGCCGTAGCCACCATTTTTTCGTTGGTGAGGCCGAAGCTAACACCTTCGTTGGTGAGACCGAAGTCAACACCTATTCTTCCCCTTTCACATATATCCCATATGCCCCAAATACTCATACATGTCTTGTTTCGCATTCATAAAACATATTCGCATGTTAAAAGATATAACATTTTCATAATCCTATCAGAAGTAGGAAACATACCTGAGTACTTTTAGCCACATTTGTAGCCCTTAGCCACATTCATAATCTTATACATGTTCATATTTAAAATAATTATTGCCATCATATTGAGGGTTAGTAAGGGTACACACCTTTTTCACTTAATAGATTCCTTGAATCCCGAAATTTCCCGATCTAAAGTTTAGATCTGTTGTTGCCTATATTCGGCCATTGCATAAGAAAACATTAAAAGCCTCATTTAGCCTAAAAACCAAATCCTAATGGGATTTGTATTCTAAAAGCTTACCTTTGATGCCGATTTGATGATTATTCAAATCTTGGAGATTTGTTTCCTTCTCCCTTGAAATCGACTAACACTAATCAGGTAACCATGTCAATTTTCGGCTTTTGAAAAAAATAGAAATAATCCTTAACCCCAAAAACAAGCCTTGGCCGAACATCCCTTACCTTGTGATGGGATTCCCTAACCCGATTTCTTGCCTCTTTTATATCTGTCGAAATCCTCATGTTAGATTTAATCTAACATATACATCATAACCTTTAATCGAATAAATTTTCTTACCTTAGATCCTTAGATTTCCCGAGAAATCCTTCAAATTTCGGCCAAATTTGCTAACAAAGTTAGTACCTTGATTTTGATGAAAAGATAAGAAAAAAGGATTGATTGATTACAGATCTTACCCTTTTGATGTTGTAGACGATTGCCCTCTTTCTTAGAATCCACAAAGATTCGGCTTGACAGTAGAAACAAATAAGAAAATAGAAGAAAAGAAGATGGATCTTGCTTAAAAAAAATTCGCAGAGAGGGAGAGAGAGCTAGGAAAATTTCGGCAATGAGGAAGCAAAAAGTGAATGAGTAGCCCTCCCGCCTCCTTTTTTATAGCCAAAGTTATCACCCTAGGAGTCCCTTACTTGGCCACCACTCCTCTTTTTGATAATGTTATCTCTTTTATTTAAAAGATAAAAGCCTTTAATCCATCAATTATCTCCTCAATTTTCATAAAAGAAAATCCTTTATTTATTCACATATTTATGCGAATAAAACTCCTTTATTTATCCCTTTTTAATCATATATTTATGGAATTAAAACACCTTGGTTTCTAGATGCTTGTGCCGTCCATCCCTTAGCCTGGGAAGCAAAAATAAAACTTCATTTATTTGCTTCCCTTGTGACTCGAACCCAGGCCCATGCCTCTTGCACATGGCGCCATTTCCATAGGCCCTAAGTGCCATCTTCAGGCCACTTTTCCTAGCCCGTTTGTGTGTCAAATTTCCCCAACTTTTCCTTTTAAGGCCCTCTTGCCTTTATTTCCTATTTTAAACTTTAAAACTCATCATTTCGGGGTCATTTCTAAGTTTCCTAAAATTTTCGATCGGCTCTGTAGCTTGCCATTTTTCTTACATTCCAAGTTTCCAAAAATGTTCAGGTTTCCTAAAATGTTTAGTTTCCAAATTGTTCAGGTTTCCTAAAATGTTCAGTTTCCAAAATGTTCAGGTTTCCAAAAATGTGTACTTTCCATTTTTGAACCATCTCCTTACATTTCTAGGTTTCCTAAAATGTTCATGTCCTGATGCATTTCCAGGTTGCCAAAAATGTTCATTTCCATTCATTTTCGTGCATTTTTGAGTATCCAAAAATATCAAAAATTTATTCATTATGCTTAAGACTTGTTATTTCTTACAATTAAGCTGAAAATGCATAGGCCCTTTTTGAGGATGTTACGCTTCTACCCCTTTAAACAAAAAATTTCGTCCTCGAAATTTCCTAACTAAACAATTGAGGGTATTGCTGTCGCATTGTCTCCTCTGACTCCCATGAAGCTTCTTCCGATTCATGATTGCGCCATAATACTTTGACTAAAGGCACTAACTTCCTTCGTAGTACTTTCACATCACGTTCCAAGATCCGAATTGGTTCTTCCTCGTAGGATAAGTCGGGTCTTAGCTCCACTTCTTTGATTGGTACCACATAAGATGGGTCAGATCGGTAGCGACGTAGCATGGATACATGAAATACGTCGTGCATCTGCTGCAACTCTGGTGGCAACTCCAATTGGTATGCCACTGGCCCAACTCGCTTCAGTACTCGATAAGGCCCTATAAACCTTGGGCTTAGCTTCCCTTTGCGACCGAACCTCATAACCTTCTTCCAAGGCGAGACTTTCGTGAAGACTGGTCTCCTCTTCAAATTCGATCTCCTTCCGCTTAAGGTCCGCATACGACTTTTGCCTATCTGAGGCTTCCTTTAACCGTGCCCGAATTAACTCAACCTTCTCTTCGGTTTCGGTCACTAACTTCGGACCCAAAACTCGGCGTTCTCCTAACTCGGTCCAACAAGTAGGAGTTCTACACTTCCGACCATACAATGCCTCATATGGTGCCATCCGAATGCTTGCCTGATAGCTATTGTTGTAGGCGAACTCTGCTAAAGGTAGATAGTCTTCCCAACTTCCTCGAAAATCCATCACACAGCCTCTCAGCATATCTTCCAACACTTGTATAACTCGTTCAGACTGCCCGTCGGATTGTGGATGAAAAGCCATAGTGAAGTCTAACTTAGTGCCTAAGGCTTGATGAAGTGCCTTCCAAAATCGAGACGTGAACCTTGGGTATCTATCGGAAATGATTGACCTTGGAACTCCATGTAACCTTACGATCTTTGCCACGTATAACTTGGCTAACTTCTGAAGTGAATAATCCATTCTTACTGGGATAAAGTGCGCGGACTTGGTCAAACGGTCCACTATCACCCATACTGAGTCCTTCTTAGTAGGCGTAAGGGGAAGCCCACTAACGAAGTCCATGGTAACCCTTTCCCGCTTCCACTGGGGAACTTCAATTGGTTGCAGCAATCCCGATGGAACTTGGTGTTCAACCTTAACTTGTTTACACGCGTCGGACATTTCCCCACGACTTCATACTTCTCGCCTGATCCGCCCACCAAAATTGTTCTCTTAGATCTCTATACAACTTGATGCCTCGGGATGCATAGCATATAGGGCTACTATGCGCTTCCCGAAGAATCCTTTGCCTCAACTCCTTATCCTTCTAAGCATACGCACCTTCCCTTTAAAGCACAATACTCCTTCATTGCCGACGCCATAGCCCTCTACTTCTCCTTGTTTGTACTTGTTGTAACTTAGCACTTAGATCCGTGATCGCGCCACCGGCCCTCTTTCACCTCCTTTAGCCATGTAGGCTTGACTTGCAATTCGCCAACAAAGCTTCCATCATCATACAGACTTAAATGAGCGAACAAAGCTCTTAGATCCGTCACAACCTTCCGGCTTAGGGCATCAGCTACCACATTTGCCTTGCCTGGATGGTACTCTATTGAACAATAATAATCCTTCAACAACTCCACCCACCTTCGTTGCCTCAAGTTCAACTCCTTCTGAGTTAACAAGTACTTAAGGCTCTTGTGGTCTGTGTAGATCACTGACCTTTCTCCATAAAGGTATTGCCTCCAAACCTTGAGGGCAAAAACTACCGCTGCTAGTTCCAAGTCATGAGTTGGGTAGTTAACCTCATGCGGTCTTAACTGCCGAGACGCATAAGCGACTACTTTCCCCTCCTACATTAGCACACAACCTAACCCCGTATGCGAAGCATCACAGTACACTACAAAGTCCTTGCCTGCCTCCGGCTGAATTAGCACCGGAGCTTCCGTCAGCACTTTCTTAAGCTGTTCAAAGCTCTCCTGTTGCTTATCCATCCACATAAAGGGTACTTCCTTCCTTAGCAACTTTGTCAAGGGCGCGGCTATTGATGAGAATCCTTCCACGAACCTTCTGTAATAGCCCGCCAATCCTAAGAAACTTCGGATTTCAGCCACAGACCTAGGTGGTTTCCACTCCAACACTGCTTGATCTTCCTAGATCCACTCTTATTCCTTCTGCGGATACCACATGTCCCAAAAATGCCATCCTTGAGCCAAAATTCACACTTGCTGAATTTGGCATAGAGCTTTTTCTCCCTTAATACTTCCAACACCGCTCGAAGATGCTCATCATGCTCCTCCTCCGACTTAGAATACACCAAAATATCATCAATGAACACCACGACGAACCTATCCAAGTAGGGTTGGAAAACCCGATTCATCATGTCCATGAACGCAATGAGCGCTTCACAATCCAAACGGCATCACCACGAATTCAAAATGACCGTATCTTGTCCTAAAAGCGGTCTTATGAATGTCAGCCTCCTTCACCTTCAACTGATGATATCCCGACCTTAAATCTATCTTCGAGAACACAGCTGCCCCTTTTAGCTGATCGAACAAGTCGTCTATCCTTGGCAAAGGATACTTGTTCTTGATGGTCAGCTTGTTCAACTGACGATAATCTATGCACATACGCATAGTTCCATCCTTCTTCTTCACAAATAGGACCGGTGCTCCCCATGGAGACACACTGGGTCGGATGAACCCACGATCCAACAACTCCTGGATTTGAGCCTTGAGTTCCACCAACTCCTTTGGCGCCATTCGGTATGGAGCGATTGACACAGAGAGTCGCTCCCGGTAACAAATCTATTCCAAATTCCACCTCCCTATCCGGGGTACTCCAGTAATTCCTCTGGGAACACATCTACAAAATCTCTTACGGTTTTAACTCCATTGACACCTTCATCCTTCCCACCTAACGCACTTACGAAGGCTAAGAACGCCTCGCACCCTTTTCTAACCATCTTTTCAGCCTTCAGTGCCGAAACTACGTTGGACAAGTAGTTCCTCCTTTCTCCGATCATCACTACTACTTCACCCTCTAGGGTTTTTAGTTCCATGTGCTTAGCTGCACAATCCAACACGACTCGATGCTCTACTAGCCAATCCATTCCAAGTATAAGCTCAAATTCTCCGAAGGGTCACTCCATTAAGTCAGCCCGAAAATTCACTCCCTGGATCTCTAAGGGTACATTCCGAAAGATCTTATCTATCATCACAGTTTGGCCTAATGGGCTTACTACGGTTATCTGCCTATCGAGAGTTCGAGTCTAGGCCTAGTGTTTCCACTACACTACATGCAACATAGGAATGGGTCGAGCCCACATCAATCGTGAGCAAAATAAGATTTGTCAAAAATAAAGAACGTCACTGGTTATTACATCCGGTGCGCCACCATCTTCCTCCGACAAACCGCATAAACCAAACCCGCTTGCCTTGCCTTGCTTCGATTAGCAAACTCGGCCTTGTGCTCCACGACCTCTCGCCATTACCTCATTGGCGAACCACGACCCCTTTGAGGTCATTGTCCGCCTCTACCACCGGGCTAGCATTCTCGAATCGCCACGGCCGACTCTCATCGCCTTGCTTAGGATGGTCTCTAAACATGTGGTCCTTGGACCCACACTTAAAACATCCACCCGCCTTCCTCCAACACTCTCCTAAGTGCCTCTTCCCACAATGCTCACAAGGGCGATACTGCCCGCCCGTACCAGTTTGTTGATTTCGTGGCCCGTCAACTCTAGGTCTCTTGTGACCCTTTCCAGATGGCCCAAACCCTCTTTTGGCCTTATTCTTATCCACAGCCTGCTTGGTAGCGTCCTTAATCCTTTCGGCCACCTTGGCCTTTTCCACCAAAGCAGAGAATTCTCGCTCTTGATGCGGTGCTATCAAAAGTCTTAGATCGTCCCTTAGTACGTCCTCAAAACGAACATAGCGTTCATGCTCAGTTGCCACCACTCCTCGAGCATATCGGCTCAACCTCAAGAATTCTGCCTCATATTCGGTGATAGACTTACTTCCTTGCACCAACCCCAGAAAAGCCTTTCTTTGCTCATCTGTATACCTGGTTCCCACATATTTCTTCTGGAATGCCTCCTTAACATATTCCCAGGTCAGATCATCCGCTATGGCACCATCCCGAACAGTTAACCACCACTGGTACGCTTCATCACGTAACAGTGCCACCATCCCTTTCAACTTCTCCTCAGGGGTCAAGTCGAGCTCATCCATAACGCGCTCCGTTGCTTCCAACCAGTACTCAGCTGTACTGGGTGCTACTCCAGACACTCCACGAAACATCTCGGCTCTATTAGCTCGGAGCCGTTCAGGCACGGACTTACGGGTTCCTGAATTTCCTCCTGCCCCAGCCACCAATTCCAAACTCTCAGCAAAGACACTGCGACACAAAGATCTTCCCCGTCTCGAGCCTCGCCGCTCAACATTAACAGCTGGGGGTGGTGGTGGCGGTGGCAGTGGTACTTCATTATCTGATCCTTGACCCGATCTAACGGGTTCCGACCTAGTCATTCTTTCTCTACATCGTCCACGATGTCCACGTCCTCTAGAGCTCATTTTCTAACATCGAGATCTGATTAAAAAGTTTTATGAATTAGTCAATGTTCCACTTATTTACCCGCGAAGGAGTTTTATGAAAAAAGATTTAGGAGTGGTTCTTTCGTATTCATACAAACACATAGTCTTTCCATTCATTCATTCATCCATCAAACAAGTATGAACTTTCGTTCATTCAGAGAAACATTGTAATTTTCATCGTTGTTGTTTTTCCACTACCCAGAGGTATTTTTGTAATTTTGTCCTACAGGGGCATTTTCGTAATTTTTTTTAAAAGAAAAAGTTCCTTGGTGATTTCGTCAAAAAGTATTTTGGTAATTTCAAAGTCCTGGGGTAATTTGGAAAAATTTTGAAATCTGAGGGTATTTCGGTAATTTTTCGCAAATCGGGGTAAATTTGTAAAAGTTAACAAATCAGGGATATTTCAAAAGTTGTAAAATTTTGTGGGTTCTTTTTGAGAGTTTAACCTTTCAAATGGTGATGTTGCAAAAATTTGGAAATCAGGGTCATTTTGGTAATTTTGCAAGTTAGGGGCAATTTTGTAATTTTCCAAAATCAGGGTATTTTTGATGGTTTGCACATTAGGGTTTATGAACATTATAAAATAATGGAGTTTTGACAAAACCATTGAAAAGTTTGACATTTTGTGGATCTAGGGCATTTTGGTAATTTTGCCACTAAGGGTATTTTTGTAATTTTCACAAATTAGAAGTTTTTCAGAAAAATTTTGTAAAGAGGGTTTTCAAAAATTTAGTAAAGTAATTTTAAGAGTTTTGAAAACTAGGGTTTGTTGTCTTGTTTTTTTTTTTTTAAAACATGGCTAGTTCCTTTCGGGTTTTAGTCATTATGTTTAGCCTATGACCGAGCCCCTTTTGGTCAGGGTGAACCAAAACTACGCACCAGGCAGGATTCGAGTGGAGAGGAGGTGAGCCACACTGATCGCTTAAATACCAAGCTCCCATCGAAACCATTCCTAGACATGCGCATGCAGGTTGCCACACCACCGAGCCCTCTCGAGTTAGGGTGAACCGGTTACGCACTGTAGGATTCTGCGAAGAGGAGGTGAGTCACTAGGATCGCTTAAATACTGTGCTCTTCCGATCCAATCCTAGACATACGTGCATGTGGGTTACCACACCCTATATCGTTGACTTAGCCATAGGTTTGTTAAGTTCATTAAGTCTTATGGGTTCTGTGTTTGAGTAATCTAGCCCTAGGGTTCAAATTCCTATCATTCTATTCTACGCTCCATGCCTTTTCTACCCTTATACGCTTCATAAATCACGAATCACTCATAAAGTTAGGGGTACTTACCGTGGATCATGGGTCGAGACTCAAAGCCATGCCGTATACCGCTTTATTTCAAAGAAAATCATTTTGGCTCGCTTTGAAAACATTTTTGGCCTGAGCCCACAGTGCCGAGAGTTTAAAATCGGGCTCGATATTAAATCAAAACCCCTTACACCCTACCACGAGCCCGAACCGGATCTCGTATGTTCCTTAAGAAAATCGGCTTCAAATTCTTTTGTTACTTAGAAAATTTTTGTGAATTTTTTTAGAAAGATATTGGTTTTGGGTTGGGCTTAGGTTGAAACCCATTTATTTAATTTAGAAAACACTTAATTTTGGTGACAAAACAATTTAGGGTTTATTTCTAAAATAAATTTAATTAAACTTAGTCAAAAATAATTCATAACGTAACAACCTAAATAAAAGCAGGAAATAACACCATCCAACTTGGGCCTTATGGCCTTATTACATCATTCAAACTCAAAGGTAAAATTGAAAATACTAAAATTGAGTAAAGTCCAAATTCTAATAAATTCTTCAAGTGATGCATGGCCACCTTTAGCTCCTCACGACCCGGTCCATTCTCGCTCATTTCTGAAAAATATTCCCACAAAGGGTGAGTCAACAGACTCAATGTGTACACAAACTAACAATCAACATTCCAGCATACATATTCATATCAAAGCATATTCAAATCAAATAATGATGCAACCCAAACCTAAACCTAAAGGTCCATCCGCTACACACCACCCGCACTAACCTCGCACACCGTGGGGGACTACTAAGTCGACCCTCCATCCGCTACTCACCATCGGCGCGCCGCTGCAATGACGTGCTCATCGCCCATATACGTTGTGTCATTAGACACTATGTTCGGATAATGTAACCGTAGTTATCATGTTTACGCGATGGGGCCGTAGCCACCATTTTTTCATTTGGTGAGGCCGAAGCCAACACCTTCAAGCAGAGACCAAGTCAACACCTATTCTTCCCTTTTCACATATATCCCATATGCCCCAAATACTCATACATGTCTTGTTTCTCATTCATAAAACATATTCGCATGTTAAAAGATATAACATTTTCATAATCCTATCAAGTAGGAAACATACCTCGAGTACTTTTAGCCACATTTGTAGCCCTTAGCCACATTCATAATCTTATACATGTTCATATTTAAAATAATTATTGCCATCATATTGAGGGTTAGTAAGGGTACACACCTTTTTCGCTTAATAGATTCCTTGAATCCTCAAATTTCCCGATCTAAAGTTTAGATCTCATTGCTGCCTATATTCGGCCATTACATAAGAAAACATTAAAAGCCTTATTTGGCCTAAAAACCAAATCCTAATGGGATTTGTATTCTAAAAGCTTACCTTTGATGCCGATTTGATGATTATTCAAATCCTTGAGATTTGTTTCCTTTCCCTTGAAATCGACTAACACTAATCAGTAACCATGTCGGTTTTTCGGCTTTTGAAAAAATAGAAATAATCCTTAACCCCAAAAACAAGCCTTGGCCGAACATCCCTTACCTTGTGATGGGATTCCCAAACCCGATTTCTTGCCTCCTTTATATCTCTGTTTAAATCCTCATGTTAGATTTAATCTAACATATACATCATAACCTTTAATCGAATAAATTTTCTTACCTTAGATCCTTAGATTTCCTGAGAAATCCTTCAAGTTTCGGCCAAATTTGCTAACAAAGTTAGTACCTTGATTTTGATGAAAAGATAAGAAATAAAGATTGATTGATTACAGATCTTACCCTTTTGATGTTGTAGACGATTGCCCTCTTTCTTAGAATCCACAAAGATTCGGCTTGACAGTAGAAACAAATAAGAAAATAGAAGAAAAGAAGATGGATCTTGCTTAAAAAAAATTCGGCAGAGAGGGAGAGAGAGCTAGGAAAATTTCGGCAATGAGGAAGCAAAAAGTGAATGAGTAGCCCTCCTGCCCTCCTTTTATAGCCAAAGTTATCAGCCTAGGAGTCCCTTACTTGGCCACCACTCCTCTTTTTGATAATGTTATCTCTTTTATTTAAAAGATAAAAGCCTTTAATCCATCAATTATCTCCTCAATTTTCATAAAAGAAAATCCTTTATTTATTCACATATTTATGCGAATAAAACTCCTTTATTTATCCCTTTTTAATCATATATTTATGGAATTAAAACACCTTGGTTTCTAGATGCTTGTGCCGTCCATCCCTTAGCCTGGGAAGCAAAAATAAAACTTCATTTATTTGCTTCTCTTGTGACTCGAACCCAGGCCCATGCCTCTTGCACATGGCGCCATTTCCATAGGCCCTAAGTGCCATCTTCAGGCCACTTTTCCTAGCCCGTTTGTGTGTCAAATTTCCCCAACTTTTCCTTTTAAGGCCCTCTTGCCTTTATTTCCTATTTTAAACTTTAAAACTCATCATTTCGGGGTCATTTCTAAGTTTCCTAAAATTTTCGATTGGCTCTGTAGCTTGCCATTTTTCTTACATTCCAAGTTTCCAAAAATGTTCAAGTTTCCTAAAATGTTCAGTTTCCAAATTGTTCAGGTTTCCTAAAATGTTCAGTTTCCAAAATGTTCAGGTTTCCAAAAATATGTACTTTCCATTTTTGAACCATCTCCTTACATTTCTAGGTTTCCTAAAATGTTCATATCCTAATGCATTTCCAGGTTGCCAAAAATGTTCATTTCCATTCATTTTCGTGCATTTTTGAGTATCCAAAAATATCAAAAATTTATTCATTATGCTTAAGACTTGTTATTTCTTACAATTAAGCTGAAAATGCATAGGCCCTTTTGAGGATGTTACAAATTGCCTTGCATTGATCGATTCACCATCTCCGTCTACTTAAGGATATAGTATTGCTTAAGCTAACAAACGGTTACAAGACGTAACGGGCCCAAAATTGTTTTTTGTCTTTATTTTTTATATTGATCCGAATGCTTCCTTAAAATGCGTCATGGGATTTAAGCCAAGTGAAATTATATTTAGTTGTACCGAAACTAAATGGTTCTAGAGAAGCCATTACTTAATAACTATGATTTTATACAAGCTATTATTTTTAATTTTATAGCATTGGAACTCGGTAACCACCTCAAATCGAGCACTAGATATTGTTTCACATTGGTTAAATTGGCACAAATATAATTATTATAAACATTAAGATAATTTCAATAATGTGAAATTGGAATGTTCTAGCGTGGTGTGAAATTCAAACAATCATGATTCCTTGAATGTCATTATCCAATTTAAATAACATTGCCTTTATGGAAAAAAAACCTTGACTTCTCGAAGTTCTGAAAAGATACATATCGTGCCAGGAAATATCCTCCAAGGGACATGCACTATAATTTGTAGTAGTTCATTGCCTATGGACTCCTTGTTTCATTTCTCATTTTCATTTCTTCGATATTAATCTGTTAGTTTTGCCCTCTTTCTTTTCCGTAGAGGAGAGGCAATCTTGAAATCATCTTCGAAAGTGATGTAACGCTTTAAAGTCTTAACTTGATTTTCTTATTCTTCTTTCTTTAAATTCCTTTTTTATCAATATCGAGAATGAAACTCCAAATATGCTCGGTGACGTGTCGTCCCACATTCTCCTATTGAAAAAGCTCAATTTATATAAAAACTAAATCCTATCCATTATTTGGGCAATACCTACGAGAGTTATAGAAACGTAACATCATTTGTTATTTCCAATTTAACTCTCTAAGAGAAATTTTCATTTTCTGATTTCCAATACTTATTCCACTAAAAGCTTCCATTCATATTTCAAGAAAATTGGGTTGAAATGCTTAAACCGAAAAACTTAACGTAGAACGAAGAATACAACAACGTAATTGGAGTCCCACGATAAAGACATACATCGGCTTAATTTCGTAATGGGAAATATTTTTGATTTATTAATTTTGAATTTCAATCATTTAGTTGCCATTTTCCGTTTTACTAATATCATAAGTGTGATAAAAACTTTTTAACAACAACAAGGTTATAAGAATTTACGTTTCGCATAATTATTTCTACATTGTAGCACATACATATCACTTTGTAAAGGAATCGTATAGCTCATTCAATTTTGAGATACACGTGAATTTTTAACCAAAGAACATAGCAAGTGCATACACAACTTCAAAATATTAGAAAAAGAGGACGACACACATAACGAATATGTGTGCCTGTAATGCAAGTGTACTATATCTCACATTGCTTTTTCCATATGTTATTATCGTCCTGGTGTTTGGTTTGGAGTGGACATAACAGCTTCAATCCTGGGCAACGTAAAAACCCATGTACGACATAATCATCTTTATTGAACCTTATTTTCGTGATCGCTTAAAAGCCATTTAAGAATTATAAAGGAAGTATAAATGTGTGTCTTTGAATTAATATTTAGATTTGTAGTAATTAAAATGAATGCTAATTAAACTGAAATATTTAATGTTTTCTTTTATTGTAACGTATTCTAGTCTAATGTGGTTATAACACTTCCTATAAATGCCAGCTTTTTTCCTCATAATCTTGTTCGAAATTAATTTTACTGAACCAAATTTAACCAGTAACATCAAATTCGCGCAGTATGACAAGCCTTAATGTTTATTCCGTCCTATTGGTTTTATTCTTGACTTACGGGGCAGTAATGGCTACGAAGGAGAACGACCAGATTATTAAGGAAAATAATTGTGAAACTAAAATGGGTTTGCCATGTGTTCTAGAAGCTTTCACGGCTATTTTCTAGATAGGGAGTATTTCTAACATGTGTTATGGTGTGAACTTGTTTTGTTGGGAAAAGTTTGCCACTCAAGATTAGTAAAGAGGACCCTTGAAAATCCTCTATTCAAAGACCTAAACCCAAATGACAATTATAGTGAAGAGCATTAATACGTGGAATAATTGCCTTGCATTGGTCGATTCACCATCTCCGTCTGCTTAAGGATATAGTATTGCTTAAGCTAACAAACGGTTACAAGACGTAACGG
Source organism: Gossypium bickii (assembly GCA_025503065.1). Taxonomy (NCBI): domain Eukaryota; kingdom Viridiplantae; phylum Streptophyta; class Magnoliopsida; order Malvales; family Malvaceae; genus Gossypium; species Gossypium bickii. The sequence goes on along the minus strand of CP106721.1, from coordinate 20,020,928 downwards.
GGCCAAAATTATTTTTTATCTTTATTTTTGATATTGATCCGAATGCTTCCTTAAAATGCGTCATGGGATTTAAGCCAAGTGAAATTATATTTAGTTGTACCGAAATTAAATGGTTCTAGAGAAGCCATTACTTAATACACTATGATTTTATACAAGCCATTATTTTTAATTTTATAGCATTGGAACTCGATAACCACCTCAACTCGAGCACTAGGTATTGTTTCACATTGGTTAAATTGACACAAATATAATTATTATAAATATTAAGATAATTTCAATAATGTGAAATTGGAATGTTCTAGCGTGGTGTGAAATTCAGACAATCATGATTCCTTGAAAGTCATTATCCAATTTAAATAACATTGCCTTTATGGAAAAAAAACCTTGACTTCTCGAAGTTCTGAAAAGATACATATCGTGCCAGGAAATATCCTCCAAGGGACATGCACTATAATTTGTAGTAGTTCATTGCCTATGGACTCCTTGTTTCATTTTTCATTTTCACTTCTTCGATATTAATCTGTTAGTTTTGCCCTCTTTTTTTTCCGTAGAGGAGAGGCAATCTTGAAATCATCTTCGAAAGTGATGTAACGCTTCAAAGTCTTAACTTGATTTTCTTATTCTTCTTTCTTTAAATTACTTTTTTTATCAATATCGAGAATGAAACTCCAAATATGTCGGTGACGTACGTCCCACATTCTCCCTATTGAAAAAGGCTCAATTTATATAAAAACTAAATCCTATCCATTATTTGGGCAATACCTACGAGAGTTATAGAAACGTAACATCATTTGTTATTTCCAATTTAACTCTCTAAGAGAAATTTTCATTTTCTGATTTCCAATACTTATTCCACTAAAAGCTTCCATTCATATTTCAGTAAAATTGGGTTGAAATGCTTAAACCGAAAAAACTTAACGTAGAACGAAGAATACAACAACAGAATTGGAGTCCCACGATAAAGACATACATCGGCTTAATTTCAGAATGGGAAATATTTTTGATTTATTAATTTTGAATTTCAATCATTTAGTTGCCATTTTCCGTTTTACTAATATCATAAGTGTGATAATTTAACAACAACAAGGTTATAAGAATTTACGTTTCGCATAATTATTTCTACATTGTAGCACATACATATCACTGGTAAAGGAATCTGGTATAGCTCATTCAATTTTGAGATACACGTGAATTTTTAACCATCAACATAGCAAGTGCATACACAACTTCAAAATATTAGAAAAAGACGATGACACACATAACGAATATGTGTGCCTGTAATGCAAGTGTACTATATCTCACATTGCTTTTACCATATGTTATTATCGTCCTGGTGTTTGGTTTGGAGTGGACGTAACAGTTCAATACCAGTTTCAACGTAAAAACCCATGTATGACATAATCATCTTTATTGAACCTTATTTTCGTGATCCGTTTAAAGCCATTTAAGAATTATAAAGGGAAGTATAAATGTGTACCTTTGAATTAATATTTAGATTTGTAGTAATTAAAATGAATGCTAATTAAACTGAAATATTTAATGTTTTCTTTTATTGTAACGTATTCTAGTCTAATGTGGTTATAACACTTCCTATAAATGCCAGTTTTTTTCCATGCGAATCGTGTTCAAAATTAATTTTACGATCCAAATTTAACTCGTAACATCAGATTCGCGCAGTATGGCAAGCCTTAATGTTTATTCCGTCCTATTGGTTTTATTCTTAACTTGCGGGCAAGAATGGCTGGCTAAGAGAAACGAGCAGATTATTAAGGAAAATAATTGTGAAACTAAAATGGGTTTGCCATGTGTTCTAGAAGCTTTCACGGCTATTTTCCAGATAGGAAGTATTTCTAACAAGTGTTGCGGTGAACTTGTTTTGTTGGGAAAAGTTTGCCACTCAGCATTAGTAAAGAGGACCCTTGAAAATCCTCTATTCAAAGACCTAAACCCAGCGACAATTATAGTGAAGAGCATTAATACGTGGAATAATTGCCTTGCATTGGTCGATTCACCATCTCCGTCTGCTTAAGGATATAGTATTGCTTAAGCTAACAAACGGTTACAAGACGTAACGGGGCCAAAATTATTTTTTATCTTTATTTTTGATATTGATCCGAATGCTTCCTTAAAATGCGTCATGGGATTTAAGCCAAGTGAAATTATATTTAGTTGTACCAAAATTAAATGGTTCTAGAGAAGCCATTACTTAATACACTATGATTTTATACAAGCCATTATTTTTAATTTTATAGCATTGGAACTCGATAACCACCTCAACTCGAGCACTAGGTATTGTTTCACATTGGTTAAATTGACACAAATATAATTATTATAAATATTAAGATAATTTCAATAATGTGAAATTGGAATGTTCTAGCGTGGTGTGAAATTCAAACAATCATGATTCCTTGAAAGTCATTATCCAATTTAAACTCACATTGCCTTTATGGAAAAAAAACCTTGACTTCTCGATGTTCTGAAAAGATACATATCGTGCCAGGAAATATCCTCCAAGGGACATGCACTATAATTTGTAGTAGTTCATTGCCTATGGACTCCTTGTTTCATTTTTCATTTTCACTTCTTTGATATTAATCTGTTAGTTTTGTCCTCTTTCTTTTCCGTAGAGGAGAGGCAATCTAGAAATCATCTTCGAAAGTGATGTAACGCTTCAAAGTCTTAACTTGATTTTCTTATTCTTCTTTCTTTAGATTACTTTTTTTATCAATATCGAGAATGAAACTCCAAATATGTCGGTGACGTACGTCCCACATTCTCCCTATTGAAAAAGGCTCAATTTATATAAAAACTAAATCTTATCCATTATTTGGGCAATACCTACGAGAGTTATAGAAACGTAACATCATTTGTTATTTCCGATTTAACTCTCTAAGAGAAATATTCATTTTTCGATTTCCATTACTTTTTCCACTAAAAGCTTCCATTCATATTTCAGTAAAATTGGGTTGAAATGCTTAAACAGAAAAAACTTAACGTAGAATGAAGAATACAACAACAGAATTGGAGTCTCACGATAAAAACATACATTGGCTTAATTTTAGAATGGGAAATATTTTTGATTTATTAATTTTGAATTTCAATCATTTAGTTGCCATTTTCCGTTTTACTAATATCATAAGTGTGATAAAAACTTTTTAACAACAACAAGGTTATAAGAATTTACGCTTCGCATAATTATTTCTACATTGTAGCACATACATATCACTGGTAAAGGAATCTGGTATAGCTCATTCAATTTTGAGATACATGTGAATTTTTAACCATCAACATAGCAAGTGCATACACAACTTCAAAATATTAGAAAAAGAGGACGACACACAAAACGAATATGTGTGCCTGTAATGCAAGTGTACTATATCTCACATTTCTTTTTCCATATGTTATTTTCGTCCTGGTGTTTGGTTTAGAGTGGACGTAACAGTTCAATCCCGGTTTCAACGTAAAAACCCATGTACGACATAATCATCTTTATTGAACCTTATTTTCGTGATCCGTTTAAAGCCATTTAAGAATTATAAAGGGAAGTATAAATGTGTGTCTTTGAATTAATATTGATATTTGTAGTAAGTAATATGAATGCTAATTAAACTGAAATATTTAATGTTTTCTTTTATTGTAACGTATTCTAGTCTAATGTGGTTAAAACACGTCCTATAAATGCCAGTTTTTTTCCCTAGGAATCTTGTTCGAAATTAATTTTACGAACCAAATTTAACTGGTAACATCAGATTCGCGTAGTATGGCAAGCCTTAATGTTTATTCCATCCTATTGGTTTTATTCTTAACTTGCGGGGCAGTAATGGCTACGAAGGAGAATAACCAGATTTTTAAGGAAAATAATTGTGAAACTAAAATGGGTTTGCCATGTGTTCTAGAAGCTTTCACAGCTATTTTCCAGATAGGGAGTATTTCTAACAAGTGTTGCGGTGAACTTTTTGTGTTGGGAAAAGTTTGCCACTCAGCATTAGTAAAGAGGACCCTTGAAAATCCTCTATTCAAAGACCTAAACCCAGCGACAATTATAGTGAAAAGAATTAATACATGGAATAATTGCCTTGCATTGATCGATTCACCATCTCCGTCTGCTTAAGGATATAGTATTGCTTAAGCTAACAAACGGTTACAAGACGTAACGGGCCCAAAATTGTTTTTTGTCTTTATTTTTGATATTGATTCGAATGCTTCCTTAAAATGCGTCATGGGATTTAAGCCAAGTGAAATTATATTTAGTTGTACCGAAATTAAATGGTTCTAGAGAAGCCATTACTTAATACACCATGATTTTATACTAGGCATTATTTTTAATTTTATAGCATTGGAACTCGATAACCACCTCAACTCGAGCACTAGATATTGTTTCACATTGGTTAAACCACTGACGACAGTCCATATTTCATCCCCCTCCTCTCATAAATCCCACCATCACATGCTTATACATTATTTTCATAGATATATATCATGTCATAATATTAAACATCATGTGATGGCATGCAAACACATATCAAAAGTTACAAGTCAGGGGACTTACCCGAAATCCATGATTATGCCACAAGCTAATCATAACCAAGAGATGACAAACAATAACGGCATGTAATTAATAAAGTGTGTAAAGAGATCTTACACACCTGTTTCTATCGAAATTCCTAGATCCCGAAGAATCAAGTCGACCACGCTAGATTTCCTTTCCCTATATTCGGCCAAACACAAGGTTTAGTGTCCTAAGCTATTCGGCCAAACCAAAAATAATTGAGAAGGGTTCCTTGTGAACCCGAAACCTCACCTATTCGCTTTTGAGTACTAGCCTCCGCTTGCACCCTACGATCAAGCAACCATTAGTAACCACTTAATAGCCTTCAGCTTATAATCACTAACTAAATAACTTAAAATAGATCTTACCACCTTACCGAGAATTGATTGCTAGACGATGATGGATTCACTTGCTCGCTTCCAAATCCTGAAGGCCCTATAACAAATCGATTCCAAAAAGGGTATTAACATCCTTGCTATTAAATACCAAAATTAGCCCTTACCCCTTGTAGATGTCGACAGAGAAGAGAATATAGAGAAGAAGGTTTTGGCCATCACTTACCTTCACCAACCGATTGCCCAAAATGAAACCCCGAAAGCACCCCTGTCTTCTTGATATTCGGCCATAATAAATCTTAATAGGAGAGGAAGGATTTCGGCAACAAGGGTGTAACACCCCAAACCCGGCTTAAACGTTACGACCGAATCTGGCATGTTACGGAGTGAAAACATCTTAAAATCATAAGTTTGTCGAAAATGTTTAAAGAAGACTCTGTTTTGTTTTAGGGTTTAGAAAACTTAGTAATAGTTGATGCTGAGTTTGTTTTAGGAGTTCTCGTAATACTTGGAAAACTCGTGAGTAAAAACCCATTTGTGATTGTCGATTTTAGAAAACATTGGACACTTGTTAAAAAGAAACGCGATAAGAAAAATCAAGTTTAGAACCATTTGCCTTTAAAGTGATTTGAAAATGAGAGTTTATAAAAACATCCAAGTTACCTTTATTATCTTGTAATGTTTGGAAAACCCAAAGAGGTATAGTTTTCAAAACACTGTATTTAACGGTTAATTAAGCAAACAAGTTCTAATCACATGCATAACAACATCAGAAGTAAATCAAATAACCAAAATAAAAAATAACAACCAGCGGCCTTATTACAAAAATCATACCAAATTTAAAGAAAATAAATAAGACTGAGAAGGTATTTTATAGTCAACACCCGAAACCAACATGCATGGCCACCTCGACTCCTCCTCGGCTCCATATCCGCGATCTATGCCTCATCTGCAAAATATACGAGAAGGGGTGAGTCACCAAGACTCAGTGTATAAATCCCCAACCTGATAATTCAAGCACTTACACAGATCATTGATAAAACATGCAAATCATGCAAACCCCATAACCTAACCATCCGAAACTCCTTTTTCTACCCCGTGTGGTACCAAACCACTGGTGACCCAAAGTCACGATATCCAATAATGTGGTGCCAAATCACTGGTGACCCAAAGTCACAAATAATCCATCTGTGGGGCCAACCCACGTGTGATACCAAATCACTGGCGACAATCCCGTAATATCAACTGTGGGGCCAACCCATAGTGGTGCTAAGCCACTGGGACAAGTCGCTATGAGGTGCCAAACCTCTGGTGACCCAAAGTCACAAAATATCAATATCCAAGTGTGGGGCCAACCCACGTGTGATACCAAATCACTGGCGAAGATCCCGATATGTCAACTGTGGGGCCAACCCACTGTGGTGCTAAGCCACTGGGACAAGTCGCTATGAGGTGCCAAACCTCTGGTGACCCAAAGTCACTAAATCAATCTGTGGTACCAAACCACTGGAGGTGCCAAACCTCTGGTGTCCCAAAGACACGGATATCAACTTCCCCCTCCTCTCATATCACCCATCATCATGCCATACCCATGTAAATCATGCAAATCATGCAAATCATACCAACATGCTTAGTTACGCATCACATAACACATATATGTCATAAATCATTATACCATAAATATCGAATAGCAGAACTCATATCGAAACGGACTTACTCAATCCATGCCCATACCCATAGGGTATCATATCAACATCCATATCTGTTTTGACTTTATCATATTCGTGTTATTAAAACATATTACTAAGTAATAGAGTGTGTAAGTTTACACACCTGGTTACTAACGCGACTATCAAATCCCGTAGATCAAGATCTAACGCACTAGATCCCCCTTCTTTAACGCTTTTCGAGCACTAGCCACAACCCGAGATATGCGAGATCAAGCCTTCCCCTACAATCGGCCAAAACTAAACAACATAATCATGCTAATCAACCTCTAAGGGTATAACCGTAATTTTACCTACCAAGGGCATTTTCGTAATTTACCCACCAAGGGTATTTTCGTAATTTCACACCTGCAATGGCCTTTCCGAAGGCCTAATGTGGCCACTAGCGACTCAGTTACCATTTTCGTTCGTTACCGGACTATTGGGCCTAAAACCCGATTTCGGCCCATTCGGGCCCACACACTCATGTGGCCCACCTAGCACAAATCTAGCCACGTATATAAGTTCCACCTAGTCTAGTTCAACAAATACTAACCAATCATACAATTTACTCATATGGGTCCATGGGCCCATTGGGCCCACTTTAGCCCATCGTGGCCCAAGAGCCCAACCCACAAGAATACTACTGATGGCCTCAACTATCGCGTCGAAGCCCCACACATGCGCTCGCACGCTCGTGTGGCTACTATTGCCGTGATCGGCACTTCGGCATTTGCCGCTCTGCCTAGAGTAGAGAGAGTTACACACCGATAGGACTGCGGGCTAATCCGCGCTCCAACCACTCCTGTGCCCAAACGCCCTCCAAGATGTGTTTACTCTCCTCCTAGGATGCTCCTTATATAGCTAGCTCTTCACCTTCATTCTTTGTGTCTTTACGATGTGGGATCCCTTCATCAGTAGAGTTTAAATTCAACTAAAACTCTTACCGCTTCGCATCATAAAATAAATACTCCCTTGCTTCTCATGAGATTCGAACCTGTGCTCCTTGCAACATAATCCACGCCGCTAACCACTTGGCCGTAAGCTCCTCTTGTGTCTTAAACATGCGCAACTAAATATAAACTATGGCCCAAATTCTAAGATCCAAGTAAAAAGAAACCAAAATGCAAAAGCCAAGACTTGAACCTTGGACCTCCTTCCTTCCTTGTGGCGTCACTCCTTTGTCCCCTAAGTGGCGCCACTTTGCCACTACACCACACACTCCACTTATGTCATTTTCCTTCATATTTTATTCTTAAGGCCTATCTGCCAACTTCCAGGGTTTTTTTCACCCAAAACCAATATTCCCCCAAAGCCAATATTTGATCCTGGGACTTCATAGAAGCCCTCTCACCTTCCAAAATCACTTATCCAATAGGTCTAACTAGCATTTAAGCCGATCTCTAGTTCTCCAAAAATTTAAATGCTACTACGCCTAAGGCCCATTGGGCTCAATTCTCCTAGGCCCAATTTCGGGATGTTACAAATCTACCCTCCTTAAAGAAATTTCGTCCTCTAAATTTCCAACTAACTAACAGTCGTACATCCTAACATACCATACTACGCTCTTGCTGCGCACTCTGATCTTAATAAAACTAATATACTTTTAACTAGAATTTAAAACTCCTACCCATACTAAAAAACACCTAGCAATTAAAACAGACGAATATTTCATATGCTCCCAACTCTATGTCTAATGTCTCGACTTATCTGATTTAAATGTTTTATTCGTCAGTCTTTATTCCACCGTGTATTAAGGCATAATCTTATGAATAGTTCTTATTACAGAGTTTTATTTTCATGAGTTCACAAAGTCCTATAGGTTTCAGTCTCTAGGGTAGCCTACTATCACTATTCATTCATATCATACATCATCGTGGATCATATGCAAACATCGCTTAGGGTACTTACAGGGCGGATTGGTGCCTTGAGACTCGGTGCCATGCCTTTCAAACCATATGTTTTTAAACAAAAACATTTAAAACCAACATTTAACACATTTTGGGCCTCAGGCCCACAGCCGAGCCTTTGAACTTAGCTCTGATACCATAATTGTAACACCCCCTTGTCTCTTATGTGGCGCCACTTTGCCACTACACCACACACTCCACTTATGTCATTTTCCTTCATATTTTATTCTTAAGGCCTATCTCGCTAACTTCCGTGGTTTTTTTCACCCAAAACCAAAATTCCCCCAAAGCCAATATTTGATCCTGGGACTTCATAGAAGCCCTCTCACCTTCCAAAATCACTTACCCAATAGGTCTAACTAGCATTTAAGCCGATCTCTTGTTCTCCAAAAATTTAAACGCTACTACGCCTAAGGCCCATTGGGCTCAATTCTCCTAGGCCCAATTTCGAGACGTTACAAAGGGTGGAAGATATTCGGCTATTCAGAGATAGGAAAATAGGGGTTTTGGTTTAAGAAGAAAAGAAATAGATGAGTTATGGAGATGTGGGGGATTCGGCCAAAGGTTAAAAAGAGAATGAATGGCTTTCGGTCTTGGAGAGAATGAGAAAAGAGAGAAAATTAAAGATGGGAGGGTTGAGAATTTCGGCCACTTGCAAAGATGGGAAAAAAAACGAAAAACAAGTGATAGGTTGATGCTTTTATAGGCATTCGGCACCACCCCCCTTAAGCTTGCCGTCCACTCCTATCAACAAGGAGTTCAAACTCTAGCCAACTCTCCAATTCACTCTAAGCCACATATTTGAATTAATTCAAATTCATTTGAATTAATTACAAGGCTATTTTTCCTCTGCCAACTCTTATTGATTATTCACATAATAATCCAATTAATAAATCTAATAAAATGCTAATATTATCCCTTCTTTTATTAACTAAAAAGAGTTTAAAGAGAGAAAACTCTCCCCTCCTATGCCGTCCCAATAACATGCAAAAGGGAAAACTCACGACTCGAACCTAAGCTCCCTTGCTCCCCTTGTATGCGTCACCTACAAAGACTTAAGTGGCCTTCCTTCTCGCCACTTTTCCAAGGTTATTCCCTGTCAAATGTTCCCTACTTTAACTTGTAACCCCTACCTACTAAGGTTCCCCTACCTTTAAAGCTTCCAAATAAAATTTTCTACTATCCCCAGTCAACTCAAGACCCCTAATTAAGCCTCATCATTCCATAAATAATATTACATCAATTCAACACAGGCAAAATAATGCAAACACGAATAACCCCAATTTTAGGATGTTACAGTTCTATCCCCCTTAAAAATAATTTCGGCCTCAAAAATACCTGATCAGAAGAGATGGGGGTATTGCTGCCGCATCACATCCTCGAGTTCCCACGTAGCTTCTTCTACACCATGGTTCCGCCATAGTACTTTCACCAAGGGCACTGACTTCCTACGTAGAACCTTGACATCCCGACCTAAGATCTGAACTGGTTCTTCTTCGAAAGATAAGTCCGATTTTACCTCAATCTCTGCCACTGGCATAATATGCGATGGATCCGACCGATACCGTCTAAGCATTGACACATGAAAGACATCATGGATCTGATTCAGTTCTGCCGGCAACTCAAGCTGATAAGCTACCGGTCCTACTCGCTTCAACACCGTATATGGCCCGATGAACCTTGGGCTTAGCTTCCCTTTTCACCCAAATCTCAGTATCTTTTTCCAAGGCGACACCTTCAGAAAGACTTTATCACCTACAGCATACTCCATTTCCTTGCGCTTTAGATCAAGATAGACTTCGCGCTATCTCGATGCTTCCTTAAGACGAGTCCGGATCACTTTGACTTTATCCTCAGTTTCTATTACCAACTCAGGACCCAACACTTGTCGTTCACCCAACTCCGTCCAACACGTAGGAGTATGGCATTTCCGTCCATATAGTGCTTCATATAGAGCCATCTGAATACTCGCTTGATAACTATTGTTATAACCGAATTCCGCTAATGGTAGATCCTCCTCCCAACTACCACTGAACTCCAAGACGCATCCTCTTAACATATCCTCTAAGATCTGTATAACCCTTTCCGATCGCTCGTCGATCGTGAATGGAAAGTCAGATCGAAATCCAATCGTGTACCCAAAGCTTGATGTAACGCTTTCCAGAACCTTGACGTAAATCTGGGATCCCTATCCGAGATGATCGATACTGGCACACCATGCAATCTTACTATCTCAGCCACATACAACCTAGCTAGCTTCTGAAGAGGAAAATCCACCCTTACCGGTATGAAGTGAGCTGACTTAGTCAGACGGTCCACAATCACCCAAACTGCGTCCTTTTTGCTGGGCATGAGGGGTAGCCCACTGACGAAATCCATAGTGATCCTCTCCCATTTCCATTGAGGGATCTTCACTGGTTGAAGTAGCCCTGACGGCAACTGATGTTCAGCCTTAACCTGCTGACACGTCAGACACTTACCCACAAATTCAGTTACCTCACGCTTCAATCCTGGCCACCAAAACTATTTTCGTAAATCTCTATACATCTTGCTTCCTCCCGGATGCATAGCGTATGGGCTGCTATGTGCATCTTGGAGAATTCTTCGCCTCAATACCACATCCTTCGGCATACAAGCTCGCCCTTGAAAACATAGTACTCCATCACTAGACAGACTGTACCCTTCTAAACCACCATCCTGAACTTGCACCCTCTTAGCATTCAACCCTTCATCCACCAACTGATTTTCCTTAATCTCATCGATCCAAGTCGGCTTAACCTGAAGCTCTACCAAAAGACTTCCATCGTCATATAGACTCAACCGAGCAAACATCGCTCTTAAGTCCGTCACGACCTTCCGGCTCAACGCGTCAGCCACCACGTTAGCCTTACCTGGATGGTACTCAATTGAACAGTCGTAATCCTTTAACAATTCAATCCATCGTACTGCCTCGTGTTTAGATCCTTCGAGTCGAAAGATACCTCAAACTTTTGTGATCCGTAGACTATCGACTTCTCCCCATACAAGTAATGCCTCCATATTTTCGGATCGAAGACGACATCACGCTAACTCCAAGTCGTGCGTTGGGTAGTTAACCTCATGCGATCTTAACTGACGTGATGCATAGGCTACTACCTTCCCTTCTTGCATCAACATGTAAGAGTATGCACAAAGATCAATCATGAGATGGTTGTAATAACATACTTTATTTACCATATTTATTAATATAAAGCATTGTCATTATTATTTCAGCTTTTCTATCTGTATACAAATAAACTGCTTTATAATAATGTCCTCGAGAATAATATGATTATTCTTAAAAGATCCTTAGTCGAGTATTATTGTTGACTAGACAACAATAATGCATTAAGACTAACATGTAGTTGATTGATGATAAAGAGTTGTCATTGATGTGGATTGTCAAAATCAATGCATGAATATGTATGTTAGAGAACAACATATTGGATTGACCCGTTATGAGTATGTTTACTCGGATTATTATGTAATTGTCACAACATTACTCATAGTGATTAATATGTATATGATCCTCGACTTGAGACAATTATTATCTCAACATCGTGAGTTGTATATTTTGATACACCAAACGTATAATCGTAATTGGTTGTTCTATAAAGGTCGATGTTGGATATACCACAATCTATGTAGAGGATATGGTTGATCAATATAGATAAGTCCCTCCTACATAATGGGAGTAATATCTTAGGCCACTTGATTGAGTGAGACTAGAAATGCATGGCCATGCTCAAATAAGTTGACATGAGATGTCATACTAATTTGTATATCATAGTCTACTCAAGATATCAAGAAACATGGGATGGACTATACAAGTGTGACTATTCCATGACTTGTGTCCATTCCAGAGATAAAGGACTTAAGGATTAATGTATGAAAGGTTAATCACGAAAGGTTATGTCGAATCATGACTTCTTGTAACTTAGGTAGCAATGATGCATTGCTAGATGCCACTCATTGTCTGTGATAATAGAATCGTTCTAGTATTATCGCTAACGCTGCAAGAACCTCACAGGTCACACCCTATGGTTGAAATGAACTAATAAAATATAATTGGTATTGTTTTTGGTTGTCACATGAATTAAATTAATTAAAGAATTAATTTAATTGGGTAATCAAATATTGAACATATTATATGTACAAGGATGTTGTACACATAATGACAACATAATTCTATTAATATATGAATTTGATTCATATATAAATTTAAATAAATATAGTTTATCAAATCCTTATTATAATTAATGTAATTATAATTTTCTGGATATAATTAATGTAATTATATTTTCTGTTAAAAACTTTATTGTATTTATTTAATCTTATGATACATTCAAGAGATACCAATTATAAATGGGTATTAAAAGGATACCAAATAATGGGCCCAATGAAAAGATACCCATTATAAAAGGCCCAATTAAAAGGATACCCATTATAAAAGGTATTTAAAAGAGGCAAAGCTTATGTGAAAAACCTAATAGAGTGTTTGTTAGGTCTAGCACCCGTGCAACAAATAAACCTCCGTAAAAGTTTTGGAGATTTCTTCCGCTCATAGTCAAACCGGGTGGATCACGTAGAGGCCGACATCGAAAAGGTTGTGGCTTGATTCGACAAGAGATCAAAACTCTTGTTGCCAAGGTGTCATTGCTCTACTCAGATTGAAGTTTTTGGTAAATTTCAAACCTTTATTTCACCCCGATTCGCTCCTCACACATGGATCCATGGTTTGGATCGCGATCTAATTTTATTCTCACGCGCCATGGGGTTTCGCGCGCCCAACAAAGGTATCGAGCCACTTGTGTGATACTTAACTCGGGTTTAAATACTTGGGTGATGCAATTGTATGAGATGCATGTTTTGATCTTATTGTATTTTCGATTGTTTAAATCGCTTAAGCATAACCCGATAATCGTTCTTTCGATAATCGATTAAATGTTAATCATGGTGTTGTGGCTTATTCAATTTTATGTTATTATTGTTAACAAATCCGTAATGATGCGACGATGGTATTTACAATTTCCAAGAAGAGTTAATCGCTAGTGGAACAAGGGTTGTTCCGATATGAAACCTCAAGGATTAAAATCCTAAAAACACGATTCTCGTTGATAAAAGTTATCAAATCGTGAGGATTCATTTGATCGATATATGCGGTTTTGCGCGGGCCTTCGCCCGCTTCCTCCGACCGCCTCATTTCCCTTCTTCTTATTATAGTATATTTTGTTAATAAAAGACATTTATAAACTTGATGGGCCACAAAAAGGTTGAAAGGATATTTTATAATTCACCTTTAAAAAAAAAAAAAAAAAAAAAAAAAAAAAAACATTGAATTATGTATGCTATTTTTGACATGCACGGTGTTTGAAATGCATAGTTATAGCCCAATGACCCATTCGAGAAAAAGGTTGTATTTTTAAAAAAAAAAAAAAAAAAATACGGCTGCGTGTCGTCGTGCCTTACTATTATTCTCTTGTATTTCTCTTCTCATCTTATTCCTCGTATGTAAAACGAAGTTTCAGATATTGTAATTTGGAAAAGTTGCTGGGCCAAACAAGAAGGAAGGTGGGACAATGATTGTGAATGATAGCTTGTGAAATGGCTTACACCTTTAGGGGTTCCTTTGGTTCTCCCATTGGCTTGGGTTGAACCACCTTAGTTTATGGGCTATAACTATTGCATTTATTTATTGCTTTATTTATTCATGTATGAGATGCTATGGATGTCTAAAGCATGCCAATTTTAATATATTAAAATTTGATGATAATAAACCCTATTAATTGATGAGATCGATTAGAAGACTAAATGGGCTAAAGTAGACCATAATTGGTGAGATGCAACAACCTTAATAAAATCCTCTATTAAAATATTAAGTCAATATGGCCTTCCAATTTTGCCCTCGTTAAGGCCTCGATCAATACTATGTAGGTTCCGCCAAAGCTAAGTACTAGTATTTATCTTGGTTAAACGCCAAGAATAAACAAGTGATATTCACTGGTTTAAAAATTGGTTAATGGCTTAACTAGGTTACTCTAATAGGATTAGAAACCTAGAGGCAAGTAAATTGGATAAATCATAAGATGATTAGAACAAGAGTTGTTCACCAAATATTAGGAATTACATATGATGTAATTAGCAAATGTTGCTTACCTAAATAACCATAATCTTAAGAGTAAAGCCAAAGTGACTTAAGAGGTGGTGAAATATGGATCCTTAACCTACTAGAAATACTTTTGAGAAAGATTTTCCAAATTAATATACGAGGTTTATTAATTTTGAAATAAAATAGTGGGAATATCATTTAATAAAGTCTTTTTAATGATTGATATAAAAATGGTAAATTTACTCACATGCATATTTAATTGTTGTAGATATATTATGGTCAGCAAACACTAGCACACTCTCATTGCGATCGGTCCTTGAGAAGGACAAATTGAATGGTTTGAATTTTCTTGATTGGTTCCAACTTGAGGATTGTCCTTAAACAAGAACGGAAATTATATGTCATTGAACAACCACTTCCTAATGAACCACCCACTAATGCCTCGAGGACTCGATAGAGATGCTTACAAGAAGTATCTCGATGACATGATAGATGTTGGATGTCTTATGCTTGCCACTATGAATCTCGAACTTGTAAGCAACATGAGGACATGGTTGCTTATGATATGATCGAGCACCGAAAGAACTTTATCGTGGGCAAGCACGGCAAGAGAGGTTTGATATCTCTAAAGCCCTATTCCAATGTAAGTTGGTGAAGGAAGCCCAGAGGACCTCATGTTCTTAAGATGATTGGCTATATTGAAAGCCTATCTAAGCTTGGTTTTCCATTGAGCCAAGAGTTGGCCACCGATGTTATTTTGCAATCGTTGTTTGATATAGCTACAAACTAGTTTGTCCTCAATTTCAATATGAATGAAATTGACAAGACTCTACCACAATTGCTCAAGATGTTACGAATCAAAGGCAACTTGAAAAAGGTTGGACCTAAGCCCATATTGATGGTCCGTAATAACAAGGGCAAGGGAAAGGCCAAAGTTCAAACAAAGCCTAAGGGCAAAGGTAAGCCCAAATTTGGAAAAGGAAAGGCTACAATCAAACCTAAAGGTGGGGTGTCTAAGGAAGGAAATCTGTTTTCATTGTGGTGTGATCGACATTGGAAACGGAATCGCCTCGCCTATCTTGAAGAAGTCAAGAAGGCTAAAGCAAGCGGAATGTCTCGCTCTGTGTATTTATGTTATTGATATTAATTTATCAACTACTACTTCTTGGGTATTAGATACTGGTTGTGGTTCTCATATTTGTACTTCATGCACAGGGACTACAAAGGGTAGTAGGACTTTGGCTAGAGGAGATGTGGACCTACGAGTTGGAAATGGAGCAAAAGTTGCTGCATTAGTTTGTGGGAACATATACTTTATCTTTGCCTAGTGGACTTGATTTATGTTTAGAGGATTGTTATTTTGTGCCCAGCTTTGACTAAAAACATTATTTCAATTTCTTGTTTAGACAAAATTGGTTTTGAGATAATTATTAAGAATAATTGTTGTTCATTTTATCTCAATAATGTTTTCTATGGTTCAAAGACAATTAATTAATGGCCTCTATATTTTAGATCAAACGAATCCCATTTACAACATAAATACTAAAAGATCTAAAATAAATGACTCAAATCAAACTTATCTTTGGCATTGTCGTTTGGGCCACATAAGTGAGAAACGCATATCCAAACTCCATAAAGATGGTCTCTTGAATTCATTTGTTTTTGAACAATTTGAAGTATGTGAATCTTGCTTATTGGGAAAATGACTAAATCTCCTTTTTCTCGAAAAGGTGAACGAGCTAGTGATTTATTGGGCCTAATACATTCGATGTATGTGGACCAATAAATACACAAAGCCGAGGTGGATTTCACTACTTCATTACTTTCACCGATGATTTCAAAGAGATATGGGTATGTTTATCTCATGCGCCATAAGTCCGAGTCCCTTGAAAAGTTCAAGGAATTTAAAAATGAAGTACAAAATCAACTAGGCAAAACTATCAAGTCACTTCGATCCGATCGAGGTGGAGAGTATTTGAGCCTAGAGTTTGATGATCTTTTAAAAGAATGTGGGATTGTCTCACAACTTACTCCTCCCGGTACTCCTCAATGGAATGGAGTATCCGAGAGAAGAAATCGAACTTTGTTAGACATGGTTCGATCCATGATGAGTCATGCCGATCTACACCGACTTCCTTTTGGGGACATGCACTTGAGATCGCGCTTTCACACTAAATCGTGTTCCATCTAAATCCCGCTCAAAAGACGCCATATGAGATGTGGACCGGGAAACGTCCTAGTATGTCTTTTATGAAAATTTGGGGTTGTGAAGCTTATGTTAAACGCCGACGCCTACTAAGCTTGAACCCAAATCGAAGGTGTATATTTGTGGGATATCCAAAAGAAACCAAAGGATATTATTTTTTTAATCCCACCGAGAACAAAATTTTTGTTGCTCTGATCGGTGTCTTTCTAGAGAAAGAATTTACTTCTAGAAAAGGAAGTGGGAGAAAGATTGAACTTGAAGAAATTCAAGAATCACAAGATACCACCGAACTGTAGATTGAACAAAACCAAATTCCACAAGAAATTGAGGAACAAACAACCGCTATAGAAACACAACCACCACAAGCAGATCTTTAAGAGAACGCCGCACCCGAGAGATATGGATTTCTCATTACAACGCATGGTGACATTCTTCTTATAGATCAAGATGAGCCTAGGACTTATCAAGAAGCGGATGACGCCCGCACTTCGAGAAATGGCTTGAGGCCATGAGATCCGAGATGGATTCCATGTATGAAAACCAAGTATGGACTTTGATTGACCCACCCGGCGGGGTTAAACCTATAGGTGTAAATGGGTTTTCAAAAAGAAAATAGACATGGATGGTAATGTACAAACATACAAAGGGCGATTAGTCGCTAAAGGTTTTCGCCAAATTCATGGTGTTGACTATGATGAAACCTTTTCTCCTGTAGCTATGTTTAAATCCATCAGATCTTGCTCGCCATAGCGCATTTCATGATTATGAAATCGCGGATGGACGCCAAAACAAATTTTCCTTAACGGAAACTTGAAGAGGATGTGTATATGACACAACCTCAAGGTTTTGTAAATCCAAAGGATGCTAGAAAGATATGTAAGCTACAAAGATCCATTTATGGATTAAAGCAAGCTTCTCGGTTGGAATATTCGCTTTAACGATGCAATCAAAGAGTTTGGTTTTATCAAAAATGAAGATGAGCCATGTGTTTACAAGAAAGTTAGTGGGAGCACTATCACATTCTTGGTACTATATGTGGATGACATACTTATCATGGGAAATGACATACCTACCTTGCAGCCTATTAAGACTTGGTTAAGAAGTTGTTTTTCTATGAAGGACTTGGGCGAAGCCACTTATATCTTAGGAGTCAAGATCTATAGAGATAGATCAAGACGACTACTAGGTCTAAGCCAAAGCACATACATAGATAAAGTAATCTTGAAAGGTTCAAGATGGAAGAATCTAAAAGAGGATTCCTACCTATGAGACATGGTATTTCACTCTCGAAGGAAATGTGTCCTTCAACTCCACAAGAGAGAGAACGTATGAGTAAAATTCCATATGCTTCCGCTTATTGGATCTATCATGTATGCTATGTTATGTACCCGCCCGCATGTCTCGTATGCCTTAAGTATGACGAAAGCAGTATCAAGTAGATCCCGGTGAAGGTCACTGACCATAGATCAAGAGTATCCTTAAGTACTTAAGAAGAACTAAGGATACGCTCCTATTATATGGAGGTGAGGAAGAGTTAAGTGTAAAAGGTTACACTGATGCCGCCTTCCAAACCGACAAGGATGATTCTCGATCGCAATCGTGTTTTGTGTTTTGCCTTAATGGTGGTGCCGTAAGTGGAAGAGTTCAAAGCAAAGTACAAGAGCGTCGATTCTACAACAGAGGTTTAGTATATTGCAAACAGGGAGGCAAAGAAAAGAAGCGCTTTGGATCAAGAAGTTCATTATCGACTAGGGGTTGTGCCTAGCATATCGATGCTATAGAACTCCGATGTGATAACAATGGAGCCATTGCACAAGCTAAAGAACCCGTGATCTCACCAAATGATCCAAACATATACTTAGGCGCTACCATCTTATTCGAGAGATTATCGATCGAGGAGATGTAGAGATATGCAGAGTACCTTCGATGATAACATCGCCGATCCTCGACTCAAGCCTCCGACACGCCAGGCATGATCGCCACACTAAGTCGCTTGGTATTAGATATATGAGTGATTGGTCTTAGTGCTAGTGGGAGATTGTAAGAGTATGCACAAAGATCAATCATGAGATGGTTGTAATAACATACTTTATTTACCATATTTATTAATATAAAGCATTGTCATTATTATTTCAGCTTTTCTATCCGTATACAAATAAACTGCTTTTATAATAATGTCCTGAGAATAATATGATTATTCTTAAAAGATCCTTAGTTCGTATTATTGTTGACTAGGACAACAATAATGCATTAAGACTAACATGTAGTTGATTGATGATAAAGAGTTGTCATTGATGTGGATTGTCAAAATCAATGCATGAATATGTATGTTAGAGAACAACATATTGGATTGACCCGTTATGAGTATGTTTATCGGATTATTATGTAATTGTCACAACATTACTCATAGTGATTAATATGTATATGATCCTCGGACTTGAGACAATTATTATCTCAACATCGTGAGTTGTATATTTTGATACACCAAACGCATAATCGTAATTGGTTGTTCTATAAAGGCCGATGTTGGATATACCACAATCTATGTAGAGGATATGGTTGATCAATATAGGATAAGTCCCTCCTACATAATGGGAGTAATATCTTAGGCCACTTGATTGAGTGAGACTAGAAATGCATGGCCATGCTCAAATAAGTTGACATGAGATGTCATACTAATTTGTATATCATAGTCTACTCAAGATATCAAGAAACATGGGATGGACTATACAAGTGTGACTATTCCATGACTTGTGTCCATTCCAGAGATAAAGGACTTAAGGATTAATGTATGAAAGGTTAATCACGAAAGGTTATGTCGAATCATGACTTCTTGTAACTTAGGTAGCAATGATGCATTGCTAGATGCCACTCATTGTCTGTGATAATAGAATCGTTCTAGTATTACCGCTAACGCTGCAAGAACCTACAGTGTCACACCCTATGGTTGAAATGAACTAAATAAAATATAATTGGTATTGTTTTTGGTTGTCACATGAATTAAATTAATTAAAGAATTAATTTAATGGGTAATCAAATATTGAACATATTATATGTACAAGGATGTTGTACACATAATGACAACATAATTCTATTAATATATGAATTTGATTCATATATAAATTTAAATAAATATAGTTTATCAAAATCCTTATTATAATTAATGTAATTATAATTTTCTGATATAATTAATGTAATTATATTTTCTGTTAAAAACTTTATTGTATTTATTTAATCTTATGATACATTCAAGAGATACCAATTATAAATGGGTATTAAAAGGATACCAAATAATGGGCCCAATGAAAAGATACCCATTATAAAAGGCCCAATTAAAAGGATACCCATTATAAAAGGTATTTAAAAGAGGCAAAGCTTATGTGAAAAACCTAATAGAGTGTTTGTTAGGTCTAGCAAATAGTCAAGCAAATAAACCTCCGTAAAAGTTTTGGAGATTTCTTCCGCTCATAGTCAAACCGGTGGATCACGTAGAGGCCGACATCGAAAAGGTTGTGGCTTGATTCGACAAGAGATCAAAACTCTTGTTGCCAAGGTGTCGCTGCTCTACTCAGATTGAAGTTTTTGGTAAATTTCAAACCTTTATTTCACCCCGATTCGCTCCTCACACATGGATCCATGGTTTGGATCGCCGGATCTAATTTTATTCTGCTGCGCCATGGGGTTTCGGCGCTCCAACACAACACACATCCCAAACCAGTATGGGATGCATCACAATAGATCAGAAATAACTTCCTCCTCAGTTTGTACCAAAAACCGAGCTTCATCGTAATCTTCCTTAGCTTATCAAAACTTTCTTATTGCTTCTCCGACCATACAAATGGAACTCTCTTTCTTAGTAACTTAGTCAATGGTGCTGCAATTAGAGAGAATCCTTCCACAAATCTCCGGTAGTACCCCGCTAGACCCAGAAAACTCTGAATTTTTGCCACTGACCTAGGTGGTTTCCAATCCAACACCGCTTCAATCTTGCGAGGGTCTACTCTAATCCCTTCCGCTGACACTATGTGACCTAAGAAAGCCACCTCCCTAAGCCAAAATTCGCACTTACTGAATTTGGCATATAATCGCTTCTCCTCAAGACTTGTAAAATCAGCACGCAAATGCATCTCATGCTCCTCCTCTCGCTTCTTGAATAAACCAATATGTCGTCTATGAACACCACGACAAATTGATCCAAGTACTGCTGAAACACTCTATTCATTAAGTCCATGAACGCTGCCGGCGCGTTGGTCAACCCAAATGGCATCATTAGAAACTCGTAATGCCCATACCGAGTACGAAATGCCGTCTTGTGAACATCAACCTCCTTCACCTTAAGTTGATGATAGCCCGACCTAAGGTCTATCTTCGAGAACACTGAGGCACCCTTCAATTGATCGAACAAGTCGTCAATCCGAGGCAACGGATACTTGTTCTTGATTGTCAACTTGTTTAACTGGCGGTAGTCTATACACATCCGCATTGAACCGTCCTTTTTCTTGACGAACAGCACCGGTGCTCCCCACTGAGATATACTTGGTCGAATAAACCCTCTATCCAAGAGCTCCTGAATTTGAGCCTTTCGCTCCACCAATTCCTTTGGTGCCATTCGGTACGGTGCTATAGACACAGGTGCCGTTCCGGGTAACAAGTCTATACCGAATTCAACTTCCCAATCTGGAGGCAGACCCGAAAGTTCTTCTAGGAACACATCAGCGAATTCCTTTACTGTTCGAACCTTTCCAACCGCTGACTCCTTAGCCTCCAAGGCACATATTCGAACCACAAATGCTTCACACCTTTTTCTGACCATCTTTTCAGCCTTCAAGGCAGACACCACGTTAGATAGGCAATCTCTTCTTTTACCTATCATCACCACCTCATCACCCTTTTCAGTCTTTAACACCATGCGCTTAGTCACGCAATCTAGGCTAGCCTGATACTTTACTAGCCAGTCCATCCCAAGGATTAGATCGAACTCCCGAAATGGTAGTTCCATCAAGTTAGTCAAAAATACGACCCCTTGGAGTTCTAGGGGTACGTCCCTATAAAGTCTACTTACCTCTACAGAGTGACCTAGGGGGCTTAGTACAGTCATCTTTCTAGAAGTGAGCTCAGAGTCTAGATGCAAAGTTTCCACTACACTACTAGCAATGTACGAGTGGGTTGAGCCAATGTCTATCAAGGTATTATAAGGCACATCAAAAATCAAGAACATACCGGTTATGACATTCGGTGCGTCACCCTCCTCTTGACGCCTCGCGGCATAGACTAACCCAGGTTGTCTAGCCTCAGTATTGCCTGCCCCTCCGCCCTGAATTCCGTGACCTCGATTAGATCCATTGCTTCCCCTACTATTACCGTGACCCTCTCGAGGTCGTTTTGGTTATCCCTTCATTCGATGCTCGACCACGACCTTGAGATCTCGATCTAGCGCTTTTCTTTGGGCGATCCTTAACTCGATGCTCCATAGACCCACATTCGAAGCATCCTCGATTTCCAGTCCAACGCTCCCACTTGTGAGGTTTGCCACACCGAGCACACTGTGGCGGCCATTGGATATTGGCAGCAGCGGGCCTAGCAGTTTGATCCGGCCCATCAAACCTTGTCCTCTTTTGCTGATTACCAGAAAACTTTGAAGGTCCGGAGCTCCTCTTATTCCAATTCCGATCCTAGTTTCGTTTAACTGACTGCCTAACCCCTTCGGCTACCTTAGCCTTTTCCACCAGAACAGCAAACTCACGCTCCTGCTGTGGAGCAATCAGTAACCTCAACTCATCTCTAAGTCCGTCCTCAAAGCGGACACACCGTTCATGTTCAGATGACACAACTCCCCGAGCATAGCGGCTCAGCCTCGGGAATTCCGCTTCATACTCAGATACCGACTTATTTCCTTATACTAATCCCAAAAAGGCTTTCCTCTGAGCATCAATATAGCTGGTGCCCACATACTTCTTCTGATAAGTAGTTTTGAAATACTCCCAAGTCAGATCGTCCGCCGTAGCACCATCCCAAACCGTAAGCAACACTGCTCCTTTCAGCTTCTCCTCATCAGTCAGGTCAAGATCGTCCATGATCCTTTCAGTCGATTCTAGCCAATATTCCGCTGCACTGGGTGCCACTCCCGACATACCTCGGAATACCTCAGCTCTGTTGGATCGGAGTCGCTCGGGAACAGATTTCTGAGCTCCCATTCCTCCACTAGCCCCAGCCACCATCTCCAAGACTCGCAAAACAGCTTGCGATACAGCCTCACCACCGGTCTGATCCTGTTCCTCAGCTCTGAAAGTGGGAGGTGGTGGTGGCGGTGGTACTTCATTCTCTGAACCCTGACCCGACCTGACGGGTTCCGACACGGTCATCCTACCCCGACCGTGTCCACGTCCTCTAGAACTCATTCTAACTACTACGCATTTAATCTGATTAAGAAAAAATTTTATGCATCAGCGTTTGTTCCACTTGATTAGTCGCGAAGAAATTTTATGAAGAAAGTTTAATCAGGGATTCTTTCGAGCAAACAAGGTTTTAAGTCTTCTATCCTAGTTCACACAGAGGGCACATCCATTCCCAAATACCTTCCCTACTTATTCGCTCTTCGGACATTTCTGCCCATTTCTAACCCAAGGGTATTTTCGTCATTTTCCTACAGGGGTATTTTCGTCATAGAAATCCGAGGGGTTTCAACACTTTAATAAAATAGGTCACCTTGAAATTCCCAAAACTGGAGGGTGTTTCTGAAAATTTGTAAAATTTTAAAAAAAATATGGCATCATTTTGGAAACCAGGGGTATTTTGGTAATTTTTGTCAATCAGAGGTAATTTGTAAATTCAATAATTCAGGGATATTCTATCAGTTGTAAAACTCTGAGGGTCCTTTTGAATGTTTTCCTTTTCAAGCGGTGATGTTTGTAAAGATTTCGAAAACCAGGGTCATTTCGGTAATTTTTGCAAGTTAAGGGCATTTTCGTAATTTTCCAAAACCAAATTATTTTATTGATGATTTGCAAAGTAGAGTTTTGGATTTTTATAAAATAATTGAAATTTTAGGCAAAACCATTGAGTTGATATTTTATGAACTAAGGGTGTTTTGGTAATTTTACCCCTAAGGGCATTTTTTGTAATTTTTTTTCACAAATCAAATTTTTCGGGAAAAACATTGTAAAAAATGGTTGTTCTCAAATTCAAAAGAGTAATTTTGAAAGTTTTGAAGAACTAGGGTTTTGTTGTTTTCTTCCTTTTTTGAAAAACATGGCTAGTTCCCTTTCGGGTTTTAGTCATTATGTTTAGCCTATGTCCGAGCCCTCTTGGTCAGGGTGAACCAAAGCTACGCACCAGGCAGGATTCGAGTGGAGAGGAGGTGAGTCACGCGGACTGCTTAAATACCAAGCTCTCACCGAGACCTTTCTGAACATGCGCATGCAGGGTTGCCACACCACCAAACCTCCGAGTTAGGGTGAACCGAAGCTACGCACTGTGTAGGATAAGCTGCGAGAGGAGGTGAGTCACGAGGACTGCTTAAATACCAGGCTCTTCCGGATCCAATCCTCGTCATGCGTACAGGGGTTACCACACCCTAGCTCAGTGACTAAGTCATAGGTTGGTTTAGTTCATTAAGTCTTATGTTTTGTTTTGTGTGTTTGAGTAGCCTAATCCTTAGGTTCAAGTTCCTATGAGTCTATCTATGTTCCATGCTTCCTGCCCTTCTACAGAAAATAATTCATACAAAAGTTAGGAACACTTACCTGGGCGGATCGGTGCCGGAGACTCAGGCCATGCTGTTCAAAAACCAAAATATTCCAAAAAGGCCTACCAACATAAAACCAAACATTTTGGGCCTTGGGTCCCCCACAGCCGAGCTTTGAACTGGGCTCTGATACAAATTTTGTAACAACCTAAACCCGGCCCAAACACTACGACCGAATTTGGAGTTCTACAGAGAAAAGGCTTTGTAAAACTCTTTAAAACCGGGTTAACTTTTTGAGAAAAGATTGTGTCTTTTAAAACAGTTGTGGTGTATATAAATCATACTTAGGTTTATTTTAAAAAAAATATTCATCAAGTCAGCTTGTTACAGATTCAGGGGTGCCCGATGGCACGTTAAACATTTCACGATTTAATTTTGAGGAAACATGTGTATTTAATTCAATATAAAAAAAATAGTTTTAAAACAAAATATCCAAAATATGTAAAATAACAAAGTAAAGTATTAGGAGGCCTTGTTACATCCGAAATAAAATTTAACCAACAGTAAAATAGAATAACTAAAGTTTAAAGTTCATTCATATCAAAATTTCACTGCATGGCCACCTCGAGTCCATCAGGCTCCGTCTCCGCGATCTACTCATCTGCAAAAGGTTAAGGGAAGGGGTGAGTCACCAAGACTCAGTGGGTAAATCCCCTACCCGGAAAATATCTCATACACAATTTATTAATAACATGCTCATGTAACCCAACTAGCCATCCATACTCCTTTTCTACCCCGTGTGGTCAAAACCACTGATGACTTAAAGTCATAATTTAAATGATGGGGCCAACCCATCGTGTGGTCAAAACCACTGATGACCAACGATCACAATATATCAAATGTGGTCAAAACCACTGGTGGTACCAAACCACTGGGACTTAGTCGCAATATTCATTTGTGGTCAAAACCACTGATGACCATAGGTCACAAATAATCTGATGGGGCCAACCCATCTTGTGGTCAAAACCACTGACGACAGTCCATATTTCATCCCCCTCCTCTCATAAATCCCACCATCACATGCTTATACATTATTTTCATAGATATATATCATGTCATAATATTAAACATCATGTGATAGCATGCAAACACATATCAAAAGTTACAAGTCAGGGGACTTACCCGAAATCCATGATTATGCCACAAGCTAATCATAACCAAGAGATGACAAACAATAACGGCATGTAATTAATAAAGTGTGTAAAGAGATCTTACACACCTGTTTCTATCGAAATTCCTAGATCCCGAAGAATCAAGTCGACCACGCTAGATTTCCTTGCCCTATATTCGGCCAAACACAAGGTTTAGTGTCCTAGGTTATTCGGCCAAACCAAAAATAATTGAGAAGGGTTCCTGGTGAACCCTAAACCTCACCTATTCGCTTTTGAGTACTAGCCCTCTGCTTGCACCCTACAGTCGGCAACCATTAGTAACCACTTAATAGCCTTCGGCTTATAATCACTAACTAAATAACTTAAAATAGATCTTACCACCATACCGAGAATTGATTGCTAGACGATGATGGATTCGCTTGCTCGCTTCCAAATCCTGAAGGCCCTATAACAAATTGATTCCAAAAAGGGTATTAACATCCTTGCTATTAAATACCAAAATTAGCCCTTACCCCTTGTAGATGTCGACAGAGAAGAGAATATAGAGAAGAAGGTTTCGGCCATCACTTACCTTCACCAACCGATTGTCCAAAATGAAACCCCGAAAACACCCGTCTTCTTGATATTCGGCCACAATAAATCTTAATAGGAGAGGAAGGATTTCGGCAACAAGGGTGGAAGATATTCGGCTATTCAGAGATAGGAAAATAGGGGTTTTAGTTTAAGAAGAAAAGAAATAGATGAGTTATGGAGATGTGGGGGATTTGGCCAAAGGTTAAAAAGAGAATTAATGGCTTTCGGTCTTGGAGAGAATGAGAAAAGAGAGAAAATTAAAGATGGGAGGGTTGAGAATTTCGGCCACCTGCAAAGATGGGAAAAAAAAAACAAGTGATAGGTTGATGCTTTTATAGGCATTCGGCACCACCCCCCTTAAGCTTGCCGTCCACTCCTATCAACAAGGAGTTCAAACTCTAGCCAACTCTCCAATTCACTCTAAGCCACATATTTGAATTAATTCAAATTCATTTGAATTAATTACAAGGCTATTTTTCCTCTGCCAACTCTTATTGATTATTCACATAATAATCCAATTAATAAATCTAATAAAATGCTAATATTATCCCTTCTTTTATTAACTAAAAAGAGTTTAAAGAGAGAAAAACTCTCCCCTCCTATGCCGTCCCAATAACATGCAAAAAGGGAAAATTCCGTGACTCGAACCCAAGCTCCCCTTGCTCCCCTTGTGGCGTCACCTACAGCACTTAAGTGGCCTTCCCTTTTGCCACTTTTACAAGGCTATTCCTGTGTCAAATGTTCCCTACTTTAACTTGTAACCCCTACCTACTAAGGTTCCCCTACCTTTAAAGCTTCCAAATAAAATTTTCTACTATCCCCAGTCAACTCAAGACCCCTAATTAAGCCTCATCATTCCATAAATAATATTACAGCAATTCAACTCAGGCAAAATAATGCAAACACGAATAACCCCAATTTTAGGATGTTACACCAAACCCGGTCAATACGCCATGACCGAATCTGGCATGCCACAGAGGAAAACGTTTCAAAGAAAATCAAGTTAATGATTAAATTTTAGCGAAAAACTCTTTGTTACTAGAAATCAGGTTTATAATAAGTTAAAAACTGATAATTTACTTTGAAATTCCGTAAATAAATCTTTAAAACATAGTTGTAAATCCATGGATTAGAAAACCTTTTATAAATTAAAAGAAACCAAAGTGAATAGTTTGAAAGCTGTTTCTAATTGAAATTTGAGAACTCGAGTTTTGGAAAATAGTATGAGTTATCGAAAACACTTAGGTTGTTAAATATTATCAAATGATTTATATTACCCGATGGTAACGTTTTGAAAACCATTGCGTTTTGTAGTTTTGAAAACTTTGCGCTCATATTATTTAATTAACCATGTAGTTTATTAAGCCACGTTTAAAAGAAGTCCAAAGCATATAAATAATCCAAAAACATAATTTGAAAGGCCTTATTACAAATCCAAATAAAGATGAAAAACCAAATTTAAATAAATATAATACCCAAACCAAAATCCGTGTAAATCGAATTTTATTGCATGGCCTCCTCGAGTCCATCCGGCTCCTCATCCGCGATTCACGAATCACCTGAAAAGATAAGGGAGAAGGTGAGTCACCAAGACTCAGTGCATAAATCCTTCCCCCAGTTGATGCAACAAACTTACACAATTTATAACAAAGTAATATATATATACACAATGCACCCAACCTAGCCATCCATAACTCCTTTTTTACCCCTGTGGTACCAAACCACTGGTGGTGCCAAACCACTGGTGACCCAAAGTCACGATATCCAAAAATGTGATACCAAATCACTGGTGACTCAAAGTCACGAATAATCCATCTGTGGGGCCAACCCATGGTGGTCTTAATCCACAGGGACGAGTCGCTATGAGGTGCCAAACATCTGGTGCCCCAAAGACACAAATGTGATACCAAATCACTGGCGATCAAAGTCACGAATAATCAAGTTGTGGGGCCAACCCATGTGTGATACCAAATCACTGGCGACAATCCTATATCTCAAAAGTGGGGCCAAACCACGGTGGTGTTAATCCACAGGGACGAGTCGCTATGAGGTGCCAAACCTCTGGTGTCCCAAAGATACAAATGTGATACCAAATCACTAGAGGTGCCAAACCTCTGGTGTCCAAAGACACAGATATCAAATTCTTCCCCCTCCACTTATGTTCCCAAACCAATGTATTAATAGTATAAAACATGCCACCATACTTTGATATGTTCATATAACATATTTAAATCGTAGATCATGATATCAATCAATCATATATTAACATCATATCGAAACGGACTTACCCGAATCCTTGCACATACCCTTCAAGGTATCAAATCAAGATCTCATAGTATTTCACTTTAATAAAATGATTAGTGTATATATATACATATTACCAAATTATAAAGTGTGTAAGATACACACTTGTCACTAACGCAAGTACTAAAATCCGAAGACCCGATCTACCGCACTAGATCACCTTGTCCTACAATCGGCCAATACTTAGATTATAAACAAAGGCCATTCGGCCATACCACTAAATCCCAATGAGTTATCACTTGAAAAACCAAGTCTTACCTAAAAGCTTACCCAAAACGATTGACAAAGAAACGAGGCTTAGATTGATTGCTTCCAACGTTCCGAGGAGCCTAAAAGAAATCAGTTTCTAAGAATGATTAAAACCTTGCAACAATTGCCCAAAATTCGGCCTTTGTCCACAAAAGGAACAACATAGAAACGAGAAAAAGAATAAGGAAAAATGGCCATAACACTTACCTATTTTCCAAAACCGTTTGAAGAAAACCAAATGAAGTCCTACCCTTGAAGAAATTCGGCCAAGAGAAATCAAATAGGATATGAGAGTTTCGGCTATGATTTTGAAAGAAAACAATTGATATTCGGCTCAAAAGAGATGAAGAATTAGTATGGCAAAGAAGAAAAGAAGAAATCAATTGATTTGAGACAAAAAAGAAATGAACTTCGAGAGTAGAGGGGAGAATAAAAATGAGAGAGTGAGGATTCGGTTTAATCAACAATGGAAGAAAAGAAAAAAATGAGTTTGGGGAAGAGAGAGAGGTTCGACCAAAAGAAACAAAAAGGAAATGTGGTTGAGCAAATATCAAAAGAAGAAAAGAGAGAGAGATGGGAGAATGAGTGCACTAAAATGCAAAAGGTGTTTTCGGTTTCAAAGGAGAAATGAGAGAAAGAATTAGAATTTGGTTCAACACAAAAATGAGAGCTAAAATCCAAAGCAAATTTGCACAAAAATGCCTAGGTACATTCGGCCAAAGAAGGAGTTTTTGGAGAGGAAAAGAAACAAATGCCAAAAGGTGCACAAATGCTCAAGTTGGCCAACTATCCCTCCCCCAAACCTCCTACCAACATTCGGCCACCCCCCTAGCAACACATGCCGTCCACATACATGCACTAAAGGCCTTGGAATAGTTTCCAAAACATCTTCCTTAAGCCAAGCCTTATGTCCCCCCATCCTTCCATAACCTTAAGATTCCTTTCGCAAAGTGCAAACTTTCCTAAACCAATATTCAACTTGCCAAAAATTAAAAGTCCAACCTTCCATATGTAAAACTTGACCGTCCATTAATGCTAGGATACATAAAAAATAAAGTCTTCAAAATGCTAAACATGCTACTCGAACCTCTTCCCACAAGCAACCCTTCATGCATCCTAACCACCTTGCCACTAACTCTCTTGTGCTAGAAATTAACACTTAAATTAACTTAAGTGTCAAGTTCACTTAATCCCCTTCATTAAATTTTCAATCCTAAAAATTTATTTTAGCTTAGCTAATAATTCCAAGCCGTCACTAGACTATACTAACTCATGAATTATGCACGAACGCATAACCCCTAAATCTAGGATATTACAGTATAGCTCATTCAATTTTGAGATACACGTGAATTTTTAACCATCAACATAGCAAGTGCATACACAACTTCAAAATATTAGAAAAAGAGGACGACACACATAACGAATATGTGTGCCTGTAATGCAAGTGTACTATATCTCACATTGCTTTTTCCATATGTTATTATCGTCCTAGTGTTTGGTTTGGAGTGGACATAATAGTTCAATCCCAATTTCAACGTAAAAACCCATGTACGACATAATCATCTTTATTGAACCTTATTTTCGTGATCCGTTTAAAGCCATTTAAGAATTATAATGGGAAGTATAAATGTGTGTCTTTGAATTAATATTTAGATTTGTAGAAATTAATATGAATGCTAATTAAACTGAAATATTTAATGTTTTCTTTTATTGTAACGTATTCTAGTCTAATGTGGTTATAACACTTCCTATAAATGCCAGTTTTTTCCCTATGAATCTTGTTCGAAATTAATTTTACGAACCAAATTTAACTAGTAACATCAGATTCGCGCAGTATGGCAAGCCTTAATGTTTATTCCGTCCTATTGGTTTTATTCTTAACTTGCTGGGAAGTGATGGCTACAAAGGAGAACGACCAGATTATTAAGGAAAATAATTGTGAAACTAAAATGGGTTTGCCATGTGTTCTAGAAGCTTTCACGGCTATTTTCTAGATAGGGAGTATTTCTAACAAGTGTTGCGGTGAACTTGTTGTGTTGGGAAAAGTTTGCCACTCAGCATTAGTAAAGAGGACCCTTGAAAATCCTCTATTCAAAGACCTAAACACAACGACAATTATAGTGAAGAGCATTAATACGTGGAATAATTGCCTTGCATTGATCGATTCACCATCTCCGTCTGCTTAAGGATATAGTATTGCTTAAGCTAACAAACGGTTACAAGGCGTACTTGCAGACCCAAAATTGTTTTTTATCTTTATTTTTTATATTGATCCGAATGCTTCCTTAAAATGCGTCATAGGATTTAAGCCAAGTGAAATTATATTTAGTTGTTCTGAAATTAAATGTTTCTAGAGAAGCCATTACTTAATACCCTATGATTTTATACAAGCCCTTATTTTTAATTTTATAACATTGGAACTCGATAACCACCTCAAATCGAGCACCAGATATTGTTTCACATTTGTTAAATTAACACAAATATAATTATTATAAACATTAAGATAATTTCAATAATATGAAATTGGAATGTTCTAGCGTGGTGTGAAATTCAAACAATCTCGATTCCTTGAAAGTCATTATCCAATTTAAACTCACATTGCATTTAAGGAAAAAAAAAAAACCTTGACTTCTCAAAGTTCTAAAAAGACACATATCGTGCTAGGAAATATCCTCCAAGGGACATGCACTATAATTTGTAGTAGTTCATTGCCTATGGACTCCTTGTTTCATTTTTCATTTTCACTTCTTCGATATTAATCTGTTAGTTTTGTCCTCTTTCTTTTCCGTAGAGGAGAGGAAATCTTGAAATCATCTTCGAAAGTGATGTAACGCTTCAAAGTCTTAACTTGATTTTCTTATTCTTCTTTCTTTAGATTACTATTTTTATCAATATCGAGAATGAAACTCCAAATATGTCAGTGACGTACGTCCCACATTCTTCCTATTGAAAAAGGCTCAATTTATATAAAAACTAAATCCTATCCATTATTTGGGCAATACCTACGAGAGTTATAGAAACGTAACATCATTTGTTATTTCCGGTTTAACTCTCTAAGCGAAATTTTCATTTTCTGATTTCCATTACTTATTCCACTAAAAGCTTCCATTCATATTTCAGTAAAATTGGGTTGAAATGCTTAAACCAAAAAACTTAACGTAGAACGAAGAATACAACAACAGAATTGGAGTCCCACGATAAAGACATACATCGACTTAATTTCAGAACGTGAAATATTTTTGATTTATTAATTTTGAATTTCAATCATTTAGTTGCCATTTTCCGTTTTACTAATATGATAAGTGTGATAAAAACTTTTTAACAACAACAAGGTTATAAGAATTTACGCTTCGCATAATTATTTCTACATTGTAGCACATACACATCACTGGTAAAGGAATCTGGTATAGCTCATTCAATTTTGAGATACACGTGAATTTTTAACCATCAACATAGCATGTAACATCCCGAAATTGGGCCTAGGAGAATTGAGCCCAATGGGCCTTAGGCGTAGTAGCGTTTAAATTTTTGGAGAACAAGAGATCGGCTTAAATGCTAGTTAGACCTATTGGATAAGTGATTTTGGAAGGTTGGAGGGCTTCTATGAAGTCCCGGGATCAAATATTGGCTTTGGGGAAATTTTGGTTTTAGGTGCAAAAACCCTGGAAGTTGGCAGATAGGCTTTAAGAATAAAATATGAAGGAAAATGACACAAGTGGAGTGTGTGGCGTAGTGGCAAAGTGACGCCACTTAGGGGACAAGGGAGTGACGCCACAAGGAAGGAAGGAGGTCCAAGGTTCAAGTCTTGGCTTTTGCATTTTTGTTTCTTTTTACTTGGATCTTAGAATTTGGGCCATAGTTTATATTTAGTTGCGCTTGGTTTAAGACACAAGAGGAGCTTGTGGCCAAGTGGTTAGCAGCATGGATTATGTTGCAAGGGAGCCTGGGTTCGAATCTCATGAGAAGCAAGGGAGTATTTATTTTATGATGCAGGACGGTAAGAGTTTCAGGTTGAATTTAAACTCTCTCGACGAAGGGATCCCACATCGGAAAGACACAAAGAATGAAGGTGAAGAGCTAGCTATATAAGGAGCATCCTAGGAGGAGAGTAAACACATCTTGGAGGGCGTTTGGGCACAAGAGTGGTCGGAGCGCGGATTAGCCCCAGAGTCCTATCAGGTGTGTAACTCTCTCTACTCTAGCTGTAGAGCGGCAAAATGCCGAAATGCCGGTCACACGGCATTAGTAGCCACACGAGCGTGCGAGCGCACGTGTAACACCCCCAAAACCGGCCCACGAGCCTTGACCGGATCTGGTTATGTCACTGCGGAAAGATGGTTGAAAATCTTTTTGACTTTAGAATAAAACATGAAAATTTGTTAACTTTTGATAACCATGTCCATTTAAAATTATAAGTAAAACTTTGTTATTATAAAATGTCCATATTAAAACTTTAGTAAATATATATCTTGAATAAATAGATTGCTAAAAATAAAATCATCTTTATATAGTAATTTAATTTTAACCAATCCATAATTAAAATAATGCCAAAAATAATATAAGGCCCTTATTAAATCAAAGAAATTCCAAAAATACTTATTATAAAATGCATAAAAATAATTTGGACATCTTCTTCTGCATGGCCACCTCGTATCCACTCCAACCCGGTCCAAGTTCATGAATCACCTACGATGGTTAAGAAAAATAGGGTGAGTCCACAGACTCAGTGCATAATCATCACACATGCCTCCACATATGGGCTTGGCCCATATCCACACAGATCATACAAATCAATATGCAATTACGGAACCCAACCCATCCTAAGTCCATCCGTTACACCAACCTTAGCAGACTTCTGCTCAAGGCCGTGGCTAATCCACCCCTGATCACATCGTGATCCACTTAACTTACCTTAGTAGACTTGTTGCTTAAGGCCGTGGCTAAGCCACCGATCACATAAGTGATCCCAATATTAATCCGTCTACGGTAATACACACAGCCATCAACCGCCGAGATGGGCACCTAGCCAACACCTCCCTTGATGTAGCACACAGCTAATCATCAAGCGCTAATGTAGCATGAGGCTAACATTAGACCACGTACATCAATGTGTACACCCTTCCTTCCTCGATCAAATCCAATTCCCGTGCATACATGTAAGTGCCACATGTCAAATCATCATATAGAATGAGTATACATCACACATCATTACCACATCATACATACACCATAAGTAATTTTATTAACACAAGCTACTAACCTGTTAACCGATTACCCCAAACATGGGTATCCATCATTTTAGCCTTTAATGTCGGCTACCACACATCATACACAAGTTTATAAACATCAATACACAATTAACAGGGAAATAGTGCGATAATTACGCACCTGATTAGCACAGTTGACTAACCCCAAAATCACACGTGGCACCTAAAAGTCTGCCGAAATCACTAAAGGAAACCACATTAGGTTCGGCCCCTATACCAGAAAACATTAGAAAGTGCCTTTGGTCGAAAGTCACAACTTAAATACCAAGCTCACCTTATAACCCGAAAGACCCCTCAGCTATCTCCTTAACGCTGGCTTCCAAAAAGGGCTACAAATCCACGACCTTGAATAGGCTCAGTCATACACAAAATACAGGGTTAAGCCTCATAGTTTCGGCTGGCCAAAACAAGAATAAAAGATTGAACCAAAGAGAGTCCTTACCACACTATTGAAATCGGCACAAGGAGATTCGGCCAGAGAAGAACTATTCGGCTTTGAATGATGAACAAATGATGTTAGGAAGGAAAATAAGGGTTGTAGTTAAATAACAACGTGTGGCTTATGGTGTTACGGCAACAAGAAGAGGAGAGGGATTTTCAGTTAAGTAACAAGTGAGATGAAGAAGAAAATGGAAGGAAAAGTGGCTTTGAACTTTCGGCCAAGGTGAACAAGTGAAAAGGAGGGACGGTTTTGGTGTTGGTAGAATATGAGAAGAAAAGTGAAGGCTTAAAGGTAAAGGGCTAAAAATTTCGGCAAAGGGAGCTCACCACCCCTTAAATAGAATTCGGCCACCCTCCCTAACCTTCATGGCCGAAACTACCCTCAAGAGCACCCCCCTAGCCGTCCAACTCTACTCCCCTCATCCAATCCCTTTTTTTCCTTCCTAAATTCACTCTACACCCACCTTTCAAACAAATTCAAATAAAATAAAATAAAATCCACCCTTTATTCATTATCACCTCATCAATTAAAATACAAAATAAAATACTAATAAACCACCCTTCCAGCCGAATTTCCACACCACCAAAAGACCTTTGGCCGGCCACTATTTCCTTTTTAATTATATCCCAAATTCCTCTCCTATTTTATATCTTTATCCCCTATTCAAAAACAATTAAAAAATAAAGGCCACCATTATCTTCTAATAAACAAAAAAATAAAACCAAAATACTGCCTTTGCAGCTCGAACCCAATCCTCGCTTGCTCCCTGAGGCATCACTTCCCCATGCTCTAAGTGGCGTCTCCCTTGCCACTCTGCCAAGCCTTCTCTTGTGTCTTAACCTCCTAAATAATTCTCTTAAGACCTCTAAAGCCAAACTCCCCTTCTTAACACTAAAAATTCAATAATTTCATAAGGCGTTCCACTACCTCTTAGAGTTCTCAAGACCCCTAAAACTCACCCAACCACACACCGAAGTATGCCAACACCTGAGTTATGCACTAAATGCATAACCCCTAGAACCAGGGTGTTACAATTCTACCCTCCTTAAAAATAATTTCGTCCTCGAAATTACTTGGCTAGACTAACAGTCGTACATCTTTAATACACCACACCACGCTATAGCTGCGCACTCTGATCTTAAAGAGCTATCATATTTCTAGGCACAGTATCTATCATACTCAAGGTTCCAAATACTTTACTAGCCATATAAACAACTGCCACTACAGCGAACAAAATAATAAAGGATATTTTAGACATAAGAAACTTACCCGCTGACACATCGGGCACATCATTATCCTCTGTATGAGTTTACTATTCGATGCTTTTGGGAAGCATGGCATATTTGATATATGTGATTTAAATATATGTTGGCATGAATTCTGTTATATAGTTGATTGATATGGGTGATGAGTGGAGGGGGCAGTGATATTCGTGTCGACGGACACCAGTGGTTTGGTACCACATTTTGTGACTACGGTCACCAGAGGTTTGGCACCTCTAGAGGTTTGGCACCTCATAGCGTCTCGTCCCAGCGGCTTAGCACCACAGTGGGTTGGCCCCACGGATTTTATTAAGGGATTGACGCCAGTGATTTGGTACCACACGATGGGTTGGCCCCATCATTGGATTGTGACTTCGGGTCACTAGTGGTTTGGCACCACAAGTATTGACAGACATCGTGACTATAAGTCACCAGTGGTTTGGCACCACAGTGGTTTGGTACCACACGGGGTAGAGAAAGGTGTTATGGATGGTTAGGTTGGGTGCATGATTTAGTGCATGTTAATTTGTTAGAAACTGTGTATGATGTGGCATTAAACCGGGGAAAGGGTTACACATTGAGTCTTGGTGACTCACCTTCTCTCTTATCTTTTGAGGTGACCCGTAGATCGCGGATGAGGAGCCGGATGGACTCGAGGTGGCCATGCAGTGAAATTGATATTAATGAACTTTGAATTTTAGTTATTTTATTTTATTGTTGGTTTTATTTTATTCAAGTGGTAATAAGGCCTCCTATGATTCTACTTTGATTATTTTACATGTTTTGGATAAGTTGTTTTAAATTATTTAATGATATTAAAATAAGTATACATGTTTTCTCAAATTAAATCGAAAAATGTTTTATCGTGTCATCGGGCACATTTGAAATCTACAACAACATGACTTAATAAGTATTTTTTTTTAAACAGGCTAAGTACGGTTTTAGTACGAAAATTGAAAATGAAGGGTTTTCAACAAAATTTAAATCGGTTTAAAGGGATTTTACAAAATGTTTTCCTCCGTAACAAACCAAATTCGATCGTAATATTTGGGCCGAGTTTGGGATGTTACAGCATGTGTGGGGCTTCGACGCGATAGTTGAGGCCATCAGTAGTATTCTTGTGGGTTGGGGCTGCTTGGGCCTCGATGGGCCGAAGTGGGCCCAATGGGCCCGTGGGCCCATATGAGTAAATTGTGTGATTGTTTAGTATATGTTGAACTAGACTAGGTGGAACTTATATACGTGGCTAGATTTGTGCTAGGTGGGCCACACGAGCATGTGGGCCCGGATGGGCCGAAATCGGGTTTTAGGCCCAATCGTCCGGTACGACCGGAAATGGTAGCTGAGTCGCTAGTGGCCACATTAGGCTTTCGGAAAGGCCATTGCAGGTGTGAATTTACAAAAATACCCTTGGTGGGTAAATTACGAAAATGCCCTTGG
Organism: Gossypium bickii; assembly: GCA_025503065.1. Taxonomy (NCBI): domain Eukaryota; kingdom Viridiplantae; phylum Streptophyta; class Magnoliopsida; order Malvales; family Malvaceae; genus Gossypium; species Gossypium bickii. The sequence goes on along the minus strand of CP106721.1, from coordinate 19,983,702 downwards.
TAGGTAAAATTACGGTTATACCCTTAAAGGTTGATTAGCATGATTATGTTTTTTAGTTTTGGCCGATTGTAGGGGAAGGCTTGATCTCGCATATCTCGGGTTGTGACTAGTGCTCAAAAAGCGTTAAGGAAGGGGGATCTAGTGCGTTAGATCTTGATCTACGGGATTTGATAGTTGCGTTAGTAACCAGGTGTGTAAACTTACATACTCTATTACTTAGTAATATGTTTTAATAACCTGAATATGATAAAGCTGAAACAGTATGGATGTTGATACGATACCCTATGGGTATGAGCAGGGATTCGGGTAAGTCCGTTTCGATATGAGTTCTACTATTCGATATGTATGATATTGTGATTTATGACATATATGTATTATGATTCGTAATAAAGCATGATGACATGATTTGCATGATTTACATGAGTATGGCATGACAATGGGTGATATGAGAGGAGGGGGAAGTTGATATCCGTGTCTTTGGGACACCAGAGGTTTGGCACCTCCAGTGGTTTGGTACCACAGATTGATTTAGTGACTTTGGGTCACCAGAGGTTTGGCACCTCATAGCGACTTGTCCCAGTGGCTTAGTACCACAGTGGGTTGGCCCCACAGTTGACATATCGGGATCGTCGCTAATGATTTGGTATCACACGCGGGTTTGGCCCCACACTTGGATATTGATATTTTGTGACTTTGGGTCACGGAGGTTTGGCACCTCATAGCGACTTGTCCCGATGGCTTAGCACCACGATGGGGTTGGCCCCACAGTCGATATTACGGGATTGTCGCCAGTGATTTGGTATCACACGTAGGTTGGCCCCACAGATGGATTATTCGTGACTTTGGGTCACCAGTGGTTTGGCACCACATTATTGGATATCGTGACTTTGGGTCACCAGTAGTTTGGCACCACCAGTGGTTTGGTACCACACGGGGTAGAAAAAGGAGTTTCGGATGGTTAGGTTATGGGGTTTACATGTTTTGCATGTTTTATCAATAATCTGTGTAAGTGCTTGAATTATCGGGTTGGGGATTTATACACTGAGTCTTGGTGACTCACCCCTTCCCTTATATTTTGCAGATGAGGCATAGATCGCGGATATGGAGCCGGGGAGAAGTCGAGGTGGCCATGCATGTTGGTTTTGGGTTTTAACTATAAAATACCTTCTCAGTTTTATTTATTTTCTTTAAATTTGGTATGATTTTTGTAATAAGGCCGCTGGTTGTTATTTTTGGTTTTGGTTATTTGATTTGCTTCTGATGTTGTTATGCATGTGATTAGAACTTGTTTGCTTAATTAACCGTTAAATACAGCATTTTCAAAACCATACCTCTTCGGGTTTTACAAAGGTTACAAGATAATAAAGGTAACTTGGATGTTTTTATAAACTCTCATTTTCAAATCACTTTAAAGGGAAATGGTTCTAAACTTGATTTTTCTTATCACGTTTAGTTTTAACAAGTGTCCAATGTTTTCTAAAATCGGCAATCACAAATGGGTTTTTACTCACGAGTTTTCCAAGTATTATGACAACTCCTAAAACAAACTCAGCATCAATTATTACTAAGTTTTCTAAACCCTAAAACAAAACAGAGTCTTCTTTAAACATTTTCGACAAACTTAAGATTTTAAGATGTTTTCACTGCGTAACATGCCAGATTCGGTCGTAACGTTTAGACCGGGTTTGGGGTGTTACATAGCCAGTGCATACACAACTTCAAAATATTAGAAAAATAGGATGACACATATAACGAATATGTGTGCCTATAATGCAAGAGTACTATATCTCACATTGCTTTTTCCATATGTTATTATCGTCCTGGTGTTCGGTTTGGAGTGGACGTAACAGTTCAATCCCAGTTTCAACGTAAAAACCCATGTACGACATAATCATCTTTATTGAACCTTATTTTCGTGATCCGTTTAAAGCCATTTAAGAATTATAAAAGGAAGTATAAATGTGTGTCTTTGAATTAATATTTAGATTTGTAGTAATTAAAATGAATGCTAATTAAACTGAAATATTTAATGTTTTCTTTTATTGTAACGTATTCTAGTCTAATGTAGTTATAACACTTCCTCTAAATGCGAGTTTCTTTCCCGGCAAATATAGTTCGAAATTAATTTTACAAACCAAATTTAACTAGTAACATCAGATTCGTGCAGTATGGCAAGCCTTAATGTTTATTCCGTCCTATTAGTTTTATTATTAACTTGCGGGGCAGTAATGGCTACGAAGGAGAAGGACCAGATTATTAAGGAAGATAATTGTGAAACTAAAATGGGTTTGCCATGTGTTCTAGAAGCTTTCACGGATATTTTCCATATAGGGAGTATTTCTAACAAGTGTTACGGTGAACTTGTTGTGTTGGGAAAAGTTTGCCACTCAGCATTAGTAAAGAGGACCCTTGAAAATCCTCTATTCAAAGATCTAAACCCAGCGACAATTATAGTGAAGAGCATTAAAACGTGGAATAATTGCCTTGCATTAATCGATTCACCATCTCAGTCTACTTAAGGATATAGTATTGCTTAAGCTAACAAACGGTTACAAGATGTAACGGGCCCAAAATTGTTTTTTGCCTTTATTTTAGATATTGATTCGAATGCTTCCTTAAAATGCGTCATGGGATTTAAGCCAAGTGAAATTATATTTAGTTGTACCGAAATTAAATGGTTCTAGAGAAGCCATTACTTAATAACTATGATTTTATACAAGCCATTATTATTAATTTTATAGCATTGGAACTCGATAACCACCTCAAATCGAGCCCTAGATATTGTTTCACATTGGTTAAATTGACACAAATATAATTATTATAAACATTAAGATAATTTCAATAATGTGAAATTGGAATGTTCTAGCGTGGTGTGAAATTCAAACAATCATGATTCCTTGAAAGTCATTATCCAATTTAAACTCACATTGCCTTTATGGAAAAAAAACCTTGACTTCTCGAAGTTCTGAAAAGATACATATCATGCCAGAAAATATCCTCTAAGGGACATGCACTATAATTTGTAGTAGTTCATTGCCTATGGACTCCTTGTTTCATTTTTCATTTTCACTTCTTCGATATTAATCTGTTATTTTTGTCCTCTTTCTTTTCCGTAGAGGAGAGGCAATCTTGAAATCATCTTTGAAAGTGATGTAACGCTTCAAAATCTTAACTTGATTTTCTTATTCTTCTTTCTTTAGATTACTTTTTTTATCAATATCGAGAATGAAACTCCAAATATGTCGGTGACGTAAGTCCCACATTCTCCCTATTAAAACAGGCTCAATTTATATAAAAACTAAACCCTATCCGTTATTTGGGCAATACCTACGAGAGTTATAGAAACATAACATCATTTGTTATTTCCGATTTAACTCTCTAAGAGAAATTTTCATTTTTCGATTTACATTACTTATTCCACTAAAAGCTTCCATTCATATTTCAGTAAAATTGGGTTGAAATGCTTACACTGAAAAAACTTAACGTAGAATAGAGAATACAATAACAGAATGGGAGTCCCATGATAAAGACATACATCGGCTTTATTTCAGAACGGGAAATATTTTTGATTTATTAATTTTGAATTTCAACCATTTAGTTGCCATTTTCCGTTTTACTAATATGATAAGTGTGATAAAAACTTTTTAACAACAACAAGGTTATAAGAATTTACGCTTCGCATAATTATTTCTACATTGTAGCACATACATATCACTGGTAAAGGAATCTGGTATAGCTTATTCAATTTTGAGATACATCTAAATTTTTAACCATCAACATAGCAAGTGCATACACAACTTCAAAATATTAGAAAAATAGGACGACACACATAATGAATGTAACATCCTAGATTAGGGGTTATGCGTTTGTGCATAATTCATGAGTTAGTAGGTTTGGCAGTGTTGGAAGTGTATTAAGGGTTTTTAGAATTTTAGGATGGAAGAAGAAAGCTTTGGAAAATTATTGGTTTTTAAGTAAAAAGGGGAGCTAGGTAAATGAGGCTTTAAAAGAAACTCTGTGTGAAGCATGACACAAGGAACCATGTGGTAAAATGGCATGTTTTATGAACTATGAATGTGTTATGTGAATTCTAGAAATAAGGAAATGTATGGAAATATATGGAAATGTATGGAAGTGTATGGAAATGTGTGGAAATGTGTGGAAATGTATGGAAATGTAAGGTAATGTAGGGAAATGTAAGAAAATGTAAGGAAATGTAAGGAAATGTATGGAAATGTATGGAAATGTAAGGAAATGTAAGAAATGTGAGAAATGTCTGAAATGTAAGGAAATGCAAGGAAATGTAAGGAAATGTCTTGTCTTGGAAATGTAGGGAAATGTCCTGAAAATGTAAAGGAATAAAGAGGAAAGTGAACATTTCTGGAAACTTGGAAATGTAAGAAAATGGCAAGTTTACAGAGCCGATCAAAAATTTTAGGAAACTTAGAAATGACTTAGAAATGTCAAGTTTTAAAGTTTAAAATAGGAAATTAAGGCAAGGTGGCCTTAAAAGAAAAAGTTGGTGAAATTTGACACACAAACAGGCTTGGAAAAGTGGCCTAAAGATGTCACTTAGGGCCTATGGAAATGGCGCCATATGCAAGACGAATGGGCCTGGGTTCGAGTCACTTGGGAAGCAAATAAGGGAGGTTTTATTTTTGCTTCCAGAAGACTGAGGTGGACGACACATGCTTCTAGAAAGGAGGTGTTTTATTTTCATAAATATTTGATTAAAAAGGTGATAAATAAAGGATTTTTAAATTGGATTATTTTGAAGAGATAAATGTTGGATTAAACCCTTTTATTTATGATAATTAAAGGATAAAGTTATCAAAATAAAAGAGTGGTGGCCAAGTAAGGGACTCTAGCCTAGTAAATTTGGCTATAAAAGGAAAAGAGAGACCATTCAGCATTATTTACTCTTCCTTGATAACCTCTGCCGAATTTTCTCTGCAACCCCTATTCTTTTCTTCTTCATTCTTCTCCTCTCAATATTCCAAAAGCCGAAAGCTTGCTAAGATCAAGGCCATAGCCGAAGGTTGAAGTGAAGGTGCAATCGATTTCTTCAAATAAGGGTAAGATCCAAGTTTGGTTTCCATTCTTTTATACTTTAGACTTATCAAAATCTAGGGCTAATTCCATTAATGTTCATGGTTGCCGAAACCTTGAAGAGATCTTTCGGGATTTACTAAGTGTCGACTACAAGGAAGGAGAAGTTCTTTTCCCGAAGGTACACCATAGGCCACGTGTTCCCTAGTTATTCGGTAAATTTCAGGATTTAAGAATCTAAGGTAAGTCATATTTAACATTCGGCTAAGGGTTATTTGTTATGAATAAATGTTAGAAATTGATCTAACATGTAGTTATAGGGATTTTGACATAGGGATACAAGGATTTCGGGATTTGAGAGTTTCAAGGTAAGTTTTAAGTATACTAATCCTACTAGGATTTGGATTTATAGCCGAATGGCTCTTTACTAAGTATTAAATGATTGAATGTAGAGAATTAAGATCTAAGGCATTAGATCAAGCTTTTCGGGATTTGGATTGGAAACCTTAAGCGAATCAGGTGTGTACCCATACTAACCTTCAATACGATATATGGCAATTATTAATTATATGAATATGCATAAGAATGTGAATGTGGCTATGTGCCCTAATGTGGTACAAAAAGTACTCAGGTACGTTTCCTACTTCTGATAGGATTATGAATATGTTATATTTTTAAATAGTAATATGAATGTGAAAAATAAGTATGTTGTGCATGATAAAATATGTGGGGCATTTCGGGCTATATGTGAAAGGGGAAGAAGGTGTTGACTTCGGTCTCACCAACGGAATATGGTGACTACGGTCACATAATTTGAATATGGTAACCGGTTACATTATCGAATTTGGTAACTTCAGTTACATTATTTGAATATGGTGTCTAATGACACAAATTATATGGGCGATGAGCACGTCATTCGCAAATGATCGCCTTCCGATGGTGTGTAGCGGATGGAGGGTTGACTTAGTAGTCCCCACGGTGTGATTGGCAGGTACGGGTGGTGTGTAGCGGATGGACAAATAGGCTTGGGTTTGGGTTGCATCATTATTTATTTGTATATGAATATGAACTTGATATGAACTTGTATGCCTGATTTGTTGAATGTTAGTATTGTGTGCACATTGAGTCTGTTGACTCACCCCTTTCTGGGACCATTTTTCAGGTAATGAGCAATAATGGACCGGGTCGGCAGGAGTTAAAGGTGGCCATTCATAGCAAGGAAAAACTTTCAATATTTGGGGACTTTTATTTTACCAAGTACTTTAAATTTAATTTGGGTTTACTTGATGTAATAAGGCCATAAGGCCCAAGTGAATTTCTTTATTTTTGATTTACTTTTAATTATTATGTTACGAACTATTTAGATTAAAGTTAAGCAAAATTATTTCTTGAAAATGAACCCTACAATTATTTTGTCACCTTAATTAATTTAGATTTTCAAAATTAATTAAATGAGTTCCCAATCTAAGCCCAACCCAAAACAATATTTTTCTAAAATTTTTTACAAATTATATCCAAGAAACAAAGAATTTTGAAACCGGTTTACTTAAAGGAACATACGAGATCCTGCTTGGGCTCGTGGGCGGGTGTGGGTGTTTCAGATTTAGTATCGAGCCCGATTTTAAACTCTCGGCTTTGTGGGCTAAGGCTCAAAACGTTTTCAAATCGAGCCAAATGAATTTTATGAAGTATTTCTGAAAATAAGCGATTTACGGCATGGCACCTCGATCTCCACCATGATCCACCGGTAAGTACCCCTAACCATTTGGGTGATTATGTGATTTATATTATGTTATGGAAGGGTAGAAAAAGGAATGGAACGTAGAATAGCATGATAGGAACTTGAACCCTAGGACTAGTCTACTCAAACACAAATACATAAGACTTAATACTTACTCAAACAAACCCATGACTAAGTCACTAAGTTAGGGTGTGGTAACCCCTATGCGCATGTCTAGGATTGGATCCGGAAGAGCCTGGTATTTAAGCAGTCCTAGTGACTCACCTCCTCTTCGCAGGAATCCTGCCTGGTGCGTAGCTTTGGTTCACCCTGACCGAAGAGGGCTCGGACATAGGCTAAACACAATAACTAAAACCCGAAAGGGAACTAGTCATGTTTTTATAAAAATCCTAGTTTTAAAACTCTTAAAATTACCTTTTCAATTTGTGAGAACTATTTTTACAAAATTTTTCAAAAATTTTTGATTTATGAAATTACAAAAATACCCAGTAGTGGTAAATTACAAAAATACCCTTGGTTTATGAAATTCCCAAAATACCCACAGTTCTTATCAAGATTTCATTACTTTATAAAATGTTCAAAAACTCTAATTTGCAAAATATCAAAAATACGTTGATTTTGGAAAATTACAAAATTGCCCCAACTTACAAAATTACCAAAATGACCACGATTTTTAAAATTTTTTTGCGACATCACCGACTTGAAAAACAAATGCTCAAAAAGAACCCTCAAAGTTTTGCAAATTTTGAAATACCTGAATTATTAAACTTTACAAATTTACTCTGTTTGTAAAAAAAATTACCAAAATACCCACGGAATTTCAAAATTACCGAAAGGCCCTGGGATTTCAAAATTACCAAAATACCCTTATTGACAAAATCACCAAGGAACCTTATTTTGACAAATTACTCAAATACCCCTGTAGGACAAAATTACGAAAATACCCCTGGGAAGTGGAAAAACAACAACAATGAAAACTACAACATTTCTCTGAATGAACGAAAGTTCATAATTGATTGATGGATGTATGAATGTAAAGACTGTATGCATGTATGAATACGAAAGAACCACTCCTAAAATTCTTTCCATAAAACTTCTTCGCGGGTAATCAGTGGAATAAAGACAAATTCATAAAATTCTCTTAAATCAGATTAAATCGCGACGTTAGAAATAAGTTGTAACATCCCGAATTAAGGATGGTATGAAATTATTTTTATTTCTTGTACCGCCTGAATAAATGCCTTGTTAGGGTTGTTTAAGGATTTAGTCTGAAACTCGAGGAAATTCTGTCTTAGGGCTAGGGATTTATTTGCATACTTTAAGGGAGGTGCTAGGCGAGATAAGAATTTAAGGAAAAGATTTGGAGGAGTTTGACAAAAGAAAGTGTGTGGCAAAGTGATTTGGGGGCGCTGGGCTCAGGTTCGATTCGCGTGGGAGGAGTTTTATTTTTATTGTCATGAAGGAGGACTTAAGGAGAAAGGTATAAGAATAAATTCGTTGAGCTTATGGCACAAATAAGCGCCCTGGCAGAGTGGCTTGGGGGCGCTAAGGTGCATAGGGGCTTCAGCAAGTCTGAAGTTCGAGTCATGGTGGCTGCATGTGGTATTTCATTTTGGGCCTTGGTGATATAAACGAAGGGGGCTTGCTAAGAAGACTTTAAAAGAAAATTTTGATGAATTCATGTGACAAATAATACCATGGCAAAGTGGCCAGGGGCGTGGCAGTTCGTGGCAGCTCGGGGACTCGCGTTCGAGTCCCGTTAGGCGCTCCGGTGCTTCTAATTTCTTTTGTTTTAGCGTTAAAGCATTAAGGGCCAGCAAAGCATAGGTTAAAAGAATTATGCAACGCGTCTTTGTCATGAAAGACAATATGGCCGAGTGGCTGGGGCGCGATACTGCTCCAGGTCTCGGGTTCGAAACCCCTGGGCAGCAGTTGGGTATTTTGTTTTTGGCCTCTGGCATTAAATGCGTGGGGGAGCCTAGTGATGATAGCTTAAAAAGAAATTCCGACGCATTTATAACAGATATGGCGCAGTAGCAGAATGGTCAGAGGCATGGGCAGTCTTCCCCAGGTCTCGGGTTCGAGACCTGGCAGCAGCATAAGGATTTTTTTTTAATTGTTGTTTTTATTTTTGGCGCAGAATGCAAGTGGCACCTTGCAAAGGGTGCACGCATGCACAAGGCATCTTTGCAGTGGGTGTCTTTAAATTATGGGCATTAACCTTTGGTTATTATTATTATATATATTATTAATTATTTTATATATTAGATGCATGGGTTAGTTTTCCCCCTTTAATTTATTTGTTGAAAATAGAGAGAATATTATGGGAAATAATGCTTATTTTTTTGGGGGGGATTGAAATTTAGAAAAGGTGGAGTTGTTGGCCGGCCATAAGGTTTGGCAAAAGTTTAGCATGGCCGAAACTCTTGGTGCTTCCTACTTCATTTTGTGCTAGCCGAATAGAGGAAATATGAGAGGCTTGACACTCTCGGTTTGAAGGTGTTTTAGACAAGAAAGAAGCTTGGCCAAATTTCTTCAGCATAACCTGGTTTCTTCCCTTTGTGCATGGCCGAGTGAAGGAGGGTTGAAAGGCTTGGATAATCGGTTTCTTTTGGCAAAGAGGTGCCTAGGCTTTGAGTTGTCTTCTTCCTATTCAAATTATCCATGGCCAAAATAGGGACATCGCTAGGAACATGTACGTTCGGCTTTGAGTAGAGTAAGAGGGTACCGAAATTTCCTTGGCCTTGTTCTCCTTCCTTTCAACTTGTTCTTGGCCAAAACTCATGACATCGTTTTGTTTTCTTTACTTTGTGAAGGCCGAATATTTTGGTAAGTATTTCTCAATTTCCGATTTCTTACATTACTTGGAAGTGTTGAAAACATGAGCTAAGATTCTTGTGAGGATCGGTAAAAGGGGGTATAGGCCATATTAAATTGTAAATGTTTGCTTGTGTAGCCGACACCAAGGAGCACTTTGGATTTTGATTCTTGGAGGATCTCAACAAGTCAAACAATAACTTGGGATTTGGTAAGCTTAGAAATAGTTAAGAATTTCGCCAAAGGCCATTCTTGGTATTCTTGAGTAACCGATTTATGCACTATGTTTTTAGGAGGGGACTTTTCGGCTAGGAATCTGAAGTTTCGGGTCTTCAAATCACGTTGGTTAGTGCTAATCAAGGTTCGGCCTAAGGCCCTATTCTGTTGTAATATGACCAATCCTTTGGATTGTTAGTTAATCAAATGAGACCCCTAAATACTGATCTATGATGGCCGAATATAGGAGCATTACGAGGACAAGTTCGGGACTTTTATAATATCACGTAGATCCGGGATTTCTTTTTAGACCTCCGATTAACTAGGTGTGTAAGCTCTTACACGCTTTATTAGTATAAACTGTTATTTGATAATATTATAACCTCTCATATGGTAACTTTGCCTAGTGGGCATAAGCTTGGTTTTCGGGTAAGTCCCCTATTACTCGATTTACGATATATGTTGTATATGCCATCATATGCTGTGAAATGCTATGCTATATACGATTGCATGATATATGGGATCATGATACTTGTGATGTGAGCATGATGATGGTGGGATTGATGAGAGGGAGTAATATCCGTGTCGATAGACACCAGTGTTTTGGTAACACATTGTGACTACGGTCACCGAGGTTTGGTACCTCGGAGGTTTGGCACCTCATAGCGCTCGCCCCGTGGCTTAGTGCCACCGTGGGTTGGCCCCCACATTTGAGATACTGGATCGACGCCGGTGATTTGGTATCACACGATGGGTTGGCCCCATCATTTGATCGTGACTTTGGGTCACCAGTGGTTTGGCACCACCAGTGGTTTGGCACCACACGTATTGACGGATATCGTGACTATAAGTCACCAGTGGTTTGGCACCACCAGTGGTTTGGTACCACACGGGGTAGAAAAAGGAGCATGGATGGCAAGGTTGGGTTGCATAATTGCATGTCATGCTAATATCTTGTGTATGAGTGTTATTTCCGGGTTGGGGATTTACACACTGAGTCTTGGTGACTCACCTCTTCCCATATCATCTTGTAGGTGAGTAGAGCGCGGATGCGGAGTCGGGGAGAGCTCGAGGCGGCCATGTTTGTTTTGTGGACTTGAAATTTTATGTTTGCCCCGCCTTAAGTTTACTATTCACTAAAATTCGATTGGTTTGTAATATGGCCGCTTATTATTTTGGACGTTTAAGTAGTTGCTTTACTTTATTACATAACTGATAAACTTATGAACTGTCAAGCAAATCGGTTAGAGATAACGTTTTCAAAATAAGTACTTGTAGGCGTTTTCAAAAATGTTATTATCGGGTAACGAAATTTCTGAAATTATCGATGACTCTAATGTTTTAAAACCTAAGTGATTAAATGGTTTCAAAGGAAAAAGGAAAAGTTTTCAACTCAATCGTATTTATCAAGCCAACCCATCTAAGTTTTAGCAAACACCATTTTATTACCCCCATAATTTTTAAAATTTCCATTGAACTTTTCAAAACGTTTTTACTCCGTGACATACCAGATCCGGTCAAGGCTTGTGGGCCGAGTTTGGGGTGTTACATTTTGGTATCAGAGCCAGGTTCAAAACTCATTGTGTGAGGGCCTAATGCCTAAAAATATTTTTCTAGATAGGCTTTTGAAAACCTCTATGAAAATGGTTTTGGTTGAACAACATGGCGTCGAGTCTCCCAGACACTGATACGCTCTTGTAAGTATCTCTAATCTATGTGTGAATGATTATCTCAGAAGGGGTAGAAATGGGGCGTAGATAGTATGAAAAGTATGTGAACTTTAGGACTAGTTTACCCCAACAATTGCATAAGATTTTAATTGCCTTAATAAACAAACCTATGACTAAGTCATTGAGTTAGGGTGTGGTAATCCTTATGCGCATGTCTAGGATTGGATCCTAAGAGCTTGGTATTTAAGCGGTCCTAGTGACTCACCTCCTCTTCGCGGGAATCCTACCTGGTGCGTAGCTTCGGTTCACCCTAACCGTGAGGACTTGTTCGTGGACTAAACCCTATTATTAAAACCCGAAAGGGAATTAGCCGCGTTTTGATAAAAACTCTAGTTTTAAAGACTTCCCTCAAACTTGTAAGATTTATATAACAAAATTCTCTTGATCTGTGGACATTTTAAAATACCCTTAGTGGTAAATTACAAAAACGCCCTAGTTTTAAAATCTACTAAGCTACCCCAAAATTTTTTTTTACAAGATTTTCCTTATTTTACAAGCATACCCAAAATTGCCCCTAATTTGCAAATTACCAAAATGACCTTGATTTTCAAAGTTTTTGCAACACTACCAATTTGGGAAGACAATTTCTCAAAAAGAACCCCAAGTTTTGCAAATTTTTAAGTTTCCCTTGATTTATCAAGATTTACAAACTTACTTTGTTTTATTACCAAAATACCCCTATAGGGTAAATGACGAAAATACCCCCGGGTTAGGAATTGGACAAAAAGGGTGATGGAATAAGCGAATGTGTATCTTTGAATTACAATGGAAGACTTGAAACTTGCTTGATCGAAAGAACAACTTCTTGACTTTGCCCATAAAATTCCTTGCTAATAATCAGTGGAATATTGGCTAATTCATAAAGCTTTTTAAGACAGATTGCGCTATAAGAAATGAGTTCTAGAGGTCGCGGCCGTCGGGGACGTGGTAGAGGCCGAATGGCCATGACAGAACCAGTTAGGTCGGGCCAAGGATCGGATAATGAGATACCACCTCCACCACCACCCCCAACTTTTGGTGATGGACATCAGGATCAGACGGGGGGTGAGTCGATATCGCAGGCTATGCTGCGTGTTTTAGAAATGATGGCTGAGACCAGTAGATGTACAGGAGCTCGGAAGTCTGTATCTAAGCGGCTCCGATCCAATAGAGCTGAAGTATTTCGGGGTGTGTCAAGTGTCGCACCCAGTACCGCCGAATATTGGTTAGAATCGACCGAGAGGATCATGGACGATCTCGATTTAACAAATGAGGAGAAGGCAAAAAGCAGCGATGTCGCTCCTAAAAGATGAGTCATACCGGTGGTGGCTCACGGTTCGAGATGGTGCTACAGCAGATGACCTTACTTGGGAATACTTCAAAGCTATTTATCAGAAGAAGTATGTGGGCACCAGCTACACTGATACTCATGGGATTAGTACAAGGAAATAAGTCGGTATCTGAGTATGAGGCAGAATTTCTGAGGCTGAGTCGCTATGCTCGGGGAGTTGTGTCAACTGAGCATGATCGTTGCGTCCGTTTTGAAGACGGACTTAAGGATGATTTAAGGTTGTTGATTGCTCCACAAAGAAAAAGCGTGAATTTGCCGTTTTGGTAGAGAAGGCTAAGGTAGCCGAAAAGGTCGAGAGTCTGTGAGGCGAGAACTATGATAGGAGCAAGCGAGAAAAGAGGTGTTGGGTCGTCGGATCGGAAATAATGTGCAAAGAGGCGAGCATGTGGGCCAAATCAGGCTGGAAGGCCCATGGATTCTAATCAGAGACCGGCTCAGTGTAATCGTTGTGGGAAGTCACATTGGGGAGGTTGTTGGACCGGTGAGAGGGGTTGCTTTGAATGTGGATCTTTGGATCATTGTGTAAGGGATTGTCCTCGGAAGATGGCAAGGAATCGGCCAGGAGGTCGAAATCGTGCTCCGGCAAGGAATGTGGGACCACCGCGGAGGGTCGTGGTGGTAATGGTAGAGGAGGCAATGGTCCTAATCGAGGTCGCGGAATTCGGGCGCAGGTGCAGTAAACACGCAGGCTAGGCGGCTGGCTTAGTCTACGCAGCGGCGGCGTCGCGAGGGAGGGTGACGCACCTGGGATGTCATCACCGATGCGTTCCTAATTTTTGGTCTTCCATATGTTGCATTAATTGATGTGGGTTCGACGCATTCATACGTTGCTAGTAGTGTGGTAGAGACTTTGAACTTGGATTTTGAGACTGCTTCTAGGGAGATGACTGTAATTAGCCCTCTAGGACACTCTGTGGTAGTGAACAAGCTATATAGAGAAATACCCCTAGAACTCCAAGGGGTAGTGTTTGTGGCTGATCTGATGGAACTGCCGTTTGGGGAGTTCGATCTAATTCTTGGAATGGACCGGTCGGTTAAGTATCGAGCAAGGTTGGATTGCGTTTGCTAAGCACATGGTTCTAAAGACAGTGAGGGTGATGAAGTGGTCATGATAGGTAACAGAAGAGATTATCTATCCAATGTAGTGTCTGCCTTGAAGGCTGAGAAAATGATCAGAAAAGGTTGTGAGGCGTTGTTGGTTCGAATTTATGCCTTGGAGGCTAAGGAGTCAGCAGTTGAGAAGGTCCAAACTGTAAGGGAATTCGCTGATGTGTTTCTAGAAGAACTCCTGTCCGCTCCCGGATCGGAAGTTGAGTTTGGTATAGACTTGTTGCCCTAACGGCACCGTGTCTATAGCACCCTATCGAATGGCACCAAAGGAGTTGGTGGAGCTGAAAGCTCAAATTCAGGAGCTCTTGGATAGAGGGTTCATCCGACCTAGTATATCTCCGTGGGGAGCACCTGTGCTGTTTGTCAAGAAGGAAGACGGGTCAATGCGGATGTGTATCGACTACCGTCAGCTAAACAAGTTAACGATTAAAAACAGGTACCCGTTGCCTCAGATTGATGACCTGTTTGATCAACTGAAGGGTGCATCGGTGTTCTCAAAGATAGATCTTAGGTTGGGCTATCATCAACTTAAGGTGAAGGAGGCTGATGTGCACAAAATGGCATTTCGTACCCGGTGGGCATTACGAGTTCCTAGTGATGCCGTTTGGGTTGACCAACGCGCCGGCAGCGTTCATGGATTTGATGAATAGGGTGTTTCAGCAATACTTAGATCAATTTGTCGTGGTGTTTATAGACGACATATTGGTTTACTCAAGGACGGAGGAGGAGCATGATAGGCATTTGCGCATAGTTCTACAAGTGCCGAGGAGGAGCGATTATATGCCAAATTCAGTAAGTGCGAATTTTGGCTTAGGGAGGTGACCTTCTTGGGTCACGTGGTGTCAGCGGAAGGAATTAGAGTGGACCCTCGCAAGGTTGAAGCGGTGTTGGATTGGAAACCGCCTAGGTCAGTGGCGAAAATTCGAAGTTTCTTGGGTCTGGCCGGGTACTATCGAAGATTTGTGGAAGGATTCTCTTTAATCGCAGCGCCGTTGACTAAGCTATTAAGAAAAGGAGTCCCATTTGTCTGGTCAGAGAAACAGCAAGAAAGTTTTGATAAGCTAAGAAAGATCCTGACGGAAGGTCCAGTGTTGGTACAAATGACTGGCGGGAAATTGTTCCACGCTTTATTGTGATGCGTCCCATAATGGTTTGGGATGTGTGTTGATGCAGAAGGGAAGGTAGTGGCCTATGCATCCCGTCGGCTAAGACCGCATGAGGTTAACTATCCGACTCATGACTTGGAGTTAGCGGCGATAGTCTTTACTTTGAAAATATGGAGGCACTACTTATGCGGGGAGAAATCGATAATCTACACGGATCACAAAAGTTTGAGGTATCTCTTGACTCGGAAGGACTTAAATTTGAGATAATACCATGGATTGAATCTGTTGAAGGACTACGATTGCTTCAATTGAGTAGCATCCGAGCAAGGCTAACGTGGTGGTGATGCATTGAGCCGAAAGGTCGTGGCAGGACTTAAGGCGATGTTTGCTCGTCTCAGTCTATACGACGATGAAAGTCTTTTGGCAGAGCTGCAAGTTAAGCCAACTTGGATCAAGGAGATTAAGGAAAAGCAATTAGGGGATGACAGTTTAAATGCACTGAGGTTGCAAGTTCAAGATGGCGGTTTGGAAGGGTATAGTTTGACTGGTGATGGTGTGTTGTGTTTTCAAGGACGGCCTTGTATGCCGAATGATGTGGGCTTGAGGCAAAGAATTCTTCAGGATGCACATAGCAGCCCTTACGCTATGCATCCTGGAGGTAGCAAGATGTATAGAGATTTGCGAAAGCAGTTCTGGTGGCCAGGGTTGAAGCATGAGGTAACTGAATTCGTGGGAAGGTGTCTCACGTGTCAGCGAGTAAAGGCTGAACATCAGTTGCCATCAGGGTTACTTTAACCCGTGAAGATTCCGCAGTGGAAATGGGAGAGGATCACTATGGACTTCGTCAGTGGGCTACCCCTCACGCCCAGCAAGAAGGACGCAATTTGGGTGATCGTGGACCGTCTGACCAAGTCGGCTCATTTCATTCCAGTCAGAGTGGATTACTCGCTTCAGAAGTTAGCTAAGTTGTATGTGGCAGAGATAGTGAGGTTGCATGGTGTGCGATGTCGATCATCTCGCATGCAGACCCCAGATTTACGTCGAGGTTTTGGAGAGCACTACATCAGGCTTTGGGTACACGGTTGGATTTCAGTACAGCATTCCATCCATAGTCTGACGGGCAGTCGGAAAGGGTTATTCAGATTTTAGAGGACATGTTAAGAGGCTGTGTTTTCGACTTCAGAGGTAGTTGGGAAGAATTTTTGCCATTAGCTGAGTTCGCATACAACAATAGTTACCAAGCGAGCATTAAGATGGCACCATATGAAGCGTTGTATGGTAGGAGGTGTCGCACACCTACTTGCTGGAGAGATTTGGGTGAGCGACGGGTGTTAGGACCGGAATTGGTTGCAGAAACTGAGGATAAGGTGAAGAAGATCCAAGCTCGGTTGAAAGAAGCCTCGGATAGGCAAAAGTCTTATGCTGATCTCAAGCGGAGGGACATAGAATTTGCCATAGGAGACGAAGTTTTTCTGAAGGTCTCACCATGGAAGAAAGTGTTAAGATTTGGGAAGAAGGGCAAATTAAGTCCAAGGTTCATTGGACCGTTTAAGGTGTTGAGACGAGTGGGACCAGTGGCTTATCAGCTCGAGTTACCTGCAGAACTGAGTCAAATTCATGATGTGTTCCATGTCTCCATGCTTAGACTCTATCGTTCTGATCCATCCCACGTCTTGGCAGTTGAAGAAGTTGAGGTGAGTCCAGATTTGACGATGGAAGAGGAACCTGTGCAGATCCTAGAGCGGGATGTGAAAGTTTTGCGTAGGAGGTCAGTTCCTTTAGTGAAGGTCCTATGGCGGAATCATGGCGTAGAGGAAGCTACGTGGGAGCCCGAGGATGCGATCAAGGCAAAGAATACCCCCAACTCTTCTGACCCAGGTAATTTCGAGGACGAAATTATTTTTAAGGGGGTAGAATTGTAACATCCCGAATTAAGGATGGTATGAAATTATTTTTATTTCTTGTACCGCCTGAATAAATGCCTTGTTAGGGTTGTTTAAGGATTTAGTCTGAAACCCGAGGAAATTCTGTCTTAGGGCTAGGGATTTATTTGCATACTTTAAGGGAGGTGCTAGGCGAGATAAGAACTTAAGGAAAAGATTTGGAGGAGTTTGACAAAAGAAAGCGTGTGGCAAAGTGATTTGGGGAGTGGATTAGCTAAGTTGTATGTGGCAGAGATAGTGAGGTTGCATGGTGTGCCAGTGTCGATCATCTCAGAGAGAGACCCCAGATTTACGTCGAGGTTTTGGAGAGCACTACATCAGGCTTTGGGTACACGGTTGGATTCCAGTACAGCATTCCATCCACAGTCTGACGGGCAGTCGGAAAGGGTTATTCAGATTTTAGAGGACATGTTAAGAGGCTGTGTTTTGGACTTCAGAGGTAGTTGGGAAGAATTTTTGCCATTAGCTGAGTTCGCATACAACAATAGTTACCGAGCGAGCATTAAGATGGCACCATATGAAGTGTTGTATGGTAGGAGGTGTCGCACACCTACTACTTGCTGGACGGCAATTTGGGTAGCGGCGGGTGTTAGGACCGGAATTGGTTGCGGCGAGGGATAAGGTGAAGAAGATCCAAGCTCGGTTGAAAGAAGCCTCGGATAGGCAAAAGTCTTATGCTGATCTCAAGCGGAGGGACATAGAATTTGCCGTAGGAGACGAAGTTTTTCTGAAGGTCTCACCATGGAAGAAAGTGTTAAGATTTGGGAAGAAGGGCAAATTAAGTCCAAGGTTCATTGGACCGTTTAAGGTGTTGAGACGAGTGGGACCAGTGGCTTATCAGCTCGAGTTACCTGCAGAACTGAGTCAGATTCATGATGTGTTCCATGTCTCCATGCTTAAACGCTATCGTTCGATCCATCCCACGTCTTGGCGCTTGAAGAAGTTGAGGTGAGTCCAGATTGGCGATGGAAGAGAGAACTCATGCGCATCCTAGAGCGGGATGTGAAAGTTTTGCGTAGGAGGTCAGTTCCTTTAGTGAAGGTCCTATGGCGGAATCATGGCGTGGAGGAAGCTACGTGGGAGCCCGAGGATGCGATGCGGCAGCAATACCCCCAACTCTTCTGACCCAGGTAATTTCGAGGACGAAATTATTTTTAAGGGGGTAGAATTGTAACATCCCGAATTAAGGATGGTATGAAATTATTTTTATTTCTTGTACACTTTGAATAAATGCCTTGTTAGGGTTGTTTAAGGATTTAGTCCAAACCCGAGAAAATTGCATCTTAGGGCTAGGGATTTATTTGCATACTTTAAGGGAGGTGCTAGGCGAGATAAGAACTTAAGGAAAAGATTTGGAGGAGTTTGACAAAAGAAAGTGTGTGGCAAAGTGATTTGGGGAGTGGATTAGCTAAGTTGTATGTGGCAGAGATAGTGAGGTTGCATGGTGTGCCAAAGGTCGATCATCTCGCATGAGACCCCAATTCGTCGAGGTTTTGGAGAGCACTACATCGGGCTTTGGGTACACGGTTGGATTTCATCTGACATTCCATCCACGATCGACGGGCGATCGGAAAGGGTTATTCAGATTTTAGAGGACATGTTAAGAGGCTGTGTTTTGGACTTCAGAGGTAGTTGGGAAGAATTTTTGCCATTAGCGAGTTCGCATACAACAATAGTTACTGAAATGAGCATTAAGATGGCACCATATGAAGCGTTGTATGGTAGGAGGTGTCGCACACCTACTTGCTTGGACATTTTGGGTGAGCGACGGGTGTTAGGACCGGAATTGGTTGCGTAAACCGAGGATAAGGTGAAGAAGATCCAAGCTCGGTTGAAAGAAGCCTCGGATAGGCAAAAGTCTTATGTTGATCTCAAGCGGAGGGACATAGAATTTGCCGTAGGAGACGAAGTTTTTCTGAAGGTCTCACCATGGAAGAAAGTGTTAAGATTTGGGAAGAAGGGCAAATTAAGTCCAAGGTTCATTGGACCGTTTAAGGTGTTGAGACGAGTGGGACCAGTGGCTTATCAGCTCGAGTTACCTGCAGAACTGAGTCAGATTCATGATGTGTTCCATGTCTCCATGCTTAGACTCTATCGTTCTGATCCATCCCACGTCTTGGCAGTTGAAGAAGTTGAGGTGAGTCCAGATTTGACGATGGAAGAGGAACCTGTGCAGATCCTAGAGCGGGATGTGAAAGTTTTGCGTAGGAGGTCAGTTCCTTTAGTGAAGGTCCTATGGCGGAATCATGGCGTGGAGGAAGCTACGTGGGAGCCCGAGGATGCGATCGGCAAAGAATACCCCAACTCTTCTGACCCAGGTAATTTCGAGGACGAAATTATTTTTAAGGGGGTAGAATTGTAACATCCCGAATTAAGGATGGTATGAAGTTATTTTTATTTCTTGTACCGCCTGAATAAATGCCTTGTTAGGGTTGTTTAAGGATTTAGTCTGAAACCCGAGGAAATTTTGTCTTAGGGCTAGGGATTTATTTGCATACTTTAAGGGAGGTGCTAGGCGAGATAAGAACTTAAGGAAAAGATTTGGAGGAGTTTGACAAAAGAAAGTGTGTGGCAAAGTGATTTGGGGGCGCTGGGCTCAGGTTCGATTCGCGTGGGAGAAGTTTTATTTTTATTGTCATGAAGGAGGACTTAAGGAGAAAGGTATAAGAATAAATTCGTTGAGCTTATGGCACAAATAAGCGCCCTGGCCGAGTGGCTTGGGGGCGCTAAGGTGCATAGGGGCTTCAGCAAGTCTGAAGTTCGAGTCATGGTGGCTGCATGTGGTATTTCATTTTGGGCCTTGGTGATATAAACGAAGGGGGCTTGCTAAGAAGACTTTAAAAGAAAATTTTGATGAATTCATGTCACAAATAATACCTTGGCAAAGTGGCCAGGGGCGTGGCGGTTCGTGGCAGCTCGGGGACTCGCGTTCGAGTCCCGTTAGGCGCTCCGGTGCTTCTAATTTCTTTTGTTTTAGCGTTAAAGCATTAAGGGCCAGCAAAGCATAGGTTAAAAGAATTATGCAACGCGTCTTTGTCATGAAAGACAATTTGGCCGAGTGGCTGGGGCGCGATACTGCTCCAGGTCTCGGGTTCGAAACCCCTGGGCAGCAGTTGGGTATTTTGTTTTTGGCCTCTGGCATTAAATGCGTGGGGGAGCCTAGTGATGATAGCTTAAAAAGAAATTCCGACGCATTTATAACAGATATGGCGCAGTAGCAGAATGGTCAGAGGCATGGGCAGTCTTCCTACTTCATTTTGTGCTAGCCGAATAGGGGAAATATGAGAGGCTTGACACTCTCGGTTTGAAGGTGTTTTAGACAAGAAAGAAGCTTGGCCAAATTTCTTCAGCATAACTTGGTTTCTTCCCTTTGTGCATGGCCGAGTGAAGGAGGGTTGAAAGGCTTGGATAATCGGTTTCTTTTAGCAAAGAGGTGCCTAGGCTTTGAGTTGTCTTCTTCCTTTTCAAATTATCCATGGCCAAAATAGTGACATCGCTAGGAACATGTACGTTCGGCTTTGAGTAGAGTAAGAGGGTGCCGAAATTTCCTTGGCCTTGTTCTCCTTCCTTTCAACTTGTTCTTGGCCAAAACTCATGACATCGTTTTGTTTTCTTTACTTTGTGAAGGCCGAATATTTTGGTAAGTATTTTTCAATTTCCGATTTCTTACATTACTTGGAAGTGTCGAAAACATGAGCTAAGATTTTTGTAAGGATTGGCCGAAAGGGGGGGTATAGGCCATATTAAATTGTAAATGTTTGCTTGTGTAGCCGACACCAAGGAGCACTTTGGATTTTGATTCTTCGGAGGATCTCAACAAGTCAAACAATAACTTGGGATTTCGGTAAGCTTAGAAATAGTTAAGAATTTCGGCCAAAGGCCATTCTTGGTATTCTTGAGTAACCGATTTATGCACTATGTTTTTAGGAGGGGACTTTTCGGCTAGGAATCTGAAGTTCCGGGTCTTCAAATCACGTTGGTTAGTGCTAATCAAGGTTCGGCCTAAGGCCCTATTCTGTTGTAATATGACCAATCCTTTGGATTGTTAGTTAATCAAATGAGACCCCTAAATACTGATCTATGATGGCCGAATATAGGAGCATTACGAGGACAAGTTCGGGACTTTTATAATATCACGTAGATCCGGGATTTCTTTTTAGACCTCCGATTAACTAGGTGTGTAAGCTCTTACACGCTTTATTAGTATAAACTGTTATTTGATAATATTATAACCTCTCATGTGGTAACTTTGCCTAGTGGGCATAAGCTTGGTTTTCGGGTAAGTCCCCTATTACTCGATTTACGATATATGTTGTATATGCCATCATATCTTTGTGAAATGCTATGCTATATACGATTGCATGATATATGGGATCATGATACTTGTGATGTGAGCATGATGATGGTGGGATTGATGAGAGGGAGTAATATCCGTGTCGATGGACACCAGTGTTTTGGTAACACATTGTGACTACGGTCACCAGAGGTTTGGTACCTCCAGAGGTTTGGCACCTCATAGCGTCTCGTCCCTGTGGCTTAGTGCCACCGTGGGTTGGCCCCACATTTGAGATACGGGATCGACGCCAGTGATTTGGTATCACACGATGGGTTGGCCCCATCATTTGATCGTGACTTGGGTCACGGTGGTTTGGCACCACCAAAGTGGTTTGGCACCACACGTATTGACGGATATCGTGACTATAAGTCACCGGTGGTTTGGCACCACCGGTGGTTTGGTACCACACGGGGTAGAAAAAGGCATGGATGGCTAGGTTGGGTTGCATAATTGCATGTCATGCTAATATCTTGTGTATGAGTGTTATTTCCGGGTTGGGGATTTACACACTGAGTCTTGGTGACTCACCCCTTCCCATATCATCTTGCAGGTGAGTAGAGCGCGGATGCGGAGTCGGGGAGAGCTCGAGGCGGCCATGTTTGTTTTGTGGACTTGAAATTTTATGTTTGCCCCGCCTTAAGTTTACTATTCACTAAAATTCGATTGGTTTGTAATATGGCCGCTTATTATTTTGGACGTTTAAGTAGTTGCTTTACTTTATTACATAACTGATAAACTTATGAACTGTCAAGCAAATCGATTAGAGATAACGTTTTCAAAATAAGTACTTGTAGGCGTTTTCAAAAATGTTATTATCGGGTAACGAAATTTTCGAAATTATCGATGACTCTAATGTTTTAAAACCTAAGTGATTAAATTGTTTCAAAGGAAAAAGGAAAAGTTTTCAACTCAATCGTATTTATCAAGCCAACCCATCTAAGTTTTAGCAAACACCATTTTATTACCCCCATAATTTTGAAAATTTCCATTGAACTTTTCAAAACGTTTTTACTCCGTGACATACCAGATCCGGTCAAGGCTTGTGGGCCGGGTTTGGGGTGTTACATAAGTTCTAGGGGACGTGAACTTAGAGATTGTGCCTAGAAAGTATGATGGTTCTATTAAGATCAGAGTGCGCAGTGTAAGCATAGTGCGGTGAGAAGGATGGTACGATTGTTAGTAAGTAATTTCAAGGACGAAATTATTTTTAAGGAGGGTAGAACTGTAACATCCTAGTTTAGGGGTTATGCGTTTGTGCATAATTCATGAGTTAGTAGGTTTTGGCAGTGTTGGAAGTGTATTAAGGGTTTTTAGAATTTTAGGATGGAAGAAGAAAGCTTTGGAAAATTATTGGTTTTGTAACACCCTAGTTTAGGGGCCTGTGCATGTTGGGTGTAATCCAAGTGTTACTAGGTTTTTGGGAATGCTTGGATGAGTTTTGGAGGTTTTAGGAATGTTTGGATGAAAGGAAGGTTTTGAAAAAAAATTTGGATTTTTGGTGTGAAAAAAGAATTGGGCCAAGGGAGGCCTTAAGATCAATTTTTGGTAATTTTTGGCACATGAGAGGCTTTGGCAAAGTGGCTTCATGCACTGCTTTAGGGGCTGGAGGTAGCGCCTTGGGGGTCTTAGGTTCGATCCAAGAAGGCAGCAGTTGGGTTTTAATTTTTGGATTATGGCGTTGCAAGGTAGAAGGCCTTAAAATATTTTGGGGCGTGTACTTGGCACAAGCGCGCTTGCCTGTGTGGTTCTCGTCAAGCACATAGGAGTTGGAGGAGCGGAGGCGCAAGTTCGAGCGCTGGAGCGACTTTTGGGCGTTTTATTTTCGGTGCGGCTAGAAATGGAGTAAGAAGGGTTAAGATTAAATGATGGGGGTTTTTGTCATAAAAATCAAGGTGGCCGAGTGGCCTGGGCGTTGGGGGTGAGGACTTGCAGCGGTTTGGTTCCAGGTTCGAACCTGGAGAGTGGCATTTGGAGTTTTAGTTTTATTTTATTCTTTTTGGGCAGCAAATTGAGGTGGACGGCACATGTAGATTAAATTAGATGATAAGGATAAGCTTAAGTATTATTTTGAATTAGAATTCGGCTGGTGGGTGGCTGTTTTTATTATTTTAGATAGTATGGTATTATTATTTTTTTTATGGTTGATGTTGAGGAAATATAGGGAGTTGTTAATTCAAATTATTTTGAATTAAGTGGCCAGGAGCCTTTGTAGGTGGCAGCCGAATTTGGAGTCTTCTAGGGGGGAAGCTTGTGCCGATTTTACCTGGTCAATTGGAGCATTTTCGGTCACTTTTGTTTCTATCATTTTACAAAATTTTGCTTGGGTGTTTCTTTCAAAACTCTTTGATAGCCGAATGTCCTCTTCCCTGATTGTTTTTCTTTTTGGTTCATTTGGGCAAGCCGAACCTAGCATTCCATTTTCATATCCCTCCTTCAAAATAGAACCTTATAGCCGAAGGTCTATTCTCAAAGCTTTCTTCTCCATTTTTTCTTTTGTGTTCATTTGTGTTAAGGATTCTTCACTCATTTTCTCCATTGCCATTGAGCCGAGACCATATTATTTTGTTCTCTCGAACTCTCATTATTCTTCCTTAAACCTTCTAGCCGAAACTCTACCCATTCATATTTTTCTTTCACTTTTTTCTCACTCAAAACCGAACTCTAGAGTATTAGATATCTAAAGCCGATTTCCCTTATCTTCCTTTCGAAGTGTTGGCCGAATCTTCACTGAGGTAGTCCCCTCTAGTTTTGGTTCTAACCTAGTTTTGAAGGAGGTAAGTGCCGAATGGTTGTTTTTCTTTTTGTTTCTCTGTTAACATTCACAGGGTTAGTGCCGATTTTGGTTCTTGGTGGAAGGGTGCTAGTTCTTGTGTTTTAACCGATCTTATTGTAGGACAATCGGATTGTGGAAGCAAGCAGGAGGGGCCGTTTTCTTATGTTGATTGTTTAGTAAGCTGTGGTAAGTGAGTGGTTCTATTATCATTTGGTTTATTTGTTTAGTTCAATTTAGTCAAGGGTGACCAAGGATTAATAGTTCTTCTTTTAAGGTGGTGGCCGATTATCATAGGAGGAACCATTGTGGTTCGGGATTTGGTAAGAAACCAAATCAATCGTGAGGTAAGGGTTAATCGATAACCCCTTTGGTTTTAGATGGTTATAGCCGAATGGTATGAGTACTAATGCTTGGTTGGCCGATTGTTTTAGGAGCAAGAGGATCAAGGGTCTTAGTTTGATTCTTTGGTTAAGGTTTTCAGGTGTGTACGCACCCACACTCTTCTACTATTTTAAGTGCTTATTATATTGTGTGCACATTTACACTTATCTGTTTTGTATCTATATGTTGTGTGTGTTGGGATCCATGGAAGGTGGATTGAATACCATTATGGTATAGGGCACGGGTCGAGTAAGTCCTCATTATGATGCTTTTGGTAAGCATGATGTATATATTACGTGTGCTATGATACGGGATGGTTGATAAATAATATGTATGTGACTAATCAAGCATGTGGGTATATGTCTATTAAAATGCATATCATTGTTCATGTGGGTTGTACGAGTGGAGGGGGGAGTGATATTTTGTGCTGACGAGCACCAGTGTTTTGGTAACACAACTTTGTGACTTTGGGTCACCAGAGGTTTGGCACCTCCAGAGGTTTGGCACCTCGTCGTCCCCCGTGGTTTCGCACCACGCTGGGTTGGCCCCACAAGGCGGTATTGAGGATTGACGCCGATGATTTGGTATCACACGATGGGTTGGCCCCATCACTCGATTATTGCGACTACGGTCACCAGTGGTTTGGTACCACATTTGTGTCTTTGGGACACCAGAGGTTTGGCACCTCATTGTGACTCGTCCCTGTGGTTTGACACCACCGTGGGTTGGCCCCACTTGAGATATGGGATTGTCTGCTAGTGATTTGGTATCACACGATGGGTTGGCCCCATCATCGGATTTGTGACTTCGGTCACCAGTGATTTGGTATCACAAACGTGTCTTTGGGACACCAGTGGTTTGGCACCACATTGATGATAATGTGTCTTTGGGACACGGTGTTTTGGTAACACATTGTGACTATATGTCACCAGTGGTTTGGCACCACCAAAGTGGTTTGGTACCACACGGGTAGAAAAGGTGTATGGATGGTTAGGATTGGGTGCATATTGATTGGATGCATGATGAGCATGATTATGTTTGTATATGATGTTTTGTTAATCCGGGAAAGAGGGTGGCACACTGAGTCTTGGTGACTCACCTTTTTCCTTTAACCATTTCAGGTATTGCATAAAGTCGGACCGGGATCGGAGAGGACAAGGTGGCCCATGCCGAAGATGATGATTTAATATTTGATGCTTGGTTTTGATATAAGTACTTTATTTTAATTATTGGGTTGTAATAAAGGCCATTTAATTATTTTGGTATTACTTTAACCATGGTTTATTTAATTTGGATTTCTATGTGAAAATGGTTTTAATTCGAAGACTCTATTTATAAAAGTATGTTTACTAAAGTATTTTCGCACAATTTGTAACTTCTAAAGTTTTCATATTGCTTTAAATGAACATGGTTTTCAAAAATTGAATTCTTTCATGCTTTATGCTAAGTTAATGAAGTTTTTCAACCGTTTTTCCGCAATAACATAACCAGATTCGGTCGTAGTGAATGGGCCGGGTTTGGGGATGTTACAGGTTTTTAAGTAAAAAGGGGAGCTAGGTAAATGAGGCTTTAAAAGAAACTCCGTGTGAAGCATGACACAAGGAACCATGTGGTAAAATGGCATGTTTTATGAATTATGAATGTGTTATGTGAATTCTAGAAATAAGGAAATGTATGGAAATATATGGAAATGTATGGAAGTGTATGGAAATGTGTGGAAATGTGTGGAAATGTAAGGCAATGTAGGGAAATGTAAGAAAATGTAAGGAAATGTAAGGAAATGTATGGAAATGTATGGAAATGTAAGGAAATGTAAGGAAATGTGAGGAAATGTATGGAAATGTAAGGAAATGCAAGGAAATGTAAGGAAATGTCTTGTCTTGGAAATGTAGGGAAATGTCCTGAAAATGTAAAAGAATAAAGAGGAAAGTGAATATTTATGGAAACTAGGTAATGTAAAGAAATGATTAAAAAATGGAAAGTGAACATTTCTGGAAACTTGGAAATGTAAGAAAATGGCAAGTTTACAGAGCCGGTCGAAAATTTTAGGAAACTTAGAAATGACTTAGAAATGTCAAGTTTTAAAGTTTAAAATAGGAAATTAAGGCAAGGTGGCCTTAAAAGAAAAAGTTGGTGAAATTTGACACACAAACAGGCTTGGAAAAGTGGCCTAAAGATGTCACTTAGGGCCTATGGAAATGGCGCCATATGCAAGAGGAATGGGCCTGGGTTCGAGTCACTTGGGAAGCAAATAAGGGAGGTTTTATTTTTGCTTCCAGAAGACTGAGGTGGACGACACATGCTTCTAGAAAGGAGGTGTTTTATTTTCATAAATATTCGATTAAATAGGTGATAAGTAAAGGATTTTTAAATTGGATTATTTTGAAGAGATAAATGTTGGATTAAACTCTTTTATTTATGATAATTAAAGGATAAAGTTATCAAAATAGAAGAGTGGTGGCCAAGTAAGGGACTCTAGCCTAGTAAATTTGGCTATAAAAGGAAAAGAGAGGCCATTCAGCATTATTTACTCTTCCTTGATAACCTCTGCCGAATTTTTTCTGCAACCCCTATTCTTTTCTTCTTCATTCTTCTCCTCTCAATATTCCAAAAGCCAAAGCTTGCTAAGATCAAGGCCATAGCCAAGGTTGAAGTGAAGGTGCAATCGATTTCTTCAAATAAGGGTAAGATCCAAGTTTGGTTTCCATTCTTTTATACTTTAGACTTATCAAAATCTAGGGCTAATTCCATTAATGTTCATGGTTGCCAAACCTTGAAGAGATCTTTCGGGATTTACTAAGTGTCGACTACAAGGAAGGAGAAGTTCTTTTCCCAAGGTACACCTTAGGCAGCGTGTTCCCTAGTTATTTGGTGAATTTCGGATTTAAGAATCTAAGGTAAGTCATATTTAACATTCGGCTAAGGGTTATTTGTTGTGAATAAATGTTAGAAATTGATCTAACATGTAGTTACAGGGGATTTCAATGAGAGGGATACAAGGATTTGAGGATTTGAGAGTTTCAAGGTAAGTTTTAAGTATACTAATCCTACTAGGATTTGGATTTATAGCCAATGGCTCTTTACTAAGTATTAAATGATTGAATGTAGAGAATTAAGATCTAAGGCATTAGATCAAGCTTTTGAGATTTGGATTGGAAACCTTAAGCGAATCGGTGTGTACCCATACTAACCTTCAATACGATATATGGCAATTATTAATTATATGAATATGCATAAGAATGTGAATGTGGCTATGTGCCCTAATGTGGTACAAAAAGTACTCAGGTACGTTTCCTACTTGAGATAGGATTATGAATATGTTATATCTTTAAATAGTTATATGAATGAGAAAAATAAGTATGTTGTGCATGATAAAATATGTGGGGCATTTCGGGCTATATGTGAAAGGGGAAGAAGGTGTTGACTTCGGTCTCACCAATGGAATATGGTGACTACGATCACATAATTTGAATATGGTAACTTCGGTTATATTATCTGAATTTGGTAACTTCGGTTACATTATTTGAATATGGTGTCTAATGACACAAATTATATAGGCGATGAGCACGTCGATCGCAAATGATCGCCTTCGATGGTGTGTAGCGGATGGAGGGTTGACTTAGTAGTCCCCACGGTGTGATTGGCAGGTACGGGTGGTGTGTAGCGGATGGACAAATAGGCTTGGGTTTGGGTTGCATCACTATTTATTTGTATATGAATATGAACTTGATATGAACTTGTATGCCCGATTTGTTGAATGTTAGTATTGTGTGCAAATTTGAGTCTGTTGACTCACCCCTTTGTGGGACCATTTTTCGGTAATGAGCAATAATGGACCGGGTCGGCGGGGAGTTAAAGGTGGCCATGCATAGCAAGGAAAAACTTTCAATATTTGGGGACTTTTATTTTACCAAGTACTTTAAATTTTATTTGGGTTTACTTGATGTAATAAGGCCATAAGGCCCAAGTGAATTTCTTTATTTTTGATTTACTTTTAATTATTATGTTACGAACTATTCAGATTAAAGTTAAGCAAAATTATTTCTTGAAAATGAACCCTACAATTATTTTGTCACCTTAATTAAATTAGATTTTCAAAATTAATTAAATAAGTTCCCAATCTAAGCCCAACCCAAAACAATATTTTTCTAAAATTTTTTTACAAATTATATCCAAGAAACAAAGAATTTTGAAACCGGTTTACTTAAGGAACATACCAGATCCGGTTCAGGCTCGTAGGCCGGGTGTGGGGTGTTTCAGTGAATATGTGTGCCTGTAATGCAAGTGTACTATATCTCACATTGCTTTTTCCATATGTTATTATCGTCCTGGTGTTTGGATTGGAGTGGACGTTACAGTTCAATCCAAATTTCAACGTAAAAACCCATGTACGACATAATCATCTTTATTGAACCTTATTTTCGTGATCCATTTAAAGCCATTTAAGAATTATAAAGGAAAGTATAAATGTGTGTCTTTGAATTAAAATTTAGATTTGTAGTAATTAAAATGAATGCTAATTAAACTGAAATATTTACTGTTTTCTTTTATTGTAACGTATTTTAGTCCAATGTGGTTATAACACATCCTATAAATGCCATTTTTTTCCCTACGAATCTTTTTCGAAATTAATTTTACGAACCAATTTTAACTAGTAACATCAGATTCACGCAGTATGGCAAGCCTTAATGTTTATTCCATCCTATTGGTTTTATTCTTAACTTGCGGGGCAGTAATGGCTACGAAGGAGAACGGCCAAATTATTAAGGAAAATAATTGTGAAACTAAAATGGGTTTGCCATGTGTTCTAGAAGCTTTCACGGCTATTTTCCAGATAAGGAGTATTTCTAACAAGTGTTGCGGTGAACTTGTTGTGTTGGGAAAAGTTTGCCACTCAGCATTAGTAAAGAGGACCCTTGAAAATCCTCTATTCAAAGACCTAAACCCAGCGACAATTATAGTGAAGAGCATTAATACGTGGAATAATTGCCTTGCATTGATCGATTCACCATCTCCGTCTGCTTAAGGATATAGTATTGCTTAAGCTAACAAACGGTTACAAGACGTAACGGGCCCAAAATTGTTTTTATCTTTATTTTTTATATTGATCCGAATGCTTCCTTAAAATGCGTCATGGGATTTAAGCCAAGTGAAATTATATTTAGTTGTACTGAAATTAAATGGTTCTAGAGAAGCCATTACTTAATACACTATGATTTTATACAAGCCGTTATTTTTAATTTTATAGCATTGGAACTCGATAACCACCTCAAATCGAGCACTAGATATTGTTTCACATTGGTTAAATTGACGAAAATATACATTAAGATAATTTCAATAATGTGTAATTGGAATGTTCTAGTGTGGTGTGAAATTCAAAAAATCATGATTCCTTGAAAGTCATTATCCAATTTAAACTCACATTGCCTTTAAGGAGAAAAAACCTTGAATTCTCGAAGTTCTAAAAAGACACATATCGTGCCAGGAAATATCCTCCAAGGGACATGCACTATAATTTGTAGTAGTTCATTGCCTATGGACTCCTTGTTTCATTTTTCATTTTCACTTCTTCGATATTAATCTGTTAGATTTGTCCTCTTTCCTTTCCGTAGAGGAGAGGCAATCTTGAAATTATCTTCGAAAGTGATGTAACGCTTTAAAGTCTTAACTTGATTTTCTTATTCTTCTTTCTTTAGATTACTTTTTTTATCAATATCGAGAATGAAACTCCAAATATTTCGGTGACGTACGTCCCACATTCTCCCTATTGGAAAAGGCTCAATTTGTATAAAAACTAAATCCTATCCATCATTTGGGCAATACCTACGAGAGTTATAGAAACGTAACATCATTTGTTATTTCCGATTTCACTCTCTAAGAGAAATTTTCCTTTTCCGATTTCCATTACTTATTCCACTAAAAGCTTCCATTCATATTTCAGTAAAATTGTGCTGAAATGCTTAAACCGAAAAAACTTAACGTAGAACGAAGAATACAACAACAGAATTGGAGTCCCACGATAAAGACATACATCGGCTTAATTTCAGAACCGGAAATATTTTTGATTTATTAATTTTGAATTTCAGTCATTTAGTTGCCATTTTCCGTTTTACTAATATGATAAGTGTGATAAAAACTTTTTAACAACAACAAGGTTATAAGAATTTACACTTCGCATAATTATTTCTACATTGTAGCACATACATATCACTGGTAAAGGAATCTGGTATAGCTCATTCAATTTTGAGATACACGTGAATTTTTAACCATCAACATAGCAAGTGCATACACAACTTCAAAATATTAGAAAAAGAGGACGACACACATAACGAATATGTGTGCCTGTAATGCAAGTGTACTATATCTCACATTGCTTTTTCCATATGTTATTATCGTCCTGGTGTTTGGTTTGGAGTGGACGTAACAGTTCAATCCCAGTTTCAACGTAAAAACCCATGTACGACATAATCATCTTTATTGAACATTATTTTCGGGATCCGTTTAAAGCCATTTAAGAAATATAAAGGGAAGTATAAATGTGTATCTTTGAATTAATATTTAGATTTGTAGTAATTAAAATGAATGCTAATTAAACTGAAATATTTAATGTTTTCTTTTATTGTAACGTATTCTAGTCTAATGTGGTTATAACACTTCCTATAAATGCCAGTTTTTTTCCCTGCGAAACATGTTCGAAATTAATTTTACGAACCAAATTTAACTAGTAACATCAGATTCGCGCAGTATGGCAAGCCTTAATGTTTATTCCGTCCTATTGGTTTTATTCTTAACTTGCGGGGCAGTTATGGCTACGAAGGAGAACGAGCAGATTATTAAGGAAAATAATTGTGAAACTAAAATGGGTTTGCCATGTGTTCTAGAAGCTTTCACGGCTATTTTCCAGATAGGAATATTTTTAACAAAGGTTTCAGGTGAACTTGTTGTGTTGGGAAAAGTTTGCCACTCAGCATTAGTAAAGAGGACCCTTGAAAATCCTCTATTCAAAGACCTAAACCCAGCGACAATTATAGTGAAGAGCATTAATACGTGGAATAATTGCCTTGCATTGATCGATTCACCATCTCCGTCTGCTTAAGGATATAGTATTGCTTAAGCTAACAAATGGTTACAAGACGTAACGGGCCCAAAATTGTTTCTTGTCTTTATTTTTGATATTGATCCGAATGCTTCCTTAAAATGCGTCATGGGATTTAAGCCAAGTGAAATTGAATTTAGTTGTACCGAAATTAAATGGTTCTAGAGAAGCCATTACTTAATACACTATGATTTTATACAAGCCATTATTTTTAATTTTATAGCATTGGAACTCGATAACCACCTCAAATCGAGCACTAGATATTGTTTCACATTGGTTAAATTGACACAAATATAATTATTATAAACATTAAGATAATTTCAATAATGTGAAATTGGAATGTTCTAGCGTGGTGTGAAATTCAAACAATCATGATTCCTTGAAAGTCATTATCCAATTTAAACTCACATTGCCTTTATGGAAAAAAACCTTGACTTCTCAAAGTTCTGAAAAGATACATATCGTGCCAGGAAATACCCTCCAAGGGACATGCACTATAATTTGTAGTAGTTCATTGCCTATGGACTCCTTGTTTCATTTTTCATTTTCACTTCTTCGATATTAATCTGTTAGTTTTGTCCTCTTTCTTTTCCGTAGAGGAGAGGCAATATTGAAATCATCTTCCAAAGTGATGTAACGCTTCAAAGTCTTAACTTGATTTTCTTATTCTTCTTTCTTTAGATTACTTTTTTTTATCAATATCTAGAATAAAACTCCAAATATGTCAGTGACGTACGTCCCACATTCTCCCTATTGAAAAAGCCTCAATTTATATAAAAACTAAATCCTATCCATTATTTGGGCAATACCTACGAGAGTTATAGAAACGTAACATCATTTGTTATTTCCGATTTAACTCTCTAAGAGAAATTTTCATTTTCCGATTTCCATTACTTATTCCACTAACAGCTTCCATTCATATTTCAGTAAAATTGGGTTGAAATGCTTAAACTGAAAAAACTTAACGTAGAACGAAGAATACAACAACAGAATTGGAGTCCCACGATAAAGACATGCATCAGCTTAATTTCAGAACGGGAAATATTTTTGATTTATTAATTTTGAATTCCAATCATTTAGTTGCCATTTTCCGTTTTACTAATATGGTAAGTGTGATAAAAACTTTTTAACAACAACAAGGTTATAAGAATTTACGCTTCGCATAATTATTTCTACATTGTAGCACATACATATCACTGGTAAAGGAATCTGGTATAGCTCATTCAATTTTGAGATACAGGTGAATTTTTAACCATCAACATAGCAAGTGCATACACAACTTCAAAATATTAGAAAAAGAGGAGGACACACATAACGAATATGTGTGCCTGTAATGCAAGTGTACTATATCTCACATTGCTTTTTCCATATGTTATTTGTAACACCCAAACCAGGTCTATGCGTTAAGACGAGATTTGGTTTATCGCACTGGTCGAACATCCATTTACTTCTCTAACGATTTAAGTAAAACAGTACTACAAAACCTTTTGGAAATAAAGTTTAATAAAAATTTAGTACAATGATTTAAAATTTAGGATTTAAGAAAATACTTGTTTTCAATCTTATAAATTGTAATATAGTTGCCAAAACCTTAAAAATAGTTTTTAAAAGAATTTGAACGAATTTAAAAGAGTAATCTAGGTGTTCAAAATGTTATAAAACATAATATTTTAAGAAAACTTTAAAAAAATTTAACATAAGCCCATATTGAGAGTCTTAAACAAAATTAAATCCATCCACACAATAAAAGCCATAAAAACATAATTAGAGGCCTTATTACATCAACCCAAAATAGTAATTAAAATAAGTAACTTAAATAAAGCTCATAGTATGGCCTCCACCAAGTCATCTCCGGCCCAAGTCCACATCAATTTCCATTACCTGAAATGGATAATAAAACGGGGTGAGTTACAAATAACTCAGTGTGTAACTCACTTACCATCTTTATTGGGCCAGACCATCGAGGCATTTATTTGGGCTTGAGCCCAATTACACATTTCAACAATATAAACTGAAATAAATATATAAAATGCATGTAAAAAATGAATTTCCCAAACCAAGCCTAATTTTCCATCCGCTACACACCCCCGTACCAACCAGCACACCTGTGGGGATCAAGTCAACCCACCCCACCAAACACACCAATCGTAGGCATTAAGCCTTTTTAATAATATTGTAGTGCACTACCGAACTAGATTGTGACATAGTCACCGAACTAGAGGCATTAAGTCAAAATTTGTGGCAGAGCCATTGAACTAGATACGTGGCCACAGGCCTTTCTTCTCTTCATCGAATCCCATCCCATGCAATTATGTATGAATAACAAACTTTAATCATAACATGATTTATCAAGTAATCCATATTATAGATAAGTCTATAATTTAACTTTTCATTTGGGCCTATTAACAATATAGTATCTAGCCCATTTAGCAATCTAGAGATCTTTGGTCCATTTATCGAACTAGAATATTTTTGGCCCATTTATCGAACTAGAATATTTTTGGTCCATTTAAATATATCGATCTAGCAGTTTTATGATCCAAATTATCGATCTAGCAGTTTTTCGTAAAAACTTAGCAATCTAGCAATTTTTCGTAAATTTCTCAGTTTTTACCTTTTTCAAGCATTTACACAAAAGTGTTAATATCACAAATTTTTTGATTTTGCCATTTCTACGATTTATCACTATACTTACGGTTTAATATCTAATCCGAAAGATAAGTGTGAAGTTACACACCTGGTTATAGTGAGAACTAGACTTTCCCGCTCGTCAACACCTATACGTATCACGATAATTAGAACACTATAATTTTATTAATAAAACAGATCTAAAAAAAATATCGATCTAAAATTTTACCCTCGGATTTTCGAACTACTTCTACTTGCGGTTTCTCCCCGATTGATGTTTCGTTAACCGAATCAAATCCACGAACAAATAATGGTTTGGGAGTACGAACTACTTCAAACAATTGATTTTCCCCGGATGAACGTCCACAGCCCGGTGGAAAATCTCGGATTCCTGAAATAGCCCTTTGTTTATACTTAGGGGGAATAACGGAACCTCCCTTCTTCCGAAGACTAAACACCGCCCTTTTCTTCCCTATTTTGATTGTCTTCAAAGACAAGAGATCATTAATCCAATCTAATATTATAACGAAAATATGACTAAGGGTTTTTAAGGATGAGAACTCTTACCACAAAAATCCTTGTACCACAATATGAGAATTGACTAAAACGTTTCTTTATCACTTAAATCGATTCCAACGTTCTAGATACCCACGAACGCTTGATTTCTGATCTTCCGCTATCGCACTAAAATATCACCATTGGAAACGTTAATGATGATTTCGATCTAAAGAATCCTTCTTACCACCATCAAGATTCGGCCAACATAATTATTAACTAATCGTAAAATAAAAAGAACCCTTACCTATTGTCCATGATTGAAAGAAAAGATTGAGAACGATGTTTGTGAATGATGGAGGATTCGGCTATGCAACCAAAGAAAAGAGAGGAAGATTCGGCTATGGGCACACTAACATTCGGCCATGAGGAAAAACAATGGAGAAATATATGAGTGAAAAGAAATAAAAGATGGGAGAATAATGACGATGATGTTGTTTCGGTTTTCAAAGAGAATAAAAGAGAAAGAAAGAAAGAGATGAGTTTTGGGAGCAATGTATATTCGGCAATGGGGAAAAGAAAAGAAAAAGAATGGCTTTTTGGTATAGTGATTTCGGCACTATGAAAAGAATACTCAAAAGAATACTTAGATGATATGCAAAAATGACCAAATGGTCAAGAGTATTAGGCTTACCAAATGCTCAAATTTTTACTAAGAAGGAAAAGGTTGAGAAAAATGCAAAACTTTGCACAAAAACTAAAAATGACCAAAAGCAAACTCCTAAACCTTACCAAGCTACTAGCATTTTCGACCAACCTCCCCCTAGCCACTATGCCGTCCAAATTCATTGGTCAAATGACCATGAATTTGTTTCCAAAACATTTTCCTTGATACTTGCCCTATGTCCCCATATCTTTCCAAATGTTTCTTGATTCCATACCATAAGGTAACACTTTCCTTAATCCTTTATTCTACTAACCAAAAATAACAAGGTCAACACTTTCCATAAATGTGCTTGGCCGACACTTACCATAGAAGAGCAAAAATAAAAGTTGTCTAAATGCCATTTAAGGGATTCGAACCTCTCCCCTCATGCTAATACCCATGCGCCATTACCATCTTGCCATTACTCATCTTGTGTCACTTATTAACACTTAAATTAACTTAAGTATTAATGACACTTGATCCACTTCAATAAATTTTCCAACAAAAATTATTCCTTACCCAAATAATTCTATACTCTTCTTCAGGACTATAATAAGCATGAAAAGTAATAAGAAAATTTTTCCTTTCTAAACTAATCACCAAAACATGCAATAAATCGATACTCAAATTTTCAGGGTGTTACATTATAATCGTCCTGGTGTTTGGTTTGGAGTGGATGTAACAGTTCAATCCCAGTTTCAACGTAAAAACCCATGTACAACATAATCATCTTTATTGAACCTTATTTTCGTGATCCGTTTAAAGCCATTTAAGAATTATAAAGGGAAGTATAAATGTGTGTCTTTGAATTAATATTTAGATTTGTAGTAATTAAAATGAATTCTAATTAAACTGAAATATTTAATGTTTTCTTTTATTATAACGTATTCTAGTCTAATATGGTTATAACACTTCCTATAATTGCCAGTTTTTTTCCCTGCGAATCTTGTTCGAAATTAATTTTACGAACCAAATTTAACTAATAACATCAGATTCGCGCAGTATGGCAAGCCTTAATGTTTATTCCGTCCTATTGGTTTTATTCTTAACTTGCGGGGCAGTAATGGCTACGAAGGAGAAGGACCAGATTATTAAGGAAAATAATTGTAAAACTAAAATGGGTTTGCCATGTGTTCTATAAGCTTTCACGGCTATTTTCTAGATAGGGAGTATTTCTAACAAGTGTTGCGGTGAACTTGTTGTGTTGGGAAAAGTTTGCCACTCAGCATTAGTAAAGAGGACCCTTGAAAATCCTCTATTCAAAGACCTAAACCCAGCGACAATTATAGTGAAGAGCATTAATACGTGGAATAATTGCCTTGAATTGATTGATTAACCATCACCGTCTGCTTAAGGATATAGTATTGCTTAAGCTAACAAACGGTTACAAGACGTAACGGGCCCAAAATTATTTTTTATCTTTATTTTTTATATTGATCCGAATGCTTCCTTAAAATGCGTCATGGGATTTAAGCCAAGTGAAATTATATTTAGTTGTACCGAAATTAAATGGTTCTAGAGAAGCCATTACTTAATAACTATGATTTTATACAAGCCATTATTTTTAATTTTATAGCATTGGAACTCATTAAACCACCTCAAATCGAGCACTAGATATTGTTTCACATTGGTTAAATTGACACAAATATAATTATTATAAACATTAAGATAATTTCAATAACGTGAAATTGGAATGTTCTAGCGTGGTGTGAAATTCAAACAATCATGATTCCTTGAAAGTCATTATCCAATTTAAACTCACATTGTCTTTATGGAAAAAAAACCTTGACTTCTCGAAGTTCTGAAAAGATACATATCGTGCCAGGAAATATCCTCCAAGGGACATGCACTATAATTTGTAGTAGTTCATTGTCTATGGACTCCTTGTTTCATTTTTCATTTTCACTTCTTCGATATTAATCTGTTAGTTTTGTCCTCTTTCTTTTCCGTAGAGGAGAGGCAATCTTGAAATCATCTTCGAAAGTGATGTAACGCTTCAAAGTCTTAACTTGATTTTCTTATTCTTCTTTCTTTAGATTACTTTTTTTATCAATATCGAGAATGGAACTCCAAATATGTCGGTGACGTACGTCCCACATTCTCCCTATTGAAAAAGGCTCAATTTATATAAAAACTAAATCCTATCCATTATTTGGGCAATACCTACGAGAGTTATAGAAACGTAACATCATTTGTTATTTCCGATTTCACTCTCTAAGAGAAATTTTCATTTTCTGATTTCCATTACTTGTTCCACTAAAAGCTTCCATTCATATTTCAGTAAAATTGGGTTGAAATGCTTAAATCGAAAAAACTTAACGTAGAACAAAGAATACAACAACAGAATTGGAGTCCCCCGATAAAGACATACATCGGCTTAATTTCAGAACGGGAAATATTTTTGATTTATTAATTTTGAATTTC
This sequence comes from Gossypium bickii, assembly GCA_025503065.1. Classification (NCBI taxonomy): domain Eukaryota; kingdom Viridiplantae; phylum Streptophyta; class Magnoliopsida; order Malvales; family Malvaceae; genus Gossypium; species Gossypium bickii. The sequence goes on along the minus strand of CP106721.1, from coordinate 19,945,821 downwards.
AATCATTTAGTTGCCATTTTTCGTTTTACTAATATGATAAGTGTGATAAAAACTTTTTAACAACAACAAGGTTATAAGAATTTACGCTTCGCATAATTATTTCTACATTGTAGCACATACATATCATCGTAAAGGAATCGGTATAGCTCATTCAATTTTGAGATACACGTGAATTTTTAACCATCAACATAGCAAGTGCATACACAACTTCAAAATATTAGAAAAAGAGGACGACACACATAACGAATATGTGTGCCTGTAATGCAAGTGTTGTAACACCCCAAACCCGATCAATACGCCATGACCGAATCTGGCATGCCACGAAGGAAAACTTTTCAAAGAGAATCGAGTTTAACAGATAAATTTTTATGAGAAACTCTTTGTAATTCTATATTTGTAGAAATAACATGCTTAATAAGTTAAAACTGAAAATTTACTTTGAAATTACATAAAAATTTAAAATAAGTGTATAAATCATAGATTAGAAAACATTTTTATCATTTTACGAACACTCGAATTATTACTTTGAAAACCATTTAAATTATCGAAAACACTTAAGTTGTTAAAATTATCAATTGATTTATGTTACCCGATGGTAACGTTTTAAAAACCACCGCGTTGTGTAGTTTAGAAAACTTTGTGCTCAATTTATTATAATAATCAAGAAATTTATAACCCATATTTAAGACATGTTCAAAACATAAAAAAATAATCCAAACCATAATTTAGAGAGGTCTTATTACAAACCCACAAAAATATAAAACCAAATTTAAATAAAGTAAAGTTCTCAAACCAAAGTTCACGTAGAACCGAAATTTATTGCATGGCCTCCTCGAGTTCATCCGGCTTCTTATCCGCAATCTCACGAATCACCTAAAATGATAAGGGAAAAGGTGAGTCACCAAGACTTAGTGCATAATCCCTCTCCCGGATAAATGCCACATACTTACACAAATTATAACAAGACAATATATATGTATAATGCACCCATCCTAGCCGTCCATAACTCCTTTTCTACCCCGTGTGGTACCAAACCACTGGTGGTGCCAAACCACTGGTGTCTCAAAGACACAAATGTGATACCAAATCATTGGTGACCGTAGTCACGAATAATCAAGTGTGGGGCCAACCCACGTGTGATACCAAATCACTGGCAGACGATCCCATATCTCAAAAGTGGGGCAAACCCACGGTGTAGTTAATCCACAGGGACGAGTTGCTATGAAGTGCCAAACCTCTGGTGTCCGAAGACACGAATGTGATACCAAATCACTGGTGGTGCCAAACCACTGGTGGTGCCAAACCACTGGTGACCGAAGTCACAAATCATCATGTTGTGGGGCCAACCCACGTGTGATACCAAATCACTGGCAGACGATCCCATATCTCAAAAGTGGGGCAAACCCACGGTGGTGTAAAACCACAGAAACGAGTCACTATGAGGTGCCAAACCTCTGGTGTTTGAAGACACGAATGTGATACCAAATCACTGGTGGTGCCAAACCACTGGTGGTGCCAAACCACTGGACCGAAGTCACAAATCATCAAGTTGTGGGGCCAACCCACGTGTGATACCAAATCACTGGCAGACGATCCCATATCTCAAAATCACTAGAGAATTAAATGAATATTCGATTGGTATGATAAACCAAATCTCGTCTAAACGCATAGACCTAGTTTTGGGTGTTACATTTAACATTAAGCCTTTTAAATAATTTTGTAGTGCACTACCGAACTAGATTGTGACATAGTCACTGAACTAGAGGCATTAAGCCAAAATTTGTGGCAGAGCCACCGAACTAGATACGTGGCCACAGGCCTTTCTTCTCTTCATCAAATCCCATCCCATGCAATTATGTATGAATAACAAACTTTAATCATAAAAATTTTATCAAGTAACCCATAATACAAATGAGTCTTTAATTAAACCTTTCATTTGGGCCTATTAACAATATAGTATTAAACTTTGGCCCAAATCTCGAACTAAAGGGTTTTTCGCCCATTAACGATCTAGCAAACTTTGGCCCATATTTATCGATCTAGCAGTTTTATGGCACATATTTAATTGGTAAAGAGGTTATGGCATTAAGTGATGTACCTTGAGGGAAGAGGTTCAAATCTCATTGTTTGCAAATTTGACTATTATTTTCACACTTGATTATTCGTGACTACGGTCACCAGTGATTTGGTATCACATTTGTGTCTTTGAGACACTAGTGGTTTGGCACCACCAGTGGTTTGGTACCACATGGGGTAGAAAAGGAGTTATGGATGGCTAAGATGGGTGCATTATACATATATATTGTCTTGTTATAATTTGTGTAAGTATGTGGCATTTATCCGGGAGAGGGATTATGCACTAAGTCTTGGTGACTCACCTTTTCCCTTATCATTTCAGGTGATTCGTGAGATTACGGATGAGGAGCCGGATGAACTCGAGGAGGCCATGCAATAAATTTCGGTTCTACGTGAACTTTGGTTTGAGAACTTTATTTAAATTTGGTTTTATGTTTTTGTGGGTTTGTAATAAGACCTCTCTAAATTATGGTTTGGATTATTTTTTTATGTTTTGAACATGTCTTAAATATGGGTTATAAATTTCTTGATTATTATAATAAATTGAGCACAAAGTTTTCTAAACTACACAACGCGATGGTTTTTAAAACGTTACCATCGGGTAACATAAATCATTTGATAATTTTAACAACTTAAGTGTTTTCGATAATTTAAATGGTTTTCAAAGTAATAATTAGAGTCTTCTTAAAATGATAAAAATGTTTTCTAATCTATGATTTATTCACTTATTTTAAAGTTTTATGTAATTTCAAAGTAAATTTTTAGTTTTAACTTATTAAGCATGTTATTTCTACAAATATAGAATTACAAAGAGTTTCTCATAAAAATTTATCTATTAAATTCGATTCTCTTCGAAAAGTTTTCCTTCGTGGCATGCCAGATTCGGTCATGGCATATTGATCGGGTTTGGGGTGTTACAAGTGTACTATATCTCACATTGCTTTTTCCATATGTTATTATCGTCCTGGTGTTTGGTTTGGAGTGGACGTAATAGTTCAATCCCAGTTTCAACGTAAAAACCCATGTACGACATAATCATCTTTATTGAACCTTATTTTCGTGATCCGTTTAAAGCCATTTAAGAATTATAAAGGGAAGTATAAATGTGTGTCTTTGAATTAATATTTAGATTTGTAGCAATTAAAATGAATGCTAATTAAACTAAAATATTTAATGTTTTCTTTTACTGTAACGTATTCTTGTCTAATGTGGTTATAACACTTCCTATAAATGCCAGTTTTTTTCCCTGCAAATCTTGTTCGAAATTAATTTTACAAACCAAATTTAACTAGTAACATCAGATTCGCGCAGTATGGCAAGCCTTAATGTTTATTCCGTCCTATTGGTTTTATTCTTAACTTGCGGGGAAGTAATGGCTACGAAGGAGAACGACCAGATTATTAAGGAAAATAATTGTGAAACTAAAATGGGTTTGCCATGTGTTCTAGAAGCTTTCACTGCTATTTTCTAGATAGGGAGTATTTCTAACAAGTGGTGCGGTGAACTTGTTGTGTTGGGAAAAGTTTGCCACCCAGCATTAGTAAAGAGGACCCTTGAAAATCCTCTATTCAAAGACCTAAACACAGCGACAATTATAGTGCAGAGCATTAATACGTGGAATAATTGCCTTGCATTGATCGATTCACCATCTCCGTCTGCTTAAGGATATAGTATTGCTTAAGCTAACAAACGGTTACAAGACGTAACGGGCCCAAAATTGTTTTTTGCCTTTATTTTTTATATTGATCTGAATGCTTCCTTAAAATGCGTCATGGGATTTAAGCCAAGTGAAATTATATTTAGTTGTACAGAAATTAAATGGTTCTAGAGAAGCCATTACTAAGTAACTATGATTTTATACAATCCACTATTTTTAATTTTATAGCATTGGAACTCGGTAACCACTTCAAATCGAGCACTAGATATTGTTTCACATTGGTTAAATTGACACAAATATAATTATTATAAACATTAAGATGATTTCAATAATGTGAAATTGGAATGTTCTAGCATGGTGTGAAATTCAAACAATCATGATTCCTTGAAAGTCATTATCCAATTTAAATCACATTGCCTTTAAGGAAAAAAAACCTTGACTGCTCGAAGTTCTGAAAGGATACATATCGTGCGAGGAAATATCCTCCAAGGGACATGCACTATAATTTGTAGTAGTTCATTGCCTATGGACTCCTTGTTTCATTTTTCATTTTCACTTCTTCTATATTAATCTGTTAGTTTTGTCCTCTTTCTTTTCCGTAAAGGAGAGGCAATCTTGAAATCATCTTCGAAAGTGATGTAACGCTTCAAAGTCTTAACTTGATTTTCTTATTCTTCTTTCTTTAGATTACTTTTTTATCAATATCGAGAATGAAACTCCAAATATGTCGGTGACGTATGTCCCGCATTCTCCCTATTGAAAAAGGCTCAATTTATATAAAAACTAAATCCTATCCATTATTTGGGCAATACCTACGAGAGTTATAGAAACGTAACATCTTTTGTTATTTCCGATTTAACTCTCTAAGCGAAATTTTCATTTTCCGATTTCCATTACTTATTCCACAAAAAGCTTCCATTCATATTTTAGTAAAATTGGGTTGAAATGCTTAAACCGAAAAAACTTAACGTAGAACGAAAAATACAACAACAGAATTGGAGTCCCATGATAAAGACATACATCGGCTTTATTTCAGAACGGGAAATATTTTTGATTTATTAATTTTGAATTTCAATCATTTAGTTGCCATTTTCCGTTTTACTAATATGATAAGTGTGATAAAAACTTTTTAACAACAACAAGGTTATAAGAATTTACGCTTCGCATAATTATTTCTACATTGTAGCACATACATATCACTGGTAAAGGAATCTGGTATAGCTCATTCAATTTTGAGATACAGGTGAATTTTTAACCATCAACATAGCAAGTGCATACACAACTTCAAAATATTAGAAAAAGAGGACGACACACATAACGAATATGTGTGCCTGTAATGCAAGTGTACTATATCTCACATTGCTTTTTCCATATGTTATTATCATCCTGGTGTTTGGCTTGGAGTGGACGTAACAGTTCAATCCCAGTTTCAACGTAAAACCCATGTATGACATAATCATCTTTATTGAACCTTATTTTCATGATCCGTTTAAAGCCATTTAAGAATTATAAAGGGAAGTATAAATGTGTATCTTTGAATTAATATTTAGATTTGTAGTAATTAAAATGAATGCTAATTAAACTGAAATATTTAATGTTTTCTTTTATTGTAACGTATTCTAGTCTAATGTGGTTATAACACTTCCTATAAATGCCGCTTTTTTCCTGCGAAATCTTGTTCGAAATTAATTTCTGAACCAAATTTAACTAGTAACATCATTCATGCATGATGATGGCAAGCCTTAATGTTTATTCCGTCCTATTGGTTTTATTCTTAACTTGCGGGGAAGTAATGGCTACGAAGGAGAACGACCAGATTATTAAGGAAAATAATTGTGAAACTAAAATGGGTTTGCCATCTGTTCTAGAAGCTTTTCACGGCTATTTTCCAGATAGGGAGTATTTCTAACAAGTGTTGCGGTGAACTTGTTGTGTTGGGAAAAGTTTGCCACCCAGCATTAGTAAAGAGGACCCTTGAAAATCCTCTATTTAAAGACCTAAGCCCAACGACAATTATAGTGAAGAGCATTAATACGTGGAATAATTGCCTTGCATTGATCGATTCGCCATCTCCGTCTGCTTAAGGATATAGTATTGCTGAAGCTAACCAACGGTTACAAGACGTAACGGGCCCAAAATTGTTTTTTTATCTTTATTTTTGATATTGATCCGAATGCTTCCTTAAAATGCGTCATGGGATTTAAGCCAAGTGAAATTAATTTTAGTTTTTCTGAAATTAAATGGTTCTAGAGAAGGCATTACTTAATACATTATGATTTTATACAAGCCATTATTTTTAATTTTATAGCATTTGAACTTGATAACCACCTCAAATCGAGCACTAGATATTGTTTCACATTTGTTAAATTGACACAAATATAATTATTATAAACATTAAGATAATTTCAATAATATGAAATTGGAATGTTCTAGCGTGGCGTGAAATTCAAACAATCTCGATTCCTTGAAAGTCATTATCCAATTTAAACTCACATTGCTTTTAAGGGAAAAAAAACCTTGACTTCTCGAAGTTCTAAAAAGACACATATCGTGCCAGGAAATATCCTCCAAGGGACATGCACTATAATTTGTCGTAGTTCATTGCGTATGGACTCCTTGTTTCATTTTTCATTTTCACTTCTTCGATATTAATCTGTTAGTTTTGTCCTCTTTCTTTTCCGTAGAGGAGAGGCAATCTTGAAATCATCTTCGAAAGTGATGTAATGCTTCAAAGTCTTAACTTGATTTCCTTATTCTTCTTTCTTTAGATTACTTTTTTTATCAATATCGAGAATGAAACTCCAAATATGTCGGTGACGTACGTCCCACATTCTCCCTATTGAAAAAGGCTCAATTTATATAAAAACTAAATCCTATCCATTATTTGGGCAATACCTACGAGAGTTATAGAAACGTTACATCATTTGTTATTTCCGATTTAACTCTCTAAGAGAAATTTTCATTTTCCGATTTCCATTACTTATTCCACTAAAAGCTTCCATTCATATTTCAGTAAAATTGGGTTGAAATGCTTAAACCGAAAATACTTAATGTAGAACGAAGAATACAACAACAGAATTGGAGTCCCACGATAAAGACATACATCGGCTTTATTTCAGAACGGGAAATATTTTTGATTTATTAATTTTGAGTTTCAATCATTTAGTTGCCATTTTCCGTTTTACTAATATGATAAGTGTGATAAAAACTTTTTAACAACAACAAGGTTATAAGAATTTACGCTTCGCATAATTATTTCTACATTGTAGCACATACATATCACTGGTAAAGGAATCTAGTATAGCTCATTCAATTTTGAGATACACGTGAATTTTTAACCATCAACATAGTAAGTGCATACACAACTTCAAAATATTAGAAAAAGAGGACGACACACATAACGAATATGTAACATCCTAGATTAGGGGTTATGCGTTTGTGCATAATTCATGAGTTAGTAGGTTTTGGCAGTGTTGGAAGTGTATTAAAGGTTTTTAGAATTTTAGGATGGAAGAAGAAAGCTTTGGAAAATTATTGGTTTTTAAGTAAAAAGGGGAGCTAGGTAAATGAGGCTTTAAAAGAAACTCCGTGTGAAGCATGACACAAGGAGTCGTATGGTAAAATGGCATGTTTTATGAATTATGAATGTGTTATGTGAATTCTAGAAATAAGGAAATGTATGGAAATATATGGAAATGTATGGAAGTGTATGGAAATGTGTGGAAATGTGTGGAAATGTATGGAAATGTAAGGCAATGTAGGGAAATGTAAGAAAATGTAAGGAAATGTAAGGAAATGTATGGAAATGTATGGAAATGTAAGGAAATGTAAGGAAATGTAAGGAAATGTGAGGAAATGTATGGAAATGTAAGGAAATGCAAGGAAATGCAAGGAAATGTCTTGTCTTGGAAATGTAGGGAAATGTCCTGAAAATGTAAAGGAATAAAGAGGAAAGTGAACATTTATGGAAACTAGGAAATGTAAGGAAATGATTCAAAATGGAAAGTGAACATTTACTGAAACTTGGAAATGCAAGAAAATGGCAAGTTTACAGAGCCGATCGAAAATTTTAGGAAACTTAGAAATGACTTAGAAATGTCAAGTTTTAAAGTTTAAAATAGGAAATTAAGGCAAGGTGGCCTTAAAATAAAAAGTTGGTGGAATTTGACACACAAACAGGCTTGGAAAAGTGGCCTGAAGATGTCACTTAGGGCCTATGGAAATGGCGCCATATGCAAGAGGAATGGGCCTGGGTTTGAGTCACTTAGGAAGCAAATAAGGGAGGTTTTATTTTTGCTTCCAGAAGACTGAGGTGGACGGCACATGCTTCTAGAAAGGAGGTGTTTTATTTTCATAAATATTCGATTAAAAAGGTGATAAATAAAGGATTTTTAAATTGGATTATTTTGAAGAGATAAATGTTGGATTAAACTCTTTTATTTATGATAATTAAAGGATAAAATTATCAAAATAGAAGATTGGTGGCCAAGTAAGGGACTCTAGCTTAGTAATTTTGGCTATAAAAGGAAAAGAGAGGCCATTCTGCATTATTTTCTGTTCTTTGAAAGCCTCTGCCGAATTCTCTTCACCAAATCTTCTTCTTCTATTATTTTTGCCAAGCCGAAATACCTTGTCTTCTAGCCGAATCCTCCATCTTTATTCTTCCTTCTCTAATCCCTCCAAAAGTCGAAAGTTGTAAGATCATCATCTAGCCATAGCCGAATCTCTGAAGATTAAAGTGAAGGTGCAATCGATTTCTTTAAGTAAGGGTAAGGTCTCATTCGGTTTCATCCTTTTTCTTTTAAGATTTGCCGAAATCTAGGACTAACCCCATTAATGTCTTGTTGTCGAAACTTTGAAGAGATCTTTCGGGATTTACAAGGAAGGAGAAGTTCTTTTCCCGAAGGTACACCATAGGCCACGTGTTCCCTAGTTATTCGGTGAGATTCGGGATTTAAAATCCACAAGGTAAGCATATGAAGTATTCGGCCAAGGTTTATTTATGGTATTTAGAATTATTTCCTATTTATTCAAAAGCCGGAAACTGACCTAGTTAAATGATTTGGTGGCTAGCCGATTTTTAAGGAAGGAATACTACAAATTTTGGGATTTGATTATTAATCAAATCGGAAAACAAGGTAAGTTTAAGAATACTAATCCTACTAGGATTTGGATTTGTGGCCGAATGGCTTTTTATTAAAGTAGTAAGTGATTAATCAAATGTAGGGATTAAGGATCTAAGCATTAGATTAAGCTTTTCGGGATCTCAAGGAATTTGCTAAGCGAATCAGGTGTGTACCCCACACTACTTCATAATACGTTTTATGGCATGTTTAATTAAAATATGTGTTATTAAGAATATGAAAGTAGCTAAGGTACCATGTTATGGTACTAAGTACTCAGGTACGTTTCCTACTTCTACTAGGAATATGAAAAATGTTATTAGTAACATGAGAATATGATAAGAATGTGAACTCTGGCATATTTATGCATATTATTATTATATGGGGCATATGGGTATGTTTGAAAGGGGAAGTGAATGTGGTGACCTAAAACCACGAGCACGATGACCTAAGACCGTGATATCTGAAAAGTGGTGACCTAATACCACAGTAATTTGAATGTGGTGACTTAAGACCACGAATGCGGTGACCTAAGACCGCAATTTGGTGTGTAGCGGAAGGAGGGTCGACTTAGTAGTCCCCACGATGTGACTGGCAGGTACGGGGGTGTGTAGCGGATGGACAATTAGGTTTGGGTTTGGGAATGCATCATAACTTGTATTTTATGTTTTGAATGTGTAACTATTGTATGACTGATTCTATTATGATTTAGTGTCGTGTACACATTGAGTCTGTTTGACTCACCCCGTTGTGGGACCATGTTTGGTGTGATGAATGCAGATGATGGACCGGGACGGTAGTACTTGTGGTGGCCATGCTCAACATGAAGTTTATATTTTTATGGACTCTTGAATTTATTTTAGTACTTTGAAATATTTTGGAAACTATTTGATGTAATAAGGCCATAAGGCCATGATGAACGATTTTATTTCTACTTGTTGTTTTATTGTGTTACAAATTTTGATTAAGTTAAAAACTAAGTATTTTATTTTAAAATATACTCTATATGTTTTATCACTTAAGATTAAAAAGGGGTTTTCTAATATAAAAATCCAGTTTGTTTTCAACACAAGCCCAACCCAAACAATTTTTTTTAAATCACACAAGTTTTTCTCGTGGGCCGGGTTTGGGGTGTTTCAGTTTGGTATCAGAGCCCAGTTTTAAACTCTCGGCCTGTGGGCTCAGGCCCAAAACGTTTTCAAATCGAGCCAAATGAATTTTATGAAGTATTTCTGAAAATAAGCAGGTTTCTGGCATGGCACCTCAGTCTCCGACCCGCAGTCCACCAGGTAAGTACCCCTAACCATTTGGGTGATTATGTGATTTATATTATGTTATGGAAGGGTAGAAAAAGGAATGGAACGTAGAATAGCATGATAGGAACTTGAACCCTAGGACTAGTCTACTCAAACACAAATACATAAGACTTAATACTTACTCAAACAAACCCATGACTAAGTCACTAAGTTAGGGTGTGGTAACCCCCATGTGCATGTCTAGGATTAGATCCTAAGAGCACAGTATTTAAGCGATCCCTAGTGACTCACCTCCTCTTCGCAGGAATCCTGCCTGGTGCGTAGCTTTGGTTCACCCTGACCGAAGAGGGCTCGGACATAGGCTAAACACAATAACTAAAACCCGAAAGGGAACTAGCTATGTTTTTATAAAAACCCTAGTTTTAAAACTCTTAAAATTACCTTTTCAATTTGTGAGAACTATTTTTACAAAATTTTTCGAAAAATTTTTTATTTATGAAATTCCCAAAATACCCACAGTTCTTATCAAGATTTCATTACTTTATAAAATGTTCAAAAACTCTAATTTGCAAAATATCAAAAATACCTTGATTTTGGAAAATTACAAAATTACCCCTAACTTACAAAATTACCAAAATGACCCTGATTTTTAAAATTTTTTGCGAGATCACCGACTTGAAAAACAAATGCTCAAAAAAGAACCCTCAAAGTTTTGCAAATTTTGAAATACCCCTGAATTATTAAACTTTACAAATTTACCCTGGTTTGTAAAGAAAAAATTACCGAAATACCCCAAGAATTTCAAAATTGCCGAAAGGCCCTGGGATTTCAAAATTACCAAAATACCCTTATTGATAAAATCACCAAGGAACCTTATTTTGACAAATTACGAAAATACCAGTAGGACAAAATTACGAAAATACCCACGGTAGTGGAAAAACAACAACAATGAAAACTACAACATTTCTCTGAATGAACGAAAGTTCATAATTGATTGATGGATGTATGAATGTAAAGACTGTGTGCATGTATGAATATGAAAGAACCACTCCTAAAATTCTTTCCATAAAACTTCATCGCGGGTAATCAGTGGAATAAAGACAAATTCATAAAATTCTCTTAAATCAGATTAAATCGCGACGTTAGAAATAAGTTCTAGGGGACGTGAACTTAGAGATTGTGCCTAGAAAGTATGATGGTTCTATTAAGATCAGAGTGCGCAGCGTAAGCATAGTGCGGTGAGAAGGATAGTACGACTGTTAGTAAGTAATTTCGAGGACGAAATTATTTTTAAGGAGGGTAGAACTGTAACATCCTAGATTAGGGGTTATGCGTTTGTACATAATTCATGAGTTAGTAGGTTTTGGCAGTGTTGGAAGTGTATTAAGGGTTTTTAGAATTTTAGGATGGAAGAAGAAAGCTTTGGAAAATTATTGGTTTTTAAGTGTAACATCCTGGAAAGGGCCTATGCATTTTCAGTTTAATTGTATGAAATGACAAGTCTTAAGCATTATGAATAAATTTTGATATTTTTGGAAACTCAAAAATGTATGAAAATGCATGGAAATGAAAATAAACATTTTTGGAAACCTAAACATTTTTGGAAACCTGAACATTTTTGGAAACCTGGAAATACATTAGGACATGAACATTTTAGGAAACCCAGAAATGTAAGGAAATGGTTCAAAAATGGAAAGTACACATTTTTGGAAACTAAGAAATGAAAATGGAAATGATCCAAAAATGGAAAGTATACATTTTAGGAAACTTGGAAATGTAAGAAAATGGCAAGTAAACAGAGCCGATCGAAAATTTTAGGAAACTTGGAAATGACCCTAAAATGATGAGTTTTAAAGTTTAAAATAGGAAATCAAGGCAAGAGGGCCTTAAAAGAAAAAGTTGGTAAGTTTTGACACACAAACAGGCTTGGAAAAGTGGCCTGAAGATGCCACTTAGGGCCTATGGAAATGGCGCCATGTGCAAGAGGCATGGGCACAGGTTCGAGTCACAAGAGAAGCAATTAAATGAAGGTTTTAATTTTGTTTCCAGAAGCACAAGGAGTGGACGGCAAGCATCTTGAAAAAAAGAGGTTTATTCTCTTTAAAATTCGGCTATTAAGTGATAAATAAGAGATTTCTTTTTAGATTTTTAAATTTGGATTATTTGAGGAGATAAATGATGGATTAAATATTTTTTTATTTGAATAATATTATCACATCTCAGGAGTGGTGGCCAAGTAAGGGACTCCTTGGTGATAACTTTGTCTATAAAAGGAAGGAAGGAGGGCTACTCCTCGGTTTGCTTCTTTTACGCTCTGCTTTGAAATTCCTAGCTCTCCCCTCTCTCTGTCGAATTTTTCCTTAAGTAAAATCCATCTTCTCTTCTTCTATTTTCTTCTCTATTTCTACTATCAAAGCCAAATTTTTGTCGATTCTAAGTAAAGGAGCAATCAACTACAACATCAAAAGGGTAAGATCTGTGGTCAATCAATTTCTATTCCTTTTTCTTTTTACCAAAATCAGGGTACTAATCTTATTGTTGTGAATGGCCGAATATACAAGGGTTTATCGATTTAACAGACACACAAGAAAAGGAATATTTTCTGAACTCGAGGATTCAAGGTAAGAAGTTATATTCGGCCTAGGTTATCTCTTTAATAATTAGATCTATTCGTTTTAATAAAAGATTTATCAAATCAGTGGATCTAGTGGGTAGCCGAAATTCAGGGAGGAATACCACAACTTTGGGATTTGATTTGGAAAACAAGGTAAGTGTTAGTAATTCTATTCCTAGTAGGATTTGGTTTTAAAATCAAAAGGGTATTAATATGTTTATATATGATGGACCAAATATAGGAGTTAACAGATCTAAAGTCTGAATCTGTGATCAATTCACTTCGGGAATTCAAGGAATCCATTAAGTGAATAAGGTGTGTACCCACACTAACTCCCAATATATTACGGCAATTATTTTATATGTATACATATGAATGTGTGTAATATCCCGGGTTAGGGGCTATTTTGTTGTTGCATAATATTGCATGTGTTGGTATGCTGTGTTGCTATTTGTGTAGTGTCGGGGTTTAATTGTGGGCTAGGAGTGTGCCTGAGTAGGTAGGAAAATTTTGGTTTTTGGGTGTTAAGCGAAGGAAGCTGAGGAAGCTGGGGTTTAAGAATTTTAATTGTTGTTTTGTTGCACAAGAAGTGAGTTGGCAAGGTGGCAAGCATGCGTTACTTGGGGAGCTAGGTGTGGCGTCATTTATTTAGGGTGGAGGTCCAGAGTTCAAGCTGCAAAGTCCCCATTTTGGCTTCTTTTTGGACGGCATGGAGGAAGAGGTAGAGAGCAAATCAAATTCTACCATGGACTTGGTCAAACCGTTCAAATGTAGGGTGGAGAGCAAATAGTGGAGGAAGACTTCGTAAACTCATTTGAAAGGAGTGGTGGGGAGCTATTGGGGGGATTATGGCCGAATTTTTGGGGTGTGTGGAGTGGGGGAAGTGACGGCTTGGTGTGGGGGGAGTTGGTAGCCGAATTTCATTTTGGGCAACTTTGGTTTTTCGGTCACCCTTTGTCAAAACAAATTCTTTCTTTTCCTTTTTGAAACCGAGAGTTCAAGAGCATACAACCGAAATTTGCCTGTTTTCTCCTAAGTTTTCTTGGTAGCCGAATATCCCCCTCTTCATGTTCTTTTCTTGTTGTCATTTGTGTAAACCGAATGGTATTTTATCTTCCCATTTCTTCTTTTTCTTTTCAAGTGTGAAAAACCGAAACCTCTAATCTCTCTTCTTGCATTTTTGTTTTCTTTCATTCTTAAAAATATTGATAGCCGAAACTAATACCTTTTCTTATCATATTTTCGTTTCTTTTCTCTTAATACACTAGTGCCGAATTCACATTGCCCTCTTAGCCGAATTTCCATTTATTTTCTCCCATTTCTTGAAGCACTTGAGCCGAATATCTCTTCAACCATTGACCGATTTCTTTCTTCTCTTAAACCACATCTATTTCTTTTATTATTTTCTTTTCTAGTTTGTAGTCAAATTCAAGGGTGTTAAACACCTAAAGCCGAATTTCCTTTCTTTCTTTTTTTGAAGTCTTGGCCGAATATCAACCCCTCCTTTCTTCACCTTTTCTTGCGTTCTCTTTTGTGAGTAAGGCCGAATCTCCATTCCCTTCTAGTGTGGTGTTGGCGAATTTTAGTTGGTGTTGGGATCTTTGATTTGTGGTGGGAATCAAGTGAGGCCTTTACCGTTAGAGACCGGTTGGTAGCGATGGTTGTGGTAAGTGATTGGTTTAGCATTAATCGTTCAATCTTTTGGTTTCGATTAAGTCAAGATTATTTAGGTTTAACTGTTTCTCTTTTAGGGGTGGCCGATTGTCAAAGGAATCATCGCTTGATTCGAGATTTGGTAGGAAACCAAATCAGGTATAAAGGTAGGGGTTTGATATTGATTCTTTTGGGGTGAGATGGTCTTGGCCGAATGGGATAAGTTGTCTAATGCTCTTATTTGGCCGATTATAGGAGCAAGATAATCAAGGGGGCTTAGATCAGTTCGGGGGGTTAAGGCTTTGTTTTCCAGGTGTGTAAACTAACACACTTTATATCTAGTAATATATGATAAACCTGATTGATTAACAAATTAAGATGATTGATGGATGGATATGATACCCTTTTTGGGTATGATCATGGATACGGGTAAGTTCGTGTAGTTCTGTTGATTGATACATTTAATAGCATGTTTTATGATATGTATGCATGGAGATTACAATATTGGGCATGCTAGTATGAGTTACATGATTGTATATGGTACATAAGTTAGTATGACATGTATGGGTGATATGAGTGGAGGGGGATGATGATATCCGTGTCTTTGGGACACTGTGTCTTTGGGACACCAGAGGTTTGGCACCTCCAAAGGGTTTGGTACCACAGTGATATTTTGTGACTTTGGGTCACGAGAGTTTGGCACCTCGGCGTCTCGTCCCAAAGGGGCTTAGTACCACGGTGGGTTGGCCCCACAGTTGATTATACGGGATTGACGCCAGTGATTTGGTATCACACGATGGGTTGGCCCCATCATCGGATATGTGACTGCGGTCACCAGTGGTTTGGTACCACATTGTGTCTTTGGGACACCAGAGGTTTGGCACCTCATTGCGACTCATCCCTGTGGTTTGACACCACCGTGGGTTGGCCCCACTTGAGAGATACGGGATTGTCACTAGTGATTTGGTATCACGAGATGGGTTGGCCCCATCATTGGATTATTCGTGACTTTGGGTCACCAGTGGTTTGGCACCACACTTATGGATATCGTGACTTTGGGTCACCAGTGGTTTGGCACCACCAGTGGTTTGGTACCACACGGGGTAGAAAAGGAGATACGGATGGTTAGGATCGGGTTGCATTAATCATGTTGCTATGTATGATTTGTGTTAGCATGTTGTTTTATCGGGAACGGGATTTATGCACTGAGTCATTCGACTCACCCTCTCCTTTGACATTTCAGGTGACTCGTAGATGCGGACATGGAGCCGGGATGGACTCGGGGTGCATATGCCATGCTTTAATAAAATTTTTGCTCAGACTATTCAATTTGGGTACTTTAGCTATCTACTTTATTTGGGTTTTAAATTTGGATTTGTAAAAGGCCTTTGATTTATGTTTTATGATGTTTATGTTTTAATTAGATTTTCATATGCCTTAACAAAATAATTTGGTATGAATTTTACTAAAATTTGGAAAGACAATGATTTCAAAATTATAACGCAATGTGTTTTAAACTATACCATTGGGTATCACACTATGTTTTGATATAAAGTAAACTCAAATGATTTCCAAATCAAATTCGATTTTCTATTAAGTTCAAAAAATGCTTTAAGTAATACTAAGAAACTATTGAATTCCTAATGGAATGAACTCGTTTTAACTACACATTTTGGTTAAGTTTTCAAGACTTCCGGGTTTCAAATACACCATTTGATTTCAAACAACTCTACTCAACTTTTCTTCAAATACATTATGTTTTCACCCTGCTTTTAAGTGAAAAAAAAAAAATCTAACCTCTCAAAAACGTTTTCCCCGTAACATACCAGATTCGGATGTGGTGTCTTGTCCGGGTTTGGGGTGTTACAATTGTGGTATCGAGCTAAGTTCAAAGGTTTCACTTTGTGGGCCCGAGGCCCAAAAATGTCTTAAAAGTTTGTTTTGATAGTCTTTTGTTTTAAAGTATGGTTTGAAAGGCATGGCACCGTCTCCTGCACCAGTTCGCCTGTAAGTACCCTTACTACGCTTATGGTTTCATGTAATCGTGATTGTATGCTTAGCAATAGTAGGACTACTTTAGAAACTGAAGGTAGAGGACTCTGTGAACTCATGAGAACAAATCTCCTTAAATATTCATAAGACTTGCTTTAAAACAAAGTGGAATAAATCTTGATGCATAAAACTCTTTAACCAGAATCGTGAGCGATATTAGACATGAGCACTCGAGGCGGACGTAGTCGTAATACTCGTGGTAGAGGTAGGGGTAGGATGACGCTTTACGAGCCCGTAGGATCCGGTCGTGGTCGAAAAATGAGGTACTGGCCCGCCACCGTTGGAGGTGGTGAGTTCCAAGATCGATCCGATGATGTGCAGCGTGTCGCAGCGATCGATCTTTGAGTGTTGGAAAGGGTAGCCGGTATAGGTGGTGGCGCAGAGTTAGGAAATCGCTCTGAGCGACTCGCAAACGGGGCGAATTCTTTCGAGGTGTATCCGGTGTTGCTCCTAGCACCGCTGAATATTGGCCGAGGCAACCGGTGGTGATCATGGATGATCTGGATTTAACTTGGTGAAGAAAAGGCGGAAGGCATCGTGTCGCTTCTCCGGATGAGTCATACCGGTGGTGGCTCACGGTTCGAGACAGCAGGCAACAGAGGATCGACATGGGATTATTTCAGTATCGCATATCAAAAGAAGTACATCGGAGCTAGTTATATTGACTCCCAAATGAAAGGCATTTCGAGGCTTGTTCGGGGAGTAAATCATTCTTTGAGTCTGGTGAGTTCTTGAAGCTAAGTAGGTATGCCGTGGTATTGTAGCCACCGAGCATGAGAGGTGTGTTCGCTTTGAGGATGGTCTGCGAGACGAGTTGAGGTCGCTGATTGCTTCGCTCAGCGAGCGAGTTCTTTGTCTTAGTTGAGAAGGCTAAGGTAGCCGAGGGTGTTAAGGAGTCCGTGAGGCAAAATCGGGCCGAAATAATAGGCATAAGAGGAGCTTTGGGTCGTGCCGATCGTCGGGTAATCCGCAGAAAAGGGCTAGACCGAGTGGGCCGAATCACCGCTAGGTTTGTTGTTTGCTGGCGAGGGACCGCCGCAGCGGCAATCGTGTGGAAAATCTCATTGGGGTGGTCTTTGTCTTTGGAGGAAAAGGTTGCTTTGAGTGTGGTTCTCTCGGAGCATCGTGTGAGGGACCGTCCGCGTAAGTTGGCCAGATTCACCGAGAGTCGTCGGTAATCGTGTCAGAGGGTAATGGACCGCCACCGTAGAAGGGCCGTGGTAATGGCAGAAATGGAAATGGTTCTGGTCGGGGCCGTGGAGCACCGTGCGAGAGGTGCGGGTAGTTCGAGGCGAGCATGACCGGATTAGTGTATGCAATGAGCGTCGAGAGAGGCCGACGCACCGGACGCCATAACCGTGACGTTTTGATCTTTGGTTCTCCTTATACTTCGCTGTGATAGGTGTGGGTTCAACGCTCTCTTATGTTGCCTATTGTATAGTAGAGACCATGGATTTAGACTCAAATATCTTCTAGGCAGATGACTGTAATTAGCCCTCTAGGTCACTCTGTAGTAGTAGATAAACTGTTTAGAGAGGTACCCTAGAACTCCAAGGGTAGTGTTTGCCGCCGATCCGATGGAACTGCCGTTTGGGAGTTCGATCCGATCTTTGGGATGGATCGTTGGTCAAGTACCGCGGTTGGATTGCGCGGCTAAACGCATGGTTCTTAAGACGGTGGAGGGTGATGAGGTGGCTATGATAGGTAATAGGAGAGATTACCTATCTAATGTGGTATCTGCTCTGAAAGCGGAGAAGATGGTCAGGAAGGGCTGTGAAGCGTATGTGGTTCATGTGTATGCCTTGGAGGCTAAAGAGTCTGCTGTAGAGAAGGTTCGTACTGTTAGGGAATTTGCTGATGTGTTTCCTGAGGAGCTTCCGGGTTTGCCGCCGGATCGTGAGGTAGAGTTTGGGATAGATCTGTTACCCGGGACTGCGCCAGTGTCTATCGCTCCGTATAGGATGGCGCCAAAGGAATTGGTGGAGCTTAAGGCTCAGATCCAGGAGTTATTGGATCGAGGTTTTATCAGGCCAAGTGTTTCACCGTGGGGTGCGCCGGTACTCTTTGTCAAGAAGAAAGATGGTACGATGCGGATGTGCATAGACTACCGCCAGTTGAATAAGCTGACGATTAAAAACAAGTATCCGTTGCCACGGATAGACGACTTGTTTGATCAGCTGAAGGGTGCTACGGTATTTTCGAAGATCGACTTGAGGTCTGGGTATCACCAGTTAAAGGTAAAGGAGGCGGATATCCATAAAATAGCGTTTCAAACTCGGTATGGGCACTACGAATTTCTGGTAATGCCATTCGGGTTGACTAATGCTCCGGCAGCTTTCATGGATATGATGAATAGGGTGTTTCAACAGTACCTGGATCGATTCGTCGTGTTTATTGATGACATCTTGGTGTACTCAAGGTCGGAAGAAGAGCATGATGCGCACTTGAGAGTGGTGTTGCAGATTTTGAGGGAAAAGCAGCTTTATGCTAAGTTCGATGTAAGTCGCGAGTTACGCTTAGGAAGTGACGTTCTTGGGTCATGTAGTATCAGCTGAGGGGATTAGGGTAGATCCTCGTAAGATTGAGGCAGTTTTGGATTGGAAGCCGCCTAAGTCAGTAGCTGAGATTCGGAGTTTTCTGGGTTTGGCTGGATACTACCGAAGGTTTGTAGAGGGTTTCTCATTGATAGCAGCGCCAATGACCAAGTTGTTATGAAAAGAGGTTCCTTTTGTTTGGGTGAGAAACAATGAGGAAAGCTTCGATAAGTTGAAGAAGATTTTGACTGAGGCTCCGGTTTTAATTCAACCTGAGGCGGGTAAGGAATACACAGTATATTGCGATGCATCACATACGGGCTTGGGTTGTGTGCTGATGCAGGAAGGTAAGGTTGTGGCTTACGCTTCTCGACAGCTGAGGCCACATGAGGTCAACTATCCGACGCACGATTCGGAACTAGCGGCTGTAGTCTTCGCCTTAAAGATTTGGAGGCACTACTTGTATGGAAAGAGATCGATAGTTTACACGGATCATAAGAGTTTAAAGTATCTCCTGACTCAGAAGGATTTGAATTTGAGGCAGCGTAGGTGGGTTGAGTTGCTGAAAGATTACGACTGCTCGATTGAGTATCATCCAGGGAAGGCTAACGTGGTGGCAGACGCGTTGAGCCGTAAGGTTGTTTCAGACTTAAGAGCGATGTTTGCCCATTTGAGTCTGTATGACGACGGGAGTATTCTGGCAGAGCTGCAGGTTAAGCCTACTTGGGTTGAGCAGATCAGAGAGAAACAGTTAGAGGATGAGGTTCTGAGTGCGCGAAGAGTACAAGTGCAGGATAGTGGGTTGGAGGGTTACAGCTTGTCTAGTGATGAGGTTCTGTGTTTCCAAGGTAAGGCTTGTATGCCTAAAGATGTTGAGCTGAGGCGGAAGATTTTTCAGGACGCACATAGCAGTCCTTATGCTATGCATCCTGGAGGTAGCAAGATGTATAAGGATCTTAGAGAGCAGTTTTGGTGGCCTGGTTTGAAGAAAGAGGTGACAGAGTTTGTTGGGAAGTGTCTGACATGTCAGCAGGTCAAGGCTGAACATCAGTTGCCGTCGGGTTTGCTTCAGCCTGTGAAGATTCCTCAGTGGAAGTGGTAAAGGATAACCATGGATTTCGTCAGTGGGTTACCGCTTACGCCAAGCAAGAAAGATTCAGTTTGGGTTATTGTGGACCGTCTGACTAAGTCAGCTCATTTCATCCCAGTGAGAGTGGATTATTCACTTCAGAGATTGGCAAAGTCGTATGTGTGTCGAGATAGTGAGGCTGCATGGTATACCAGTTTCGATAATCTCGGATAGGGATCCCAGGTTTACGTCAAGGTTCTGGAAAGCATTGCATCAAGCTCTGGGTACTCGGTTGGATTTCAGCACAGCTTTTCATCCGCAGTCCGACGGGCAGTCGGAGAGGGTTATTCAGATCTTGGAGGATATGCTGAGAGGTTGTGTTCTGGACTTCAGGGGTAGTTGGGAGGAGTTTCTGCCGTTAGCTGAGTTCGCCTATAACAACAGTTATCAAGCAAGCATTAAGATGGCACCATACGAGGCATTGTATGGTAGGAAGTGTCGCTCACCTACGTGTTGGACGGAGTTGGGTGAACGTCAGTCGTTGGGACCTGAGTTGGTTGCCGGTGACGTAAGATAAGGTTAAGTTGATTCGAGCTCGATTGAAGGAAGCTTCGGACGGCGTAAGTCTTATGCCGATCTTAAGCGGAGAGATATAGAGTTTGCTGTGGGGGATCAAGTTTTTCTGAAGGTCTCGCCGTGGAAGAAGGTGTTGAGGTTCGGGAGGAAAGGCAAGCTAAGTCCGAGGTTTATTGGGCCATATAAGGTACTGAGACGAGTAGGACCGATGAGCGTGTCGCCTTGAGTTGCCGCGAGAGCTAAGTCAGATTCACGACGTTTTTCACGTTTCGATGCTTCGGCGTTATCGTTCAGATCCGTCACATGTAGTAGCGGTGGAAAAGATCGAGGTAAATCCAGACTTGACTATGGAAGAAGAACCTGTGCAGATTCTTGATCGGGATGTGAAGGTTCTGCGTGAGAAGTCTGTGCCTTTGGTTAAGGTACTTTGGAGGAATCATGGCGTGGAGGAAGCCACGTGGGAACCCGAGGATATGATGAAACAGCAATACCCGCAACTCTTCTGATCAGGTAATTTCGAGGCCGAAATTATTTTTAAGGGGGGTAGAACTGTAATATCCCGGTTTAGGGGCTATTTTGTTGTTGCATGATATTGCATGTGTTGGTATGCTGTGTTGCTATTTGTGTAGTGTCGGGGTTTAATTGTGGGCTAGGAGTGTGCCTGAGTAGGTAGGAAAATTTTGGTTTTTGGGTGTTAAGCGAAGGAAGCTGAGGAAGCTGGGGTTTAAGAATTTTAATTGTTGTTTTGTTGCACAAGAAGTGAGTTGGCAAGGTGGCAAGCATGCGTTACTTGGGGAGCTAGGTGTGGCGTCATTTATTTAGGTGGAGGTCCAGAGTTCAAGGCTGCAAAGTCCCCATTTTGGCTTCTTTTTGACTGGCATGGAGGAAGAGGTAGAGAGCAAATCAAATTCTACCATGGACTTGGTCAAACCGTTCAAATGTAGGGTGGAGAGCAAATAGTGGAGTAAGACTTGGTAAACTCATTTGAAATGAGTGGTGGGGAGCTATTGGGGGGATTATGGCCGAATTTTTGGGGTGTGTGGAGTGGGGGAAGTGACGGCTTGGTGTGGGGGGAGTTGGTAGCCGAATTTCATTTTGGGCAACTTTGGTTTTTCTACACCCTTTGTCAAAACAAATTCTTTCTTTTCCTTTTGAAACCGAGAGTTCAAGAGCATACAACCGAAATTTGCCTGTTTTCTCCTAAGTTTTCTTGGTAGCCGAATATCCCCCTCTTCATGTTCTTTTCTTGTTGTCATTTGTGTAAACCGAATGGTATTTTCTCTTCCCATTTCTTCTTTTTCTTTTCAAGTGTGAAAAACCGAAACCTCTAATCTCTCTTCTTGCATTTTTGTTTTCTTTCATTCTTAAAAATATTGATAGCCGAAACTAATACCTTTTCTTATCATATTTTCGTTTCTTTTCTCTTAATACACTAGTGCCGAATTCACATTACTCTCTTAGCCGAATTTCCATTTATTTTCTCCCATTTCTTGAAGCACTTGAGCCGAATATCTCTTCAACCATTGACCGATTTCTTTCTTCTCTTAAACCACATATATTTCTTTTATTATTTTCTTTTCTAGTTTGTAGCCGAATTCAAGGGTGTTAAACACCTAAAGCCGAATTTCCTTTCTTTCTTTTGAAGTCTTGGCCGAATATCAACCCCTCCTTTCTTCACCTTTTCTTGCGTTCTCTTTTGTGAGTAAGGCCGAATCTCCATTCCCTTCTAGTGTGGTGTTGGCCGAATTTTAGTTGGTGTTGGGATCTTTGATTTGTGGTGGGAATCAAGTGAGGCCTTTACCGTTAGAGACCGGTTGGTAAGCGATGGTTGTGGTAAGTGATTGGTTTAGCATTAATCGCTCAATCTTTTGGTTTCGATTAAGTCAAGATTATTTAGGTTTAATCGTTTCTCTTTTTGGGGGTGGCCGATTGTCAAAGGGAATCATCGTTGATTCGAGATTTGGTAGGAAACCAAATCGTATATAAAGGTAGGGGTTTGATATTGATTCTTTTGGGGTGAGATGGTCTTGGCCGAATGGGATAAGTTGTCTAATGCTCTTATTTGGCCGATTATAGGAGCAAGATAATCAAGGGGGCTTAGATCGATTCGGGGTTAAGGCTTTGTTTTCCAGTGTGTAAACTAACACACTTTATATCTAGTAATATATGATAAACCCGATTGATTAACAAATTAAGATGATTGATGGATGGATATGATACCCTTTTTGGGTATGATCATGGATACTGGTAAGTTCGTAGTTCTCTGTTGATTGATACATTTAATAGCATGTTTTATGATATGTATGCATGGAGATTACAATATTGGGCATGCTAGTATGAGTTACATGATTGTATATGGTACATAAGTTAGTATGACATGTATGGGTGATATGAGTGGAGGGGGATGATGATATCCGTGTCTTTGGGACACTTTGTGTCTTTGGGACACCAGAGGTTTGGCACCTCCAATGGTTTGGTACCACAGTGATATTTTGTGACTTTGGGTCACCAGAGGTTTGGCACCTCAGCGTCTCGTCCCAGTGGCTTAGTACCACGGTGGGTTGGCCCACACTTGATTATACGGGATTGACGCCGTGATTTGGTATCACACGATGGGTTGGCCCCATCATCGGATATGTGATCATGGTCACCACCGCTGGTTTGGTACCACATTGTGTCTTTGGGACACCGAGAGGTTTGGCACCTCATTGCGACTCGTCCCTCGTGGTTTGACACCACCGTGGGTTGGCCCCACTTGAGAGATACGGGATTGTCGCTAGTGATTTGGTATCACGAGATGGGTTGGCCCCATCATTGGATTATTCGTGACTTTGGGTCACCAGTGGTTTGGCACCACCAGTGGTTTGGTACCACACGGGGTAGAAAAGGAGATACGGATGGTTAGGATCGGGTTGCATTAATCATGTTGCTATGTATGATGTGTGTTAGCATGTTGTTTTATCGGGAGCGGGATTTATGCACTGAGTCATTCGACTCACCCTCTCCTTTGACATTTCAGGTGACTCGTAGATGCGGACATGGAGCCGGGATGGACTCGGGTGCACATGCCATGCTTTAATAAAAGTTTTGCTCAGACTATTCAATTTGGGTACTTTAGCTATCTACTTTATTTGGGTTTTAAATTTGGATTTGTAAAAGGCCTTTGATTTATGTTTTATGATGTTTATATTTTAATTAGATTTTCATATGCCTTAACAAAATAATTTGGTATGAATTTTACTAAAATTTGGAAAGACAATGATTTCAAAATTATAACGCAATGTGTTTTAAACTATACCATCGGGTATCACACTATGTTTTGATATAAAGTAAACTCAAATGATTTCCAAATCAAACTCGATTTTCTATTAAGTTCAAAAAATGCTTTAAGTAATACTAAGAAACTATTGAATTCCTAATGGAATGAACTCGTTTTAACTGCACATTTTGGTTAAGTTTTCAAGACTTCCGGGTTTCAAATACACCATTTGATTTCAAACAACTCTACTCAACTTTTCTTCAAATACATTATGTTTTCACCCTGCTTGTAAGTGAAAAAAAAAAATCTAACCTCTCAAAAACGTTTTCCCCGTAACATACCAGATTCGGATGTGGTGTCTTGTCCGGGTTTGGGGTGTTACAATGTGCATGCGATTAAGAATGTGGCTAAGTGTCACAAATGAGGTAAAAGTACCCAGGTACGTTTCCTACTTCCGATAGGATTACAAATACGATATATATATATTTTTGAATATGTAATATGAATGAGAAATAAGATATGCATGATATAAATATTTGGGGCATATGGGATATATGTGAAAGGGGAAGAATAGGTGTTGACTACGGTCTCACCAACGAAATATGGTGGCTACGGTCCCATTAAGTGAACATGGTAACTTCGGTTACATTATCTGAACATAGTGTCTAATAACACAACGTATATGGGCGTTGAGCACGTCGACTGCAGCGACTGCCTTCGATGGTGTGTAGCGGAAGGAGGGTTGACTTAGTAGTCCCCACGGTGTGATTGGCGTGCACGGGGTGTGTAGCGGATGGATAATTAGGCTTGGGTTTGGGTTGCATCATTTTGATATGTATATGTTCGATATGAATATGTATGCCTGAAATATTGTTTGTTAGTTGGTGTACACATTGAGTCTGTTGACTCACCCCTTTGAGGGACTATTTTTCAGGTGATGAGCAGTAATGGACCGGGTCGGCAGGAGCTAAGGTGGCCATGCGTAGCAAAGAAAATATATATGAATTGGACCTCCATTTTTATAAAATTCTTTAAATTTTAAGTTTGGGAATTATTGATGTAATAAGGCCTAAAAGCCATAGTTTTATTTTCGTTACCATTATTTACTTGCAATTATTATGCTTCGAAATACTTTACATTTATGATATTAAAATTTTATGTCTTTACATTTAAACCCTAAATTATTTTGTCACCCTAATTAAATGATTTCTAAATTAAATAAACGGGTCTTTAACCTAAGCCTCCCAAAATGAACAGCTTTCTAAAAATACACCAATATTCTCTAAGTAATAAAGGACTTCGAAAACCGATTTTCTTAAGGAACATACCAGATCCGGTTCAGGCTCGTGGGCCGGGTGTGGGGTGTTTCATTAAGTAAAAAGGGGAGCTAGGTAAATGAGGCTTTAAAAGAAACTCCGTGTGAAGCATGACACAAGGAACCATGTGGTAAAATGGCATGTTTTATGAATTATGAATGTGTTATGTGAATTCTAGAAATAAGGAAATGTATGGAAATATATGGAAATGTATGGAAGTGTATGGAAATGTGTGGAAATGTGTGGAAATGTATGGAAATATAAGGCAATGTAGGGAAATGTAAGAAAATGTAAGGAAATGTAAGGAAATGTATGGAAATGTAAGGAAATGTAAGGAAATGTGAGGAAATGTATGATGTAAGGAAATGCAAGGAAATGTAAGGAAATGTCTTGTCTTGGAAATGTAGGGAAATGTCCTGAAAATGTAAAGGAATAAAGAGGACAGTGAACATTTATGGAAACTAGGAAATGTAAGGAAATGATTCAAAAATGGAAAGTGAACATTTCTGGAAACTTGGAAATGTAAGAAAATGGCAAGTTTACAGAGCCGATCGAAAATTTTAGGAAACTTAGAAATGACTTAGAAATGTCAAGTTTTAAAGTTTAAAATAGGAAATTAAGGCAAGGTGGCCTTAAAAGAAAAAGTTGGTGAAATTTGACACACAAACAGGCTTGGAAAAGTGGCCTGAAGATGTCACTTAGGGCCTATGGAAATGGCGCCATATGCAAGAGGAATAGGCTTGGGTTCGAGTCACTTGGGAAGTAAATAAGGGAGGTTTTATTTTTGCTTCCAGAAGACTGAGGTGGACGGCACATGCTTCCTGAAAGGAGGTGTTTTATTTTCATAAATATTCGATTAAAAAGGTGATAAATAAAGGATTTTTTTGAAGAGATAAATGTTGGATTAAACTCTTTTATTTATGATAATTAAAGGATAAAGTTATCAAAATAGAAGAGTGGTGGCCAAGTAAGGGACTCTAGCTTAGTAATTTCGGCTATAAAAGGAAAAGAGAGGCCATTCTGCATTATTTTCTGTTCTTTGAAAGCCTCTGCCGAATTCTCTTCACTAAATCTTCTTCTTCTTTTATTTTTGCCAAGCCGAAATACGTTGTGTTCTAGCCGAATTCTCCATCTTTATTCTTCCTTCTCTAATCCCTCCAAAAACCGAAAGTTGTAAGATCATCATCTAGCCATAGCCGAATCTCTAAAGATTGAAGTGAAGGTGCAATCGATTTCTTCAAGTAAGGGTAAGGTCTCATTCGGTTTCATCCCTTTTCTTTTAAGATTTACCGAAATCTAGGACTAACCCCATTAATGTCTTGTTGCCAAAACTTTGAAGAGATCTTTCGGGATTTACAAGGAAGGAGAAGTTCTTTTCCCGAAGGTACACCATAGGCCACGTGTTCCCTAGTTATTCGGTGAGATTCGGGATTTAAAATCCACAAGGTAAGCATATGAAGTATTCGGCCAAGGTTTATTTTTGGTATTTAGAATTATTTCCTATTTATTCAAAAGCCGGAAACTGACCTAGTTAAATGATTTGGTGGCTAGCCGATTTTTAAGGAAGGAATACTACAAATTTCGGGATTTGATTATTAATCAAATCGGAAAACAAGGTAAGTTTAAGAATACTAATCCTACTAGGATTTGGATTTGTGGCCGAATGGCTTTTTATTAAAGTAGTAAGTGATTAATCAAATGTAGGGATTAAGGATCTAAGCATTAGATCAAGCTTTTTAGGATCTCAAGGAATTTGCTAAGCGAATCAGGTGTGTACCCCACACTACTTCATAATACGTTTTATGGCATGTTTAATTAAAATATGTGTTATTAAGAATATGAAAGTAGCTAAGGTACCATGTTATGGTACTAAGTACTCAGGTACGTTTCCTACTTCTACTAGGAATATGAAAAATGTTATTAGTAACATGAGAATATGATAAGAATGTGAACTCTGGCATATTTATGCATATTATTATTATATGGGGCATATGGGTATGTTTGAAAGGGGAAGTGAATGTGGTGACAAAAGACCACGGACACGGTGACCTAAGACCGTGATATCTGAAAAGTGGTGACCTAATATAACAGTAATCTGAATGTGGTGACTTAAGACCACGAATGTGGTGACCTAAGACTGCAATTTGGTGTGTAGCGGAAGGAGGGTCGACTTAGTAGTCCCCACGGTGTGACTGGCAGGTACGGGGGTGTGTAGCGGATGGACAATTAGGTTTGGGTTTGGGAATGCATCATAACTTGTATTTTATGTTTTGAATGTGTAACTATTGTATGCCTGATTCTATTATGATTTAGTGTCGTGTACACATTGAGTCTGTTTGACTCACCCCGTTGTGGGACCATGTTTCAGGTGATGAACAGTGATGGACCGGGACGGTAGTACTTGTGGTGGCCATGCTCAACATGAAGTTTATATTTTTATGGACTCTTGAATTTATTTTAGTACTTTGAAATATTTTGGAAACTATTTGATGTAATAAGGCCATAAGGCCATGATGAACGATTTTATTTCTACTTGTTGTTTTATTGTGTTACAAATTTTGATTAAGTTAAAAACTAAGTATTTTATTTTAAAATATACTCTATATGTTTTATCACTTAAGATTAAAAAGGGGTTTTCTAATATAAAAATCCAGTTTGTTTTCAACACAAGCCCAACCCAAACAATTTTTTTTAAATCACACAAGTTTTTCTCTAGGTAACAAAAGAATTTGAAACCGGTTTACTTGAGGAACATACCAGATCCGGTCCAGGCTCGTGGGCCGGGTTTGGGGTGTTTTAGAATATGTGTGCCTGTAATGCAAGTGTACTATATCTCACATTGCTTTTTCCATATGTTATTATCGCCCTGGTGTTTGGTTTGGAGTGGACGTAACAGTTCAATCCCAGTTTCAACGTAAAAACCCATGTACGACATACATCTTTATTGAACCTTATTTTCGTGATCCGTTTAAAGCCATTTAAGAATTATAAAGGGAAGTATAAATGTGTGTCTTTGAATTAATATTTATATTTGTAGTAATTAAAATGAATGCTAATTAAACTGAAATATTTAATGTTTTCTTTTATTGTAACGTATTCTAGTCTAATGTGGTTATAACACTTCCTATAAATGCCATTTTTTTCCCTGCAAATCTTGTTCGAAATTAATTTTACGAACCAAATTTAACTAGTAACATCAGATTCGCGCAGTATGGCAAGCCTTAATGTTTATTCCGTCCTATTGGTTTTATTCTTAACTTGCGGGGCAGTAATGGCTACGAAGGAGAACGACCAGATTATTAATGAAAATAATTGTGAAACTAAAATGGGTTTGCCATGTGTTCTAGAAGCTTTCACGGCTATTTTCTAGATAGGGAGTATTTCTAACAAGTGTTGCGGTGAACTTGTTGTGTTGGGAAAAGTTTGCAACTCAGCATTAGTAAAGAGGACCCTTGAAAATCCTCTATTCAAAGACCTAAACCCAGCGACAATTGTAGTGACGAGCATTAATACGTGGAATAGTTGCCTTGCATTGATCGATTCACCATCTCCGTCTGCTTAAGGATATAGTATTGCTTAAGCTAACAAACGGTTACAAGACGTAACGGGCCCAAAATTGTTTTTTGTATTTATTTTTTATATAGATCCGAATGCTTCCTTAAAATGCGTCATGGGATTTAAGCCAAGTGAAATTATATTTAGTTGTACCGAAATTAAATGGTTCTAGAGAAGCCATTACTTATAACTATGATTTTATACAAGCCATTATTTTTAATTTTATAGCATTGGAACTCGGTAACCACCTCAAATCGAGCACTAGATATTGTTTCACATTGGTTAAATTGACACAAATATAATTATTATAAACATTAAGATAATTTCAATAACGTGAAATTGGAATGTTCTAGCATGGTGTGAAATTCAAACAATCATGATTCCTTCAAATTCATTTTCCAATTTAAATCACATTTCCTTTATGGAAAAAAAAACTTGACATCTCGAAGTTCTGAAAAGATACATATCGTGCCAGGAAATATCCTCCAAGGGACATGCACTATAATTTGTAGTAGTTCATTGCCTATGGACTCCTTGTTTCATTTTTCATTTTCACTTCTTCGATATTAATCTGTTAGTTTTGTCCTCTTTCTTTTCCGTAGAGGAGAGGCA
Source organism: Gossypium bickii (assembly GCA_025503065.1). Taxonomy (NCBI): domain Eukaryota; kingdom Viridiplantae; phylum Streptophyta; class Magnoliopsida; order Malvales; family Malvaceae; genus Gossypium; species Gossypium bickii. The sequence continues at coordinate 19,916,469 of CP106721.1, read as the reverse complement.
ATCTTGAAATCATCTTCGAAATTGATGTAACGCTTCAAAGTCTTAACTTGATTTTCTTATTCTTCTTTCTTTAGATTACTTTTTTTTATCAATATCGAGAATGAAACTCCAAATATGTCGGTGACGTACGTCCCACATTCCCCCTATTGAAAAAGGCTCAATTTATATAAAAACTAAATCCTATCCATTATTTGGGCAATACCTACGAGAGTTATAGAAACGTAACATCATTTGTTATTTCCGATTTCACTCTCTAAGAGAAATTTTCATTTTCCGATTTCCATTACTTATTCCACTAAAAGCTTTCATTCATATTTCAGTAAATTTGGGTTGAAATGCTTAAACCAAAAAAACTTAACGTAGAACGAAGAATACAACAACAGAATTGGAGACCCACGATAAAGACATACATCGACTTAATTTCAGAACGGGAAATATTTTTGATTTATTAATTTTGAATTTCAATCATTTAGTTGCCATTTTCCGTTTTACTAATATGATAAGTGTGATAAAAACTTTTTAACAACAACAAGGTTATAAGAATTTATGCTTCGCATAATTATTTCTACATTGTAGCACATACATATCACTGGTAAAGGAATCTGGTATAGCTCATTCAATTTTGAGATACACGTGAATTTTTAACCATCAACATAGCAAGTGCATACACAACTTCAAAATATTAGAAAAGAGGACGACGACACACATAACGAATATGTGTGCTCTGTAATGCAAGTGTACTATATCTCACATTGCTTTTTCCATATGTTATTATCGTCCTGGTGTTTGGTTTGGAGTGGACGTAACAGTTCAATCCCAGTTTCAACGTAAAAACCCATGTACGACATAATCATCTTTATTGAACCTTATTTTCGTGATCCGTTTAAAGCCATTTAAGAATTATAAAGGGAAGTATAAATGTGTGTCTTTGAATTAATATTTAGATTTGTAGTAATTAAAATGAATGCTAATTAAACTGAAATATTTAATGTTTTCTTTTATTGTAACGTATTCTAGTCTAATGTGGTTATAACACTTCCTATAAATGCTAGTTTTTTTCCCTGCGAATCTTGTTCGAAATTAATTTTACGAACCAAATTGAACTAGTAACATCAGATTCGCGCAGTATGGCAAGCCTTAATGTTTATTCCGTCCTATTGGTTTTATTCTTAACTTGCGGGGAAGTAATGGCTACGAAGGAGAACGACCAGATTATTAAGGAAAATAATTGTGAAACTAAAATGGGTTTGCCATGTGTTCTAGAAGCTTTCACGGCTATTTTCCAGATAGGGAGTATTTCTAACAAGTGTTGCGGTGAACTTGTTGTGTTGGGAAAAGTTTGCCACTCAGCATTAGTAAAGAGGACCCTTGAAAATCCACTATTCAAAGACCTAAACCCAACGACAATTATAGTGAAGAGTATTAATACGTGGAATAATTGCCTTGCATTGATCGATTCACCATCTCCGTCTGCTTAAGGATACAGTAATTGCTTAAGCTAACAAACGGTTACAAGACGTAACGGGCCCAAAATTGTTTTTTATCTTTATTTTTCATATTGATCCGAATGCTTCCTTAAAATGCGTCATGGGATTGAAGCCAAGTGAAATTATATTTAGTTGTACTGAAATTAAATGGTTCTAGAGAAGCCATTACTTAATACACTATGATTTTATACAAGCCATTATTTTTAATTTTATAGCATTGGAACTCGATAACCACCTCAAATCGAGCACCAGATATTTATTCACATTTGTTAAATTGACACAAATATAATTATTATAAACATTAAGATAATTTCAATAATATGAAATTGGAATGTTCTAGCATGGCGTGAAATTCAAACAATCTCGATTCCTTGAAAGTCATTATCCAATTTAAACTCACATTGCCTTTAAGGAAAAAAAAACCTTGACTTCGAGAAGTTCTAAAAAGACACATATCGTGCCAGGAAATATCCTCCAAGGGACATGCACTATAATTTGTAGTAGTTCATTGCTTATGGACTCCTTGTTTCATTTTTCATTTTCACTTCTTCGATATTAATCTGTTAGTTTTGTCCTCTTTCTTTTCCGTAGAGGAGAGGCAATCTTGAAATCATCTTCGAAAGTGATGTAACGCTTCAAAGTCTTAACTTGATTTTCTTATTCTTCTTTCTTTAGAATACTTTTTTTATGAATATCGAGAATGAAACTCCAAATATGTTGGTGACATACGTCCCACATTCTCCCTATTAAAAAAGGCTCAATTTATATAAAAACTAAATCCTATCCATTATTTGGGCAATACCTACGAGAGTTATAGAAACATAACATCATTTGTTATTTCCGATTTAACTCTCTAAGAGAAATTTTCATTTTCCGATTTCCATTACTTATTCCACGAAAAGCTTCCATTCATATTTCAGTAAAATTGGGTTGAAATGCTTAAACCGAAAAAACTTAACGTAGAACGAAGAATACAACAATAGAATTGGAGTCCCACGATAAAGACATACACCGGCTTAATTTCAGAACGGGAAATATTTTTGATTTATTAATTTTGAATTTCAATCATTTAGTTGCCATTTTCCGTTTTACTAATATGATAAGTGTGATAAAAACTTTCTAACAACAACAAGGTTATAAGAATTTACGCTTCGCATAATTATTTCTACATTGTAGCACATACATATCACTGGTAAAGGAATCTGGTATAGCTCATTCAATTTTGAGATACACGTGAATTTTTAACCATCAACATAGCAAGTGCATACACAACTTCAAAATATTAGAAAAAGAGGACGACACACATAATGAATATGTGTGCCTGTAATGCAAGTGTACTATATCTCACATTGCTTTTTCCATATGTTATTATCGTCCTGGTGTTTGGTTTGGAGTGGACGTAACAGTTCAATCCCAGTTTCAACGTAAAAACCCATGTACGGCATAATCATCTTTATTGAACCTTATTTTCGTGATCCGTTTAAAGCCATTTAAGAATTATAAAGGGAAGTATAAATGTGTGTCTTTGAATTAATATTTAGATTTGTTGTAATTAAAATGAATGCTAATTAAACTGAAATATTTAATGTTTTCTTTTATTGTAACGTATTCTAGTCTAATATGGTTATAACACTTCCTATAAATGCCGCTTTTTTCCTCTGCGAATCTTGTTCAAAATTAATTTTACTGAACCAAATTTAACTAGTAACATCAGATCGCAGCAAAGATGGCAAGCCTTAATGTTTATTCCGTCCTATTGGTTTTATTCTTAACTTATGCGGGAAGTAATGGCTACGAAGAGAGAACGACTGATTATTAAGGAAAATAATTGTGAAACTAAAATGGGTTTGCCATGTGTTCTAGAAGCTTTCACGGCTATTTTCCAGATAGGGAGTATTTCTAACAAGTGTTGCGGTGAACTTGTTGTGTTGGGAAAAGTTTGCCACTCAGCATTAGTAAAGAGGACCCTTGAAAATCCTCTATTCAAAGACCTAAACCCAACGACAATTATAGTGAAGAGCATTAATACATGGAATAATTGCCTTGCATTGATCGATTCACCATCTCCGTCTGCTTAAGGATATAGTAATTGCTTAAGCTAACAAACGGTTACAAGACGTAACGGGCCCAAAATTGTTTTTTATCTTTATTTTTGATATTGATCCGAATGCTTCCTTAAAATGCGTCATGGGATTTAAGCCAAGTGAAATTATATTTAGTTGTTCTGAAATTCAATGGTTCTAGAGAAGCCATTACTTAATACACTATGATTTTATACAAGCCATTATTTTTAATTTTATAGCATTGGAACTCGATAACCACCTCAAATCGAGCACTAGATATTTATTCACATTTGTTAAATTGACACAAATATAATTATTATAAACATTAAGATAATTTCAATAATATGAAATTGGAATGTTCTAGCATGGCGTGAAATTCAAACAATCTCGATTCCTTGAAAGTCATTATCCAATTTAAACTCACATTGCCTTTAAGGAAAAAAAAAACCTTGACTTCTCGAAGTTCTAAAAAGACACATATCGTGCCAGGAAATATCCTCCAAGGGACATGCACTATAATTTGTAGTAGTTCATTGCTTATGGACTCCTTGTTTCATTTTTCATTTTCACTTCTTCGATATTAATCTATTAGTTTTGTCCTCTTTCTTTTCCGTAGAGGAGAGGCAATCTTGAAATCATGTAACACCCCCAATCCCGGCCCACGAGTCCTGACCGGATCTGGTGTGTCACTGCGGAAAAATGTTTGAAAAATCATTGACTTTAGAATAAAACTTGAAAATTTTGGTAACTTTTGGAAAGTGTGTCCATCAAAAATTCTTAAGTAATATAAGCTCGCTTTGAACTAAACCTTTATTATAAGTTGGTATGATATTAATCATTTGAAAAATATATTTCTAAATATAATGTAAACCTTATCAATCATGAATAGAATACTTTAAATAAAAGTGGCCCTTATTACATCAAATAAATACCCAAAACTGATAAAATAAAATAATTAAATCAAATAAAACATCTACTGCATAAAATCTGCTTCTGCATGGCCACCTTTGTCTCCACTCCAACCCAGTCCATTAATCGCAAATCACCTGCGATGTTTAAAAAGTTGGGTGAGTCACACAGACTCAGTGTGTATTTAACCACTGAATTCCACCCACACGCTAACCACATAATAACCCATGCATCAGATATCATACGTCATATTCAAATCATATCACATTCTGGGCTTGGCCCATATTCATAATACTTATCAAACAACCGGGTAATTAGCCACATACCCTCCACATACTGGGCTTAGCCCATTTCTCATTTAAGTCCACAATTACACATATTACCACATGCCACAATTTATGCAAAAATGAATCCCGACCCAAGCCTAAGGTCCATCCTCTACACACCCCCTTAACCAGCCGACCACACACCAGGGGATTATTAAATCACCCTCTCCTTTTAACTCCACGTGCAATTAAGCACAAAATCCACAACGCGACCTCAGTCAGCGCCAATCCACGATGTAGCCGTAGCTAACACCAAAAATCACGATGGGACACAAAGTCACTCATCAATCCACGATATGGCACATAGCCGATATCAATCACGATGAGGCACGTAGCCACTCATCAACCACGTACTCGAAGTACACCCGTACCTTCTTTCATAACCCACCCATGCACATGCCACATAAAATATAATCATGATAATGCATGTACATGCTTATTAATATCCACAAGCATACTCATATACAAGCAAGTAATCACATTTCCACAGGTTCGATACTAACCTGATCATCGCTATACCCTTTAAGGGTATTTATGTCACATTCATCACTGCATTGTTAGTAAACACATTATGCACATAAATCCCGGAAACAGTAGGCTAGCTACACACCTTATAACCTGAAGTTCTAGACCCTCGATCCCGATGCTATCGTTTAATGAGACTACAGCTATCTGCCTATAGCTTTCTCCTGCTGCTGGCCCACACCCCGGTGGCCAATCCCGAACAGCTGAAACCGAGCTCTTCTTAAACTTCGGGATAGGGACTTTCCCTTTTCCTTCAAGACTGGTATTGGCCTCCATCGAAAGTCACTTAATCAGAATCAACCGGTTAATCAAATCGTCATAAACTAAATATCGAATCTAACTATACTTCCTTAAAAACCCTTACCAAACGGATCAATCTCGAAGGCTTGCTTACTACGCCGCTAGCCCCTAAACCACCTAAGATAAAATCGGTCAGCACCCAACTAGCCTTATGGCCGAATATCATAAGTCACCCCCTTGGCTTACCTGAAACTCGGGAACCACCTCTTGCCTATGGGTTATCGAAGTCCCTGCTAAACATCCATTAGAATCGGCTATCATAAAAACACAAGGAATTAGTATGAGAATATCCCCCCTTGGCCGAATACTTACCACCCTTACCTTAGATACTCGGCTATCGCCACCAAGGAAGATCAAACATTCGGCTAACACAATCTAGGTACAAACCGAGGTTGAGAGGAAGAGAAGAAGTGTAGAAGAGGGTTGCAAGAGTTTCGGCAATGGTGCTCAATACTAGAGAAGTTTCGGCTATCAAGGGATTAAAAGAAAATAATGGAAATATTTGATTAAAAGGCCAAAGGAGAAATCGGCAATGGTATAGGCTACTTGAGATTTTCGGTTTCAAAGCACAAAAAGAATTAAAATTTACTTGAAGGTTCGGTCAAATTAAAAACATAAAAAAAAGAAGCAAAGAGAAGTAAGGCTTAGAAGAATTAACTAAAATTCGCAAAAAGGAGAGCACACCACCCTTAAATAATATTCTTACTACTTTCCACACCAAGAAGCCAAGATTCTAGTGTCACCTCCTAATTCAAACTAATTTGAATTAGTCCAATTCCCTAACTAAATTATCTCTATTTTATCTCCTTATCAAATCAAAAATAATCCTAACAGCCATTATCTCTAATTCTCTAATTTTAAGCTAACTAACATAATCCCACAATTATCAAAAATAATTAAAATAAAGCAAGATTCCCACCAGCCGAATTCAAAAAGCTAAACAACACTAATTTAATCTTTATCCAATGGAGCTCCCATGTGCCGTCCAATTAGCAAAAAGCCAAAGAAGAAAAATAAAAAACCAATTGCACAATTTCTGGGGTTCGAACACAGGAAACTTGCTGCTGCACGCCTCACCTCCAAAGCCCCAGGCCACATTGTATTTCATGACATAAAGCCTCCAACATTTACTTATAAACCCTTCCTACTCAAGCCCATAACCGTATATGAAAAATAAAACACGCAAAATGCTTCTCCTGCCCCTCGAACCAGCGCCCGTCTTCACCTCCAGCTCCTAAGTGCCGCACGGAACAACTTTGCCAAGGTGTTGCTTGTGTCAAAGACACTCCCCAGCTCCTTTTAAGGCTTCCCTCCCTGTAACGCCAGAATCCAAAAATATTAAAACCACATTGGTTGCCGCTTGGAATCGAACCCAAGCCCTCAATGGCGCTACTTCAGCCCCTTAAGCAGCGCATGGAGCCACTTTGCCAATGCCCTTTCTTGTTTCCTAAACTCCACAAAATTATTTTAAGGCCTTCTCGCCCTATTTCCCCTTTTTACACCAAAAATCAAAAATTTTCCAAAGCCTTCTCCTTTCATCCAAGCATTCTTAAATCCTCTAAACACATCCAAAAACCTTCCAACACCTGAATTATACCCAAACTGCATAGCCCCTAAACCAGGGTGTTACAAATCATCTTCGAAAGTGATGTAATGCTTCAAAGTCTTAACTTGATTTTCTTATTCTTCTTTCTTTAGATTACATTTTTTATCAATATCGAGAATGAAACTCCAAATATGTCGGTGACGTATGTCCCACATTCTCCCTATTGAAAAAGGCTCAATTTATACAAAAACTAAATCCTATACATTATTTGGGCAATACCTACGAGAGTTATAGAAACGTAACATCATTTGTTATTTCCGATTTCACTCTCTAAGAGAAATTTTCATTTTCCGATTTCCATTACTTATTCCACTAAAAGCTTCCATTCATATTTCAGTAAAATTGGGTTCAAATGCTTAAACCGAAAAAACTTAACGTAGAACGAAGAATACAACAAAAGAATTGGAGTCCCACGATAAAGACATACATCGACTTAATTTCAGAACGGGAAATATTTTTGATTTATTAATATTGAATTTCAATCATTTAGTTGCCATTTTCCGTTTTACTAATATGATAAGTGTGATAAAAACTTTTTAACCACAACAAGGTTATAAGAATTTACGCTTCGCATAATTATTTCTACATTGTAGCACATACATATCACTGGTAAAGGAATCTGGTATAGCTCATTCAATTTTGAGATACACGTGAATTTTTAACCATCAACATAGCAAGTGCATACACAACTTCAAAATATTAGAAAAAGAGGACGACACACATAACGAATATGTGTGCTGTGTAATGCAAGTGTACTATATCTCACATTGCTTTTTCCATATGGTATTATCGTCCTGGTGTTTGGTTTGGAGTGGACGTAATGATTCAATCCTGGTTTCAACGTAAAAACCCATGTACGACATAATCATCTTTATTGAACCTTATTTTACGTGATCCGTTTAAAGCCATTTAAGAATTATAAAGGGAAGTATAAATGTGTGTCTTTGAATTAATATTTAGATTTGTAGTAATTAAAATGAATGCTAACTAAACTGAAATATTTAATGTTTTCTTTTATTGAAACGTATTCTAGTCTAATGTGGTTATAACACTTCCTATAAATGCCAGTTTTTTTCCCTGCGAATCTTGTTCGAAATTAATTTTACGAACCAAATTTAACTAGTAACATCAGATTCGTGCAGTATGGCAAGCCTTAATGTTTATTCCGTCCTATTGGTTTTATTCTTAACTCGCGGGGAATTAATGGCTACGAAGGAGAACGACCAGATTATTAAGGAAAATAATTGTGAAACTACAATGGATTTGCCATGTGTTCTAGAAGCTTTCACAGCTATTTTCCAGATAGGGAGTATTTCTAACAAGTGTTGCGGTGAACTTGTTGTGTTGGGAAAAGTTTGCCACTCAGCATTAGTAAAGAGGACCCTTGAAAATCCTCTATTCAAAGACCTAAACCCAACGACAATTATAGTGAAGAGCATTAATACGTGGAATAATTGCCTTGCATTGATCGATTCACCATCTCCGTCTGCTTAAGGATATAGTAATTGCTTAAGCTAACATACGGTTACAAGACGTAACGGGCCCAAAATTGTTTTTTATCTTTATTTTTGATATTGATCCGAATCCTTCCATAAAATGCGTCATGGGATTTAAGCCAAGTGAAATTATATTTAGTTGTTCCGAAATTAAATGGTTCTAGAGAAGCCATTACTTAATACACTATGATTTTATACAAGCCATTATTTTTAATTTTATAGCATTGGAACTCGATAACCACCTCAAATCGAGCACTAGATATTTATTCACATTTGTTAAATTGACACAAATATAATTATTATAAACATTAAGATAATTTCAATAATATGAAATTGGAATGTTCTAGCGTGGCGTGAAATTCAAACAATCTCAATTCCTTGAAAGTCATTATCCAATTTAAACTCACATTGCCTTTAAGGAAAAAAAAACCTTGACTTCGAGAAGTTCTAAAAAGACACATATCGTGCCAGGAAATATCCTCCAAGGGACATGCACTATAATTTGTAGTAGTTCATTGCTTATGGACTCCTTGTTTCATTTTTCATTTTCACTTCTTCGATATTAATCTGTTAGTTTTGTCCTCTTTCTTTTTCGTAGAGGAGAGGCAATCTTGAAATCATCTTCGAAAGTGATGTAACGCTTCAAAGTCTTAACTTGATTTTCTTATTCTTCTTTCTTTTGATTACTTTTTTTTATCAATATCGAGAATGAAACTCCAAATATGTCAGTGACGTACGTCCCACATTCTCCCTATTGAAAAAGGCTCAATTTATATAAAAACTAAAACCTATCCATTATTTGGGCAATACCTACGAGAGTTATAGTAACGTAACATCATTTGTTATTTCTGATTTAACTCTCTAAGAGAAATTTTCATTTTCCGATTTCCATTACTTATTCCACTAAAAGCTTCCATTCATATTTCAGTAAAATTGGGTTGAAATGATTAAACCAAAAATACTTAACGTAGAACGAAGAATACAACAACAGAATTGGAGTCCCACGATAAAGACATACATCGGCTTAATTTCAGAACGGGAAATATTTTTGATTTATTAATTTTGAATTTCAATCATTTAGTTGCCATTTTCCGTTTTACTAATATGATAAGTGTGATAAAAACTTTCTAACAACAACAAGGTTATAAGAATTTACGCTTCGCATAATTATTTCTACATTGTAGCACATACATATCACTGGTAAAGGAATCTGGTATAGCTCATTCAATTTTGAGATACACGTGAATTTTTAAACATCAACATAGCAAGTGCATACACAACTTCAAAATATTAGAAAAAGAGGACGACACACATAATGAATATGTGTGCTGTAATGCAAGTGTACTATATCTCACATTGCTTTTTCCATATGTTATTATCGTCCTGGTGTTTGGTTTGGAGTGGACGTAACAGTTCAATCCCAGTTTCAACGTAAAAACCCATGTACGGCATAATCATCATTATTGAACCGTATTTTCGTAATCCGTTTAAACCCATTTAAGAATTATAAAGGGAAGTATAAATGTGTGTCTTTGAATTAATATTTCTATTTGTAGTAATTAAAATGAATGCTAATTAAACTGAAATATTTAATGTTTTCTTTTATTGTAACGTATTCTAGTCTAATGTGGTTATAACACTTCCTATAAATGCCAGTTTTTTCCCTGCAAATCTTGTTCGAAATTAATTTTACGAACCAAATTTAACTAGTAACATCAGATTCGCGCAGTATGGCAAGCCTTAATGTTTATTCCGTCCTATTGGTTTTATTCTTAACTTGCGGGGAAGTAATGGCTACGAAGGAGAACGACCAGATTATTAAGGAAAATAATTGTGAAACTAAAATGGGTTTGCCATGTGTTCTAGAAGCTTTCACGGCTATTTTCCGATATAGGAGTATTTCTAACAAGTGTTGCCGTGAACTTGTTGTGTTGGGAAAAGTTTGCCACTCAGCATTAGTAAAGAGGACCCTTGAAAATCCTCTATTCAAAGACCTAAACCCAACGACAATTATAGTGAAGAGCATTAATACGTGGAATAATTGCCTTGCATTGATCGATTCACCATCCATCTCCGTCTCTTTTAAGGATATAGTATTGCTTAAGCTAACAAACGATTACAAGACGAATTCGGGCCCAAAATTGTTTTTTATCTTTATTTTTGATATTGATCCGAATGCTTCCTTAAAATGCGTCATGGGATTTAAGCCAAGTGAAATTATATTTAGTTGTTCCGAAATTAAATGGTTCTAGAGAAGCCATTACTTAATACACTATGATTTTATACAAGCCCTTATTTTTACTTTTATAGCTTTGGGACTCGATAACCACCCCAAATCGAGCACTAGATATTGTTTCACGTCGGTTAAATTGACACAAATATAATTATTATAAACATTAAGATAATTTCAATAACGTGAAATTGGAATGTTCTAGCGTGGTGTGAAATTCAAACAATCATGATTCCTTGAAAGTCATTATCCAATTTAAATCACATTGTCTTTATGGAAAAAAAAACTTGACTTCTCGAAGTTCTGAAAAGATACATATCGTGCCAGGAAATATCCTCTAAGGGACATGCACTATAATTTGTAGTAGTTCATTGCCTATGGGCTCCTTGTTTCATTTTTCATTTTCACTTCTTCGATATTAATCTGTTAGTTTTGTCCTCTTTCTTTTCCGTAGAGGAGAGGCAATCTTGAAATCATCTTCGAAAGTGATGTAACGCTTCAAAGTCTTAACTTGATTTTCTTATTCTTCTTTCTTTAGATTACTTTTTTTTATCTATATCAAGAATGAAACTCCAAATATGTCGGTGACGTACGTCCCACATTCTCCCTATTGAAAAAGGCTCAATTTATATAAAAACTAAATCCTATCCATTATTTGGGCAATACCTACAAGAGTTATAGAAACATAACATCATTTGTTATTTCTGATTTAACTCTCTAAGAGAAATTTTCATTTTCTGATTTGCATTACTTATTCCACTAAAAGCTTCCATTCATATTTCAGTAAAATTGGGTTGAAATGCTTAAACCGCAAAAACTTAACGTAGAACGAAGAATACAACAACAGAATTGGAGTCCCACGACAAAGACATACATCGGCTTAATTTCAGAACGGGAAATATTTTTGATTTATTAATTTTGAATTTCAATCATTTATTGCCATTTTCCGTTTTATTAATATGATAAGTGTGATAAAAACTTTTTAACAACAAGGTTATAAGAATTTACGCTTCGCATAATTATTTCTACATTGTAGCACATACATATCACTGGTAAAGGAATCTGGTATAGCTCATTCAATTTTGAGATACACGTGAATTTTTAACCATCAACATAGCAAGTGCATACACAACTTCAAAATATTAGAAAAAGAGGACGACACACATAATGAATATGTGTGCCTGTAATGCAAGTGTACTATATCTCACATTGCTTTTTCCATATGTTATTATCGTCCTGGTGTTTGGTTTGGAGTGAACGTAATAGTTCAATCCCAGTTTCAACGTAAAAACCCATGTACGACATAATCATCTTTATTGAACCTTATTTTCGTGATCCGTTTGAAGACATTTAAGAATTATAAAGGGAAGTATAAATGTGTGTCTTTGAATTAATATTTAGATTTGTAGTAATTAAAATGAATGCTAATTAAACTAAAATATTTAATGTTTTCTTTTATTGTAACGTATTCTAGTCTAATGTGGTTATAACACTTCCTATGAATGCCAGTTTTTTTCCCTGCGAATCTTGTTCGAAATTAATTTTACGAACCAAATTTAGCTAGTAACATCAGATTCGCGCAGTATGGCAAGCCTTAATGTTTATTCCGCCCTATTGGTTTTATTCTTAACTTGCGGGCGAAGAATGGCTACTGAAGGAGAACGACCAGATTATTAAGGAAAATAATTGTGAAACTAAAATGGGTTTGCCATGTGTTCTAGAAGCTTTCACGGCTATTTTCTAGATAGGGAATATTTCTAACAAGGGTTGCGATGAACTTGTTGTGTTGGGAAAAGTTTGCCACTCAGCATTAGTAAAGAGGACCCTTGAAAATCCTCTATTCAAAGACCTAATCCCAGCGACAATTATAGTGAAGAGCATTAATACGTGGAATAATTGCCTTGCATTGATCGATTCACCATCTCCGTCTGCTTAAGGATATAGTATTGCTTAAGCTAACAAACGGTTACAAGACATAACGGGCCCAAAATTGTTTTTTGTCTTTATTTTTTATATTGATCCGAATGCTTCCTTAAAATGCGTCATGGGATTTAAGCCAAGTGAAATTATATTTAGTTGTACCGAAATTAAATGGTTCTAGAGAAGCCATTACTTAATAACTATGATTTTATACAAGCCATTATTTTTAATTTTATAGCGTTGGAACTCGGTAACCACCTCAAATCGAGCACTAGATATTGTTTCACGTTGGTTAAATTGACACAAATATAATTATTATAAACATTAAGATAATTTCAATAACGTGAAATTGGAATGTTCTAGCGTGGTGTGAAATTCAAACAATCATGATTCCTTGAAAGTCATTATCCAATTTAAATCACATTGTCTTTATGGAAAAAAAAACTTGACTTCTCGAAGTTCTGAAAAGATACATATCGTGCCAGGAAATATCCTCCAAGGGACATGCACTATAATTTGTAGTAGTTCATTGCCTATGGACTCCTTGTTTCATTTTTCATTTTCACTTCTTCGATATTAATCTGTTAGTTTTGTCCTCTTTCTTTTCCGTAGAGGAGAGGCAATCTTGAAATCATCTTCGAAAGTGATGTAACGCTTCAAAGTCTTAACTTGATTTTCTTATTCTTCTTTCTTTAGATTACTTTTTTTATCAATATCGAGAATGAAACTCCAAATATGTCGGTGACGTATGTCCCACATTCTCCCTATTGAAAAAGGCTCAATTTATATAAAAACTAAATCCTATCCATTATTTGGGCAATACCTACGAGAGTTATAGAAACGTAACATCATCTGTTATTTCCGATTTCACTCTCTAAGAGAAATTTTCATTTTCCGATTTCCATTACTTATTCCACTAAAAGCTTCTATTCATATTTCAGTAAAATTGGGTTGAAATGCTTAAACCGCAAAAACTTAACGTAGAACGAAGAATACAACAACAGAATTGGAGTCCCACGATAAAGACATACATCGGCTTAATTTCAGAACGGGAAATATTTTTGATTTATTAATTTTGAATTTCAATCATTTAGTTGCCATTTTCCGTTTTACTAATATGATAAGTGGGATAAAAACTTTTTAACAACAACAAGGTTATAAGAATTTACGCTTCGCATAATTATTTCTACATTGTAGCACATACATATCACCGTAAAGGAATCGTATAGCTCATTCAATTTTGAGATACACGTGAATTTTTAACCATCAACATAGCAAGTGCATACACAACTTCAAAATATTAGAAAAAGAGGACGACACACATAACGAATATGTGTGCCTGTAATGCAAGTGTACTATATCTCACATTGCTTTTTCCATATGTTATTATCGTCCTGGTGTTTGGTTTGGAGTGGACGTAACAGTTCAATCCCAGTTTCAACGTAAAAAGCCATGTACGACATAATCATCTTTATTGAACCTTATTTTCGTGATCCGTTTAAAGCCATTTAAGATTATAAAGGGAAGTATAAATGTGTGTCTTTGAATTAATATTTAGATTTGTAGTAATTAAAATGAATGCTAATTAAACTGAAATATTTAATGTTTTCTTTTATTGTAACGTATTCTAGTCTAATGTGGGTATAACACTTCCTATAAATGCCATTTTTTTCCCTGCGAATCTTGTTCGAAATTAATTTTACGAACCAAATTTAGCTAGTAACATCAGATTCGCGCAGTATGGCAAGCCTTAATGTTTATTCCGTCCTATTGGTTTTATTCTTAACTTGCGGGGAAGTAATGGCTACAAAGGAGAACCACCAGATTATTAAGGAAAATAATTGTGAAACTAAAATGGGTTTGCCATATGTTCTAGAAGCTTTCACGGCTATTTTCCAGATAGGGAGTATTTCTAACAAGTGTTGCGGTGAACTTGTTGTGTTGGGAAAAGTTTGCCACTCAGCATTAGTAAAGAGGACCCTTGAAAATCCTCTATTCAAAGACCTGAACCCAGCGACAATTATAGTGAAGAGCATTAATACGTGGAATAATTGCCTTGCATTGATCGATTCACCATCTCCGTCTGCTTAAGGATATAGTATTGCTTAAGCTAACAAATGGTTACAAGACGTAACGGGCCCAAAATTGTTTTTTATCTTTATTTTTGATATTTGTAACACCCCAAACTCGGCCCAAACATTACGACCGAATCTGGGTTGTTACAAGGTGAACATTTTTGTAAAAATCCCTTTAAGCCGATTTATGTTTTGTCGAAAGCCTTTCATTTTCAATTGTCTTGCTAAAACCATACTTAGTATGTTTAAAAATATTTATTAAGTCAAGTTGTTATAGATTTCAAATGTACCCGATGGCACGATAAAACATGTTGCGATTGAATTTGAGAAACCATGTGTACTTATTTTAATATCATAAAATAGCATAACCAAATTATTCAAAACACGTAAAATAATAAAATAAAAACAATTCTAGGAGGCCTTCTTACAACTTGATTAAAATAAAACCAACAATAAAATAAGATAAAATAAGATTCAAAGTTCGTTTAATTCAATTTTCCACTGCATGGCCACCTCGAGTCCATCCGGCTCCTCATCCGCGATCTACGTGTCACCTGAAAAATGTTAAAGGAGAAGGTGAGTCACCAAGACTCAATGTGTAACCCTTCCCCCAGTTTAAAGTAATCTCATACACAATTTATAACAAATTGACATGCACAGGCTCAATATGTACCCAACCTAACCATCCAAACACCTTTCTCTACCCCGTGTGGTACCAAACCACTGGTGACTTATAGTCATGATATCCGTCAATACTTGTGGTGCCAAACCACTAGTGACCCGAAGTCACAATCAAATGATGGGGCCAACCCATCGTGTGATACCAAATCACTGGCGTTAATCCCTTAATATATTCCATGGGGCCAACCCACTGTGGTGCTAAGCCACTGGGACGAGACGCTATGAGGTGCCAAACCTCTGGAGGTGCCAAACCTCTGGTGACCGTAGTCACGACATGTGGTACCAAACCACTGGTGTCCGTCGACACGAATATCACTGCCCCCTCCTCTCATCAACCCATAGTAATCAATTATGTGCATATACAGAAATCATGCCAATAGGTTTATTTAACAACATCCAACAGATTTACCATTGGCCATATATTATATGCCACACATACAAATGTTTCATGCTTCCCAAAAGCGTCAAAAGAACTCATAACGACAAGGACTTACCTGATTCCTTGCTTATACCATTATGGTATTAAATCCAAATCTACATCATTCCTGATTAACACACACAATGAATTTAGCACAGTTAATTAATTATAAAGTGTGTATGTACACACCTGATGCCAATCGACAGCCCTAAATCCCGAAGAATCAAATCGGCCACACTAGACTTCCTTATCCTATAATCGGCCAAACACAAGGTTAGTGCCATGGCCTATTCGGCCAAACCAAATTAATTCTAAAGGGGTTTATTGTGAACCCAAAACCTTACCCAAACGCCTTTGAATATTAGCCACCACACTCCAAGTGTTTCTGCTTCCATAAAATCGGCAATCACATCCCATGTTAATAGCCTTTGGCTTTCGAACACTAAATAAACAACTTACTAAAATAAATCCTTACCACCACCTACCAAGTTCGATTGACCGAGAACGAAGGATCAGATCTACTGCTTTGAGACCTCGAAGTCCTAGGTGAAATTGGTTTCGACAGAAAGATTAGCCAACCATCAGTATATCTGGGCCCTTTTTCATTCAACCAATTCGACAGAGAACAAGAATTATAGGAGGAGAGTTTCGTCACTTCTTACCTTCACCAAATCGATTGACAACGGGAATCCAAAGAGATCTATACTACTTTTAATATTCGGTCAAGGTGCTTCAAAATAGGAGAAAGGAATTTCGGCACAAAGATGAGAAGTATATTCGGCTAGAGGGGAAGAAAAATAAATTAAAAGGGGATAGGAGGTTCGGTCACCAAGGGTGGAGAGTATTCGGCCAATGGAGGAAGAAAAAAGAAGGAGAGAAGGAGATGGGGATTCGGCAAAGACTAAGAAAAGAAAATGGTTTTCGGCTTGAGAGAATGAGAAGGGAGAGGAAAAATCAAAGATGCAAAAGCTAGAGAATTTCGGCTACTTGCAAAATGAAGAAAAGAAAAAAAAAAACTAAAAGATGAATAGATAGTTTAAGGAAAATTCGACACTCCCCCCCTATGCTTGCCGTCCACTCTTCCCATGAAGAGTTCAAAATTTCGGCAACCTCCTTGAATTGCTCTTGACCAATTGTTTAAAATTATTCAAAATAATTTGAATACTCAAATGCCTACTTTTTCTCCTTGCCATCTTCTTAAGATTATTCAAAATTAAATCTAATTAAATCCAAATAATATCTTAATAATATCCTTATTATCCTTGAGTTTAAAATGAGAAAATCTCTCCCCCTATTGCCGTCCAACATAAAGACCAAAAAGAGAATTTCCGTAACTCGAACATAGGCTCCCCCTTGCTCCTTGTGGCGTCAACTCTAGCACCTAAATGGCCTCCCTTTTGCCACTTTTCCAAGGCCTTTTTAGTGTCAAAAGTTCCCTCTTTTAACCTTGTAACCCCTACTTACTAAGGCTTCCTATCCTTAAAGCTTCCAAATAAAATTTTCTACTATTCCGAGCCTACTCAAGACCCCTAATCAAGTCTTATTACACCACAAATAATATCACAGCAATTCAAACACAAGAAAAATAATTCAAACCCAAATAACCCCAATTTTAGGATGTTACAATATTGATCCAAATGCTTCCTTAAAATGCGTCATGGGATTTAAGCCAAGTGAAATTATATTTAGTTGTTCCAAAATTAAATGGTTCTAGAGAAGCCATTACTTAATACACTATTATTTTATACAAGCCATTATTTTTAATTTTATAGCATTGGAACTCGATAACCACCTCAAATCGAGCACTAGATATTGTTTCACATTTGTTAAATTGACACAAATATAATTATTATAAACATTAAGATAATTTCAATAATATGAAATTGGAATGTTCTAGCGTGGCGTGAAATTCAAACAATCTCGATTCGTTGAAAGTCATTATCCAATTTAAACTCACATTGCCTTTAAGGAAAAAAAAAACCTTGACTTCTCGAAGTTCTAAAAAGACACATATCGTGCCAGGAAATATCCTCCAAGGGACATGCACTATAATTTGTAGTAGTTCATTGCCTATGGACTCCTTGTTTCATTTTTCATTTTCACTTCTTCGATATTAATCTGTTAGTTTTGTCCTCTTTCTTTTCCGTAGAGGAGAGGCAATTTTGAAATCATCTTCGAAAGTGATGTAACGCTTCAAAGTCTTAACTTGATTTTCTTATTCTTCTTTCTTTAGATTACTTTTTTATCAATATCGAGAATGAAACTCCAAATATGTCTCATGACGTCGTCCCACATTCTCCCTATTGAAAAAGGCTCAATTTATATAAAAACTAAATCCTATCCATTATTTGGGCAATACCCACGAGAGTTATAGAAACGTAACATCATTTGTTATTTCTGATTTAACTCTCTAAGAGAAATTTTCATTTTACGATTTCCATTACTTATTCCACTAAAAGCTTCCATTCATATTTCAGTAAAATGGGGTTGAAATGCTTAAACCGAAAAAACTTAACGTAGAACGAAGAATACAACAACAAAATTGGAGTCCCACGATAAAGACAGAGATCGGCTTAATTTCAGAATGGGAAATATTTTTGATTTATTAATTTTGAATTTCAATCATTTAGTTGCCATTTTCTGTTTTACTAATATGATAAGTGTGATAAAAACTTTTTAACAACAAGGTTATAAGAATTTACGCTTCGCATAATTATTTCTACATTGTAGCACATACATATCACTGGTAAAGGAATCTGATATAGCTCATTCAATTTTGAGATACACGTGAATTTTTAACCATCAACATAGCAAGTGCATACACAACTTCAAAATATTAGAAAAATAGGATGACACACATAACGAATATGTGTGCCTGTAAAGCAACTGTATTGAATCACCGTAGACCCGGCCCACGAGCCTTGCCGGATCTGGTATGTTCCTCGAAGTAAATCGGTTCAAAATTCTTTTGTTACTTTGGAAAAACTGTGTGTTTTGAAGAAAGTTTGTTTGTGGGTTGGGCTCGAGTTGAAAACAAGCTTGTTTTATATTGAAACCTATTTATTTCAGGTGGCAAAACATTTGGAGTTTATTTTAAATGAAATTAACTTAACCTTTAATAAATAAAGTTTCGTAACATAATAAATAAAATAGTAATAAAATAGTGCACTATGGCCTTATTACATCAAATTAAAACCCAAAAATAAAATTCAAGGTACTAAGAAATAAAAGAAAGTCTGGAATAAAATAAAATTTGAATTTTTGCATGGCTACCCCTAAGCTTCTGCCGACCCTGTCCATCACTGATCATCACCTGAAAAAATATTCCCCAACGGGGTGAGTCAACTAGACTCATTGTGTACACAACACTAAATCATAATAGAATCGGGCATAACAAATATTACACATTCATATCATAGCATACATATTATGATGCATTCCCAAACCCAAACCTAATAAGCCATCCGCTACACTCCCAGTACCAACCTGTACACACCGGGGACTACTAAGTCGACCCTCCTTCCGCTACACTCCATATCACGGTCTTAGGTCACCGCATTTGTGGTCTTAGGTCACTACATTCGGATATCACGGTCTTTAGGTCATCGCATTCGAGACATCGTGGTCTTAGGTCACCACATTCGATACCACGGTCTTAGGTCACCGTGTTCGTGGTCTTAGGTCACCACATTCAGATATCGCGGTCTTAGGTCACCACATTCAGATATCACGTCTTAGGTCACCGTGTTCGTGGTCTTAGGTCACCACATTCACTTCCCCTTTCAATAACCCAAATGCCCCATTTTGTAATATGCATTAATATGCCAAAGTTCACATTTTTATTCTCATGTTACAAATAACATATTTCATATTCCTGGTAGGAGTAGGAAACGTACCTGAGTACTTAGTACCATAACATGGTACCTTAGCCACTTTCTTATTCTTAATATCACATATTTTAATTAGACATAGCCATAAAACATATTATGAAATAGTGTGGGGTACACACCTGATTCACTTAGCAAATTCCTTGAGATCTTGAAATCTGATCTATCGCTTAGATCCTTAATCCCTACATTTGATTAATCACTTACTAATTTAATAAAAAGCCATTCGGCCATAAATCCAAATCCTAGTAGGATTAGTATACTAAAACTTACCTTGTTGCCGATTTGATAATTAATCAAATCCTGGAAACTTGTATTCTTCCCCTTTGAAATCGGCTAATCACTAGATCCCTTGAATCGGTTAGTTTTCGGCTTAAAACACATAAAAATAGATCTAACTACTAAAGTAGGCCTTGGCTGAATATTCATAGTCACTTACCTTAAGGATCTTAAATCCCGAAATAATCCTTCCAAATTTCGGCAAATAAGAATATTAATGGGATTAGTCCTAGATTTCGACAAATCTAAAAGAAAAGAATAGAAATCAAAACTTGTTCTTACCCTTTCTTGAAGAAATCGACAAAGACTATATGCTTGAAGCCCTCAAAGATTCGGCTTTTGATGGATTGGAAAGAAAAGAAATTGGCTAATGGTGATATCTTGTATTTTCGGCTTTGGCTAACAAAAAGAAGAAGAACAAATGCTCTAGGAAATTCGGCAGAGAGAAGGGTTGAGAGAAAGAATGATGAATGGCCCTCTTTTCCTTATATAGCCGAATTTACTTGAAACACCCCACACCCGGCCCACGAGCCTGAACCGGATCTGGTATGTTCCTTAAGTAAACCGGTTTTCAATGTCCTGAATAACTTAGAGAAAATTTGTGTAATTAAGAAAAATCCGTTTTGGGTTGGGCTTAAATTGGAACCCATTTAATAAATTTTGAAAATCCAACTCAAATAAGGTGACAAGATAATTTTAGGGTTTATTATTGTAAAAGAAATAAATTTACTTAACTTTAATCAAAAATAAGTTGTATCATAATCAGATAAAAATAAGCAGAAGTAAAGAAAATCCGACTGGGCCTTATGGCCTTATTACATCATTCAAACCCAAAATAAAATTTAATGTACTAAAATTTAATAAAGTCCACTTTCTAATTAAATCATTCATGTGATGCATGGCCACCTTTAGCTCCCCGCCGGTCCATTCCATTACCGCTCATCACTGAAAAATAATTCCCAACGGGGTGAGTCCACAGAACTCAATGTGTACACACGATACTAATTTTCAACAAATCGAGGCATACAAGTCATATCAATTTCATGTTCATACAAAATAAAGGATGATGCAACCCAAACCCAAGCCTATTTGTCCATCCGCTACACACCACCCGTACCAACTTGCATAACCGTGGGGACTACTAAGTCGACCATCCATCCGCTATACACCATCGAAGCGCGCTTTGCAGGCATCGACGTGCTCATCGCCCACTTACGTTGTGTCTTTAGACACTATATTCGAATAATGTAACCGAAGTTACCATATTCAATTAATGGGACCGTAGCCACCATATTTCGTTGGTGAGACCGGTCAACACCTTCGTTGGTGAGACCGTAGTCATCACCTTCACTTTCTCCCTTCACATATATCCCAAATGCCCCAATTATTACATATCATTCATATCATACTTAAATTCACATTATGTCACTTTTCGAAATATAACACATTCATAATCCTATCAAAAGTAGGAATACGTACCTGGGTACTTTTCGCGACATTTGTGGTACTTAGCCACATTCTCATTCTTATACACATTCATATATTAAAACAGTTATTGCCATAATATATATATTGAAAGTTAGTGTGAGTACACACCTGATTTGCTTAATAGATTCCTTGAAATCCCAAGAAATTGATCTGTTGCCTTATATCTCAATCCCTATATTCGGCCACATTATTAAAATACATAATAAACCCTTTTGACTTTAAAACCAAATCCTAGTAGGATTTGTATTTCTTACCTTGTTGCCGAATTGTTTTCAAGAACCAAGTGCGAATCTTGGTATTCCTTCCTTGTGATTTCGGCTAACACCATATCACTTCATTAGTTTTCGCTTTTAATAATCCATATACATATATATTAAAATAGCCTTGGCCGAATTTATTTTGATACTTACCTTTTGAATCTTGAATCCCGAATGATCTATCTTCCCGATTAGCGGAATTCCTTGAATCAAAAATCTCGATATTCTTCTTTAATAATCGGCTAAGAGACAATAGAAGAGATTATTCCCTAGATCTTGATTAGGAGAATTAGAAGAACAAAATTGATTGTTCTTACCTTAATACCTTAGTCGATTGCTTCCTTGCCTAGAGTCACGAGATTCGGCTATGGGGTTTTGTCGTGGATCAAAAGAAAAGGGTTTTGGCTTGACAGATGAAGAAAAGAGAAGCGTAAAAGATGAAGAGAAATTTCGCAGAGAGGGGGGAAAAAGCTAGGAATTTCTAGAGAGAGCGAAAAAGAAGTAAACCGAGGAGTAGCCCTCCTCCTTTCCTTTTATAGACAAAGTTATCACCAAAGAGTCCCTTACTTGGCCACCACTCCTCTTTTGATAATATTATCTCTTTTATTTAAAAGATAAAAGCCTTTAATCCATCAATTATCTCCTCAATTATCTCCTTAGAAAATAATCCTTTATTTATCTCTTATTATTCACATATTTATGTGAATAAAACTCCTTTATTTATCTCTTATTATTCACATATTTATGCAAATAAAACTCTTCCTTTTCTAGAAACCCATGCCGTCCACCTCAAAATTTTCCTGGAAGCAAAAATTAAACTTATTTATTTGCTTCCCAAGTGACTCGAACCCAAGCCCAACACTCTTTGCACATGGCGCCATTTCCATAGGCCCTAAGTGACACCTTCAGGCCATTTTTCCAAGCCTAATTGTGTGTCAAACTTCTCCAACTTTTTCTTTTAAGGCCTCTAGCCCTTATTTCCTATTTTGAACTTTAAAATTTGACATTTCGGCATCATTTCTAAGTTTCCTAAAATTTTCGATCGGCTCTGTAACTTGCCATTTTTCTTACATATCCAAGTTTCCTAAAATGTTCAAGTTTCCATTTTTGGATCATTTCCAAAAATGTTCAGGTTTCCAAAAATGTCTAAGTTTCCAAAAACGTTCGGGTTTCCAAAAATGTCTAAGTTTCCAAAAGTGTTCATTTCCATTTCCATTTCCATTTTCATTTCTATCTCCATTTTCATTTCCATTTTCATTTCCATTTTCATGCATTTCTAGGTTTCCAAAAGTACCAAAAATTTATTCATAGTACTTGAAACTTGTCATTTCATACAATTAATCTGGAAATGCATAGGCCCTTTTTCAGGATGTTACATTACTAACTTAGAATCCCTTACTTGGCCATCACTCTTCTATTTTGATAGTTTTATCTCTTTATTTATCTCCTAAAATAAAAGATAATTCAGCAACTATCCTTACTTAGCTGAAATTATTAAACTCAAAGTCCCTTACTTGGCCATCACTTCTCCCTTATTTTCCTAATTAAAGAATAATTCCTCATTTATCTCTTGAAAATAATCTAAAATAAATCCATTATTTATCCCTTATTTATCCACTATTTATCTCTTAAAAATAAAAGAATAAAGGCTCCTAAATTATAGCCTTGTGCCGTCCACCTCACTTCTTCTGGAAGCAAAATAAAATTTCTTTTATTTGCTTTCCCTGTGACTCGAACTCGTGCCCAATCCCTTGCATGTGGCGCCATTTCCAGAGGCCCTAAGTGGCATCTCCAGCCACTTTTCCAAGCCTGTTTATGTGTCAAATTTCACATACTTTTTCTCTTAAGGCTACCTTGCCTTAATTTCCTCTTTTAAACTTTAAAACTCGACATTTCTAAGTCATTTCTAAGTTTCCAAAAATTTTCGTTTGCCTCTTTAAACTTGACATTTCCTTACATTTCCAAGTTTCCAGAAATGTTCACTTTCCACTTTTGAATCATTTCCAAATCACTTCCTTACATTTCCAAGACAAGACATTTCCTTCCATTTCCAAGTCATTTCCTTACATTTCCAAGACAAGACATTTCCTTCCATTTCCAAGTCATTTCTTTACATTTCCAAGACAAGACATTTCCTTACATTTCCAAGTTTCCAAAAATGTTCACCATACATTCATAACACATAAGACATGCCATTTCATATAATTAAATCAAAAATGCATAGGCCCATTTCCAGGATGTTACATGTACTATATCTCACATTGCTTTTTCCATATGTTATTATCGTCCTGGTGTTTGGTTTGGAGTGGACGTAACAGTTCAATCCCAGTTTCAACGTAAAAACCCATGTACGACATAAGCATCATTATTGAACCTTATTTTCGTGATCCGTTTAAAGCTATTTAAGAATTATAAAGGGAAGTATAAATGTGTGTCTTTGAATTAATATTTAGATTTGTAGTAATTAAAATGAATGCTAATTAAACTGAAATATTTAATGTTTTATTTTACTGTAATGTATTCTAGTCTAATGTGGTTATAACACTTCCTATAAATGCAAGTTTTTTCCCTACGAATCTTGTTCGAAATTAATTTTACGAACCAAATTTAACTAGTAACATCAAATTCGCGCAGTATGGCAAGCCTTAATGTTTATTCCGTCCTATTGGTTTTATTCTTAACTTGCGGGGCAGTAATGGCTACGAAGGAGAACGGCCAGATTATTAACGAAAATAATTGTGAAACTAAAATGGGTTTGCCATGTGTTCTAGAAGCTTTCACGACTATTTTTCAGATAGGGAGTATTTCTAACAAGTGTTGCGGTGAACTTGTTTTGTTGGGAAAAGTTTGCCACTCAGCATTAGTAAAGAGGACCCTTAAAAATCCTCTATTCAAAGACCTAAACCCAGCGACAATTATAGTGAAGAGCATTAATACGTGGAATAATTGCCTTGCATTGATCGATTCACCATCCCCTTCTGCTTAAGGATATAGTATTGCTTAAGCTAACAAACGGTTACAAGACGTAACGGGCCCAAAATTGTTTTTTATCTTTATTTTTGGTATTGATCTGAATGCTTCCTTAAAATGCGTCATGGGACTTAAGCCAAGTGAAATTATATTTAGTTGTACCGAAATTAAATGGTTCTAGAGATGTAACATCCTGAAAAGGGGCTATGCATTTTCGGTTTAATTGTACGAAATGACATGTTTTATGTGTTATAAATATATTTTGAACATTTTTGGAAACCTGGAAATGTATGGAAATGAACATTTTTGGAAACCTGGAAATGTATGGAAATGTTAGGTTTAAAAGAGGGAAGTGAACATTTTTGGAAACTTGGAAATGTAAGGAAATGTGAGGAAATGTGAGGAAATGACTTGGAAATGTAAGGAAATGTCTTGGAAGTGTCAAGTTTAATGTCTTAGAAATGTCAAGAAATGTCTTGTCTTGGAAATGTAAGGAAATGTCTTGGAAATGTAAGGAAATGTCTTGGAAATGTAAGGAAATGCTTTAGAAATGTCAAGTTTAAAGTTTTAAAGAGGGACATGAAGCAAGGTGGTCTTAAGAGAAAATGTATATGAAATATGACATACAAATAGCCTTGGTAAAATGGCTACAAGGCGCCACTTAAGGGCCTAGCAAGTGATGCCACATACATAGGTAAATGGGCCAAGGATCGAGTCGCATAGAAAGCAAATAAAGAATTTTATTTTGCTGCAAGGATGGACAAAGGTGGACGGCACATAGGCTATATTTTAGAAGTTTAAAATCCTTTTATTTTTATTATTATTTAGAGATAAAAGGTGTGATAATAAGGATAAAAGATGATAAATGAGGAATTATTCTTTAATAAGGAAATTAAGGAGAAGCCATGGCCAAGTAAGGGACTTTGAGTTTAATAATTTCGGCTAAGTAAGGATAGTTGCTGAATTATCTTTTATTTTAGGTGATAATTAAAGAGATAAAGCTATCAAAATAGAAGAGTGATGGCCAAGTAAGGGATTCTGAGTCAGTAATTTCGGCTACTAAAGGAAAAGAGGGGCATTCATCATTCTTTCTCTCAACTCTTTCCTCTCTGCCGAATTTTCTAGTGCAACTCTTCTTTTCTCTCTTCTTTTTTTCTTTAGCCGAAATATTCCTCTCCCTGAATCCACCATTAATGATTTTCTCTAAAGCCTCATACACTCTCTTCTCCTCTCCTTTTTGATTCTCCAAAAGCCAAAACCAAGTTCCTTTAGCCATAGCCGAATCTTTGAGGGGCTTCTAGCAAAGGTGCTGTCGATTTCTTCAAATAAGGGTAAGATCCAAATTTGGTTTCCATTCTGTTATATTTTAGACTATCGAAACATAGGGACTAATCCCTATTATTAATCTTGGCCAAACTATGGAAGGGAGGTTTCAGGATTTAGGTGATTGTCGACTTCAAGAGAAGATCTTTCGGGATTTTTAAGATTCAAGGTAAGATGATATTCGGCCATAGGCCATTCTTAGTGTGTTTCAATGTTAGGAATTGATCTAACATATATCCATGGGGATTTCGACAGACACCTAAGGCAAGGGATACTTTTTGGGATTTGATTTATAGTGAAATCGGCATCAAGGGACTAAGGATCTAAGGCTTTAGATCGGATTTTCGGGATTTGAAGTGAAGTTGCTAAGTTAATCAGGTGTGTGCCCCACACTAATCTTAATAGATTTATGGCTTACACTTGATATATGTGTTTATATGAAAGTGTAAGAATGTGGTTAAGGTACCATGATATGGTACAAAGTAATCAGGCACGTTTCCTACTCCTACTAGGATTATGAAATATGTTATATTTAACATGTGATAAGTGATAAGAATGTGAAATTTGGCATGTTAATGCATAATATGTATGATATGGGGCATATGGGTTATTGAAAAGGGGAAGTGAATGTGGTGACCTAAGACCACGATATTTGAATGTGGTGACCTAAGACCACGAGATCTGAATGTGGTGACCTAAGACCATGATATCTGAATGTGGTGACCTAAGACCACGATATCTGAGTGTGGTGACCTAAGACCACGAATACTCATAAGGGCGATGAGCACGTCGACTGCAGCGACTGCCTTCGATGGTGTGTAGCGAATGGAGGGTTGACTTAGTAGTCCCCACGGTGTGCAGGATGGTACGGATGATGTGTAGCGGATGGCATCTAGGTTTGGGTTCATGTTGCATCATTTTTAATTTAATGATATATGAATATGTATGATATGAAATGCCTGAATTTATTTGGACTTAGTGTTTGTGTACACATTGAGTCTGTTGACTCACCCCGTTGTGGGAACATTTTTCAGGTGATGATCAGTAATGGACCGGGTCGGTAGGAGCTTAATGGTGGCCATGCTCAGTAAGGAATTTTATTTGGACATTTTATTTTTATTTAAGTATTTTAAATTATTTGGGTTTATTTGATGTAATAAGGCCATAATTGAACTATTTTACATTTATTTTTATTTATTATGTTTACAAATTTTTGTCAAGTGAAGTTTAAGTAGATTTATTTTAAAACAAAGCCTAAATGTTTTGTCACCTAAAGTAAAGGATTTTAATAATAAAATAAACTTGTTTTCAACTCAAGCCCGACCCAACACACTCTTTCTTCCAAGACACACAAGTTTTTCCTAAGTAACAAAAGAATTTGAACCGGTTTACTTCAAAGAACATACTAGATCCGGTCCAGGCTCGTGGGCTGGGTGTGGGGTGTTTCAATAGAAGCCATTACTGAATACACTATGATTTTATACAAGCCATTATTTTTAATTTTATAGCATTGGAACTCGATAACCACCTCAAATCGAGCACTAGATATTGTTTCACTGTGGTTAAATTGACACAAATATAATTATTATAAACATTAAGATTGTAACATCCTTAAAATCGGGGTCTTTGCATTTTGTGTGTTTGATGTGGATAGTATAGGGGAGCTGAAGGAGTTAGGTGTTAAGGATAATTGTTAGCAAGTTCTGACACAAGAAGTGCCTTGGAATAGTGGCAAGGAGACGCCACTTGAGGCCAAGGGAAGTGACACCTCAGGTATATGGGAGAGCCTTGGTTCGAGCTGCGAAGATCCCTTTCTGCTTATTCTTTTTGATGCCAGGACCTGGAGGAGGTGTGCTCAGGATGGACTCTGGTGGATAGCTGTTGAAGAAGTCAACAGATTCAAATAAGTGAAGGAGAGAAGTTTGTGGAGTTTGAAGCATTCAAACTTGTTTGAATAAGTGGTCAAGAGAAAAGCAAGGAGAAAAAGAAGGGATTGAAAGGGGAGTGTATTTAGCTGAATTTTTGAAGGTAGTTTAGGCAAGGGGAGCATTCGGTTTTGAGGTGCTAGCTAGGGAGGTGGTCGAGTGTGGTATAGGCCTTGGTGGGTTTACTCTTTTGGGCCTTGAAAAGGGAGTGTGCTAGCTAGTTGGAAGCACTTAGGGCCTTACTCTTTTATTTTCTTTTGGTGCCGAATTGTGCTACTTTCCTAGTTCACATTTTACATTTGTTGTTTCTTTTCTTCTCTGCTCAAAAAGCCATAGCCGAATCTCTTTTACTTTCTTTTCTTCATTTTGGTACCAAAGCCAAAAGCATCATTCCACCTATCTTTCGATTTCTTTTCTTTTCCTAATCTTTCTTGTGTCGAAATACCTAAACTTGTCTTCTCTTTTCTCATCTCTTGACCATAGCCGAAACCCCTCGATTCTCATCACCTTGACTTAGATTTTTCTTCAATCACTATAAGCCGAAGACCATACCTTCTATTGTTCTTAGCCGAATTATTGCAGGATTGGTAAGATCTCTGTCGTTTCTTCGTTGCAATATCTCTTTCTTTCTCATCTTCATTCCAAATCGAATTACTTTCTTATTATCTGGATAGTTGATTCTTTCTTTTCACTCTTTAATCTTAGAAGCCGAATATTCTTGTGGTGTCTACCTTGCCGAATTTTCTCCTCTTCTGGGATAGTGCCGAATTCTCTTAAGTGCCTAAGGGATCTCTTGTGATTAAGGCTAGTGATGTTCTTTTGAATCGATTATCTTCTTTTCTGGGATTTCCATGCCAAAGCCGAATGACTAATTGGCTTAATGTGTGGGTGTTTGGCCGATTGTAGGAGGAAATGTTGCCGAATTCTTTTGATCTTCGGGATTCATTTGGCTTGTGAATTAAGCCTAAAAGCTTCAAGAGTTGTCGATTTAGGTAAGGACTTTAGCTTAAATTGATAATATCTTTTGGTTCATTTTCTCTGCTTTGATTCAGTTAGTGACTAAGGTGTGTTATGGACTCGAAGGCTTGCCAAACGTTAGGAGGGGTTGGATCTGAGACCCCAGCCCCTAAGTTCAAGAAGAGCGCTGTGTCGACTATTCGTGATTGGCCACCAGGGTGTGGGCGGGCATCCGAGCAAAGCAATAGGCAGATAGCAGTAGTGTCGATTAACAATAGTGCTGACGTAGAAAGCGTAGTCTTGCGGGTAATTAAGTGTGCAACTTTTACACACTTCTTTAGTTAATCTATTTTTCATGTATTTTGTCAAAAGCCAGATTTACCGATGAAACTGTTATATTACTCTTGTGGGTAAGAGCGAGGACTTCGGGTAAGTCCACTATTGATTGATTAACGATAAACGCCTCTATAATATTTGCATATGCCATGCCATGTGATGATAGTATATTAAGCATGTTTGTTATGCCATGAATAGTATGTTCATAAAGTTGGGTATGATGAGAGGAGGGGGAAGGCATGATTTCAAACTGTCACCAGTGGTTTTGACCACCAGTGGTTTTGACCACATATTGCTATCTTTGTGACTCGTCTCAGTGGGTTGGCCCCACATATCAAAATACGGGATTGTCACCAGTGGTTTTGACCACAAGGTGGGTTGGCCCTACCCATACTATTTGTGACTACGGTCACCAGTGGTTTTGACTACACATACATTATTTGTGACTACGGTCACCAGTGGTTTTGACCACCAGTGGTTTTGACCACACGGGGTAGATTCAGGAGTTTCGGATGGCTAGGTTTTAGGTTGCATGACATACTTATTGACTTATGAAATTGTGTAAGAGCATTAATATCTTCGGGATGGGGTATTATACACAGAGTCTCGGTGACTCACCTTTTTCTTTACATTTTGTAGATGATGCATAGATTGCGGATACGGAGCTGGGGCGGACTCGAGGTGGCCATGCATAATTTCTTTTTCGGGTTTTGTTTTAACTACCATTTCGATTTTAATTTACTTTAAATTTGGTTTTGGGTTGTAACGAGGCCACTAGTTTTATTTCTGGGATTATTTATCTGTTTTAAATTTTCACTGAATTTTGCCTAAGCTAAAATAAAATGGTATGACTAAATAACATATAAAATGAGTGTTTTCTAAACTTTCACCAATCATCGAGTTTTTCCTAAAACATTACCATCGGGTAACGGCAGACCAGTAGTAACAACAAGTTAACTCTATTTTCTTTAAGACTAAATTTGAAACGGTTTTTAGCAACGTTACTCAAACAACTCGGCTTTTCATAAAATCAGAAGTTTTCCTGAAATGAGAGACGACAACTTGTTTTCAATAACATTTCTTCACAAATTTAAATCAACAACTTGTTTTATTCCAAAACATTTTCCCTGTGACATGCCAGATTCGGTAGTAGCATTTTGACCGGGTTTCGGGTGTTATAATTTTGGTATCAGAGCCAGGTTCAAAAGCTCGGCTGTGGGCCCAAGGCCTAAAAAGTTTTTAAAGGGTTCGAGAATGATTTTGATGGAAAACGCATGATTTGGGAAAGCATAGCACCGAGTCTCTGGCACTGATCCGCACTTGTAAGTACCCCTAACTACTGTTTATGTGATTGCGATGATTATGATATGACTGATATTAATAGGAAATTACTTTAGAGACTGAAACCTGTAGGGTTGTGTGAACTTGTGAAAACAATCCCTATAACAAACTATTCATAAAACTGTGCTGTATTAACAGTGGAACCAATTTAACGCATAAAATTCTTAAATTAGATTAAATCGTAAAAGGTAGTCATGAACACTCGAGGACGTGGGCGTAATATGCGTGGACGTGGTAGAGGTAGGATGACTATGTCGGAACTGATAGGGTCCGGATATGGGTCGAAGAACGAGGTACCGCCGCCAGCTGAGGCCGCAGAGTTCCAAGGTCAGATGGATGGTGATGACGTAGTGTCACAGGTGATGCTCCGGGTTCTAGAGAGAGTCGCGGGTACAGGCGTTGGAACGGGCGCTCGAAAATTAGTGTCATAACGACTCTGGGCTAATGGTGCAGAGGTATTCAGGGGTGTATCCGGTGTGGCTCCCTATACAGCTGAGTATTGGCTGGAAGCGACAGAACGTATAATGGATGATTTGGAATTTACGGCTGAGAAGAAGCTGAAGGGGATGGTGTCTCTTCTCCGGGATGAGTCTTATCAGGGGTGGCTCATGGTCAGGGATGGAGCAATGGCTGATGACATCACCTGGGATTTCTTTAAGGCAGCTTATCAGAGGAAGTACGTTGGGGCTAGTTACATTGATGTACAGCACAAGGCGTTCTTGAATTTGGTCCAGGTGAGTAAGTCAGTATCGGAGTATGAGGCAGAGTTTCTTCGGTTAAGTTGCTATGCTTGGGGTATTATGGCTACGGAGCAGGAACGCTGTGTCAGATTTGAAGACGGGTTAAGAGATGAGCTGTGGATGTTGATTGCTCCACAATGGGAGAGAGAATTTGTGGTCTTGGTAGAGAAGGCCAAAATTGCGGAAGAAGTAAACAATCGGTGAGACGAAATCAGGATAGGCACTGGAATAAGAGGAGTTCTGGGTCATCAGGGTCCGTCGAGAATTCACAAAAAAGGGCTAGATATAGTGGGCCGAGTCAAGCTGCAAAGCCTGCTGCTACTACTTAGTGGCTGCCATGGTGTGCTCGGTGTGGGAAGTCACATGCGAGAGAGTGTTGGACCAAAAACAGAGGGTGTTTCGAGTGTGGGTTAATGGGGCACCGAGTAAGGGATTGTCCGTAGAGGTCAGCTAGGATCCAGTCTGAGGGTCAAGGTCGTACACAGTTCAGGAGGGATGGTCAGCAACCACAGAGGGGTCGCAATTTGGCCAGGGGAGGTAATGGTTCTGGACGAGGCCGCGGAGCACCGGGCAGAGGTACTGGGAGCTCAGAGGCAAGACAGCCTGGTTTGGTCTATGCAGCGAGGCGTCGAGTGGAGGGTGACGCACCGGACATTATAACCAGTACGTTCTTAAGTTTTGGACTGCCTTATACTGCTTTGATAGATGTTGGTTCGACAAACTCTTATATTGCCAGTAGTATAGTGGGAACTATGAACCTAGTCTATGAGATTTCTTCTAGGGAGATAACAGTAATTAGTCCTCTAGGTCACTCTGTAGAAGTAAACAAACTTTATAAGGATGTACCCCTAGAACTTCAAGGGGTAGTGTTTTCGGCTGATCTGATGGAACCGCCATTCGGGGAGTTCGATTTGATCCTTGGGATGGGCTGGCTAGTGAAGTACCAGGCAAGTTTGGACTGCGCAGTTAAGCGCATGGTATTGAGAACAGTTGAGGGTGAAGAGGTGGTGATGATAGGTAATAGAAGAGATTATCTATCTAATGTTGTATCTGCTATGAAGGCCGAGAAAATGGTGAGGAAGGGTTGTGAGGCATTCAAGGTTCATGTTTGTGCACTAGAGGCCAAGGAATCAACTATAGGGAATGTCCGAACGATGAATGAATTTACCGATGTATTTCCATAAGAACTTCCGGGTCTGCCTCCGAATCGTGAAGTTGAGTTTGGCGTAGATCTGTTACCTGGAACTGCGCCTGTATCTATTGCTCTATATAGGATGGCGCCGAAGGAGTTAGTGGAATTAAAAGTACAGATCCAGGAATTGTTGAACCTAGGTTTTATCCAGCCGAGTGTATCACCTTGGGGAGCACCTGTGCTTTTTGTTAAGAAGAAAGGTGGTACAATACGGATGTGTATAGACTATTGTCAACTGAACAAGTTGACAACCAAGAACAAGTACCCGTTGCTGAGGATAGATGATCTGTTCGATCAATATAAGGGTGCATCAGTCTTCTCCAAGATTGATTTAAGGTTGGGGTATCATCAACTTAAGGTAAAGGAGGCCGATATCCATAAGACGACGTTTCTCACTCGCTATGGGCAATACAAGTTCTTAGTGATGCCGTTTGGGTTGACCAATGTGCCAGTAGCATTCATAGACATGATGAACCGTGTGTTCCAGCCATATTTAGACCGGTTTGTCGTGGTGTTTATAGACGACATATTGGTGTACTCAAAATCTGAGGATGAGCAGGATGCGCATCTACGTGTGGTTTTGCAGATTCTGAGGGAGAAGCAATTATTCGTAAAGGTTTGTAAGTGTGAGTTCTGGCTTAAAGAGGTAACTTTCTTGGGTCATGTGGTGTCAGCTGAGGGGACTAGAGTGGACCCTCAGAAAATTGAAGCAGTATTGGACTGGAAACCACCTAAGTCGGTGGTAGAGATTCGGAGTTTTCTGGGTTTGGCAGGATATTATAGAAGATTTGTGGAAGGGTTTTCTTTGATTGCAGCGCCATTGACCAAGTTGCTGAGGAAAGGGGTTCCATTTGTATGGTCAGGTAAGCAACAAGAAAGTTTTGGCAAGTTAAAGAGGGTTCTGACAGAAGCTCCAGTTTTGATTCAGCCTGAAGCAGGGAAGGAGTTTACGGTGTATTGTGATGCGTCGCATACTGGGTTAGGATGTGTGCTGATGCAAGAAGGGAAAGTAGTGGCGTATGCGTCTCGACAGTTGAGACCTCACGAAGTGAACTACCCAATGCATGATCTGGAGTTGGCTACAGTGGTTTTCGCCTTGAAAATTTGGAGGCATTACTTGTATGGGGAGAAGTCTATAGTCTACATGGATCATAAGAGCCTGAAGTACCTCTTGACTCAGAAAGAATTGAACTTAAGGCAGCGGAGGTGGATCGAGTTGTTGAAGGACTATGATTGCTATATTGAATACCATCCAGGTAAGGCTAACATTGTGGCAGACGCTTTGAGGCGCAAAGTGGCAGCAAACTTAAGAGCAATGTTTGCCCATCTTAGTTTGTATGATGACGGAAGTCTGTTAGCTGAATTGCAAGTGAAGCCGACATGGGTAAATCAAGTTAAGGAGAAACAGCTAGTGGATGGAGACTTAAGTACTCGATATTTGCAAGTGCAGAATGATGGAATGGAGGGTTATAGTTTGAACAACGATGGGGTGCTGTGTTTCCAAGGGAAAGTTTGTATGCCGAGAGATGTTAAGTTAAGGCAGAGGATTCTTCAGGAAGCTCATAGCAGCCCATACCCTACGCAAACTAGTGGTAGTAAAATGCACCGGGATTTGAGGGAACAGTTTTTATGGTCGGGCCTGAAGTGAAAGGTAACAGAATTTGTAGGTAAGTGTCTGATGTGTCAGCAGGTCAAAGCTAAACATCAGTTACCTTCGGGTCTGTTGCAGCCGGTAAAGATTTCACAGTGGAAGTGGGAAAGGATTACGATGGATTTTGTCAGTAGGCTCCCCCTTACGCCTGGCAGGAAGGACTCGGTCTGGGTGATTGTTGATCATCTGACAAAATTAGCTCACTTTATACCGATTCGAGTTGATTACTGACTCCAAAAGTTGGCTAAGTTGTATGTGGCGGAAATAGTGAGACTGCATGGAGTGCCGGTGTCGATTATCTCGTATAGGGACCCCAGATTCATATCAAGGTTTTGGAAAGCATTGCATTAGGCATTAGGTACAAGGTTGGATTTCAGCACGGCATTTCATCCGCAGTCAGATAGACAATCAGAAAGGGTGATTCAGATCTTGGAAGATATGTTAAGGGGTTGTATTTTGGATTTCAGAAGTAGTTGGGAAGAATTTCTACCGCTGGCAGAGTTTGCGCACAACAATAGTTATTAGGCCAGTATCCAGATGGCACCGTATGAAGCGCTGTATGGGCGGAAGTGTCGCACTCCTACGTGTTGGACAGAGTTTGGTGAGTGTCAGTTGTTGGGTCCAGAGTTGGTTGCGAAAACGGAGGACAAGGTTAAGCTGATCCGAGCTCGTCTAAAGGAAGCTTCGGACAGGCAGAAATCTTATGCCGATCTCAAGCAGAGGGATATAGAGTTTGCAGTGGGTGACAAACTTTTCCTAAAGGTGTCGCCGTGGAAGAAGCTATTGAGATTTGGTAGGAAGGGCAAGCTGAGCCCTAGGTTCATCGGGCCGTATAGAGTATTTAAGTGGGTAGGACCAATGGCTTATCAGCTCGAGTTGCCAGCAGAATTGAGTCAGATCCATGACGTATTTCTTGTTTCCATGCTTATACGCTATCGTTCAGGTCTGTCGCATGTTATGCCAGTAGAAGAGATAGAAGTAAGCCCAGATTTGTCTTTTGAGGAGGAGCCAGTGCAGATCCTGGATCGGGATGTCAAAGTTTTGCGTAGGAAGTCAATTCCTTTGGTGAAGGTATTATGGCGGAACCATGTAATATCCTAGATTTAGGGGTTACGTTGGATGCATAATTCATAGGTTAGTAGGCTCAGGCTATGGTTGACTGTGTTTTAAGGGTTTTGAGTGTAACATCCTAGATTAAGGGTTATGCGTTTGGAGCATAACGCAAGTGCTAGTGGGTTTTAAGGGTATTTGGAGATGTTTTAAGAGTTTTTAGAACTTTAGAATGAAGGTGAAAGCTTTGGAAAAAATTTTGGATTTAAATGTAAAAAGAGGAAATTAGGCTGAGGAGGCCTTAAGAATAATTTGTGGGCATTTTAGGTCATGAAAGGGGGCTTGGTAAAGTGGCTTAGGGATGCCACTTAAGGCCTGGGAATGACGCCAACAAGGGTCTGGAGTTCGAGTCTTGAGGGCAGCATGGGAGTGTTTTATTTTTGTATTTTGCGTCAAGAAGGGAGGTTGGACTGAAGACGGCTTTAAGGAAATATGCAGTGGTCTTTGGATATAAAGCAGGCCTTGGTAAAGTGGCTGCAAGGCGCCACTTAAGGGCCTAGAGGTGACGCCTGGCACAGGTCTTTGGTTCGAGTTGCAGAAGAAGCGAATGGGATTTTATTTTTATGCGTCAAGTAGGAGCTTGGCTTGGGAGGTCTTAAAAGAGGTTGTGGCGGGTTTATGTCATAAAAACCGCCACGGCAGAGTGGCCTGGAGCGCTATATGCGGCTTGCGGCAACAAGGGCCTGGGTTCGAATCCCGTTGGCAGCATGGGGCGTGTTTTTATTTTGCTTTGGCGCTAGGACAAGGGGGAGCTTGGGAAAGAGGTGTTAAAAGAAGTTCAGGGTGAATTATAACACAATCAGCGCCTTGGTAAAGTGGCAGGGACATTACCTACAGTTAAGGGTTCCAACAGGTCCCGGGTTCAAGGCGTGGGAGCAGCAGTTGGGTGTTTTAATTTTAGCTTTTGGCGCCAAGAGAGAAGGAAGCATTGGACAGCAATTGGACTTTTAATTGAAAGAGGATTAAGCTTTTTATCCTCTTAAAATTCAACTGGAGTAAGGATAATTGTTGGATTTATTTTTGTTATTTGTTTATTTTGAATAGGTAGAG
Organism: Gossypium bickii; assembly: GCA_025503065.1. NCBI lineage: Eukaryota > Viridiplantae > Streptophyta > Magnoliopsida > Malvales > Malvaceae > Gossypium > Gossypium bickii. Next base: position 19,879,927 of record CP106721.1, on the reverse strand, counting down.
ATAATGGTTGTATTATTTATTTTAGATAATAAAGGAGTTATTTTATTTAGTTTAAATGTGGAGATAAGAGATAAAGAGGAGATAGAGTTTTATTTTATTTTATTTATTGTGAATATGTGGTCAAGAGTTATTATAGGAGAAGGAAGTGGAATTTGAGAGGAGGTAGGAGTGCCGAATTTGAGTAGTATAAATAGGGGTGACCATCCTTTAGCTATTCTTTTCTTCATTTTTATTTTCCTTGGCCGAAAGTTGTTCCTCTAATTCTCTTTTTGAGCCGAATTGCTTCTCACTTCTTCTCCCTATTCTTTCTCTTTTCTTCAACTTTAATTCTCCATCTTTTCTTGTATGGCCAAATACCCCATTTGCCATTAGTGCCATAGCCGAACCTAATAGCTTCTCTTTGTTTGAAACTCTAAAGAAACACCATCACTACCTTGATTCTCAAAAGTTGAAGATCAAGCGTTTTCTATCTTTTGTCGAATACACTCTGTCTTGCACTTCAACGGGTGATTGTGGTAAGTATTTTCTGTCCTAGCAATCGGTTATAGGTTCTCTTCCATTTGTGTGCCGAAAGCAAGTGTTTAAAGCCTTGGTTTTGTTTTGGCCGAGTCTAATAATTGTTTAATAGGGATTTCGACAGTCCAAGAGCAAGAAAGTAGGCAAATGGCCGTAGTGTCGCTTAGCGATAGCATCGGGATCGAAAGCATAGTTCTTCAAGTAATCAAGAATGTGTGATTAACCCACCGTTTTCCGGGTTTTTGCTATAATTGCATGTGTGATTTGTGTGCTAACTAGTGCAGTGGCAGTTATGTGGTAATTACCCTAAAAAGGGGTATATCGATATTCAGGTTAGTATTATCTGTTGATAAGAATGTGAAAGTGCCGATGTCAATGTGATTATGCCTATGGAAATATGATTGATTGCCTTAATAACATGTGCATACATTTATTATTATGCCGTTATTACATGTGCATGTGCATGGGGTGGGATATGAAAGAAGGTACGGGTGTACTTCGAGTACGTGGTTTGATGTTAGCCTTGAGCTCCATCGTGGATTAACGTTGACTGAGGTCACGTTGTGGATTAATTGCGATTTAGTTTGCGTGGTTTGATGAGTAGCTGTGTGCCTCATCGTGGTTGATATCGGCTATGTGCCATATCGTGGTTGATGAGTGACTATGTGTCCCATCGTGGTTTTGGTGTTAGCTACGGCTACATAGTGGATTGGCGCTGACTGAGGTCGCTTGTGGATTATTGTGCTTAATTGCACGTGGACGGCATTGATTGCCTTTTGGAGTGAAAAGGAGAGGGTAATTTAATAATCCCCTGGTGTGTGGTAGGCTGGATATGGGGGTGTGTAGCGGATGGACCCTAGGTTTGGGTTGGGCTTCATAATTGCATAATTTTGTAGGTAAACATATGTGAAAATGGGCCAAGCCCAGTATGATATGTGGATTATTAATAAAAGGGCCAAGCCAAGTATATGAATGTGAATCAGTGTGGAAATGGGCTAAGCCCAGTACGTGGAAATTATGTGGTTATCTACTCTATTATATGAATGTGATATGAATATGGGCCAAGCCCAGAATGTGGTAATATGTGAATATGATATTTGTTATCTGATATAAGTGGTTAACATGTGGGTGGAATTCAGTGGCTTAATTACACACTGAGTCTGTTAGACTCACCTAAAATTTTACTAAATATCACAGGTGATCGTGATTTTCGGACCGGGTTGGAGTGGATACAAAGGTGGCCATGCAGAAGCAGATTTCCATGCAGAAGTTGTTTTCCTTATTTAATAGAATTTATCATTTTCAGTATTTTGAGTATTTGAATAAGTATTTATTATAATAAGGCCCACTTAAAGTATTGGAATTTTGTTATGTTTAAGTTAGATTTATAATTAAGTTAATACTTTGTAAGTTAAATTTTTAAAAGCTATGTATATCTCAAAAGGCATATTAAAGTTTTGAATCTGGTACTTTTATAATAATTTGAATTTTATTTTCCTAGGATGTTTTAAATTACGAAAATGTTTTATTAAAGGAAACAAATTTTAACGATTTTTACTGTTAAGTAAGAATATTTTCGAACGTGTTTCGCAGTGGCATTTCAAATTCGGTCGTAGTGAATGGGCCGGGTTTGGGGTGTTACAGTTTGGTATCAGAGCCCGGTTCAAAACTCAGCTTTGAGGGTTTTGGGTCCAAAAATGTTTTCAAAAATGGGCTTTTCAAAAATATAGACTTTTATTTCAGGTTATTCTGGCATGGCACCTGTATCTCCGGCCCGAAGTCCACCAGGTAAGTACTTCTGACTTCTGAAGTGATTTGAACATGTGAATTGTATGGGCTTTTATGGAACGCAGATAGAAGAATATGGCCATTGAACCTTAGGACTAGTCCACTCAAACACAAGTGCATAAGACTTAAGGACACTCAAACAAACCTATGACTATGTCGCCGAGTTAAGGTGTGGCAACTGTTGTGCGCATGCCTAGGAGTGGATTCGGTAAGAGCTTGGTATTTAAGCAGTCCTAGCGACTCAGCTCCTCCTTACTTGAATCCTACCTGGTGCGTAGTAACCGTTCACCCTAACCAAGAGGACTTATTCATGGGCTAAACCCGATAATTAAAACCCGAAAGGGACTAGCCATGCAGTTTTATCAAATTTCTAGTTTTAAAATCCCTAAATTTCCCTTTTAATTGTAGTAAAAGATTATTGTGAAAATTTTTCCAAAATATCTCTGATTTACAAAATTACAAAAATGCCCCTAGTTGAAAAAAAAATTTACTAAAATACCCCTGATTGTAAAATTACTGTACTACCCTCAACTTTTGTTAAAATAATCTTACTTTACAAAAATACCAAAATCTCTGGTTTTCAAAATATCAAGATACCCAGATTTGGGAAAATTACTAAAATGCCCCTGACTTCTAAAATTTTTGATTTAACCCCGATTTCCAAAATTTTTGCAATACCTTTGATTTGAAAAATATTTTCAAAAATGCCCTTGAAACTTAGAGATTTCAAAATACCTTGATTTGTAAAGATTATTTTTGTGACCTCGATTTATTACCAAAATACCCCTATAGGAAAAATGACGAAATTACCCTTGGGGTAGGGAATGATCAGAAATGCCCAAAGTAGTGAAGTGAATGTTGTGGATGAATATGGATGTGATTCTCTGAATTAGAATAGTGAATTGGAAACTTTGATTGATCGAAAGAACAACTCCTTAAAACTTCGTTTCATAAAACTGTTCGCGAATTAACAAAGTGGAACAAAAGTACCTCTTTAATCAGATTAAATCGCGATGTTAGAAATGAGTTCTAGGGGATGTGTTAGATTTGTTAAGATCAGAGTGCGCAGCATAAGCGTAGTGCGATGAGTTAAGATGTACGACTATTCGTTAATAAGTAATTTCGAGGACAAATTTATTTTTAAAGAGGGTAGAACTGTAACATCCTATATTAGGGGTTATGCGTTTGGAGCATAACCCAAGTGCTAGTGGGTTTTAAGGGTATTTGGAGATGTTTTAAGAGTTTTTAGAACTTTAGAATGAAGGTGAAAGCTTTGGAAAAAAATTTGGATTTAAGTGTAAAAAGAGGAAATTAGGCTGAGGAGGCCTTAATAATAATTTGTGGGCGTTTTAGGTTATGAAAGGGGGCTTGGTAAAGTGGCTTAGGGACGCCACTTAAGGCCTGGGAATGGCGCCAACAAGGGTCTAGAGTTCGAGTCTTGACGGCAGCATGAGAGTGTTTTATTTTTGTATTTTGCGTCAAGAAGGAGGTTGGACCAAGACGGCTTTAAGGAAATATGCACAGTGGTCTTTGGACATAAAGCGTGCCTTGGTAAAGTGGTGGCGCAAAGGCGCCACTTAAGGGCCTGGAGGTGACGCCTAGCGTAGGTCTTTGGTTCGAGTTGCAGAGGAAGAGAATGGGATTTTATTTTTATGCGTCAAGTAGGAGCTTGGCTTGGGAGGTCTTAAAAGAAGTTGTGGCGGGTTTATGTCATAAAAAACCACGCCACAGAGTGGCTTGGAGTGCTATATGCGGCTTATGGCAACAAGGGCCTTGGTTCGAATCCCGTTGGCGGCATGGGGCGTGTTTTTATTTTGCTTTGGCGCTAGGACAAGGGGGAGCTTGGGAAAGAGGTGTTAAAAGAAGTTCGGGTGAATTATAACACAATCAACGCCTTGGCAAAGTGGCGTGGACGTTACTGCGCAGCTAAGGGTTCCAACAGTCCCGGTTCAAGGCGTAGGAGCAAAGAAAGGGTGTTTTAATTTTGGCTTTTGGCGCCAAGAGAGAAGGAAGCATTGGGCGGCAATTGGACTTTTAATTGATAAGAGATTAAGCTTTTTATCCTCTTAAAATTCAACCTGAGTAAGGATAATTGTTGGATTTATTTTTGTTATTTGTTTATTTTGAATAGGTAGAGATAATAGTTGTATTATTTATTTTAGATAATAGAGGAGTTATTTTATTTAGTTTAAATGTGGAGATAAGAGATAAAGAAGAGATAGAGTTTTATTTTATTTTATTTATTGTGAATATGTGTTCAAGAGTTGTTATAGGAGAAGGAAGTGGAATTTGAGAGGAGGTAGGAGTGCCGAATTTGAGTAGTATAAATAGGGGTGACCATCCTTTAGCTATTCTTTTCTTCATTTTTATTTTCCTTGGCCGAAAGTTGTTCCTCTAATTCTCTTTTTGAGCCGAATTGCTTCTCACTTCTTCCCCCTATTCTTTCTCTTTTCTTCAACTTTAATTCTCCATCTTTTCTTATATGGCCAAATACCCCATTTGCCCTTAGTGCCATAAAATTAAACTAGTAGCTTCTCTTTGTTTGAAACTCTAAAGAAACACCATCACTACCTTGATTCTCAAAAGCCGAAGATCAAGCATTTTCTCTCTTTTGTCGAATACACCCTCTCTTGCACTTCAACGGGTGATTGTGGTAAGTATTTTCTGTCCTAGCAATCGGTTATAGGTTCTCTTCCATTTGTGTGCCAAAAGCAAGTGTTTAAAGCCTTGGTTTTGGTTTGGCCGAGTCTAATAATTGTTTAATAGGGATTTCGACAATCTCAGAGCAAGAAAGTAGGCAAATAGCCGTAGTGTCGCTTAGCGTTAGCATCGGGATCGAAAGCGTAGTTCTTCAAGTAATCAGGTGTGTGATTAACCCACCGTTTCTGGGTTTTTGCTATAATTGCATGTGTGATTTGTGTGCTAACCAGTGCAGTGGCAGTTATGTGGTAATTACCCTAAAAAGGGGTCTATCGATATTCAGGTTAGTATTATCTGTTGATAAGAATGTGAAAGTGCCGATGTGAATGTGACTATGCCTATGGAAATATGGTTGATTGCCTTAATAACATGTGCATGCATTTATTATTATGCTGTTATTACATGTGCATGTGCATGGGGTGGGATATGAAAGAAAGTACGGGTGTACTTCGAGTACGTGGTTTGATGTTAGCCTTGAGCTCCATCGTGGATTGACGTTGACTGAGGTCACGTTGTGGATTAATTGCGATTTAGTTCGCGTGGTTTGATGAGTAGCTGTGTGCCTCATCGTGGTTGATATCGGCTATGTGCCATATCGTGGTTGATGAGTGACTATGTGTCCCATCGTGGTTTTGGTGTTAGCTACGGCTACATCGTGGATTGGCGCTGACTGAGGTCGCGTTGTGGATTATTGTGCTTAATTGTACGTGGACGATATTGATTGCCTTTTGGAGTGAAAAGGAGAGGGTGATTTAATAATCCCTTGGTGTGTGGTAGGCTGGATACGGGGGTGTGTAGCGGATGGACCCTAGGTTTGGGTTGGGCTTCATAATTGCAAAATTTTGTATGTGAACATATGTGAAAATAGGCCAAGCCCAGTATGATATGTGGATTATTAATAAAAGGGCCAAGCCCAGTATATGAATGTGAATCAGTGTGGAAATGGGCTAAGCCCAGCACGTGGAAATTATGTGGTTATCTACTCTATTATATGAATGTGATATGAATATGGGCCAAGCCCAGAATGTGGTAATATGTGAATATGATATTTGTTATCTGATATAAGTGGTTAACATGTGGGTGGAATTCAGTGGCTTAATTACACACTGAGTCTGTTAGACACACCCAAAATTTTACTAAATATCACAGGTGATCGTGATTTTCGGACCGGGTTGGAGTGGATACAAAGGTGGCCATGCAGAAGCAGATTTCTACGCAGAAGTTGTTTTCCTTGTTTAATAAAATTTATCATTTTTAGTATTTTGAGTATTTGAATAAGTATTTATTATAATAAGGCCCACTTAAAGTATTGGAATTTATAATTAAGTTAATACTTTGTAAGTAAAATTTTTAAAAGCTATGTATATCTCAAAAGGCATATTAAAGTTTTAAATCCAGTACTTTTATAATAATTTGAATTTTATTTTCCTAGGATGTTTTAAATGACGGAAATGTTTTATTAAAGGAAACAATTTTTAACGATTTTTACTTTTAAGTAAGAATATTTTCGAACGTGTTCCGCAGTGGCATTTCAAATTCGGTCGTAGTGAATGGGCCGGGTTTGGGGTGTTACATTGAGAATCCAAGGATGTAGGAGGAAGTCTTGGAAAATATTGGAATTTTAAGTCTAAAGGAGAGGCTAGGCTGAAGAGGTCTTAAGAGAAATTATGGGGAGTTTATGACACAAAGATAGCACTGGAAAAGTGGCTTGGGACGCTACCTTAGGGGCTTGGAAGGTTGCGCCAAAGGGAGTTTCAAGGGATGGGGTTTGAACCACGTTGACAGCATGGGAGTGTTATTTTATTTTGCAAGTTTGCGTCAAGAAGGGGAAGTTGGGCTAAGGAGGCCTTAAGAAAATATGTAAAGGTTTTTGGACAGGAAAGTGAGCTTGGTAAAGTGGCTGCAAGGCGCCACTTAGGGCATTGGTGAATGACGCCATGAGCAGGGAGGAAGGGCTCGGGTTCGAGTCTTGGTGACGGCATGGAAGTGTTCTTTATTATTTTGCTTTTTGGCGTTAAGGGAGAGGGGGAGTGATGGACGCCTTTGGACTTGCAAATGGATAAGGATAAGTCTTGCTATTTCTTTTTAATTTCGGCTAAAAGAGTTGGATATATATGGTTTATTTTATTTATTTTAAATGGGAAGATAAGGGATAATGTGATGGATTATTTTTATTTTATTAATTGAGATGATAATGGGAGAAAAGTGTGGGATATGATAGGAGAAGACGGGTTGGCCGAATGTGAGTCTCTTTGGGTTGGTAAATTCGGCCATGAAAGGGAGTAGCCGAATTCTTTATAAAGGGTCTAGATGTTCTTTTTCGGTTCTTTTCCTTCTTCAGTATTTTCTTTTTCGACATTTTCTTTCCACTCTTGTGCTTGCCGAAATTTGCACTCTATTTCTTGACCAAAAGCCGAACCCTCCTTGACATCATTGCCAAAATACTTCAAACTCTTCTCTTCTACTTTCTCTATTTACTCTTAGCCGAACCTACATCTCTTGTTCAAGCTCTCTCTTTTATGTTGTTGTTAGCCGAGTGTTCATCATTGTTTGCAGGCCATAGCCGATTGCATCTCTTCCTTTGGGGCCGATTTATTCTTAGATTAAAAGCCGAAAATCAAGCACTCTTTCCTTGTTGTCGACTACTCTTTCCAAATCTCTTCAAACGTGGGTGGTGGGTAGATTCTTCCTTAGTAATCAGTTTAGGTTCTTTTTCTAAGGCTGGCCGAATATATTTAGGGCCATATTAATGTGTGTTTCTTTTATACCAATGTTAGGGTGCATTAAAGGAGATTTCTCGGGTTTTAAACATCAAGGTAAGTAGTTGCTAATATTCGGCCAAGGGCCATTTTTCTAGATTTTATGTGTAAGCCGATCCTAATATTTACTAAGTAGGGAGGTCGACAACTTCAGGAGCAAGTGACGGATTCGGGACTTCAACCTAGGTAAGGGTTAGTTTCGGCCAAGGGTTATACCATAAGGTGTTCATGTGTTAAAACCGAAACTAACATTGAGTTTATAGGGATTCCGACAGGAAGGAAGTAAGCGAATATTTCGGGATTCAGATAAGCAGGTAAGTGGTTGTAAACATTTGGCCAAAGGCCATTTTATGGGTTTAAGTGCTGACTAATTGTGATTATGGCTTTTAGGGGCATATCGACAGGAATAAAGAGTTTCGGGATTCTAGATTGTGTTAGGTTCATATAGTTCAGGATTTCGCTAAATAGTTAGGTACGTAGTTATCGCACTGTTCTCTTTATTGTTTAATGTGTTGTTATATATATGTGATATGATGTGAATGGTAGCTGAAATAAGGGGCTAAGATGGTGGATACCCATGACGGGTAATCGAGTAACCAGGTCAGTATTTTGTGACGTTAATTTACATATGGTATGTGCATGTAGATGTGATGGCATGTGATGTATATCTGTTCCAGTGATATGTTGTCATGATACATTTATATGCATAGGGCCTGGGATATGATCAAAGAAGGACAGGGTGTACATATTTATGTACGTGGTCTAATGATAGCCTTGTGCTACATTGGCGCTTGATGATAGCTATGTGCTTCATCAAGCTGGGGTGTTGGCTATGTGCCACCTCCTAGCGAATGATGGCTGTGTGCATCATCGTGGATTGAGGATGACCTCGAGTCACCTCGTGGATATTGACATGTGGGGTCACTTAGGTGATCGGTGGATTAGCCACGGCCTTGAGCAGCAGGTCTGCTAAGGTAGGTGTAGCGGATGGACACTAGGTGGGGCAGGGCTTCATAATAGCACAATTTTGTATGTTCACTGTATGGATATAGGCCAAGCCCATATGTGTGGAGACATGTGAAATAACTATGCACTGAGTCTATTGACTCACCCAAATTTTATCAACATCGCAGGTGATACGTGAATTTTGGACCGTGTTGGAGTGGATACAAAGGTGGCCATGCAGAAATTATTTTTACGCTATGCAGAAGACATTATATTTATTTAACTCAGATAATTTTTAAGTATTTGTGATTAATTATTTATTTTAATAAGGGCCTCCTAAAGTATTTAAGGATTTTTATTATTATGTTGAATTGACATTTAAATTATTATTTGAAAATGTTTTATTTTCGGCAACTTATATATTTTAAATTTACATTAAGGTTTCCAATTCGGTTATTTTGTAACAGTAAGGTTTTACTTAAAATTTTAAATATACCATGCTTTATAAACGATGGCAAACTTTTACGATTTTATTTACAAGTGAAACTCTTTTCAAACGTTTTTCACAGTGACACACTAGATCCGGTCAAGACTCGTGGGCCGGGTTTGGGGGTCTTACAGTTTGGTATCAGAGCCCGGTTCAAAACTCGGCTTTGAGGTTTTGGGCCCGAAAACAGTTTTCAAAGATGGGTTTTTCAAAATATGGACTTTTATTTCAGGTATTCTGGCATGGCACCTGTATCTTCGACCCGAAGTCCACCAGGTAAGTACTTCTGACTTCTGAAGTGAATTGAGTATGTGAAGTTTATGGGCTTATATGGGAACATAGAATAGTAGAATAGGGCTACTAAACCCTAGGACTAGTCTATTCCAAACAGAAGATACATAAGATTTAAGAACCACTAAACAAACCTGTGACTAGGTCGCCAAGCTAGGGTGTGGCAACCATTGTGTGCATGTCTAGGAGTGGATTCAGTAAGAGCTTGGTACTTAAGCAATCCTAGCGACTCACCTCCTCTTTACTTGAATCCTACTTGGTGCGTAGCTTTGGTTCACCCTAACCAAGAGGACTCAGTCACGGGCTAAACCCAATAACTAAAACCTGGAAGGGACTAGCCACATTTTCATGGAAACCCTAATTTTTTAAAAGTCAACAAACTACTCTTTGAATTATGAAAATTTTTATTTTCTAAAAGTTTTTTAGGTTACAAAATTACCTAAATACCCCTGGCTGTAAAATTACAAAAATGTCCTTGGCTTATAAAATGTCCATACTACCCATTGTTTTATTAAAATTTTCATTACCTTATAAAATGTCCAAAAACCCTAATTTGCAAAATATCAAAATACCCTGATTTGAAAAAAATTTACTAAAATAACCCTGACTTACAAAATTACCAAAATGACCCCGATTTCTGAATTTTCTGCAACACCACTGATTTGGAAAACAAATTTTTAAAATAACCCTGAGTTTTTGTAAATTTTGAAATATCTTTGATTTGTCAAGATTTTCAACTTGACCCCAATTTATTACCAAAATACCCTATAGGACAAATGACGAAAATACCCCTGGGGTAGGAATAGACAAAATATAGAAATAGCGAATGTGTGTGATAGATGGTACTGAATGAATGTTTGAATGAATGTGCTCCTCTGAATTAGGATAGAAGACTTGAAACTCTGAGTGATCGAAAGAACTACTATTAAACCTCTGTTATAAAATTTCTTCGCGGATAATCAGGGGAACAAAATTCTGATGCATAAAACTTTTTAATCAGATTAAATCGCAACATTAAAAATGAGTTCTAGAGGACGTGGTCGTCGTGGGCGTGGTAGAGGTAGAATGGCTGTATCAGAACCCGTTAGGTCGGGTCAAGGATCTGAGAATGAAGTACCACCACCACCAGCTTTTGGTGTTGAGTAGCAAGATCAGACGGGGGATGATGCTGTATCGCAGGCTCTGCTGCGAGTTTTGGAGATGGTGGCTGGAGCAGGTTGAAATATGAGAGCTAGGAAGTCCGTACTCGAGCGACTCCGAGCCAATGGAGCTGAGGTGTTCTGAGGTGTATCTGGTGTGGCACCCAGTATGGCTGAGTATTGGTTGGAAGCAACCGAACGAATTATGGATGAGCTGGATTTGACCGCTGAAGAGAAATTGAAGGGAATGGTGGCGCTACTTCGTGACGAGGCGTATCAATGGTGGCTAACAGCTCAGGATGGTGCCACAGCCGAGGATCTCATTTGGGAGTTTGTTAAGGCGGCATAACAGAAAAAGTATGTTGGTACTCAGTACATTAATGCACAGAGGAAAGCATTTCTGGGGCTCGTTCAAGGGAACAAGTCTGTAGCGGAGTACGAGGCTGAATTCTTGAGGTTAAGCCAATATGCTCGAGGAGTAGTGGCTACGGAGCATGTACGATGTGTCCGGTTTGAGGACAGATTAAGGGACGACCTAAGGTTGTTGATAGCTCCATATCAAGAGCCGGAGTTCGCTGTGTTAGTAGAGAAGGCTAAGGTAGCCGAGGGGATTAAGGACTCTATGAGACAGAACAGAGATAAGGATAAGAACTGGGATAAGAGGAGTTTTGGACCGTCAAAATCGCCTGAGAGTCTTCAGAAAAGACCGAAGGTTGAGAATTCTGTTCGTGTTACTAAGCCAGCTACCGGAACTCCGGACTGTCCGTGTGCTCAGTATGGAAGGTATCATGTTGGCGAGTGCTGGAACCAGGATCTGAATAGGGTTCAGACAGCAGGTCAAGATTATGTGCAGCCAGGCAGAGGGGGTCAGCAAGCCACAAGGGGTCATGGTCCGAACCATAGAGGGAATGGTTCCGGCCAAGGTCGTGGAACACCAAGCAGATGTGACTTCGGGTACGTTCCTTATTTCTGGAATACCCTTAATTGTTTTGCTTATTATAGGGTTAGCTTATTCTTGTAATTCTAGTGAAGTGTATGGAACTTCGAATGTGAACTTTGAGTTTGTGCATAGGAAATGTGTTAGTTTTTCTTTTGATCAGAGTGCGCAGCCGTAGCATAGTGTAGTCAGATAGGATGTACGATTGTTCGTTAGTAAGTAATTTCGGGGACGAAATTATTATAAGGAGGGTAGAACTGTAATATCCTAGATTTAGGGGTTATGCGCTGGATGCATAATTCGTAGGTTAGTAGGCTCAGGCTATGGTTGAGTGTGTTTTAAGGGTTTTGAGAATCCAAGGATGTAGGAGGAAGTCTTGGAAAATATTGGAATTTTAAGTCTAAAGGAGAGGCTAGGCTGAAGAGGTCTTAAGAGAAATTATGGGGAGTTTATGACACAAAGATAGGATTGGAAAAGTGGCTTGGGTAAGATGGTGGATACCCATGATGGGTAATCGAGTAACCATGTCAGTATTTTGTGACGTTAATTTACATATGGTATGTGCATGTAGATGTGATGGCATGTGATGTATATTTGTTCCAGTGATATGTTGTCATGATACATTTATATGCATAGGGCCTGGGATATGATCAAAGAAGGACAGGGTGTACATATTTATGTACGTGGTCTAATGATAGCCTTGTGCTACATTGGCGCTTGATGATAGCTATGTGCTTCATCAAGGTGGGGTGTTGGCTATGTGCCACCTCCTAGCGGATGATGGCTGTGTGCATCACCGTGGATTGAGGATGACCTCGAGTCACCTCGTGGATATTAACATGTGGGGTCACTTAGGTGATCGGTGGATTAGCCACGGCCTTGATCAGCAGGTCTGCTAAGGTAGGTGTAGCGGATGGACACTAGGTGGGGTAGGGCTTCATAATAGCATAATTTTGTATATGCACTGTGTGGATATGGGCCAAGCCCATATGTGTGGATGAACTGAGTCTGTTGACTCACCCAAATTTTATCAACATCGCAGGTGATACGTGAATTTTGGACCGGGTTGGAGTGGATACAAAGGTGGCCATGCAGAAATTATTTTTACGCTATGCAAAAGACATTATATTTATTTAACTCAGATAATTTTTAAGTACTTGTGATTAATTATTTATTGTAATAAGGGCCTCCTAAAGTATTTAAGGATTTTTATTATTATGTTTAATTGACATTTAAATTATTATTTGAAAATGTTTTATTTTCGGCAACTTATATATTTTAAATTTACATTATGGTTTCCAATTCGGTTATTTTGTAACAGTAAAGTTTTACTTAAAATTTGAAATACACCATGTTTTATAAACGATGGCAAACTTTTACGATTTTATCTACAAGTGAAACTCTTTTCAAACATTTTTCGCAGTGGCACACTAGATCCGGTCAAGACTCGTGGGCCGGGTTTGAGGGTCTTACAGAGCATGGTACAGAAGAGGCCACGTGAGAGCCAGAGGATGTGATGCAGCAGCAATACCCTCAACTCTTTTGACCAGGTAATTTCGAGGCTGAAATTATTTTTAAGGAGGGTAGAACTATAACATCCTTAAAATCTGGGTCTTTGCATTTTGTGTGTTTGCATGTGGATAGTATGGTTGTTGTGTTAGTTTAGCCTATTTTAGGGTCTAGGTGTGGGCTTTGGGGTAGGCTAGAACCTTAGCAAAAATTTGATTTTGAGTACATGGAAAGGGGAGCTGAAAGAGTTAGGTGTTAAGGATAATTGTTAGCAAGTTCTGACACAAGAAGTGCCTTGGAAAAGTGGCAAGGATGCGCCACTTGAGGCCAAGGGAAGTGACACCTCAGGTATGTGGGAGAGCCTTGGTTCGACCTGCGAAGATACCTTTCTGCTTATTCTTTTTGACGCCAGGACCTGGAGGAGGTGTGCTTAGGATGGACTCTGGTGGATAGCTGTTGAAGAAGTCAACAGATTCAAATAAGTGGAAGAGAGGAATTTGTGGAGTTTGAAGCATTCAAACTCGTTTGAATAAGTGGTCAAGAAAAAGCAAGGAGAAAAAGAAGGGATTGAAAGGGGAGTGTGGTTAGCCCAATTTTTGAAAGTAGTTTGGGCAAGGGGAGCATTTGGTTTTGAGGTGCTAGCTAGGGAGGTGGCCGAATGTGGTATAGGCCTTGGTGGGGTTGTGGTATTCGGCTAGTTGGAAGCACTTAGGACTTTACTCTTTTATTTTCTTTTGGTGCTGAATTGTGCTACTTTCCTAGTTCACATTTTACATTTGTTATTTGTTTTTTTCTCCTCTCAAAAAGCCATAGCCGAATCTCTTTTACTTTCTTTTCTTCATTTTGGTACCAAAGCCGAAAACATCATTCCACATCTCTTTCGATTTCTTTTCTTTTCCCAATCTCTCTTCTGTCGAAATACCTAAACTTGTCTTCTCTTTTCCAATCTCTTTACCATAGCCGAAACCCCTTGATTCTTATCACCTTGACTTAGATTTTCTTTCAATCACTAGAAGCCGAAGACCATACCTTCTATTATTCTTAGCCGAATCATTGCAGGATTTGTAAGATCTCTGTCGTTTCTTCGTTGTAATATCTCTTTCTTTCTTATCTTCATTCCAAATCGAATCACTTTCTTATTATCTGAATGGTTGATTCTTTCTTTTCACTCTTTAATCTTAGAAGCCGAATATTCTTGTGGTGTCAACCTTGTCGAATTTTCTCCTCTTCTGGGATAGTGCCGAATTCTCTTAAGTGCCAAAGGGATCTCTTGTGATTAAGGTTAGTGATGTTTTTTTGAATCGATTATCTTCTTTTCTTGGATTTCCATGCCAAAGCCGAATGGCTAATTGGCCTAATGTGTGGGTGTTTGGCCGATTGTAGGAGGAAGTGTTGCCGAATTCTTTTGATCTTCGAGATTCGTTTGGCTTGTGAATCAAGCCTAAAAGCTTCAAGAGTTGTCAATTTAGGTAAGGGCCTTAGCTTAAATCGTTAATCTCTTTTGGTTTATTTTCTCTGCTTTGATTCGGTTAGTGACTAAGGTGTGTTATGGACTCGAAGACTAGCCAAACGTTAGGAGGGGTTGGATCTGAGACCCCAGCCCCTAAGTTCAAGAAGAGGGCTGTGTCGGCTGTTCGCGATTGGCTACTAGGGTGTGGGCGGGCATCTTAGCAAAGCAAGAGGCAGATAGCAGTAGTGTCGATTAACGACAATGCTGACGTAGAAATCGTAGTCTTGCGGGTAATCAGGTGTGTAACTCTTACACACTTCATTAGTTAATCTGTTTATCATGTATTTTGTCAAAAGCCAGATTTACTGATGAAACTGTTATGCTACTCTTATGGGTAAGAGCGAGGACTTCGGGTAAGTCCACTATTGATTGATTAACGATAAATGCCTCTATAATATTTGCATATGCCATGCCATGTGATGATAGTATATTAAGCATGTTTGTTATGCCATGAAAAGTATGTTCATAAAGTTGGGTATGATGAGAGGAGGGTGAAGGCATGATTTCAAATTGTCACCAGTGGTTTTGACCACACAGTGAGTTGGCCCCGCTTTCTATACTATTGTGACTAGTCTCAGTGGTTTTGACCACCAGTGGTTTTGACCACATATTGCTATCTTTGTGACTCGTTCTAGTGGTTTGGTACCACAGTGGGTTGGCCCCACATATCGATATACAGGATTGTCACCAGTGGTTTTGACCACAAGGTGGGTTGGCCCCACCCATACTATTTGTGACTACGGTCACCAGTGGTTTTGACCACACATACATTATTTGTGACTACGATCACCAGTAGTTTTGACCACACGGGGTAGATTTAGGAGTTTCAAATGGCTAGGTTTTGGGTTGCATGACATACTTATTGACTTATGAAATTGTGTAAGAGCATTAATGTATTCGGGATGGGGAATTATACACTGAGTCTCGGTGACTCACCCCTTTCTTTACATTTTGCAGATGATGCATAGATTGTGGATACGTAGCCGGGGCGGACTCGAGGTGGCCATGCACAATTTCTTTTTCGAGTTTTGTTTTAACTACCTTTTTGGTTTTAATTTATTTTAAATTTGGTTTTGGGTTGTAATAAGACCACTAGTTTTATTTCTGGGATTATTTATCTGTTTTAAATTTTTACTGAATTTTGCCTAAGCTAAAATAAAACGGTATGACTAAATAACTTATGAAATGAGTGTTTTCTAAACTTTCACCAATCATCGGGTTTTTCCTAAAACATTACCATCGGGTAACGGCAAACCAGTAGTAACAACAAGTTAACTCAATTTTCTTTTAAACGGTTTTTAACAACGTTACTCAAACAACTCAGCTTTTCATAAAATCAGAAGTTTCCCTAAAATGAGAGACGACAAATTGTTTTCAATAACGTTTCTTCACAAAATTAAATCAACAACTTGTTTTCTTCAAAAATGTTTTCCCTGTGACATGCCGGATTCAGTCGTAGCGTTTTCACCGGGTTTGGGGTGTTACAAAGATAATTTCAGTAATGTGAAATTGGAATGTTCTAGCGTGATGTGAAATTCAAACAATCTCGATTCCTTGAAAGTCATTATCCAATTTAAACTCACATTGCCTTTAAGGAAAAAAAACCTTGATTTCTCGAAGTTCTGAAAAGACACATATCGTGCCAGGAAATATCCTCCAAGGTACATGCACTATAACTTGTAGTAGTTCATTGCCTATGGACTCCTTGTTTCATTTTTCATTTTCACTTCTTCGATATTAATCTGTTAGTTTTTTCCTCTTTCTTTTCCGTAGAGGAGAGGCAATCTTGAAATCATCTTTGAAAGTGATGTAACGCTTCAAAGTCTTAACTTGATTTTCTTATTCTTCTTTCTTTAGATTACTTTTTTTATCAATATCGAGAATGAAACTCCAAATATGTCGGTGACGTACATCCCACATTCTCCCTATTAAAAAAGGCTCAATTTATATAAAAACTAAATCCTATCCATTATTTGGGCAATACCTACGAGAGTTATAGAAATGTAACATCTGATTTAACTCACTAAGAGAAATTTTCATTTTTCGATTTCCATTACTTATTCCACAAAAAGCTTCCATTCATATTTCAGTAAAATTGGGTTGAAATGCTTACACTGAAAAAACTTAACGTAGAACGAAGAATACAACAACAGAATTGGAGTCCCACGATAAAGACATACATCGGCTTAATTTCAGAACGGGAAATATTTTTGAGTTATTAATTTTGAATTTCAATCATTTAGTTGCCATTTTCCGTTTTACTAATATGATAAGTGTGATAAAAACTTTTTAACAACAACAAGGTTATAAGAATTTACGCTTAGCATAATTATTTCTACATTGCAAAGACATACATATCAACGGGTAAAGGAATCGGTATAGCTCATTCAATTTTGAGATACACGTGAATTTTTAACCATCAACATAGCAAGTGCATACACAACTTCAAAATATTAGAAAAATAGGACGATCAGAACATCCTCGAAAGGGCCTATGCATTTTCGGTTTAATTATACGAATAAATTTCTAATATTTTTGGAAACCTAGAAATGCATCGAAATGAAAATGGAAATGAACATTTTTGGAAACCTAGAAATGCATGGAAATGAAAATGGAAATGAACATTTTTGGAAACCTAGAAATGCATGGAAATGAAATTGGAAATGAACATTTTTGGAAACACAAAATGTAAGGAAATGATTCAAAATGGAAAGTAAACATTTCTGGAAACTTGGAAATGTAAGGAAATGGCAAGTTTACAGAGCCGATCGAAAATTTTTGGAAACTTAGAAATGACCTAGAAATGTCGAGTTTTAAGGTTTAAAAGAGGAAATAAAGGCAAAGTGGCCTTAAAAGAAAAAAAATTGTGAAATTTGACACACAAACAGGCTTGGAAAAATGGCCTGGAGATGCCATTTAGGGCCTATGGAAATGGCGCCATATGCAAGAAGAATGGGCCTAGGTTCGAGTCACTTGGGAAGCAAATAAAAAGGAGTTTTATTTTTTGCTTCCAGAAGACTGGAGTAGACGGCAAGGCTTCTAGAAAAAGGGAGTTTTATTCCCTTTAAATTTCGGCAATTAATGGGATAAATGAAGGACTTTTAAATTTGGATTATTTTGAAGAGATAATTAAATGCTTTTAATTTAAATAAAGTGATAATTAAAGGATAATATTATCACAAAGGAAGAGTGGTGGCCAAGTAGGGGACTCTAGCCTGGTAAATTCGGCTAAGGGAGGAAAAGTGAGGCCATTCTTCCATCTTTTCTAAGTGATTGCCGAAAATTCCCTAGCCCCCTCTTTCTCTCTGCTAAAATTTTCCTTAAGCAAAAATCCATCTTTTCTTTTTTCTTTTCTCTTCCACTGTCAAGCCGAAGCCTCTTTGATCCCTATCTAAGTCTCCATAGCCGAATTCCTCTGAGGATCTAAGTAAGGGAGCAATCAACTACAGCATCAAAAGGGTAAGATCTGTGGTCAATCGATTTTCATTCCTTTTCTTTTACCGAAATCAAGGTACTAATCTTATTAGCAATTTTGGCCGAATCTACAAGGGATCTCTCGGATTTCTACAATTGTCGAATACAAGGAAGAATCTTCCAGGAATTCAAGGATCTAAGGTAAGAAATATGAATATTCGGTCAAAGGTTATGTTTTATGTCTTAATATTAGATTAAATCTAACATGAAGTTATAGGGATTTAAGCAGGACATACAAGGCAAGGAATACTTTCGGGATTTGGAAATTGTAAGGTAAGTGCATAGATCCAATCGGCCAAGGCTTATTTTGGTATTTAGAATTATTTCCCATTTATTCAAAAGTCAGAAACTGACATGATTACATGATTTGGTGGCTAGCCGATTTTAAGGGAGGAATACTACAAATTTCGGGATTTGATTATCAATCAAATCAGCAAACAAGGTAAGTTTTAGTAATACTATTCCTACTAGGATTTGGTTTTAAAGCTGAAAAGGGTTATTAATGCTTAAACGATTGGCCGAATATAGGAGTTAAAGATCTAAATCTGTAGATCGATTCTCGGGATTTCAAGGACTTCGTTAAGCGAATCAGGTGTGTACCCCACACTATCTTTTAATACGATGTATGGCTTAAACTTGTTATATGTTCTAATATGAAAATATAAAAATGTGGCTAATGTACCATGTTATGGTACAAAGTACTCAGGTACGTTTCCTACTCCTACTAGGATTACGAAATATGTTATATTTAACATGTGAAAAGTGACATGAATGTGAATTTAAGTATGATATGCATAATATGATTAATATGGGGCATTCGGGTTATATGAAAAGGGGAAGTGAAGGTGATGACTTCGGTCTCACTATCTGAATGTGGTGACTTCGGTCACGTTATCTGAATGTGGTAACTTCAGTTACGTTATCTAAATGTGGTGTCTTATGACACAATTATCTGGTGACTATGCCACGAATTTATATGGGCGATGAGCACGTCGACTGCAGTGACTGCCTTCGAAGGTGTGTAGCGGATGGAGGGTCGACTTAGTAGTCTCCACGGTGTGCAGGTTGGTACGGGGATGTGTAGCGGATGGCATCTAGGTTTGGGTTTGGATTGCATCATCATTTTTATCTGTTATATGAATAAGTAATTGATGTGAAAATGTATGCCTGATCTATTGAATTTTAGTGTTGCGTACACAATGAGTCTGTTGACTCACCCCGTTGTGGGACTACTTTTCAGGTGTCGAACAGTGATGGACCGGGCCGGTAGATCTTGTGGTGGCCATGCTCAGCTAGAAGTTTTGATTTAATTTGGACACTTTATTTTATTTAAGTACTTTGAAATTTTATTTTGGGATTTTACTTGTTGTAATAAGGCCATGGTTACATTTCTTTACTTTTATTTTCTTTTATTACTATGTTACGAACTATTTTAAATTAAGGTTCAAATAAAATTATTTCTTTAAAAATAAACACTAAATTGTTTTGTCACCTTAATTAATTGGATTTTAAAATAAGATAAATGGGTTTTTAACTCAAGCCCAACCCAAAACGATATTTTTCTTAAATTCGCACAAGTTTTTCCCAAGAAACAAACGAACTTTGAATCGGTTTACTTGAGGAACATACCAGATTCAGTCCAGGCTCGTGGGCCGGGTGTGGGGTGTTTCAACGACACACATAACGAATATGTTTGCCTATAATGCAAGTGTACTGTATCTCACGTTGCTTTTCCATATGTTATTATCGTCCTGGTATTTGGTTTGGAGTGGACGTAACAGTTCAATCCCAGTTTCAACGTAAAAACCCATTTACGACATAATCATCTTTATTGAACCTTATTTTCGTGATCCGTTTAAAGCCATTTAAGAATTATAAAGGGAAGTATAAATGTGTGTCTTTCAATTAATATTTAGATTTGTAGTAATTAAAATGAATGCTAATTAAACTGAAATATTTAATGTTTTCTTTTATTGTAACGTATTCTAGTCTAATGTGGTTATAACACTTCCTATAAATGCCAGTTTTTTTCCCTGCGAATCTTGTTCGAATTTAATTTTACGTACCAAATTTAACTAGTAACATCAGATTCACGCAGTATGGCAAGCCTTAATGTTTATTCCGTCCTATTGGTTTATTCTTAACTTGCGGGCCAATAATGGCTACGAAGGAGAACGACCAGATTATTAAGGAAAATAATTGTGAAACTAAAATGGGTTTGCCATGTGTTCTAGAAGCTTTCACGGCTATTTTCCAAATAGGGACTATTTCTAACCAGTGTTGCGGTGAACTTGTTGTGTTGGGAAAAGTTTGCCACTCAGCATTAGTAAAGAGGACCCTTGAAATTCCTCTATTCAAAGACCTAAACCCAGCGACAATTATAGTGAAAAGCATTAATACGTGGAATAATTGCCATGCATTGATCGATTCACCATCTCCGTCTGCTTAAGGATATAGTATTGCTTAAGCTAACAAATGGTTACAAGACGTAACTGGCCCAAAATTGTTTTTTATCTTTATTTTTGATATTGATTCGAATGCTTCCTTAAAATGCGTCATGGGATTTAAGCCAAGTGAAATTATATTTAGTTGTACCGAAATTAAATGGTTCTAGAGAAGCCATTACTTAATACACTATGATTTTATACAAGCCATTATTTTTAATTTTATAGCATTGGAACTCGATAACCACCTCAAATCGAGCACTAGATATTGTTTCACATTGGTTAAATTGACACAAATATAATTATTACAAACATTAAGATAATTTCAATAATGTGAAATTGGAATGTTCTAGCGTGGTGTGAAATTCAAACAATCTCGATTCCTGGAAAGTCATTATCCAATTTAAACTCACATTGCCTTTAAGGAAAAAAAAACTTGACTTCTCGAAGTTCTAAAAAGACACATATCGTGCCAGGAAATATCCTCCAAGGGACATGAACTATAGTTTGTAGTAGTTCATTGCCTATGGACTCCTTGTTTCATTTTTCATTTTCACTTCTTCGATATTAATCTGTTAGTTTTGTCCTCTTTCTTTTCCGTAGAGGAGAGGCAATCTTGAAATCATCTTCGAAAGTGATGTAGCGCTCCAAAGTCTTAACTTGATATTCTTATTCTTCTTTCTTTAGATTACTTTTTTTTATCAATATCGAGAATGAAACTCCAAATATGTCGTGACGTCGTCCCCACATTCTCCTATATTAAAAAGGCTCAATTTATATAAAAACTAAATCCTATCCATTATTTGGGCAAATCCTACGAGAGTTATAGAAACGTAACATCATTTGTTATTTCTGATTTAACTCTCTAAGAGAAATTTTCATTTTCCGATTTCCATTACTTATTCCACTAAAAGCTTCCATTCATATTTCAGTAAAATTGGGTTCAAATGCTTACACCGAAAAAACTTAACGTAGAACGAAGAATACAATAACAGAATTGGAGTCCCACGATAAAGACATACATCGGCTTAATTTCAGAACGGGAAATATTTTTGATTTATTAATTTTGAATTTCAATCATTTAGTTGCCATTTTCCGTTTTACTAATATGATAAGTGCGATAAAAACTTTTTAACAACAACAAGGTTATAAGAATTTACGCTTCGCATAATTATTTCTACATTGTAGCACATACATATCACTGGTAAAGGAATCTAGTGTAGCTCAATCAATTTTGAGATACACGTGAATTTTTAACCATCAACATAGCAAGTGCATACACAACTTCAAAATATTAGAAAAATAGGACGACACACATAACGAATATGTGTGCCTGTAATGCAAGTGTACTATATCTCACATTGCTTTTTCCATATGTTATTATCATCCTGGTGTTTGGTTTGGAGTGGACAGAACAGTTCAATCCCAGTTTCAACGTAAAAACTCATGTACGACATAATCATCTTTATTGAACCTTATTTTCGTGATCCGTTTAAAGCCATTTAAGAATTATAAAGGGAAGTATAAATGTGTGTCTTTGAATTAATATTTAGATTTGTAGTAATTAAAATAAATGCTAATTAAACTGAAATATTTAATGTTTTCTTTTATTGTGACGTATTCTAGTTCTAATGTGGTTATAACACTTCCTATAAATGCCAGTTTTTTTCCCGGCGAATCTTGTTCGAAATTAATTTTACGCACCAAATTTAACTAGTAACATCAGATTCGCGCAGTATGGCAGGCCTTAATGTTTATTCCGTCCTATTGGTTTTATCCTTAACTTGCGGGGCAGTAATGGCTACTGTAACACCCCAAACCCGGTCAACACACCACGACCGAATCTGGCGTGCTACGGAGTGAAAACATTTTTGAAAACACAAGTTGTCGAATACTTTCTAAGGAAAACTCTGTGATTGTTTAAGGTTTAGAAATACCTGCTTTAAACGATGTTAAAAAGTCGTGTTGTTGTCATTTTAAAACTCATGATTGGAAATCCACTTGTAGTTACAGATTTTAGAAATCATACTATACTTGTTAAAGACTGAGTAAGTCAAGCATAATTAAGTTTAAAACCATTTGCATTTGAAGTTGTTTGCAAATTAAAGTTGTAAAACATCCAAGTTATCTTTATTATCTTGTGAACTTTGTTACCCGATGGTGACGTTTGAAAAATCCGAAGAGGTATACTTTTTAAAACGTTGTTTTCACTGGTTATAAAGCAATTAAGTTGTTAAGCACATGCATAATATAATCAGAAGTAAAGCAAATAATTAAAAACCAAAAATAATACTTAGCGGCCTTATTACAAAACCCAAACCAAATTTAAAGTAAATAAATAAAACCGAAATAGAAATTTTAAAATCAAAACCCGAAAAGAAGTTTGCATGGCCACCTCGAGTCCTCCTCGGCTCCATATCCGCAATCTATGCCTCATATACAAAATATAAGGGAAGGGGTGAGTCACCAAGACTCAGTGTATAAATCCCCAACCCGATAGTTCAAGCGCTTACACAGATTATCAGTAAAACATGCAAATTATGTAACCCACAACCTAACCATCCGATCTCCTTTAACTGCCCCATGTGGTCAAAACCACTGGTGGTCAAAACCACTGGTGACCGTAGTCACAATATCATATATCGGTGTGGTCAAAACCACTAGTGACCGTAGTCACAAATCAAGTGATGGGGCCAACCCATCGTGTGGTCAAAACCACTGATGACAATCCCGTATCAATCATGTGGGGCCAACCCACTGTGGTACCAAACCACTGGGACAAGTCACAATATCCATATGTGGTCAAAACCACTGGTGACCGTAGTCACAAATATCATCAATGTGGTCAAAACCAATGGTGGTCAAAACCACTGGAACATAGTCACAAATAATATATCAAAGACGGGGCCAACCCGTCGTGTGGTCAAAACCGCTAGTGACAGTCCAAATATATCATCCCCCTCCTCTCAACAATCCCAACATCATGTTGATATTAATCGTGGCATAATAATATATGATGATGCAAATAACACATGGTATAACTTAAACAATAACATGATAGCATATATCGAGATCCATAATTAGGGGACTTACCCGAAATCCACACGCATGCCCTTATGGCAAAAACACCGATTTCAATGGCTATTACAGTAACACAATAAACATGTCATACTAAAGAAGTGTGTAAGCGTTACACACCTGACTATTTGTAGATCTGGTGAAATCCCGAACTACGCGAAACTAACGAGATCCCGAAACGTGGCTTTTCCCCCTTCCTACAATCGGACAATACTTGTTAGTAACCAAAAGCCCATTCGGCTAAACTAACAATCCCGAAGGATATGTCACATGAAGCTAATCCCTTACCTAAGTGCCGATTTGGTTTCCAACCAAATCCCGAAGCTACGCAATGAATCCCCCTTGCAATCGGCCCAACACTAGTGTAACACCACTTAACCCGGGTCCGTCGCTGGATTAGGGATTAAGGGTATTACCACACAAGCTAAAACTTTAGTTAAATCAATTGAATCATGGAAGATCATCTTTATTAAATATTATCTGTAACACCCCCAAACCCGACCCACGAGCCTTGACCGGATCTGGTTATGTCACTGCGGAAAGACGGTTGAAAATCTTTTTGACTTTAGAATAAAACATGAAAATTTGTTAACTTTTGATAACCATGTCCATTTAAAATTATAAGTTAAACTTTGTTATTATAAAATGTCCATATTAAAACTTTAGTATATATATATATCTTGAATAAATAGATTGCTAAAAATAAAATCATCTTTATATAGTGATTTAATTTTAATCAAACCATAATAAAAATAATACCAAAAATAATAATAATAAGGCCCTTATTACAACCAATACCTGAACAAAATACTTAATATTAAATTGCACAAAAATATTCAAAGTAATCTCCTTCATCTGTATGGCCACCTTGTACCCACTCCAACCCGGTCCAAGCTCATGAATCACCTGCGATGGTTAAGAAAAATTGGGTGAGTCCACAGACTCAGTGCATAATCATTACTCATGTTTCCCTACGTATGGGCTTGACCCATACCCACACAGTCCATACCAACAGATATGCAATTATGACCCAACCCAACCTAAGTCCATCCATTACACCTACCTTAGCAGACTCCCTGCCCAAGGTCGTGGCTAATCCACCACTAGTCACATCATGGTCCACAAATCCTACCTTAGCAGACCCGCTGCCCAAGGCCGTGGCTGAGCCACCGATCACATAAGTGATCCCAAGGTGCCAACACCTCCCTTGATGTAGCACACAACTAATCATCAAGCGCTAATGTAGCACGAGGCTAACATTAGACCACGTACATAAATATGTACACCCCGTCCTTTCTTGATCACATCCAATCCCCCATACATATATGTAAATGTATCATGTCAAATCACATATATAACAAGTATACATCACATGCTCATTACCATATCACACATATATCATAATAATTTAATATCACATACTACTGGCCTGTTAACCGATTACCCCAAACATGGGTTCCCACCACTTTAGCCTTTGTTGTCGGCTATCACACATCATACACAAATATATATATATACAACAATACACAAAACAGGAGAAAGCAAAGTCGATAATTTACGCACTGTTTGATACAATCAATTAAACCTCTGAGCCACCCACTGCACCTAAAAAGTCTCTGCAAAATCCCTAAATAGAACCATATTAGATTCGGCTTTAACATAAGATTACCTAAGGAAAAACCCCTTTGTCCAAAACTAGCCCTTACCTTATGCAACCGAACCTTAAAATATACTTAGCGCTTCCTTCCTTTGGCTACACATGAAAGAACAATAAAATCAAGGCCCTAAGAATATTCGGCCATCACCAAAAACCAAGACCACCATTTGGTTTCGGCACCCCACAAGAGAAAGAATCAAAACCGAATACTAGGAAAGAGCTTACCTACTACCACACGCTTGTAGAGACTGAGAGAGAGTACTTGACGGCCTTAAGAATCGGCTTAGCAAGATTTCAAGAGAAGAGAAAGGTTTCGGCTAAGAGTACTTTCGGCTTTGAGAAAAAAAAGAAGTAAGCTTTACTTGAAGGTTCGGCCAAATGACAAAAGGAGAAAAAAGAAGAAAACTAAAGGAAGTAAGGGCTTGAGAACTCAAAGAGCATTCGGCTACCAAAGTTTCAAGAAAGAAAAGAAGTACTCACACAAGGTTAGAAGCAGAGACAAGTGAAGGAAAAGAGGTGTTTTTGGTGTTGGTAGAGTATGAGAAGAAAAGGACGAAGGCTTAGAAATAAAAGGCTAAAATTCGGCTAAAGGGAGAGCACACCCCCTTAAATAAGATTCGGCCACTCCCCCCCTTAAAGACTCCAACATTCGGCCACCACCTACAAACACTCATGACCACTAATTCAAACCGATTTGAATTAGTCCACTACCTAAATTTTCTCTCCAACACTTATTCAAAATAAGTTGAATAAGTCCACACTTATCCCTCTTCTATTTATCTCCTAGCTTATTCAAAAGAAATAAAAATAATAATTATCCTACACTTCTATAATAAATAAATAAATAGCAAGATAAAACATTATCCCCATCCAAATAAAAAGCCTTCTAGCCGTCCAACACCTCTCCCCCCTTGACGCCATAGTGCAAAAATAAAATAGCACTCCACGCTGCCAGCATGATTCGAACATGAGACTCCTTAGCACCTTGAGGCGTCACTTCCCCATGCTCTAAGTGGCGTCTCCCTTGCCACTCTGCCAAGCCTTCTCCTGTGTCTTAACCTTCCAAATATTTTTCTTAAGACCCCTATAGCCAAGCTCCCCTTCTTAACACTAAAAATCAAAAATTTCCTAAGGCATCTCTTACCTTCTAGGGTTCTCCGAGCCCCTTAAAACTCATCTAACCTCACCATAAGCCTACCATCACTTGAGTTATGCCCTAAATGCATAACCCCTAGAACCTGGATGTTACAATTCTACCCTCCTTAAAAATAATTTCGTCCTCGAAATTACTTGGCTGCCTAATGGTCGTACATCCTAATTCACCATACTATACTACTGCTGCGCACTCTAATCTTAGAGAGCTATCCACATTTTCTAGGTACAGTTTCTAAGTCTATATTCAAGGTTCTAGATACTTTACTAGCAAGAAAATAAACTGCCATTAAAGCGAACAAAACAATAAAGGATATTTCAGGCATTAGAAACTTACCCGCTGACACATCTGGCACATCATTATCCTCCTTCCGACGAACTGCATAAACCAGACCTGGCTATCTTGCCTCAGTGCTACCATTACCTCGGCCTACTGCTACACGACCTCAGCCGGAACCATTCCCTCCATGGTTCAGACCATGACCCCTTGTCGCCTGCTGACCACCTCTGACTGGCTGCTCATAACCTTGGCCTACTGTCGGAGTCCTATTCGGATCCTGGGATAGTCTTTAATCAAATGAGTCTTAGACTTACATCTAAAACATTCTTGATCCCAATTCCAGCACGCGCCACCATGATACCTTCCACACCGAGCACATGGACGATCTGGATTACCAGTAGTTGTCTTAGGATTACGAGCAGAAGTCTCGACCCTCGGTCTTTTCTGAAATCTCTCAAACGATTCTGGTGATCCAGAACTCCTCTTATCCCGGTTCCTTTCTCTATCTCTATTCTGCCTCTCAATCCTCTTGACCTCCTCAGCTATCTGAGCTTTCTCCACTAAAATGGTGAAATCTCTTTCTCGTTGCGGCGCAATCAAAACCCGCAATTCATCTCGCAGCCCATCTTCAAATCTGACGCATCTCTCATAATTGGTTGCCACGATGCCCCGAGCATACTGGCTCAAACGCAGAAACTCAGCCTCGTACTCCGCTATTAACTTGCCACCTTGCACCAAATTTAGGAACGCCTTCCTCTGAGCGTCCGTATAGCTCGCTCCGAGATACTTCCCTTCAAACTTGATCTTAAAGTAACCCCAGTCCACTCGACCGGCAGGGGTACCTTCCTTAACAGTGAGCCACCACTGATAGGCTTCATCCCGTAGCAACGAAACTGTACCCTTAAGCTTCTCCTCAGTAGTTAAATCCAAGTCATCCATAATCCTTTCAACTGCCTCCAGCCAGTATTCCACCACGTTCGGTGCTACCCCAGACACTCCTCTGAAAACCTCGGCTCCGTTCGACTTAAGTCTTTCGGGTACTGACTTTCGAGTCCCATTGCCCACATTGGCTCCTGCCACTCGCTCAAGCACCCGCAGCATAGCGTGCGATACTGCGTCATCTCCTCCTGTCTGATCCTGATGTTCAACCTCAATAGCTGGTGGTGGCGGTACATCGTTCTCTGACCCATGGCCAGACCCAACTGGTTCCGGTACTGCCATCCTGCCTCTACCACGTCCACGAGTATTGCGACCACGCCCCCTAGAACTCATATCTAGTGTCGCAATTTAATCTGTTTAAAAAGTTTTATGTATTAGAAATTTTTGTTTCCCTGTTTACCCACGAGCAATTTTATGAAAAGAAGTTTCCAGAAGTGGTTCTTTCGATCAATCAAAGTTTCATCTCAAGTTCCCTACTCTAATTCAGAGAATTACATTCACATACATCAATAAAGACACATTCATTCATCCATGTCACTTTCTTGAGCATTCCCAACCCAGGGGTAATTTCGTCATTTTCCTATAGGGGTATTTCGGTAACAAATCATGGTTAATTTGAAAATAGTTTTCAAATTAAAGATATTTCATAATTTACAAAATCTCGGGGGTCACCCTGAATTTTTTTTTTCAACTCAGAGGTGTTGCAAAATTTCAGAAATCAGGGTTGTTTTGGTAATTGGGTGATTCAAGGTTATCCCACAATTCACATCGAGACACTTATTCATATCACATTATCAAATTATGCAATCAATCTAATATACTTATATACATTCGGTTATGACAAAAATATGTACTAAAATTTATCAAACATTATCATTTAATATGTTCATAAATAATTCTTTGATATATTTCAGCTTAAGGACTTACCTCGACTGTCGGCGGACCGCGTAGACCGGCTATTCAATAACCTTCGTCTTCCCCCGATCCAAATCCGTTTTTCTCTGTTCTTGATCTAAACACATTAAAATTTAACTCATTCAAGTACATTTCATTTCAATTTAGTCTCAAATCACATAAATGGGCAAATTACCCTTTTACCCCTAGGTTTTTACATTTTTACACTTTAGTCCTAATTGCACAAAACACAAAATACACATTATTTCAATACAACACTCAAGGGCCGAATATGTATAAGGACTATATAAGTCCATTTCTTTCATTTATTATGCATTTTAGCCCTCTCAAATTTTATTTTTACAAATTAGCCCAAAATACTCAAATTTACTAAAATTTCCAATGCAAAATATACTAATCTTTAACATATCATTTACCTCAAATCATAAATCACCAAAAAGCGCAAGAACCTAGCAATGGCCGAATCTCATATATGCTCATTTTCAAAAATTCTAACATGGGTCAACTACAGTTCGAAGCAACGATCTCAAAAACGTAAAATTTATCGAAAACTAACTAAAACCTTACCTTGAATTTTAGCTTCAAAGTGCCGAAATTTGAAAGAACCAAAAGCTTATTTCTTCCTCCACATTCGGCCATGGATGAGTGAAAAGATGATGGCTTTCTTTTCTTGGTTATTTTAACATATAATAAATAAATACCAAATTACTAAACTAACCTTATAATTAAAAATAACTAAACATTTTAACTTAAGGACAAACTTGTCCATGGCCAGCCACTAACATCTAAAATGGGTTATTTACCCATTATATACTTCATATTATAAAGCCATGATCAATTAAGCACATTTCACTTTAGTCTGCCACTTTTTTCACTTTACGCAATTAGGTCCTTTTTATCAAATTAAGCACTCAAACGATAAAAATTTTCTATAAAACTTTCACACACATTAATTCACATATAATTGACTCAAAATATAATATTAAAATATTTCTCGGACTCGGATTCGTGGTCCTGAAACCACCATTCCGATTAGGGTTAAATTCGGTCTGTTACAACTCTCCCCCCTTTAGGATTTTCGTCCCCGAAAATCTTACCGTTAAACAAAGTCGGATATTGTTGCCTCATTAAATCCTCAGGCTCCCACGTAGCCTCTTCAACTCCGTGGCGATTCCATAGTACCTTCACTAATGGAATTCTCTTATTTCTCAACTCTTTTATTTCCCGAGCTAAGATACGAATCGGTTCTTCATCATATGTCAAGTCCGATTGGATTTCAATCTCTGACGGTGTGATCACATGAGACGGATCTGATCTGTACTTACAAAGCATCGACACGTGAAATACGTCATGTATCTTTTCTAACTCAGAGGGCAACTTCAATCTATAAGCAACAGGCCCAATACGTTCGATGATTTCATACGGTCCGATAAATCTCGGACTTAACTTGCCTTTCTGACCAAATCGGAGTACTTTCTTTCACGGAGAAACTTTTAAGAATACACGATCTCCGACCTGAAATTCAATGTCTTTACGTTTCAAACCAGCATAGGACTTTTGACGATCCGAAGCAGCTTTCAAATTGCCTCTAACAATAGCTACCTTCTGTTATGTTTCTTTAATCAAATCAACCCCGTTTATCTTATTCTCGCTGAGCTCAGTCTAGTATAACAGTGTTTGACATTTTCACCCGCACAAGGCTTCATAAGGCGCCATTTTGATAATAGATTGAAAGCTATTATTGTAAGCAAATTCAATCAAAGGTAGGTATCATTCCCACGTACCTTGACATTCGAGAACGCAACATCTCAACATGTCCTCAAGTATCTGAATAGTTCACTCAGACTGACCGTCTGTCTGCGGATGAAAGGCTGTACTAAAATGAAGTTTAGTTCATAGTAATCTCAGAATCTAAGTTCATAGTTTCCACTATGCTACAAGCAACATACGAGTGCGTCGAACCAACATCTATCAAAGCAGTATAAGGTAGTCTAAAGATTAGGAACGTACCGGTTATGACGTATAAGGTCGCCCTCCTCTCGACGCCAGGCTGTCTCGCCTCTCTACTACCTGCGCCTCTGCCCGATGCTCCACGGCCTCTACCAAAGCCATTACCTCCCCTGGCCGCACCACAGCCCCTCTATGGCTGCTGACCATCCCTCCTGGTCTATGTACGATTCTGATCCCCAGGCTGTAGCCTAGCTGATCTCTATGGACAATCCCTCACTCGATGCCTCATCGACCCACATTCGAAGCATCCTTTGTTTCCAGTCCAACATTCCCCTGTGTGAGGCTTCCCACACCGAGCACACCGTGGCGGCCACTGAGTATTAGTAGCAGCAGGCCTCGCAGCTTGATTCAGCCCACCGTATCTAATCCTCTTTTGTTGATTCCTGACAGACCCAGATAACCCAGAATTCCTTTTTTTCCAACCCTTATCCTGATTCTGCCTTACAGACTGTTTTACCTCCTCAGCAACCTTGGCTTTCTCCGCTAAAATAGCAAACTCTCTTTCCTGCTGTAGGGCAATCAACATCCGCAGCTCATCTCTCAACCCATCCTCAAACCTGACACAGTGCTCATGTTCTGTGCCCACAATACCCCGTGCATATCGACTCAGCCGAAGGAATTCTGCCTCATATTAAATCATCGTCTTATTTCCACTGAACCAAGTTCGAGAACGCTTTACTGCTATCGCGTCGATGATGTAGCTAGCCCCAATGCATTTCTTCTAATAGGCTGCTCTAAAGAATTCCCAAGTGCTGTCGTCCGCCATTGCTTCGTCCCTAACCGTGAGCCACCATTGGTATGACTCATCCCGGAGAAGAGATACTATACCCTTCAGCTTCTCTTCAGCCAAAAAGTCCAGGTCATCCATGATGCGTTCCGTTGCCTCCAACCAATATTCTACTGTACTAGGTACCACGCCGGATACACCTCTGAATACCTCTGCACCATTAGCTATGAGTCGCTCGGACACAGATTTCCGAGCTCCTGCTCCGACGCCTGCACTCGTGACCCTTTCTAGCACCCGCAACATCGCCTGTGACACTGCATCATCACCACCCGTTTGATCCTGAAATTTCGCGCCCGCAGCTGGCGGTGGTGGTACCTCGTTTTCTGACCCATGTCCAGACCCTACCGGTTCCGAAACCGTCATCCTACCCCTACCTCGTCCACGAGTGTTACGCCCACGTCCACGTGCACTCATGACTATCGATATGATTCGAGCTGGTTAAGAGTTTTATGCGTTAGACTTTATTCCACTATTTATTAAAGCACAGTCTCATGAGAAGTTTAATACAGAGATTTTTTCGCTAGTTCATACCATCCTACAGTTCAAGTCTCTAAAGTATTCCCTACTACTATTTAGTCATAGCATCATTATCACAATCAAATCAACAATAAGCAATAACTTGAGGTACTTACCTTGGCAGATCGGTGCCGGAGACTCGGTGCCATGCTTCCCCAACCATACGTTTTCCATAAAAACCCTTCATAACCCACTTTTAAATTATTATTGGGCCTCAGGCCCACAGCCAAGCTTTTGAACCTAGCTCTGATACCAAAATTGTAACACCTCAAACCTGGTCAACACACCAAAACCGAATCTAGCATGTTACAGTTCAAAAACATTTTAAAGAAAACAAGCTACCTGTTTATTTTCATTGAAAACTCTTCTATCGTTTTAAGTTTGAAGAAATCTCGTGTATTTATAGTTGAAAATGTTATGCTGTCTTGGAAAACCCAGAATCCCATTTTGAAAACTCGTTTGTCATTCTTAACTTTAGAAAAACATTCAAGTCTATTGAAACCCAAGTGAATTGAACCTAGTCGATTTAAAACCGTTTGCGTTTGAGCTTGGAAATCTTAGGTTTGAAAGTCATTTAAGTTAACTTGTTATCAACTTGTGAATATTGTTACCCGATGGTAAGGTTTGAAATTCTCGATAAGAGGTATAGTTTTGAAAACATTGATTTTTATCCCGGTTATTTAAGCATGCAAAATTATCTAACTTAAGCATATTATGATAAACATGAAATCAAGTAAATAAAACCCAAAATAATAACTTAGCGGCCTTATTACAAGTTAAAAACCAAATTATAGAAAATATAAACCGAAATAGTAATTTAAAGATATACCCGAAACTAAGATGCATGGCCACCTCGAGTCCTCCCCGGCTCCATATCTGCGATCTATGCCTCATCTGCAAAATGTAAGGGAAGAGGTGAGTCACCGAGACTCAGTGTATAAATCCCCAACCCGATAGGATAGCACTTACATACATCATAAGTAAATATGCAGATCATACAACCCAAAACCTAACCATCCGGTCTCCTTTATCTACCCCCGTATGGTCAAAACCACTGGTGGTAAAACCACTGGTGACCGTAGCCATGGATATATATAAGTGTGGTCAAAACCATTGGTGACCGTAGTCACAAATCATGTGGTGGGGCCAACCCACCGTGTGGTCAAAACCACTGATGACAATCCCATAATCAACATGTGGGGCCAACCCACTGTGGTACCAAACCACTGAGACGAGTCACAATATCCATGTGTGGTCAAAACCACTGGTGACTGTAGTCACAAATATCATATATGTGGTCAAAACCACTGGTGGTCAAAACCACTGAGACTTAGTCACAAATATAGTATCAAAAGCGGGGCCAACCCACCGTGTGGTCAAAACCACTGGTGACAGTCTAGAAACATCCTTCCCCCTTCTTTCAACAATCCCATCATCATGTTTATGTCAACCGTGGCATAATATCGTGTTATGATGCAAATAACTCATGGCATAGCATTATACAGTGACATGACAACATATACCGAAATCCATATAACAGGGGACTTACCCGGAGTCCACGCTCATGCCCACAAGGCAAAATTACCAGTTTCAATGGCTATTCGGCTTTGAACAGTAAACACAATAAACATATAATACTAATAAAGTGTTTAAGCGTTACACACCTGACTATTTGCGAATCTACCAAAATCCTAAAACTACGATCTATTCCTCAACCGATAGAACCCGAAGATCTCGAAACGCTTGCCTTCACCTTTCCTACAATCGGCCAACACCATACTTTTAAGAATATAGCCATTCGGCTTAATCACAAAATCCCGAAGGATATGTCGCACCAAGATAGTACTTTTACCTTAACACCCTTCGGTTTCCAACCAAGTCCCGAAGCAACACGATGAACTTCCTTCTACAATCGGCCAAGCACTAGCAACAAAAATAATTAGCCTTCGGCTTTTGAAAGAATAAGGTAAAGATTCGAAACGATAGAACCCTTACCTAAATCGGCAGCCAAATCCCAAAGATGCACTGAATACGGCTACACCCTTCCCTACAATCGGCCAAGTACTACTATCATTGGATTAAAGCCTTCGATATTAATCACAACAGGAGATGTCGAAATAGTAAAACACTTACCCCTGTACTTACGAAATTGACTAAGTGTGATGACGAATAGTCAACACCGAATCTGTTGTTACAAAACCTGAAAGAACTCTTTATGAGTACCAAAAGATGTCGATTTCATGGATGTATAAAAACCATGGTAGCCAAATGCCGAAAGTCAGCTTTTGCTTCATATAAGTCGATAAAGAAAGAATAAAGAAGGTAAGAGAGATTCGGCCATACAATCAAGAAGAAATAGAGAGGGAAAGAGATGAAGCAGCGAGGACTTACCACACCAAGGGTTGAGGTTCGGCCATGAGATCCAAAGAAGAGATAGGTTGAAGATGAAGAGAAAACGCAAGAAGAGAGAAACTGATGAGCAAAGTATTCGGCTTTCACAAGAAATCGCAACTCAGGAAAGGGTTAGGGAGTTTTGGCTAACCAGAGAATGAAGAGATAGAAGAAAAGAATGAATGGGGATGTGGTTTTCGGCTAGCAATGTTTGAACCAAAAAGAAGAGAAGAATATAAATATAGGGCTTCGACTTTTTGAGGAAATGGCAAGGGTGGTTCGGCCAAGCACCAAGAATGCCGAAAAGGGAAAACAAAATGAGAAGAAAAGTAAGAGGGGTTTCGGTTTTGCCACAGGTTAGAGGCCAAAGGTATGCAACAAGAGGTTCGCGTTGCCACAAGCAAAATGCCACACTTGAGTGCCTAGCCGAAAATGCACTCTTACTAGCTATAGGAATTCGGCACACCTCTAGCTACCCAAACCGATTACTCCTCCTCCCCACAGTCCAAACTTCGGCTAACACTTCAAATCTCTCCTGTCCACTCATTCAAATCGGTTTGAATGAGTCAAGCTCCACAATTTTCTCCTCTCCATCCATTTCAAATCTGTTGACTCAATCCTCATCCATCCAAGAGAGTCCTACCTGAGCACACCACCTTCCCACTTTGGCAACAAAAAAATAATAAGCAGCATTGGGATTTTTGCTGCTCGAACCTGAGCTCTCCTTCCCTGCATGTGGCGTTACCCTCTTGGTACCTTAGTGGCGCCTCCTTTGCCACTTTGCCACTAGGTTATTTGTGTCTAAACCCTCCGACAATTTCTTTTAACCCCTAACTTCCCTAGCTTCCTCTTCCTAAGTACTAAAACAAAAATTTTAGCCATGACTCAGGCCTAACCCGAGGTCATGCCTGGACCCCAAAACATGCTAAACTAGAACAACCAACATAATATCATATGCAATAACACAATAAAATGCAGAGACCCCAATTTAAGGATGTTACAATTTAAGCCAAGTGAAATTATATTTAGTTGTACCGAAATTACATGGTTCTAGAGAAGACATTACTTAATACACTATGATTTTATAGAAGCCCTTATTTTTAATTTTATAGCATTGGAACTCGATAAGCATTTGAAATCGAGCACTAGATATTGTTTCACATTGGTTAAATTGACACAAATATAATTATTATAAACATTAAGATAATTTCAATAATGTGAAATTGGAATGTTCTAGCGTGGTGTGAAATTCAAACAATCTCTATTCCTTGAAAGTCATTATCCAATTTAAACTCACATTGCCTTTAAGGAAATAAAACCTTGACTTCTCGAAATTCTGAAAAGACACATATCGTGCCAGGAAATATCCTCCAAGGGACATGCACTATAATTTGTAGTAGTTCATTGCCTATGGACTCCTTGTTTCATTTTTCATTTTCACTTCTTCGATATTAATCTGTTAGTTTTGTCCTCTTTCTTTTCCGTAGAGGAGAGGCAATATTGAAATCATCTTCCAAAGTGATGTAACGCTTCAAAGTCTTAACTTGATTTTCTTATTCTTCTTTCTTTAGATTACTTTTTTTTATCAATATCGAGAATAAAACTCCAAATATGTCAGTGATGTACGTCCCACATTCTCCCTATTAAAAAAGGTTCAATTTATATAAAAACTAAATCCTATCCATTATTTTGGCAATACCTATAAGAGTTATAGAAACGTAACATCATTTGTCATTTCCGATTTAACTCTCTAAGAGAAATTTTCATTTTCCGATTTCCATTACTTATTCCACTAAAAGCTTCCATTCATATTTCAGTAAAATTGGGTTGAAATGCTTACACCGAAAAAACTAAACGTAAAACGAAGAATACAATAACAGAATTGGAGTCCCACGATAAAGACATACATCGGCTTAATTTCAGAACGAGAAATATTTTTGATTTATTAATTTTGAATTTCAATCATTTAGTTGCCATTTTCCGTTTTACTAATATGATAAGTGTGATAAAAACTTTTTAACCACAGCAAGGTTATAAGAAATTACGCTTCGCATAATTATTTCTACATTGTAGCGCATACATATCACTTGTAAAGGAATCTGGTATATCTCATTCAATTTTGAGATACACGTGAATTTTAAACCATCAACATAGCAAGTGCATACACAACTTCAAAATATTAGAAAAATAGGACGACGCACAATAAATGTAACACCCCAAACCCGGCCCAAAACACCACGGCCGAATTCGGAATGTTACTGGGAAAAAGGTTGAAAAGAGTTTTGTTTTGAAGGTGCAAGATAAGTTTTTAGTTCTAAATCAAATACTTCGTTTGAGAGGGGTTTCTCGTTTAAAATTATCAATTTGTCGATGAATAAAATTTCGAGGTGTGTAAAGTTCAAGTCGTTATTCATGTTTGAGTTTCAAGAAAAAAAACAATTGTTTATAAGCGATCCAAAATTTAAACAAAACTTCATTTGTGACTCTCATGTTATAAATATCTTAAAACCACTTTTAATTAATTAACCAGTAATAAATCCGAGTTAAACCATAATATCTCAAAACATTTAGAACAGCCTTATTACCATAAAAACATCCCAAAAAGTATTAAAAGTTTATAATGTACTTAGAAATAAAAAATAGCTTCTGCATGGCCACCTCGGATCCACACCAGCCCGGTCCAAAGAGCTACGAATGACCTGTATTGTTTGAAAATCAAGGTGAGTCACCAGACTCAGTGTGCAATTAAACCACATGATTCCACAAATGGGCTTGACCCCACATCCACATCAAATCACATACTACACATAATGATGCAATATGTTAACCCAACCCAACCTAGTATCCAACCGCTAACACCACCCGTATATCCATCCACCACACACCAGGGGATTACTAAATCTACCCTCCATCCGCTACACACCTCTTTAGCAGTCAATGCCGTCGGCACACTGCTCGAAGTCCACTTAGTAGTCTAGCGACCGATCCACGTGATGAATTCACAATATCCACGATGAGACTCAAGGTCATCATCAATCCACAATGAGGCTCGAGGCCATCATTAATCGTGACAGAGTCACCCATGTACATAAATGTACACACTTCCCTTTTATTCAATATATTCCGAACCCCATGCACATGCAGCATAATATAATGAAATGGCAATATAACATATGGACATACCAGATATGCATATATGACATGCTTACATAGATCCACAATTATTAACCACACCCTCATCATAGGTAGTATACTAACCTGATTACTGGATTACCCAATATGGGTAATAACACCACCACAGCCACTTTTTCAACTACCATACACAACACATACATTTAAATTAAAGCAAATAAATACACAGTGTGTTAATTACACACCTGAGAACCTGAAGCACTAGACTTTCGGTCTCCCTAACGTCCTCACTCGAAGAGACTATAGTGATTTGCTTATCTTTTTTCGACGCTCGCTCACACCCCGGTGGCCAATCCCGCACTACTAAAACTGCCCGCTTCTTGAACTTAGGGATAGGGACTAAGTGTCGACCCCCTCCCTTTATCTGACAAAGTCGATAGAATCCCGAAACTATTCGCTTGAATCTTGCTTGATTGAACCCCGAAAGGTTTTCCCTCTTAACGATGGCCTAACAAAAGACTCGAACCCAAATTACTACTAATTCGAATGAGAGAATTGCTAGAGAGAGTCTCCACCCAAGAGATGTTCGGCTCTTGACAGATTCAGCCAAGTAATGAGGCTAAAAAAACAAACAAAATTGAAGAAGGAAAAGAAGAATAAAATAAAGAGAGAGAGAGGTAAGGATGAATGAGAGATTCGGCCAAGGTTTTTGTGCAAGGATAGATTATTCGGCCTTTGGAAAGTGAGATGAAGGTTTAAGGCTTTTGACAAGTACGGTTCAGCTTTAGAGAAGGAAAATAGAGGTATATTCGGCCACCAAGAAAATGAGATGACAATGGGAGATAAGTTTCGATTTGTGAAGTAATTAAGTGAGAATGGAAAAGAGTAGAAGATGAGAGAAAAATGGTAGAAGGTTCGGCTTTAGACTAAAAGAAAAGAAGAAGACAGAAAATGAATTACCCTTGTTGACACTTTCGGCAATACTTGAGAAGAGAGAAAATAACTTCAAGAGATGAAAAATGGCCACACACACTCTACCACAACACCCTATTTCGGCACCTAAAACCCCCCAACTAAACCACCCTCCTCATGACCGAAAATGCCACCTCTAGAACCCCAAATTCGGCTAACTCTCAAGCCCCTCTCCTCATCCCTTCTTTCTCTCCTAAATTTCCTCCCCTTCACCCCTTCAAATGAGTTTGAATGATTCAAACTTCCTGCTTTCCTCTCCACCACTCATTCAAGATGTTTGACTCTTTCAAACCTCCTACCCTCAAGTGTCCCAGCGATCTCCAACACCTCCCTTCTAGATGCCAAAATGAATCCTCAAAATGCTGTCCAAGCTGCTCAAACCTCTTCCCCCCTTGAACTCCTCCTTGCAGTGCCAACTCCCCTTTTAGCTGATCAAACAAGTCGTCTATCCTCGGTAGCGGGTACTTGTTCTTGATCGTCAGCTTGTTCAACTGGCGGTAATCTGTGCACATACGCATAGATCCGTCCTTCTTCTTTGCAAACAACACTGGTGCTCCCCATGGAGACACACTAGGTCGAATGAAACCGCGATCTAGCAACTCTTGGATCTGGGCCTTAAGCTCAACCAACTCCTTCGGTGCCATCGTGTAAGGAGCGATGGACACTGGCGCTGTACCTGGCAGAAGGTCAATTCCAAACTCTACCTCACGATCCAGAGGCAGCCCTAGAAGTTCTTCCGGAAAGACATCCATAAACTCCTTCACTGTTCTAACCTCCCTCACAGCTGCTTTCTTTACATCCAAAGCACTAACAAACATTAAGAATGCCAAGCACCCCTTCTTCACCATCTTTACCGGTTTGAGAGCAGACACTACATTAGACAGGTAGTCTTTCCTCTCACCTATCACCAAAACCTCATTGTCATCGGAAGTCTTCAATGACATGCACTTAGCAGCACAGTTCAAATTCGCACGATACCTTATTAACCAGTCCATGCCTAGGATCAAGTCAAATTCTCCGAACGGCAGCTCCAAGTCAGCTGGAAACACTGACCCCTGAACTTCTAAAGGCACTTCTCTAAAAAGTTATCTACCACTACTGATTGCCCTTAAGGACTAAGTACTGTCATCTTCCTATAGACAATTTCAGGATTCACATTCAAGGTTCTAGACACCATATTAGCAATATAGGAGTGAGTCGACCCAGCTTCAATTAAAGCAATAAAGGGTAACCCAAAAATGAGCAACGTATTCGTGTTAACATCTGGTGCATTTCCCTCCTCACGGCGTCTGGCTGCGTAAACCAACCGAGGCTGTCTTGCATCTGAGTTCCCAGCACCTCTGCCCGGTGCTCCACGACCTCGGCCAGAACCATTCCCTCCTTGGTTCAGACCACGACCCCTCGACGCCTGTTGACCACCTTTCCTGGCTACCCATACCCCTGACCTACTGCCCGAGTCCTAGCCATGTCCTGAGGACAATTCTTAACCAAATGATCCTTTGACCCACACCTGTAACACTCTTTATTCCTTCCCCAGCACTCTCCTACATGAGACCTTCCACACTAAGCACACGGATTAAACTGATTCCCCGCAGTAGTCATAGAAATGCGAGCAGGACCCTCAACCCAAGGCTTTTTCTGAAAACCCCCAGATGACGTTGACAGTCCAAAACCCCTCTTATTCATGCCTCTATCCTTATCTCAGTTCTGCCTCTCAGTTCG
This sequence comes from Gossypium bickii, assembly GCA_025503065.1. Classification (NCBI taxonomy): domain Eukaryota; kingdom Viridiplantae; phylum Streptophyta; class Magnoliopsida; order Malvales; family Malvaceae; genus Gossypium; species Gossypium bickii. Next base: position 19,839,877 of record CP106721.1, on the reverse strand, counting down.
CTTAACCTCCTCGACTATCCGAGCTTTTTCCACCAAAGTAGCAAAGTCCCTCTCCCGCTGAGGAGCTATCAACACCCGCAGCCCATCCTCAAATCTCACACAGTGCTCGTAGTCAGTAGCAACAATTCCCCGAGCATACCGGCTCAGCTGCAAAAATTTTGCCTCATACTCTGCTACTGACTTACCCCCTTGCACTAAGTTCAAGAATGCCTTCCTCTGTGTATCCAAATAACTAGCCCCGACATATTTCACCTCAAACTTAATCTTGAAGAAACCCCAATCCACTCTGTCTGCCAGAGTACTCTCTCTGACAGTGAGCCACCACTGGTAGGCCTCATCACGAAGTAAAGAAACAGCACCCCTCAACTTTTCCTCAGCTGTGCAGTCCAAGTTATCCATGATCCTCTCGACTGCCTCTAACCAATACTTCGCCACATTCGGAGCTACGCCCGAGACACCCTTGAACATCTCGGCTCCATTCGCTCGGAGTCACTTAGACACGGACTTCTGGGCCCCAGTACCCATATTTGCTCCCGCAACTCTCTCCAAAACCCGCAGCATAGCCTAAGACACTGCGTTGTCCCCACCCGTTTGATCTTGATACTCAGCTTCTGCAGCTGGCGGCGGCGCTTCATTCCCTGATCCATGACCAGACCCAACTGGTTCCATACAGTCATTCTGCCTCTACCACGCCTACGCGCATTACGACCACGTCCTCTAGAACTCATGTCTATCGTCGCGTTTTAATCTGATTGAAGAAATTTTATGCATTAGCTTTCTTCCCACTTGTTGATTAAAGAGACAGTTTTATGACACAGCATTTCAAGTTATTCTTTCGTAAAGAGCACACATCCCTAAAGGTTTCAGTCTCTAAAGAGAATATCCTAGATTCTAATATCCACAACATCATCCATAACAATGCATCATATATCCACTTCCACAAAATTCATTTAACAGTCATAAGACTTACCTGGTAGACCTGGGCCGGAAGATTCGAGTGCCATGCCTTCACAAATCCTTCTAATGAAAGTTTTCTTTTAGCTAACTTGAAATACCAACTTTGGAGACGTTATGGGCCTCAAAACCCAAAGGCCGAGTTTAAAATCTGGGCTCTGATACCAAATTGTAACACCCCAAACCCGGCCCAAAGCACCACATTCGAATTCGAAATGTTACTGGGAAAAAGGTTGAAAAGAGTTTTGTTTTGAAGGTGCAAGATAAGTCTTAAGTTCTGAATCAAATACTTCGTTTGAGAGGGGTTTCTTGTTTAAAATTAACAATTTGTCGACGAGTAAAATTTCGGGGTGTATAAAGTTCAAGTCGTTATTCATGCTTGAGTTTCAAGGAAAAAAACGATTGTTTATAAGAGATCCAAAATTTAAACAAAACTTCATTTGTTACTCTCATGTTATAAATATCTTAAAACCACTTTTAATTAATTAACCGCTAATAAATCCGAGTTAAACCATTATATCTCAAAACATTTAGAACGATCTTATTACCATAAAAACATCCCAAAAAGTATTAAAAGTTTATAATGTACTTAGAAATACAAATAGCTTCTGCATGGCCACCTCGGATCCACTCCAGCCCGGTCCAAAGAGCTACGAATTACCTGCATTGTTTGAAAACAAGGTGAGTCACTAGACTCAGTGTGCAATTAAACCACATGATTCCACAAATGGGCTTGACCCCACATCCACGTCAAACCACATACCACGCATAATGATGTAATATGTTAACCCAACCCAACCTAGTATCCAACCGCTAACACCACCCGTATATCCATCCACCACACACCAGGGGATTACTAAATCCACCCTCTATCCACTACACACCTCTTTGGTAGTCAATGCCATCGGCACATTGCTCAAAGTCCACTTAGTGGTTTAGCCACCGATCCACGTGATTAATTTATAATATCCACGATGAGACTCAAGGTCATCATCAATCCACAATGAGGCTCGGGGCCATAATTAATCATGACAGAGTCACTCACGTACAAAAATGTACACACTTCCCCTTTTATTCAATATATCCAGAACCTCATGCACATGCAGCATAATATAATGAAATGGGTATATAACATATGGACATACTAGATATACATATATGACATGCTTACATAGATCCACAATTATTAACCACACCCTCAACATAGGTAGTATACTAACACAATTATTATCCAATATGGGTAATAACACCACCACAACCACTGTTTCGGCTACCACACACAACACATACATTTAAATTAAAGCAAATAAATACACAGAGTGTTAATTACAGACCTGAGAACCTGAAGAACTAGACTATCGATCTCCCCAACGTCCTCACTCGAAGAGACTACAGTGATCTGCTTATCTTTTTCCGACGCTCACCCACACCCCGGTGGCCAATCCCGCACTGCTGAAACTGACTGCTTCTTGAACAGGGATAGGGACTACGTGTCCACCCCCTTCCTTTATCTGACAAAGTCGACAAAATCCTGAAACTATTTGTTTGAATCTTGCTTGACTGAATCCCGAAAGATTTTCCCCCTTAAGCCGGCCTAACAAAAGACCCGAACCCAAATCACTACTAATTCGAATGAGAGAATTGCTAGAGAGAGTCTCAACCTAAAAGATGTTCGGCTCTTGACAGATTTGGCCAAGTAAAGAGGCTGAAGAAACAGACAAAATAAAAGAAGGAAAAGATAAATAAAGCGAAAAGAGAGAGAGGTAAGGATGAATGAGAGATTCGGCCAAGGTTTTTGTGCAAGGATAGGTTATTCGGCTTTTGGAAATTGAGATGAAGGTTTAAGGCTTTTGAGAAGTATGGTTCGGCTTTAGAGAAGGAAGAGAGAGGTATATTCGACCACTAAGAAAATGAGATGACAATGGGAGATAAGTTTCAGTTTGGGAAGCAATTAAGTGAGAATGGAAAAGAGTAGAAGATGAGAGAAAAATGGTAGAAGGTTTGGCTTTAGACTAAAAGAAAAGAAGAAGACAGAAAATAAATTACCCTTGTTGACACTTTCGGCAAGACTTGAGAAGAGAGAAAATAAATAACTTCAAGAGAAGAAAAATAACCACACACACTCTACCACAATACCCTATTTCGGCACCTAAAACCACCCAAACCGAACCACCCTTCTCATGACCGAAAATACCACCCCTAGAACCCCAAATTCAGCTAACTCTCAAGCCCCTCTCCTCATCTCTTCTTTCTCTCCAAAATTTCCTCCCCTTTACCCATTCAAATGAGTTTGAATGATTCAAACTTCCTGCTTTACTCTCCACCACTCATTCAAGATGTTTGACTCTTAACCTCCTACCCTCAAGTGTCCCAGCCGATCTCCAACACCTCCCCTCCAGATGCCAAAATGAATCCTCAAAATGCTGTCCAAGCTGCTCGAACCTCTTTCCCTATTGAACTCCTCCTTGCAGCGCCAACTCCCCTTGCTCCTAGGCGTCACCTGACCACTCCACCACTCCACTTGTTGTGTCATCAAACACTATGTTTAATCCCTTAAGGCCTAGCTCCCCTAGCTCTCCCCTAAAAGCTTAAAACCCAAAATTTTTCACTAAGGTTCCTACCTTACCCTAAGGTTTCCCGAAGCCCCCAAACACACTCAAATAGTCATACAACACACAAGAGCACATAAACACGAGAAAAAATGCCAGACCCCTAAATCTCGGATGTTACAGTTCTACCCTCTTAAAGAAATTTTGGCCTCGAAATTACCTGGTCAAAATAGGTGAGGGTATTGCTTTCGCATTGCCTCCTCCGGCTCCCACGAAGCTTCTTCTGAACCATGGTTCCGCCACAACACCTTGACCAGAAGAACTGATTTCTTCCATAGCACCTTCACATCTCGATCCAAAATCTAAATTGGCTCCTCCTCATAGGACAAGTCTGGCCTTAGCTCAACTTCCTCAACTGGCACCATATGAGATGGATCCAATCGATAACGACGTAGCATCGAGACGTGAAACACATCATGCATCTGCTTGAATTCTGAAGGCAACTCCAACTGATACGCTACTGGTCCAACTCACTTCAACACCCGATAAGGCCCTATAAACCTGGCACTCAACGTACCCTTAAGTCCAAATCTCATCACCTTCTTGCATGGCGAAACTTTTAGGAAAACCTCATCACCTACTGTAAATTCTATCTCTTTTAGCTTAAGATCCATATACAATTTTTATCGATCTGACGCCTCCTTCAACCGTGCCTGGATTACCTTAACCTTTTCTTCCAATTCTGCCACCATCTACAGACCTAACACATGACGTTCTCCTAACTCTGTCCAACAAGTAGGAGTGTGACACTTCCGCCCATACAAAGCTTCATACGTCGCCATCTGAATACTTGCTTGATAGTTGTTGTTATATGCAAACTCTGCTAAGGGCAAAAATTCTTCCCAACTACCTCTGAAATTGATAACACATCCCCTCAACATATCCTCTAACACCTGAATTACCCTTTCAGACTGACCGTTCGTCTGCGGATGAGATGCCGTGCTAAAGTCCAACCTGGTGCCCAAAGCCTGATGCAAAGCCCACCAAAATCACGATGTAAATCTAGGGTCTCTATCTGATATGATCGATACTGGTACCACATGCAGCCTCACAATTTCTGCCACATACGGCTTCGCCAACCTCTGCAGAGAATAGTCGACACGCACCGGTATGAAATGCGCAGACTTTGTCAACCGATCCACGATCACCCACACTGAGTCTTTCTTAGTACGCGTAAGAGGAAGCCCACTAACGAAATCCATAGTGACTCTCTCCCACTTCCACTGTGGGATCTTCACCAGTTGCAGCAGCCCCAAAGGCACTTAGTGTTCAGCTTTAACTTGCTGACACGTCAAACACTTTCCCACAAATTCTGTAACTTCCCGCTTCAATCTAGGTCAGCAAAATTGATCTCGTAGATCCCTATACAACTTACTCCCTACAGGATGCATAGCGTAAGGGCTACTATGCGATTCCCGAAGAATCTTCTGCCTCAACTCCACGTCTTTGGCATACAAACCCTGCCACGGAAACACAAAACTCCGTCGCTGTTCACACTGTAATCCTCTAATCACATCATTCTGTACTTGCAGAAGTCGAGGACTCAGAACCTCATCCACTATCTGTTCCTCTTTTATCTGCCTTATCCATGTCGGCTTCTCCTGCAGCTCTGCCAATAAACTCCTGTCATCATATAGGCTAAGATGAGAGAACATCGCTCTCAAATTCGATACTACTTTCTGACTTAGTGCATCTGCCACGACATTCGCCTTACCCGGGTGATATTCAATCGAACAGTCGTAATCCTTCAACAGCTCCACCCACCTCGGCTGTCTCAAGTCAGCAGATACTTTAAACCTTTGTGGTCAGTGTAGATCACCGACTTCTCTCCATACAAATAATGTCTCCACACTTTCAAAGCGAACACTACAGTAGCCAACTCCAGGTCATGAGTGGGATAGTTAACTTCATGTGGTCTTAACTGTCGAGACGCATAAGCAACAACCTTCCCTTCCTGCATCAGCACACAACCTAGCCCTGTATGAGAAGCATCACAATACACCACAAAATCTTTCCCTGCTTCAGGCTGAATCAAAACTGAAGCCTCAATCAAAACCCTTTTTAGCTTCTTGAAACTCTCCTGCTACTTGTTTGTCCACACAAAAGGTACTTTCTTTCTCAACAACTTAGTCAAAGGTGCTGCTATTGAGGAAAAACCCTCGACAAACCTTCTTTAATAACCCGCTAACCCCAAGAAACTACGAACCTCCGCCATCGACTTAAATGGTTTCCAATCCAGCACCGCCTCAATCTTCCGAGGATCTACTCTTATCCCTTCTACAGATACCACATGACCCAGAAAAGCAACTTCTCTTAACCAAAATTTGCACTCGCTAAATTTGGCGTACAATTTCTTCTCCCTTAAAACCTGCAGCACTACCCAAAGATACGCATCATGCTCTTCCTTCGACTTGGAATGTACCAGAATGTCATCTATGAACACCACGATGAACTGATCGAATAGGGTTGAAAAACCCGATTCATCATATCCATGAACGCAGCTGGTGCGTTTGTCAACCCAAATGGCATTACCAAGAATTCATAGTGCCCGTATCGAGTCTGGAAAGCCGTCTTGTGAATATCCGCTTCCTTCACCGTAAGCTGATGATAGCCCGACCTCAAATCTATCTTTGAAAAGACCACAGCCCCTTTTAGCTGATCAAATAAGTCATCTATCCTCAGCAGCGGGTACTTGTTCTTGATTGTCAGCTTGTTCAACTGGTGGTAATCTATGCACATACATATCACTTGTAAAGGAATATGGTATAGCTCATTCAAGTTTGAGTGACACATGAATTTTTAACCATCAACATAGCAAGTGCATACACAACTTCAAAATATTAGAAAAACAGGACGACACACATAACGAATATGTGTGCCTGTAATACAAGTGTACTATATCTCACATTGCTTTTTCCATATGTTATTATCATCCTGGTGTTTGGTTTAGAGTGGACGTAATAGTTCAATCCCAGTTTCAACGCAGAAACCCATGTACGACATAATCATCTTTATTGAACCTTATTTCGAGATCCGTTTAAAGCCATTTAAGAATTATATAGGGAAGTATTAATGTGTTTCTTTGAATTAATATTTAGATTTGTAGTAATTGAAATTAATGCTAATTAAACTAAAATATTTAAAGTTTTCTTTTATTGTACCGTATTCTAGTCTAATGTGGTTATAACACTTCCTATAAATGCCAGTTTGTTTCCCAACGAATCTTTTTCGAAATTAATTTTACGAACCCAATTTAACTAGTAACATCCGATTCGCGTAGTATGGCAAGCCTTAATGTTTATTCCGTCCTACTGATTTTATTCTTAACTTGCGGGGCAGTAATGGCTACGAAGGAGAACGACCAGATTATTAAGGAAAATAATTGTGAAACTAAAATGGGTTTGCCATGTGCTCTAGAAGCTTTCATGGCTATTTTCCAGATACGGAGTATTTCTAACAAGTGTTGTGGTGAACTTGTTGTGTTGGGAAAAGTTTGCCACTCAGCATTAGTAAAAAGGACCTTTGAAAATCCTTTATTCAAAGGCCTAAACCTAGTGACAATTATAGCGAAGAGCATTAATACATGGAATAATTGTTGTAACTCCCCAAACTCGGTAAAAACGCTACGATCGAATCTGGCATGTTACAGGAAAGAAAATTTCGGAAAAACCGATTTAAAATCATGTGTTGAGAAAAAATTTTCACATTACTATGTCATTGACGGAAATTTAAAACAATTGTTTTAAATAAGTAGTATTACAGTTCAGGTTCCTTAATCAAAAATCGAGTTTTAAGAGGATTCCATTAAGCGATCAGTTAAAAACAATATTGCGATTTAAGTTGAAGATTTTGAAGCCATTTGTTACTAAAACCTATCTTTATTTATCCAAATTACAAAATCTTAAATTCAAAGTTTTTAAGTTTTGAAAAACACCCACTTGGATAATTCACTAGGCATGCCATAACATTCGCAATTAATAAGAAAAACCAAATTAACGTTTAGATGGCCTTATTGCAATACCCAAAATCCAAATTAAAATAGTAATAATCCAAAATAAATATTAAAGATGAAATTGCTTAAAACATTATGCATGGCCACCTTGAGTCCACTTCGGCTCCATATCCACAGTCTAAGGATTACCTGCAAAATTTAACGGAGGGGTTGAGTCATCGAGACTCAGTGTGTAAATCCCCGTCCAAATGAGTTTTGGGCTCTCACACAAATTCATATATTAAGTATGGATGTAATGCAACCCAACCAACCTATTATGTCCATCCACCATATCTCCTGAATCTACCCAATATCTGTGGCACCTAGCCACTGGAAATAACTAACCACTGGTGGTTCCAAACCACTGGTGACAAAAGTCACAAATCATAATACGTGGGGCCAACCCACTTGTGGTACAAAACCACTGGTGACAATCCCTAATGAATATATGTGGGGCCAACCCACTGTGGTACCAAACCACTGGGACGAGTCACAGAAATAATAAATGTGGTACCAAACCACTGTTGGTTCCAAACCACTGAGACTTAGTCACAAAATATAATATGTGGGGCCAACCCACTTGTGGTACCAAACCACTGGTGACAGTCTAAAAGAGATCATGTTTCCTCCCTCTTCACATCATACCCCAATTTCATGTCCATATTTAACAATTAATATAGTATGATCATGCTTTCAATGTATAACAAACAATCATTTCACTCATACATACATTCGTTGATAATAGAACATAGCAGAACTTACCCGGAGTCCTCGTTCTTACCCACAAGGGTATTTTAGTGATCCCCTTTCATCACTCATCACTTTGGCCCTTAGCCAACAGAGTTAATAACATAATTAAAATACGAAGTGTGTGAGAGTTACACACCTGATAATACGTAACACGACGCTCTCTATGTCGACACTATCGCTAACAGACACTACTGCTATCTGTCTACTATTCTGCTCAGAAGCCGGCCCACAACTCGGTGGCCAATCTCGAAAAGCAGACATCATGCACTTCTTGTACTTTGGGGCTGGGGCTATGGGTTTAACCCCTTCCTTCGCTTGGCTAACGTTTGGGTTCATGAAAAGATCTTGGTTAATAGACCAGATTAAAGCAGTTGAATAGGAAACAAATAGGAATATGAACAAAACACAAAGATCCCTTACCTAGATCGAGAAACCCCGGAGGTTGAATGACTTGGATCAAAGTACCGATTGAATACTTAAATCGACTAAAACAGAGTATTCCTTAACACCCTTTAATCACAGATCAGATGACGAAAGAATACGAAGACAAGCCCCTCCTTCAATCGGCCAAGAATTAAAAGACAAGATTAATGCCTTTGGCATCAGAAAGAAGAGAATGGAGATTTGAAATGAAAAGGGAACACTTACCACGATCAAAAAGAATCCGATTGACAAGTTATGAAACAAGGTAGCGGCAATTTGCTAGTCAAAGAACGAAAGAAAAGAGATGAGTACTCAAGGGAGATTCGGCCACAGGAAATATAAGAACAAAGTAAGAGTTTGAAGAAAAGAAGAAAGGTAATGGTAGTTTTAGCCATGAATAAAAATGGTTTAACCTGTTTTGCTCGTGTGACATACCAAATCCACTCATAACGCATGGGTCAGGTTTGGGGTGTTACAAATCATAATATGAGAAACTTACTTTAGAACAAGGCATAATTCAGGGATTTTCAAATAATACTATAATTAACCCTCCCACACTTAAGATGTACATTGCCCTCAATATACAAAGATAGATAATATCAAAATAATTATAAAATCATAAGATAGGGAGAGAAGTGAAACTTCCTGAATTATGGATGACATCCTTGGAGGAGGTGGAAATTACGTTGGAGGTGATTGTGGGGTAGCGCTTCGAAGCGTTTGAAATTGAATCCTCGAAGCAGCTAGTCGAATTTTATTGTGTCCTAAACAAAATCTAAATGACTTAAATACTAAAAAGAAAATAAAAGTATAAACAATAAAATAAAAAAAAATGAAAATAAGGGTAAATATAAAAAATAAAAATAAAAATAAAAATAAAAGTAAATAATTAAATAACGATATGGTCCACGCCCTTGTGCCGACCCGTGGTGTTCACAGAGCCACAGCTACGACAGTGTACAAGGCCGTGTGGGTTTGGAAACCTACGTCTAAATATGAAAAGAAATTAAACTAAACTAATTAGTAGGGTTAGTGCTTGGGTTGCCTCCCGAGAAGCGCTCGTTTATAGTCTTAAGCTAGACTTTACCTCTTATTTGTATGGTCAAGGTGGTTTGAGGAGGGGAAAATCCTTTTTCATACGATCAATTCGGTTATGGATATAGAGTTTAAGTCGAGTGATGTTTACCTCAAAAGTGTTGAATTTAGGATTGCTTACCTCGACTTTGCCGTATAGGAAGACGTTAAGTACCTCAAAAGTGATTTTTTCGTTTGCCTTGAGGTCTAAATTGGTGATTTGAGGGTCTTCCTTATTCAACAATACCTGATCCCCTATTTTGAAGTGATTTGTTGTTCCTATCAGTTCGTCTGGGGTCTACTTCGGTTTCACTTCGTGCGGTTCCTGTTCTTCTTTGATTTGTGTTACCTCCTCTTTTTGTTTGTCAACCCTAAGGCTTTGTTCCTTAGGTATTTCTTCTTTGTTGGCACGAGGTCTAAGATCTAGCTCAGCTAAGTGATTACACGATGCTTCCTGTAAAGAAGGTTGAACCAAATAATTATCAATAGAATTAATGTTCGTACCTTTATTACTTGATGTCCTAGCTGAGTCAAGAGCTTGAAGAGTGATTGTTTCGTCGTCCTCATGAAGTGTGCGTTCACCGGATTCTTCCTCTGTGTGGTCTTTCTTTATTGCATCGGGATATGGCACATGAGGTTGGTATTCTATAATTACCGGTTTTGGTAAATCATGGCACACCTTAACCTTAGCTTCACTTGCCATAGGTTCTTCCCTAGGGTTTGGTTCGTCTAACACTTCACTATCATAAATGGCTTGATTTTGCTCTCTCGGGTTAGTTTTAGTATTTCCTGGCAAACTTCCTTGTGCTATTTCTGAAATTAGCTTTGCAAATTGTTTGATTGTATTAGTGACTTCCTTGACTGACTTAGTAAGTTCCCCGACTCGGTTCTCGTTACTTTTAAGTGTTTTCTCAGTATCTTGGAAGCGGTTTTCTGTGGCTGCCATGACTTTTGTCAGTATCTCTTCAAGGTGCAACTCCTCTTCCTGTTGGTGAGGTGGTTGTTGAAGGTTTGGAGGAAGTTCTAGTCTTTGGCTATTTTGATCATCCCACGAGAAATTGGGATGGTAACTCCAACTTGCGTTATAAGTGTCACTATAAAAATTATTTTGAGGTCTAGAATAGTTACCCGTATAGTGAGCTTACTCGTTTTCCATGCCATATCTGTAAGGTAGGTACTCAGGATTCGCCACGCCTCCTAGATTTGAATCATATTGCATTGCTAGGTGTACCTGCGGGAGACTATACAAACCACCCATCTTTTTATTCATCATCTCTAGGTGGTTAGATAACCTGGTGACCACGTCGAGGTCGAAGGCATTGGCTGCTTTAGTAGAAATTGTCCTCATGACTTGCCACTGGTAATTATTCAGGGCCATCTTCTCTATAGACTAAAATTATCTGCCAAAAGCAAAATAGAGGAAAAATTAACAAAGTAAAAAATAAAAATAAAAAAATAATGAAAATAAATTGCAATAATAATAAAAAAATGGCTAAAGTAATAAAAATAGAGCTTTCTTAATATTTTAGTTCCCCGGCAACAGCGCCAAAAACTTGATCGCTGAAATCAGAGCTTTAAAATTAATAAAAGAGAATGATTGAACCTGGAAACTAACTCTGATAACGATTAAAGGCAAGTGTACCTATTGAACAGTAGTATAGCTTAGGCAAGACCGGATTGTCGAACCCAAAGGGACTAAAGTATTAATACTAACTTTCTTTTTATTATTTAGCCTTAGAAATAAAGTGAAGTTGTTTTAATCTAAGTTAACGATGACTAAGCTGAGGACAAAGACAAAAAGAATGAATTGGGAAATAACTTGAAGAAAAACTCAGTTGATCACGACGATACCCTCAGGAAGAACCCACCTAGACTTCACTTGTTATCTAACCCTGAATCATATGATTTATTTACTTAGCTTGACTTGTAGGACTCCTTCACGTATATTAAACCCTTTCTCGAGGCGAATAACGTCTAACCCTAGGTTAATTAGTAGAACTCTCGTTCTCTTATAATAACCCCGTAGAATAGCAGTAAACCGATCTATGGATTCCCATATTAGGTTTCACCCTAATACGGCAAAATCTTGTAACCCTATCTCTAGGCGTTCGTTCAAATCCGCTTAATTACGCTAGATCTACTCTGAAGCAAGGTTTATTCCTCCTCCACCTAATCACATCAGATTTGGATTAAACATGCATAATTAAGAACAAACTAAGTATTTATCATATAATTTAAAAAATCAAATAACAAGATTCATCTAGGTTTCATCCCCTTCAGGTATTTGAGGGGTTTAGTTCATAACTAAATAAGAAAACATCTCAAGAGATAAGATAAAACAAAACATAAGAAATTCCTAAAACTCCCTGAAGGAATTGAAGGAGAATTCTACCGTCTTGAGTATAATTTCGGCTTCATGTGATGGATCAACTGGCTAATTTCGAGCGATTCCCACAATTCTGACTTTTCCGGCTTGGCTCCTTGGCCTAGCTCGACTCTCATTTTGGCTTCTGCCGAACTCCCCTTTCAAGTTGCCCCCTTGGGTGTTTATATAGACTTTGAGATGCCTTACTTGGCCCCTAAGTATCCTAATTTAAGTAGAATTCTTAATATGGTGTTTGAATAGGCTTTGGGATGTGTTTCTTTGCCTCCAAGTATTTTTTTCCGAATGAAATTGCTCTTTTCAGCGACAGGGACACGGCCATGGCACACGCCTGTGTGAGTCGTGGCCAGGCCGTCTTCGGACTTTTAATGAGGCACGACCGTGTGGTCTTTGGGCTAGGCCAAGTCGATTTTTTCATATGGCCCATTTACTCCGTTTTGGGCCCGTTTTATGTTCTTTTCATCCTTGGGTGCTTTTCTGGGTATAAGACATGAAAACAAAAGGGTTACAAGCACCAAATTACATAATCCAAGGCTTAAATCATCCAAAAGCATGCTAAATGTGGGCTTAAAATATGTTACTTTTACGGTTTATCAAGTGCTCTAGGACCACGGTGGTCAAGAACCATAGTGGCATAATGCCACGGGTGTTTGGACGATTCTGGTGTGTAGAGGATGGAAAACTAGGTTGGGCTGGGCTGCATTGCATACATGATTAACATACTGTACTGTGTGGGCTTAAGGCCCAGTTTGTGTTATATGGGGATTTACACACTGAGTTTCAGTGACTCACCCCTTTGCTTAATTTTGCGGGTAATTCATAGATTGCAGTTTTGGAGCCGAGGTGGACTTCAAGGTGGCCATGCATTGTTTTCCTCGTAAACTTTCGGTTCTTATTTAATATTATTTTTTTAAATTTTGGGATTTTATTATGTAATAAGGCCACTATAACTTTAAATTTGGTATTTTATTTGTTTAGCTTTTAATTTGATCACTGCCTATTATTATTCAATGTGCAATACGGAAATTTCCTAAACCCTTAATAACTGTTTTCCAAAATGTTAATAAAAAGGATAACAAACGAATAAATATTTAAACTCCAAAATTTTAAACAAACGCGTAGTTTTTAAACAACCCTTTTATGTGACATGCTAGATTCGGTCATAACTTCTAGGTCGGGTTTGGGGTGTTACAGATTCACCATCTCCGTCTGCTTAAGGATGTAGGATTGCTTAAGCTAACAAATGGTTACAAGATGTAATGGGCCCAAAAATTGTTTTTTGTCTTTATTTTTGATATTGATCCGAATGCTTCCTTAAAATGCGTCATGGGATTTAAGCCCAGTGAATTTATATTCAGTTGTACCGAAATTAAATGGTTCTAGAAAAGCCATTACTTAATACACTATGATTTTATACAAGCCATTATTTTTAATTTCATAGCATTGGAACTCGATAACCATCTCAAATCGAGCACTAGATATTGTTTCACATTGGTTAAATTGACATAAATATAATTATTATAAACATTAAGATCATTTCAATAATGTGAAATTGGAATGTTCTATCGTGGTGTGAAATTGAAACAATCTCGATTCCTTGAAAGTTATTATCCAATTTAAACTCACATTGCCTTTAAGGAAAAAAACATTGTGATCGCTGAAATCAGAGCTTTAAAAGTTATAAAAGAATGATCGAACCTGGAAACTAACTCTGACAATGATTAAAGGCAAGTATACCTATCGAAAAGTAGTATAGCTTAGGCAAGACCGGATATCGAACCCAAAGGAATACTAACTTTCTTTTTATTATTTAGCCTTAAAAATAAAGTGAAGTTGTTTTAATCTAAATTAACGACAACTAGGCTACGGACACTAAGACAAAAAAGAACAAATCGGGGAATAACTTAAAGAAAAACTCAATTGATCACAACGATACCCTTAGGAAGAATCCACCTAGACTTCACTTGTTATCTAACCCTGAATCATATGATTTATTTACTTAGCTTGATCCGTAGGACTCCCTAACCTATGCTAAACCCTCTCTCGAGGCGAATAATGCTTAACCCTAGGTTAATTAGTGGAACTCTCGTTCGCTTATAATAGCCCCCTTGATACGAGCACGCCCGGGATGTCAACGTTTTTTCAACTTAACAGCTCGGATCAAAACCAAGGAATTAGTGTGCCTTTTGGTGCACGTCCCAAAATGAGCTTATTTTCAGCTCATTTGAGTTTGTTTTAGCTTATTGAGTTTGATTTGCATTTATTTTATTTCATGCATTTTAATTGGCTGAATAAATTTATTTATTTAGTTAGTTAAATTCTGCTCAAAATAATTAATCAAATAAATGTGTTAATAAAATTGGACATTTTACTTTCAAGTTAATTATTGCATGTGTTTAATTGTGTTTTAAAGTCATTACATTATTTTAATATGTTTTAGCCGAATTGAGTGCAACTTGCTGCCAAATTTATGAAATAAATTTGTGGATTTAATGTGGCAGGTAGCATGAATCAAGGGGAGCATGGATTTGAAATTGCTGGAAGAATGAAGAATGATTTGTCTTGGCCGAATATTGAGGGAATAATGTGGAGCATTATAGAAATTGGAGCAGGAAAGCCAAACACATAGGAATGAATAAACAAAATGTGCAAGTGTGTGATTAAAAGCAAAGGACGGCACTAGCTTGAAATGGAGAAAGAATGTGGGAATAAAATAATCAAGCCATTTCTTTTGGGATAATAGAGAGCATGCATGAAACATAAAATAACCAAGCATGGAAGATAGTAGTGGACGGCAAGCACATTTTAAATTGGGCACATGGAGCATAAATGAAGAATATTTAAAGTTAGCATATTGGACAAGCATTGGAAGGCACTACCATTTGACTTGGAATAGATTAATCATGGTGGAGATTAATGCTATCCAAGCATGGACGGCACAACCATGGTGGGAATAAACAAATCATGAAATTAACAATGTGCAAAATTGGTGGAGTTTAAGCATGGACGGCTAGTGGAGTGAGTCATCAACATTTAAGGCATATGCTTATGAAACAATAAAGAAATGGGCATTTATATGGTTAGTCAAGCTTGGACGGCACATGGTTTAATCAACCATGATTGGCACTTACAAAGAACAAACGACAACAAGGCTTAATGGGCTGAATTTTTAAATCATTTAGCAAATGATAGTGGAAATTCATGGAGAAGGAATATGGATTTGTTGGACGGAAACAATTTGGAGAGTGCGTTTTAATTGTTTTGAACATTCGGTTAGCTTGTAGAATAGGCTATAAATATTTGCTATTTTTATTTATAGTAGATAGGATTTTTATGAATGAATTTTTATGAACTTTGTTCATTTGAGTGAGTTTATCTCCTCTTCATTTTCGTACAAGTTTCGTTAGACTTATCAAGCTTGCTTGTGGCGTCTTCGACTTGTTTGAACTTATCACCAACTTTCGTTTGGTGTGGCATTCATCCTTATTTTTCGAATATCTTCCTAAGGCATGATCCCTCCTCGTAGACGATTGGGCAACTCATATACGTTTCGACTCACCCCGAGTCGGTTCGTATCACCCCTAGAATAGCAGTAAGTCGATCTATGGATTCCCATATTAGGTTTCACCCTAATCCAGCAAAATCTCATAACCTTATCTCTAGGTGTTCGATCAACTCCGCTTAATTACGCTAGATCTACTCTTAAACAGGGTCTATTCCTCCTCCATCTAAGCACATCAGATTTGGATTAAGCATGCATAGTTAAGAACAAACTAAGTATTTATCATAATATTCATAAATCAAATAACAAGATTCATCTAGGTTTCATCCCTTTCAGGTATCTGAGGGGTTCATCCCTTTCAGGTATCTGAGGGGTTTAGTTCATAACTAAGAAAGAAAAAATCTGAAGAGAAAAGATAAAACAAAACATAAGAAATTCCTAAAACTCCCTGAAGGAATTGAAGGAGAATTCTGCCGTCTTGAGTATAATTCCGGCTTCTTGGGATGGATCAACTGGCTAACTTCAAGTGATTCCCACAATTCTGACCTTTCTGGCTTGGCTCTTTGGCCTAGCTCACCTCCCCCTCAATGGTGGCACTTGAGGGATATATATAGGCTCATTCTGACGATAGAGGCACGGCCATGTAGCACGCCCGTGTGGATCGATCTCAGGCCATGTTTGGATTCTTTAATGAGGCACGACCGTGTAAATCGGGGGAGAGCCTGTGCTCTAGATGATCGGCACGGCGCGACCATGTGGACTTTGGGCCAGGCCGTGTCGATTTCGTGCTAAGGCCCATTTTAATCCATTTTGGGCCTGCTTTACTTTCTTTTCATCCTTGGGTGCTTTCCTTGGTATAAGACATGAAAAGAAAGGATTAAGAGCACCTTTTTATATAAATCAAGGGATAAATCATCCAAAAGTAAGCTAAATGTGGGTTTAAAATATGTTATAATTATGGTTTATCAAGTACCCCCACACTTAAGCTTTTTGCTTGTCCTCAAGCAAAATTCTCAACTTACAATTAAAAAGAGCTTTCCATGATTCATAATTCCTATCAACAATGCCTTATCCTAATTCATAGATAATTTATACATGGATAATTCAATTCAAAGAGTCCTGAAGATTCAAACAAGATTAGTCATTCATTTGTAGCATGAAAACATAGGTGTTTCCCTTCATCTAAATAATTACCTTTAATTCAAAACCGACAAGGATTGATATGCTCATAAAATATTCACTCAAATCACTCAAAAAGTGTTTAAAGGTTCAAAATTAAGCACTCATAAGTCGAACCTGAAAAGTTAATCACATAGGCTTGCCTGAAAATCAAATCTCCACCACTGAAAAATGAAATGATAAACAGATCAAAAGGTCTTTGTTAGGGTTGTAACGGGGCTAGGGTTAAACGTGTGGATAAAGGCTGAAATTAGAAGATTAGAATCGAGATTGAATGTAACATCCCGAACCCGGCCCATGCGTTAAGGCCAGGTCTGACATGTCACGTGAGAAAAATACTACTAAGTCCTTTTTCATTTGTGCATAAATAGAATTGGATTTAAAATAAATTAAAACATTTCTCATTTAATTTTTTTTTGATAAAATATTATTGAAAAAAAAAGTTGATTGATAAATCAATAAATTTGAAATATACGTGACTTTGAAAACATCGTTAATAGTTCGAGACGAATTTGAAAATAATTTTTCGAATAGTGTTGATGAAAATTTCTAAGAGAAATTTCCGAGTTAAAGATATATTTATGAAAGTTTTTTATGAAACCCTTTTTGTATATCCATTTTAAGAAAACATTTATTTAAGTTTTTAGAAAACTCTCAATTAGAAATACTTAGAGCAATTTATAAATTCGTCAAACATAAAACAAAACAAAAATTAATCCAGAGGCCTTATTACAAACCTTAACCTCAAAATAGCAAAGTAATTAAAAGTACTAAAATAAATCCAAATTTCAAATTAAACCAGTTTTGTAGTATGGCCTCCACCGAGTTATCCATGGCCCAAGTCTCCATCACTGATCATTACCTGAAAGGGGGAAGGAAAAACGGGGTGAGTTACTAGAACTCAGTGTATAACCCCCTTACCGTTGTCCACTGGGACAAAATCCCATTAAGTAATAATTTGGGCCTAAGCCTATTTACAATAACAATAATGTATCAAATATAACATGTGTATGAAATGCAATTCCCAAACCAAATCTAGTAATCCATCCGCTACAAACCACCCGTACCAACCAACACACCTGTGGGGATCAAGTCAACCCACCCTGCCAACTCACAAACCGCAGGCATTAAGCTATTTATAACAAATTATTTGTGGACAAGCCACCAGACTAACAGAATTTATGTGGCATTGCCACTTTACAAATTTGTGGCAGAGCCACCAAAATTATGTGGCAGAGCAACTAGAACTTCTCTTCATTATTATCCCATCCCATGCAAATCATGTATATAGTGCATAACAAATCACAATATAACAGCAATAATTTATTCGGATGTTTATTACAAAAATTATGGCCCATTATAACAATTTATCAAGTTGGCCCATATAGCAAAATATCAATTGGCCCATATAGCAAATTATAACGATTTGGCCCATATAGCAAATTATCAATCGGCCCATATAGCAAATTATAACGATTTGGCCCATATAGCAAATTATCAATCGACCCATATAGCAAATTATAACGATTTGGCCTATTAGGGGCATTTTCATAATCTTTCACGGTGTTAATACCCTTTTTGTCAATTTTATCAAAATAGTGAGATCTAAGCCAATTTTTTCGATTTCACCATGATATGATTTTAGTCAAGCGATTTACTAACAATATGATATTAATCTTTAACTTACAGAAAACGATGTGAGATTACACACCTGATTACGATAAGCACTACGCTTTCTTGATCGTCGACACCTAAAATATTATAATGCTCGATTAGTCAACGTACGCGATTTAATAAATCTACTTTAAAACAAACGATCTAAAATTTTACCCTCGGGATCGTGAACAACTATGATTTGTCAGTTTTCCCCGGTTGACGGTCCACAACCCGATGGAAAATCTGAATCGCTGATGCCTCAAAATAGCGAACGACCTCGAAGAGTCAATTCTCACCAGATGAGGGTCCACAACCCGGTGGAAAGTCCCGAATAGCTGATATCGCCCTTCGCTTGAATTTAGGAGTAGGGATCGCTAATCCGCTCCTTTTGAGATCTCCGCTTGACTTTCCATTCGAATCGGTACCACAAGCCTCCATTCGATTAGATCTTATATAGATCGATATTATGATAAAATATGGACTATCAAAATGGTAAAGATCGGCTTACCACTAATTTCTGAGTGATCAACGATTGAAAAGGTCGAACGATTTAATCTCTATTAATAATATCGGTTAATCATCACCATCTTAACGAAATAAGAACGATTTACAAAATCCTTGAAGAACTCGTTACCTTAATGATTTTTAGGACCAATTCCTAATGATTATACGATGTCTTCGAAAGAATCAAAGTTTCGACCTTCCACTATATCACTATGAAGAAGAAAAATGATCTCGAATGAGAGAAAGTAAGGTGATGGTCTCGGTCAAAATGACCATCCCAAACCAAATTATAAATTCAGTCATTAATAGAAAGAAAATGAAGTATTGAGAAGAGTACTTATCGATTGATCAAGAAATGGATGTTAATATGGATGAGAAGAAGAAATAGAGAAAAGATGAAAGTTCAGTTATGGAGGAAATTGTATGTTGATATTCGGCTATGGTGAAAAAGAATTAGGACAAAAGAGATGCTTGAAGGATTTCGTGAAAAAGAAAAGAAATAAGAAGAAAGATGTTTGACTATCTTGGTTTTCAAGAAATATGAAAGAATAAATTTTGGTCTCAATGGTTGGTGTACATTCGGCAACAAGAAGAAAGAAAAGAAGAGAATATGCACACTCAAAGTTGAAGATTCGGCAAGAAGGAAATTTGAAGAGAAGAGGAAAATGTCACAAAAGTTGCATAAAGGAAATCTTGGCCAAAACTGTAACATCCTGAAATTGGGCCTAGTAGGATTGGGCCCAATGGGCCTTGGGCGTAGGAATGTTTAAAATTTTTGAGAACAAGAGAACGACATTATTTCAAGTTGGACTTATTAGGAAGGTGATTTTAGAAAGTTACGGGGTTCTATGAAGTTCCGTGTTCAAGTTGGGCCTTAATAAAATTTTGTGTTAAAGCTTATTAAGGAGAGATAGTAAGTGGTAACAAGGCTTATGGAAATAAAAGAGTAAATTGCTAGCATAAATGAGCAATTAGTAAAGAGGTTATGGCGCCACATGAAGTATCTTGAGGGAAGAGGTTCAAATCCCATTGTGTGCAAATTTTGACTACTATTTTTGCATTCTTTCCTTAGGTGTCGACCAAGCATGTAAATATGGCAAGGTGGACATTTCGTTTTTGGGAAGATGGCTAAGGAGAATAGGAAAGAATGAATGTGAGGAAAGAAATCAAGAAAAAGGGGAAAGTAAGGGGAATAAGTGGCCTTTTTCAAGGGAAATGTTATGGAAAGTGTGGGTGGCTAATTTTGACCATTTTGGTCATGTATGTGGACGGTTTTGTGTGTTAGGAGGGATAGCCGAATTTTGTCTTTGGAAATTGGTAAAAAATTTGGTATTTTTTTGGCCAAAATTCCTTTATGCAACTTTTGTGTCATATTTTCTTTTCTCTCCAAACTTTCTCCTTCTTGTCGAATTTTCAAGCCTTGAGTGTGCATATTTTCTTTCTTTTTTTCTTCTTGCCGAATGCACCTAAGCCATTGAGACCATATTGCTCTCTTTTCTTTTTACAAAATTTTCCATACACCTTTCTTCTTCCTCTCAAATCAATATTTTTTATAACCGAATATTAATGTTTGTTTTTACCCCATAGCCGAATATCATTGTTCATTTATCCTTATAGCCGGATCTTCCATCTCATCCATATTTTCTTCTCAACCGTATTACTACTCATACTTTGATCAATCGGTAAGTGATTCATTTCAACATTTTATTTTTTCTTCCTCTTAGTGCCGAATCTATTCCTTGGTGTGGGATGGCCATATTGATCGAGACCATCACTTTGTTCTACTTTCTCAATCAAGATTGTTTTTCCTTTTTGTAGTTTTCTAACGGGAAGCCGAACATCATTCTAGCCTTAGGTCGAACGGAGAAATCGGATCCAATATTAATAAGGTAAGGAGTTCTTATGGATTATTGATATTATTCAATATTCGATTGGTTGCTAATATAATAATAATTTGAAATAATCGACTATATGATTTAGGGACAAATCACTCGATATATTCTACCTTTGGACATAGGGGTAAGTGATTCAAGTGTAAGTGATACGAAATCTTTGGGAAATCCGAGGCTAACTTTTGGTTGGTATTGTTCCAGGTCATCGACGAGTGGTTTGTTAGGAAATCGAAATCAGGTGTGTAATCACGTACCTTCCGTATACATATCTGAAATGGTGTGTAATCTCACACTTCTCTGAAAGTTTGTATGAAATATTCTGTGAATCGGTCGAAATACCGAAGACAACCAAAAACCGGCATCCGTGATCACTCGGGCGTGCATATGATCGTAGTGGTAATTGTATTTTGTAATAAAATAGTTTCAGTTAGAAGCAATGATGTGTTTTTGAAAAGTAAAAAAAAAATAGGAGAAAGAGAATTAGAAAGTGAATAAGATATCAAATTAGATCTTACTATGTCTACTTTAATATGGAAGAAACGGAGAAGGAAAAGGAATTTTATATTCTGAGATATGTTAATTTTAGTGAGACTGGTTCTGATTGACTTCGTGGTTCCCTGATCTGTTTTGGAAAAAATCATATAAAATTGTACAAAGTGAATTATGGGTTATAATTTATATGTATGGATTCCTTAGTCAGCCTATTTTCATTAAAAACAAGTGGGAGCAATATATGAAAACCGTACTGCGAGATATTTGAAATTAAGGTAAGAGAGGTCAGAATCGTTGGACAGCGAAATAAGAAAATTTTTATGGAATAAAATGTACTAAATGGTTAAGTCAAGAATTATAGAAAACTTTTGGTAAGAAGATATATGAGTCTAGTTTCAAGGAAAATTTACAGATTTAGATTTAGAGATTTCTAACTCAAGTTATAGTCAATGTAGTCAGTACAACGCAGATGGACAGTTCTAAATTGTTATGCCCAAATTAGTAGTTAAGTTTGGATTGCGAAATTACCGAATTACCCTTAGTGGGTAAATTACTGAATTAGGAAATTACCCTTACGGGCCGAATTATGGAAATGTCCCTAAAGGGCCGAACTACAAAATTGCTTATGGGCCAAAAGGACATATTGATTAATGGGCCAATATGATATTTTGCTAAATGGGCCAATCTGATATTTTGTTAAGTGGGCCAATCTGATATTTTGCTAAATGGGCTAATCTGATATTTTGCTAACTGGGCCAATCTGCTATTTTGCTAAATGGGCCAAATCTAATATTTTGATTAATGGGCCTTTTTGATTAATTGAGATAATGGGCCATAATTTTGTAATAAATATCTGAATAAATTACTGTTGCTATATTGTGATTTGTTATGCATTATTTACATGATTTTGCATGGGATTGGATAATATTGAAGAGAAGTTCTGGTGGCTCTGCCACATATTTTGGTGGCTCTGCCACAAATTTGTATAGTGGGAATGCCACGTAAATTCTATTAATCCGGTGGCTTGTCCATAACAAAACTTGCTATAAATGGGTTAATGCCTGCGTTTGGTGTGTTGGCGGGGTGGGTTGACTGATGATCACTCACAGGTGTGTTGGTTGGTACGGGTGGTGTGTAGCGGATGGATTATTAGGATTGGTTTGGGAATTGCATTTCATACACATGTTTTATTTGATACATTATTGTTATTGTAAATGGGCTTAGGCCCAAAATATTGCTAATTGGGTTCCGGCCCAATGGATAACGGTAAGGGGATTTCACACTGAGTTCTTGTAACTCACCCCCCTTTCTCTTAACCCTTCTAGGTAATGCTTGATGGTATGGATTTGGGCTATGGATGACTCGAGGGAGGCCATACTTCAGAAATGGTTTATTTGGACTTTACTACTTCTTTCTCGTTTATTTTATTACTTTACTATTTTGGGTTAAATGTTGTAATAAGGCCTCTTGACTATTTTTATCTTTGCTTTATGGTTGGGATGTTTTTATTATGTTTCTTAAATTGTTTTAAAAGGGAATTTTCTAGAAACTTAAATAAATATTTTTCCAAAATCGATTAACAAATGGGTTTCAAAATAAACTTTTACAAATATTTGTAACACGGATATTTTCTCTCGAACTATTAACGATATTTTCAAAAGACTCAGATTCTCTTTCGAATTTTCAACGTCGTTTTCAAAAGTCAGGGTTTTGTAAGATCATTAGTTCAAATTTATCGATTTATCAATCAAATCTTCGAGGTTAGTAGTATTTTATCAAATCAAACTTGTTTTCTTGATTTTTAACAAAGCAATATTTTAGTATGAACAAAAAGTGTTTAACATGTTTTGCTCGTGTGACATACCAAATCCGCTCATAACGCATGGGCCGGGTTTAGGGTGTTACAAAAACAATACCAAAACTTTTACCAATTGCCAAAGACAAAATTCGGCTATGACAATGGTATTTTTGAGAAAATGACACACTTGATGCTAAGGGAATTTGACCAAAACAAGCACTAAAACTATACCAAACACCAAGCAAAATTCGACTATCCCTCCTAACACACAAAACCATCCACATACATGACCACAATGGTCAAAATTAGCCACCCACACTTTCCATAACATTTTCCTTGAAAAAGACCACTTGTTCCCCTTACTTTCCCCTTTTTCTTGGTTTCTTTCCTCACCTTCATTCTTTCCTATTCTTTCCTCACCTTCACACTTAAGGAAAGAGTGCAAAAATAATAGTCAAATTTTGCACACAATGGGATTTGAACCTCTTCCTCAAGGTACTTCATGTGGCGCCATAACCTCTTTACCAATAGCTCATTTATGCTAGCTATTTACTCATTTATTTCCATGTGCTTTAAGGTCACTTACTCTATCTCCTTAAAGTGCTAAATGGAAAAATTTTTACTAGGTCCAATTAAACCCTGAGCCTTCTCAGGATCCCCTAAACAAACAAAATTAATAATTAAACTAGCTTAACACCAGTAACAATGCAACACATAACATTCCAAATTTTTTTAGGATGTTACAATTCTACCCCCTTAAAGAAAATTTCGTCCTCGAAATTTACCTGATTAAAAGAGATGGGGATATTGCTGCCGAATCGTGTCCTCAGGCTCCCACGTACCTTCCTCCGCTCCGTGATTATGCCATAGAACTTTGACTAACAGCACAGTCTTCCTTTTCAGTACCTTAACGTCCCGATCTAGAATTTGCACTGGTTCCTCCTCAAACGACAAGTCAAGTCTTATCTCAACTTCTTCTACCGGTACTATATGAGATGGATCCGATCGGTAACATCTTAACATTGAGACATGAAATACACTATGTATCTGACTCAATTCCAGAGGTAACTCAAGCTGATAAGCCACTGGCCCAACACGCTTCAAAACACGGTACGGTCCGATAAATCTAGGGCTTAACTTACCCTTCCGTCCAAATCTGAAGATTTTCTTCCATGGTGAGACTTTTAGAAAGACTTGATCTCCCACCGCAAACTCAATATCCTTACGCTTCAGATCCGCAGAAGATTTTTGTCTATCCGAAGCTTCCTTTAACCCTGCCTGAATTACCTTCACTTTTTCCTCTGTCTCTAGTATCAGTTCAGGACCCAATAACTGTCGCTCCCGCAAATTAGTCCAACAAGTAGGACTACGACACCTACGACCATACAATGCCTCGTAGGGTTCCATCTGGATGCTGGATTGATAGCTATTGTTATATGCAAACTCTGCCAACGGTAGGAAATCTCCCCAACTACCCCTGAGGTCAATCACATAGCCCTTAACATGTCTTCCAGAATTTGGATTACTCTCTCCGATAGACCATCCGTCTGAAGATGAAATGCCGTACTGAAATTCAACTTGGTTCCCAAAGCTTCATGTAAGGCTTTCCAAAACTGTGATGTAAACCTAGGGTCCCTGTCCGATATAATAGACACTGGTACCCCATGTAGCCTCACGATCTCTGGTATGTACAACTTGGCCAACTTCTGCAATGAGTAATCCGTACGAACAGGTAGGAAATAGGCAGTCTTCGTCAACCAATCCACTATTACCCAAATAGAATCTTTCTTAGTAGGTGTTAAGGGTAACCCACTAACAAAGTCTATCATTATTCGTTTCCCATTTCCATAATGGAATCTTCACCGGTTGTAGCAATCCCGACGATAGTTGATGTTCCATCTTCACTTGTTGACATGTTAAGCACTTACCCACGAAATCAGTAACCTCCCGTTGCAACCTTGACCACCAATACTGCTCACGGAGGTCTGGATACGTTTTATTTCCCCCGGGGTACATAGCGTATGGGCTACTATGCGCCTCATGCAGAATCATCTGCCTCAATTCCGAATCTTTGGGGATACAGATTCTTCCGTGGAAACACAATACATTATCACTATTCAATCCAAAACCCCTTATTACACCACCTTCCACTTGCTGAATTAAGGAACCCAACTTTTCGTCTAATAACTGCTTTTCCTTAACCTGATCTACCACGCAGGCTTCACCTGAAGTTCAGCTAGCAGACAACCATCTTCATAAAAGCTGAGATGAGCGAACATTGCTCTCAAATCTGATATCACCTTACGACTCAACGCGTCTGCCACCACGTTAGCCTTTCCGGGATGATACTCGATTGAGAAATCATAATCCTTCAATAGTTCTATCCACCTCCGCTGTCTTAAGTTCAACTCCTTTTGGGTAAGGAGGTACTTTAGACTCTTATGATCCGTATAGATGATCAACTTCTCACCGTACAGGTAGTGTCTCCAAATCTTCAAAGCAAACACCACTGCAGCCAACTCCAAATCATTAGTGGGATAATTCACCTCGTGCGGCCTTAACTGTCGAGATGCATAAGCCACCACTTTTCCACCTTGCATCAACACACATCCCAAGCCTGTGTGTGAAGCATCGCAGTAAACAATAAACTCCTTTCCAGCCTCAGGTTGAATCAATACTGGCGCTTCTGTTAGAATCTTCTTCAATTTCTCAAAGTT
The DNA here is from genome assembly GCA_025503065.1 of Gossypium bickii. Classification (NCBI taxonomy): domain Eukaryota; kingdom Viridiplantae; phylum Streptophyta; class Magnoliopsida; order Malvales; family Malvaceae; genus Gossypium; species Gossypium bickii. The sequence continues at coordinate 19,813,953 of CP106721.1, read as the reverse complement.
TTCTTGCTGCTGATCTGACCACACAAATGGTACTCCTTTGCGCAACAGTTTAGCTAGGGGTGCAGTAATCAGCGAAAACCCCTCAAATAAACGCCGGTAATAACCAGCCAACCCTAAGAAACTCTAAATTTCGGCCACTGACTTTGGTCGTTTCCAATCCAACACAGCCTCTACTTTCCGGGGATCAACTCTAATTCCTTTGGCTGAAACAACATGCCCCAAGACCGTCACTTCCTTCAGCCAAAATTCACACTTACTAATTTGGCATAAAGTTGCTTTTCCCGCAATATCTGCAATACTACCCACAGATGCAAACCGTGCTCTTCCTCATTCTTCAAGTACACCAAGATGTCATCTATAAACACCACCACAAATCGATCTAAATAGGGTTGGAAAACCCGGTTCATCATGTCCATAGATGCAGCTGGCACATTGGTCAACCCAAACGGCATCACCAAGAACTTATAATGTCCATAACGAGTTTGAAACGCGGTCTTATGAATATCCGCCTCCTTGACCTTAAGTTGGTGATAACCAGATCTCAAATCTATCTTCAAGA